>CM075939.1:3316148-3916148 GCA_038030265.1 Corythucha ciliata
ATGAAAGTCAGTATCGATCGCGTCGTCAAGCCTGCCTACATACTCTCTCCGCCCAACATCTCTTCGATTGACGTTGAACTGTCTTCAACGCGTATCTCCCCCTCCGAAGAAGCACGTTCGTTTTTCATCACCACCCGGACTTCCAGTCTCCGCAGGGGGCTAATGTGGCGTCACAATTTTAATTTTTATTACCCCCGCCACATGAAAAAAGAAAAAAAAAAAAATCTGTTCATTCAGTTCTAGACATTCTAATAAAATCGAGTTACATAAATATTCTTTAAAACGTTAGTCATTACTCGATAGGGGTGTACTAGGTTGTCTATGTCATCAAGGAGTTACACATGTTTGGGGATTGATTGTAAAAAAAAAGAGAATTATAATTATTCTATTATTGTCGCTATTATTAAATGCTGGTGTTTTAAGTAGCTCTAAATACTACAGGGGGGGGGGGAACTGATGCTCGTTTATACAGTAGCGCCAACACTATATCCAAAGTTCAGCAGTCCTAGGACTAAATTCACTTTTTCTCGAGTGAAATAGACAGTTTCCGGGACAAATGCCATTGATAGTTTCCAGACGAAATTTACGTTTTGAACGACTAAATGTACAGTTTTGAATGACGAAATTGACCAGTTTCGAGACGAAATTGACAGTTTCTACGACCAATTTGACTATTTCGGTGAAGTGTTCTTAAAAACCAGGGTCTGAGCTAGAATTTGTTTATGCTCAACCTCGAATCCAAGGTTTGAGATCTTTTGTTAAATAGGAGGAACTTTACAGTTTCAAAATCAAAACCTTCAGTTCCTGGGGTGAAATTGAACTTTTTTTTTTAGACGAAATTGTTAGTTTCTAGGACTGAATTGACAGTTTTGAATGACGAAATTGACAGTTTTCGCGAAAGGGGCTCATAAAATCGTATATTCTGGTAAATAGTTCTGATTTCTGAACCCGAATTCTCTTCATTAATTGAGTTTACAATTTTTATAGCGTGAATAGTCAGTTTAGTGATGTAGTAGTAAAGCACGCTCTCAATAAGATATTCAAATTGGAAGCGCAAAACTATAACTAATTTATTTGTATAAATTCATATGACTCATTATCATTACTATCGAACACCCTCCTTTCAAGCTTTTTCTTTCTTTTCATTCTTCCATCTCTCCATCAGTTGATGCCGTTGGTTTTATTATTTGATCCACGTGCCTTTTCCAGAGCTGTTCAGTGGCTCGTCGCTTCACCTATGAACGTGCGAACCCCAAGAACTTCTTCGATTACTCCTTGAATCCATTTCCTCTTCAGGGGATTCTCCCGATAGTCCCTTGTGTAGACAATTTCTCCCTTTTCAAACGTCGCTCTCCTTCCTCTCTGACACCCGTCGGCCTCATCCAGTATTACTTGTTCTCTGAAACTGCCCCGCAACACGTCCAATCTTGTACGAAGCTCTCGCCCGAACATCAGTTTAGCGGGTGTTTCTCCAGTCGCCGCATGAACCGCTGTTCTGAAATGAAAAAGATGCCTATATATATTGCCACGTTCAAATTTGTATTTCGCCCATCCATTATTTTTCTTGTTCCGGCCTTGAAATTCTTGACACTATTCTCCGCAGCCCCATTACTTGCAGGATGGTAAGGAGGAGTTTTTATATGATGAATCGAATTATTTTTACAAAATTCCGCAAAAACCGAAGATATAAACTGAGGGCCATTGTCAGACACAATCGTCTTTGGAAGCCCAAACCAAAGTTTGTTGTACATGTTGCATCCGTAGACCGGTTCATGTCGTAGACTTCTACGCACTTTCAGCCATTTTCATGGCACGAGTGGTCAATTTGGCCATTTTTTTGGTGCGCGAATTGGTCGTTTTTGCCATTTCAAGGTCACATGATGTTCGTCAGTTTAAGTATTTTCGAGGCTCGAATCCGTCATTTAGTCATTTTTGGAGGGCGTGCACATGACGACACTATTATCATGTTTCAGTTTAGTCACTTCAGAGTGCCAACTTCGCGGCAGATATTGCGTAAGAGGCATGTCCGCTGTTTCTGTATATCGCCAATCGGCTTCACGTCGACGTGCTACAGCAATAAATTGCTATTGCTGCTATGGAATTCGCGGCTTAAAGTTTGGGGGAAGCGGTAATTCGTGGCTGAAATTAACAAAAACGCTCAATTTGAGGTTGAAATTGAGAAAAAGTGCTGGCTTGTAGTTGACGGAGAACCATACACGGCTACACTTACGACATCCAGTGTCACTATAGGTCCTTTAGAGGGCGCTTAAATTAAGAAATTGATAAGGGATAAAACGATAATTCGCGGCTAAAATTTATGAATAGTGCTCACAAAAACCGCCACATAATTCGCTGTACCTCTCTACAACTTAATTTGTGCTGAAATTGGGGAAAATCGCTAATTCGTGGTTCACAGAGAACCCCACAAATGCGTAAAAATATCGAGAAGCGCTTATAAAGCTATTCTTTTAGCAAGCCCCGGGGTAAAAGTCCAGAAAAAAGCCCAAATTCGAGGCTAAAATTGAAAAAACTCGCGTTGAATTGAATGTAAAAACTCGTTTTTGCCGCTAAAGTTAACTGAAAGTGCTCATTTTGGACTAAAACTTCATAGAAAAACGCAAACTCGCAATTTCTGGAGGAAACTTCGCGGCTAAAATAGCGGAAATCCCTAACAGTCCATTTCCGTATAGCTTCTTAGGCGGCTTAAATTGAGAAATTACGCGATTGCGGGCTTGGTAAAGCGCCAATTTAGCAGCTGAAAGTTGGAAAAAGTGCTCATTAGTGGCTGAAATTGAGTCAAACCGCTCTCATTCGTGGCTGAAATTGAGAAAAGGCGCTGACTCGCGATATCCAATTCAATTTTCGCGCTCAAAATGTCGGGGGGTTTACGAAGAACCCCCCCGAGGTGGTTGAATTTGAGAAAAATCTGTTCAGGGGTGGTGATATGGGCGTGGGGGAGGCAGTTCTACGGCTAAAAACGGAGAAAACGCGGTATTTCGTGTGGCTAAGAGTGAGAATAAAAAAAGCTCATCGCGGCAAAAGTTGTTAAAAAGAGCTCATTTGTGGTTTTGAATAGGCTAAAACGTCAATCACCCGTGTCTCCACGCGGTTTGTGGAGGCAAATTCACGCAGCTGACATCGCCCATTTCACCACAGGTCGTCAGGTGGCCTAGATGGAGATACCGTGCTGATTTTACTGTTTTTTGGGGTAATACCGTAGCTAAAGGTATGGAAACTTGGCTAATTCACTTCTGGAATTGCGTTTCTCGTCGTTTTAGCGGTTATTTCCGACAAAATTTAGGGGAATTTGACGATTTCTGAAGCTTAAATTTAGAAAAACCGCTCATTCGTAGATGAAATTGAGAAAAATCGCTGATTCACGGTAACTCGATTCAAAATTGAGACTCATCGCTAATTTGCGGTTCACGGAGGACCTGGACGGTTATAGAATGGGGAAAAATGGCTAATTCGTGGCCATAGGATCAAGAAAAATCGTTCTTCGCGGCTAAAATTGATAAAAGGCGCTCATTGTGCGGCCGAAAATTGTGGAAAAACGTTACTCTCGAGGCCAAACATTTGAGAATTTCCAGTAATAGGTAGGATCGTATGGGGCAAATGTGAGCTAAAATTGAAAATAAACCATAGTGGGCCTATGGCAATGGCTTTGCATGATGGACCTCGTGACCATGGCTCGGCCATGGCTGACACCCCGCAAAAAAATTTATTAGCAATAAAGCGTTTGCACATGCTCTGCTGTATCGGGAGAGAGCAACCGTTACGCAGGAGCCTACCGTCGTATTATCTTTCGAGTTTAATTGAGCTGGTGTATTCCCCGAACTATCCATAAAATTACTTCTGAGTCTCTTCTGCACTTCCCATTCTATAAAATAAATAAATGAATTGAAAAGCCTCGTGAGATTTGAATTTCAATGGAAATCGACTGATTTGAATTTGTTTTTTTTTTCTTTTTTTTTCCACCTCACTCTGTTTCACAATCACTTTTTCTCGCAAAGCCTATCTATCTTCCCATACCTATTCAAATAGGGCAATTCTCTAGAATTGGCTGCTAGAGACGTTTTATTTTTCCCCCGCACGCACCTTTGTCTCTCTCACTCCTCCCCTCCCTCCACGTCTATAGAAAGTCGACAGGGGTTGCAGGTGAAACTAACAATAAGAGTTAAATTGGTTATGGGAGGCGGCGTGAGGAGGAAAGCAGTGCGAATTCAACAGTCTGTAGACACGGTGAATGGTGAGGGGGGGGGGGTGAGCAAGATTAATACGACGGAAAACAAGAGAGAGAGAAAAAAAAAAAAAAAACTTGAAGACGGCGAAATCGATTTTTTTTTGCGATGACGCAAAAAGTGCGCTTCGCAGAGAACCTGGCACGAGATAGAATTAAAATAAAGCAAATTTTCTAATACCTGGCACGGAATGGCTCCATTTCTTAAAGCGAGTTTCCACCTTCACCCTCCCAATACACAGTATATTGAAGTCAGTGCCCTGTTTCAAAGAATCCCAGAGAAATTCACGATGTTCTCTTTCCCACCCATCGCACGCGGAGCACTCTTAATAATTCAATGACTTTTCGATGCCGTTAGCATGCCAATGTCAAAAAATGGAGAGGGAAGACATTATTTTCTATAGCTATAGTTTTCAGTAGAGTTCATAGGACGCAAAAACATGGAAACGTAGTCGGCAGCTTAGTGCAATAATTACTTGATTGTCCCCTTCATGTAATTACCGGAAAATTGTTTAAAATATCAAAATTTGAACACAATCTCGAGACTCTTCACAATGGTAACAAATTCCCCCCACCCACCCCCTATTCTGAACGTGTTGAAAAAGTCCTCTAGCCTGAATCATTGCTAATTGTGAAATTCTGCTGAGTTTCGAATCAAATTATTACTGGGACGGCTAATCATGAATTCCCCTTCCACCACTTTCTCTTCTTTGTCCGCATTATAATTCTCATGCATCTCATCTTCGAAAGATTTACATAACAATAAATCCCTTCGAAGCAGTTGGGAATATCACCGTGAACGTTAAAACAGAGAGAGTAAAATTATGAACGCGTCAGTCACCGGGCTTTGCCTTCGATTTGAGGAGAAATGTTTTCGCCCAGTCAATAAATGGAGAAAAAAATCGTTCAGATTGCGGCACGCACATAAGAGTTGGCAGACCCCGGTGTTATCCTATTTTGCCCCACTTTTTACGACTGTTCCATTATTAAAATAACAGCCAGAAATATAAATAAAATTAGGAATGTTTTCATGAACTCTGAATTAAATAACGTCTCACAACACGCAGAGGTGAACAGAATAGAAGTTTCGACTCTCGACACTGTTATGAAACCCTCAGAGCAGGGATGTGCTGCGTAATTTGCATCAGTTCTTAACAGAAATTATAACTGCGTAATGTAGTGATGCACGAGACCGAGACCGAGACTTACGTGTCTCGGTCTCGGTCTCGGTCATTAGCATGATGATCTCGGTCTTGGTCTCGGTCTCGTACTTAAATAGTCGGTCTCGGTCTCGGTCTCGTCTCGAAAGTCTCGGTCTAATGACTGAAGGTGGACGGGGGGGGGGATCAAAACCCTTCTTCTCCACGGTTCACCCCCGCCACCAACCCACCTATATGTTTAGAGTGATTTTGACAGATCCCCGGTTACCCCGCCCTCTCCGGAAGCTGGTAGTCAGCTATGGAGCATTTAATTTATAAACCCCCCCCCCTGCAAGTGAATTCAGCCCCCCTCCTGGAGCTTGTCAAATCCCTTTAAACATTGGAGAGGGGTGGGGTGGGAAGGTGGTCAAGGGAGTATATGGCGAGCGGGAGGGATTTCGATTACCTCCCCCTAAGAGAGGTCCCAGATCCGCCCTTGGATCTATATGTACACATTTTGTGGGCTATGTAAGGTCAAAATGCTACACTTTAGGGGGGGGGGGGAAGTCTACATCCGATCCAAGAATGGGCGTAAAAATGGGACTAACCCTAGTAGGCTAGTACAGGTCTTGTCAAATCGCTGAAAACTTGTGTGGGGAGGGGATTATTCTATCCCCCCCCCTTTAAAAGGTCTCCGATTCGCCCTTTGATGCTTCATGATATGTGTGTAGGTCACAGTATTCCAAACTGGAGAAATTAGAGGCACGCTATTTCTGCACGAAACGAATCGAATTCAGGCCGGTTTTCGGTCCGGGCTAAAGACCCAAACCGTTTCCGGAGAGGGAAGCATTAGATTGGGTCAGTGGCGGATTTACGGGGTGGGTTTTGGGGGTTTAAACCCCCCCCCCCTAAGAAGATGGCGTATGCTATTGCTGGTTATTGGAAAGATTTCTTTTATCTTTGCCAAGGCTGCTGAATAAGGGTCGCGGCACAGATGATTCCTATAGACCCTCCTCACCTGTATTCGTCCCTCATCTACAATGCAGCCAGTAGTGCATCGATGAAGGGGTGAAGAGGTGGGCAGCCATAAAATTGATAGCGTTTTCCATTTGCATAAAATTCCGCTGTATTAAAAATATATAAAAGAGGAAAAAATAGATAAAAATCGCTAGAATTGAGGAAACTCCATAAAATCGCTAATCCACATGACTAAGAAGGGCAGAGCTAAAAAGGAGAAAACGGATCAATTTAAGAAAATTCCCTAATTTACAGCTAAGATTGAGGACTGCGGTGACTCGCGGCTAAAATTAAGAAATTAGCGGCGCGCCGATAAAATTGGCCGCACAAATTGAGAAAAAGCGCTGATTGTGAAGCTAAAATGGAGAAAAACGATAATTCACGGATTTTCTAATTCGGGGCTGAAATTCAATAAGAGCGGTAATTGCCGGGAATAATTCACGGCTAAAATTTAGAAATAATGCCCAGCTAAATTGAAAACCGCTACCTCGGCGGATCAATTGCAGAAAATCCGCTATTTCGTGGCTATAATTTAGCAAACGCGGTAACTCGCGGCTAAAATGAAGATAACGCCAATCCACATAAAGTCATGACATAAGAACTGAAAAAAAAAAAAAAAAAAAAATGCAAGAATTGAAGAAAGAAAAAAAAGTTTCCTCACAACCAGGGGACTCGAGCCCCCTCCTTTGGGGCAGCGGTGACGGAAAGGGGGGGAGGGCGTTTTCGCGTTTGATCAGTTTGACCATTATTGAGTCTTAATAGGCAGCTTTTTGCTATTTTTAGAACACGTATCGTCAGTTCAGACATTTTAAACGTGTGAAAATATCTCAGTTTAGCCGTTTTTGACGCACAAGTGGTCGTTTTTCAAAACATGAATAATCTGTTTAGGAATTTTCAAAGCGCGAATCGTCAGTTTAACCCTTAATAGGCCACGTTATTAAACATATAGAGTTAGTTTTAGCAATTTTTAGGGCGTGAATACGTCAAACTGCCAGTATATGGCAATTTCTAGGGCATGAATAGTCAGCGTGATATTTTCAAGCCGCGAATCGTCAGATGAGCTACTTTTAGAAAGCGTAGAGCAGGTTTTGCCAATTGTATGGCTTGTATAGCCAGTTTGGCCAATTTTAGGGCGCATAGTCAATGAGTTTTTTTTTTTTTTTTTTTTTTCATTTAAAAGCCACGAATACGATGTCATACCAAGGCGAGAATAGTCAGTTTGGCTATTTTTTGGCGAAATACTGGTCGATTTTACCATTTTCAGGGCTGGGATAATAATTTATTTAAGCGCGTTCAGGGCAAGAATGACGTCAGTTAAACATTTTTGGAGCTCGTAAAGTCAGTTTGGCCACTTTTAAAGCGGCGCATCCACCAGTTTGGCTGTTTTTAGCGTGCTTAGTCTCATGAAGGTTATAGTTTGACCATTATTGGCGCGCCAATGTTCAATTTTGCAGCCTTCAGGGCAGGAATCATCAGTTTAGGCATATTCAGGGCGTGAACCGTCAGTTTAGCCAATTTTTTGTACTTGGAGTCAGTTTGGCCATTTTTAGAGAGGTACCTAATTGCCAATTTTTAGGGTATAATTAGTCGCAGTTTAGCCGTTTTCAAAAGGCATAAATCGTCAGTTTTGCTATTTTGGGCGCGATTATAGTCAGTTTAGCCGTTTTTATAGTGGGAATAGCTATTTCTAGGTAGTAATAAATCGCTGTTGAGTCATTTTTAGTAGAACGAAGGACACAATTTCCCCAAGCCCCCCCCCCCCTTGAGGAAATCCTGGATCAGCCGTCTGCTCAAAGATATATCCCTTAATGTAGATAAAAAGCTCATTTGCTGCTCAACTCGAGAAAATACGTGGCTGAAGTGGACAAGACGCGATCATTCGCTGCTGAAACGGGGAAAAACGAGTAAATCGCGGATCAAATCGAAATCGCGGTCTCGATTTCGAGACCGAGACCGAGACCAGACCGAGACTTTTTCTCGGTCTCGGTGCATCACTAGCGTAATGTACAACTGGATGTCTCTGTCACCCCAATTTTTGTCTCATCTGTATGCTGCTCCGCTGTACCGCGGCCTGATCCACGTCGTAAATTAGCCGCATCTTAGAATTAGAGAAAATACAAAAAAAAGGCGGCCCCGAAAAATCGCTCGCAGTTGGCCACTATATCACAGTTGCATCAATTTCTTTGAGCAGCATTTTATTTCTCACACTTTCACACACACACTCCTGTCCCACGGATGGGTTTCAAATGAGCGATCCCCTCGAAATTTCGTTCTAGAAGAAGCCAAATCGTGTTTCTTGTCAATTCCTCCAGCGCTCCCACTCCTGAGAAACTAAGCTCCTAGTGAGGTTATCTCCTAGTGCAGTTCGCAGGGGGACGGAGCAGGCCTTGCTCACTGCGCAGCACCAGTGGCGTATAGGTAGAAAGTTCTAGGGGTGGGGGGGGGGATCAGATAGAAATCTCGTCACGGGAAGAAGACGGGGGTAATTTCACATTCATGATCTCGAGCGACAACTGCCCTCGGCTTCACCTCGGGCACTTCCTGTCGCCCTCGACCGTATAATGAGCATCATACCGCCCTATGGATCGTAATTTCGTATTATGCTATTACATTAAATGAGTATAGAGTAGAGGCTAGTCCGCTAGTCTCATGAAGTCCTCTCTGATACAATGCAAAACGCTCACTTTTAACCAATTTAAGGGATAGAGGTGGCCCTCGATGATGTTGAGGAGGAAACCGCGTACATACGGTCAATTTAGCACTCTCCACGGGTGCTCATACTGGACTCAAATCGAAATACTCAGAGAAAATGACCCTAAAACTCTTTAAGTTAAGGACGATTTTTGGAATTTACCCGCAAGCTGGCGCTCTTCTCAATTTGAGCCGAATATCAGCTGCAAAGTAGCGTTTTTCCACGAGTTTCGGCGTTTTACTACATTTTAGCAGCAATTAAACTATTTTGACTTATTATTTCTCAATAATAAGTCTTTGTAATCGTATCGCAAAAAAATTTTTTTGAACCCCCCTCAAAATTTGTAGTTTTACGTTTCAAAGTGCGTAGAATCCAAATCTGCAATAAAAAAAAAATGTCCGTCCGCCGTCCGGGCCATATCTTGCCCCAGGATTGCTCGAAAAAACTCGTTCTTTCGCACATTGACTCCATTTGGGGTCTAGTTGGTCCTAACATTTGATCAGTTTGATCAAATAACTCCCTGGGGTTTTATGGGTCAAAAGCGGGTCCAAAAAGGGGATTTTCAAAGGATTTGGGATCATAGGGGTGTGGGGTGTCGATTTTCATGTAATTTCAAGCCGGATTTGACTACATCAATGAATAATAAACCCACAGTCGAAATAATAAGGCATTGTTCGATAATTCGCAGCGTTTTTTCATTTTTTTAAGCAAGGGATTAGCACTTTTCTCAGATTCAGCTGAAAATGTGTGTTTTTCTTAAGTGTTTTCCTCAATATTAGCCGCTAAACATTTTTTTTGGTTCACCAAACGCAATGCATGAGCGATTTTTCTCAATTTCCCTCGCGAATTAGCAAATTTTTCACCTATTGCCATAAGCTGACGCTTTTTCTCAATTTCAGCCTCAAAAGTTGCCTTTAAAAGCCGCGAATTGGCGTATAGACAGTTTTTGACGCATATTAGAATTTTTCTCAAATTTAGCCGCGAATTAGCGATTTTTCTTAATTTTACCAGCGTTGTAGTAGCGTTTCAAACCTGTGATTTAGCAAATTTTCTCAATTTCATTCACAAAGTAGACGTTTGGCGCAATTTTAGCTGTAAATTGGCGATTTCTTCCATTTCTAGCCGCGAATTAGTCATTTTCTCAAATTAAGGCTTAAAATTAACCTTTCTCTTAATTTTTGCCAGGCTAATTATTTATTTTCTGAATATTACCCGCAAATTAGCGATTTTGTCACGTTTTATCATTGCATTAGTGTTTTTTTTTTTACTTATAGCCGTGAATGAATTTGCCGTTTTTCCGGAATTTTAGTCACAAAGTTGCCTTCAGAAGGCGCAAAGGCGCGCATCTGAGTTGGAAATTTCACCACACCTTTATCCGGGAATTGGAGCAACGAATTGTCGCTTTTTCTAAATTTTAGAAGCGTATATTCGCGTTCCCAACCCATGCATTACCTACGGAATTTTCTCAAATTTTGCCAAGAATTGGCCTTTTTCTCAATTTAAGCTGAAAATTAGCAATTTTTGTCCATTTTTAGCTGAGAATTAGCACTTTTCCCCAGTTTGAACTGAAAATTAGCGTTTTTCTTAATTGCAGCTGCTCTAATTAGTGATTTTTTTTCAATTTTAGCCGCGAATTAGTGATTTTATGCATTTGTATCCGCGAATTAACGCTTTTCCTCACCTTTATATCCACCAATTACAAATTCAGCTGTGGAATAGCGTTTTATGCTAATTTTGCGACGTTTTAGCATCTATTCCCTTTTTGAACGCGAATGGGCGATTTTTCGCAATTTCAGTTGTGAATTTGCCATTTTGTTTTCCAATTTTAACGTGAGAGCGATATTTTTTTCTGTCAATATTATAGCGTGTTATCTCAATTTTAACCGCGCCCAAAAACATTACGTTTGCGTTGATTTCCACAATTCATTCGTAGAATGGCCTTCAATGAACCGCGAATCAGCTATTTTTTCTCAATTTTAGTCTGGAAGTTCCGAGACCGTACGAATCAGCGCTTTTTCGCAGTTGTAGCTGTGAATCAGCCAATTTTTTCTTTTGTATCCGCGCGAATTAGCGTTTTTCCCCAATTTATTTATGAATTAGCCACTTTCTCAATTTTAGCCGCAAATTAATTAGAAATTATTTTCTGTCTTGTCCACGAATCAGGATTTTCCCAATTGCACTAATTAGCGCTTTTATATCAATTTTATTACCGAATTAATGGTTTTTCCTCAGTTCTAACAGTTTTTTCTGAATGATTTTGACGTGGATTATTGTTTGTCCCAATTTTAGATGCTAATTACCCACGCTTCTAAATTTCGGCCACGAATTAGCGTTTTTCTCTGTGAATTTGCGGCTTTTCTCTTTTGTACTCGCGAATGGGCGATTTTTTGACAAATTCAGTTGCGAATTTGCCATTTTTCTCAATTTTAGCCCCGAATTAGTGATTTGTTTTGTTTTGTTTTTTTTCCTCGATATTAGCCGCGATTTTTTTTTTTTTTTCTAGCCTTGAATTAGAGTTATTTCTTGCCTTTAGAAGCATGTTTAGCCTTTTCGCAATAAAAAGCAAATTAGCGTTCTCTTCTTCCTTTTAGCCATGAAGTGGCATATCTATACACTGCTATTTGAACGCTTTTTCACACAGTTTTAGCCACGAATGCCTGCTCTTTAGCATATAAGTGCTTTTTAAGGACCTAAAAACACTTGTGATGAGCGTATTTCTTCTAACACGCGGAAGATAAATATACTTAGCTACTTCGCGGCTAAAGTTTCCTTGACGCTTCCGCGGATAAAGTGTAGAAAATGCGCTAATTAGATGCTAAAAGCAGGTCGGCAAGCCAAGTTCAAGCTGGGAAAAGTGCTAATTCATAGCTATAAAAGCGAAATTAAGAAAAGGCGCTAATTCATGGATGAAATTGAGAAAACGCAACTAAAATCAGGAAAAATCGCTCATTCACGGCTAAAAAGAAGATAAATCGCTAACTCACGGCTAAAATGTGAGAAAACGTCAATTTGCTGCTTCAGAAGGTAACTTCAGTGCCAAAAAGTGAAAAATCCGCAATCCGCGGCTAGATTCAGAAAAAGCGTTAAGGTAATTCGCGGCAAAAATTGGGGAAAACTCAAATTTCGTATATATTTTATACCTTATAAGCCCAATAAAACTGGCGATTTCGAGAAGAAAACAAAATTGGTTGATTTTGGATTTGTCAGAAACCTCAATTTTAAACAATTTAGGCAATTTTTTTCAAAGAATCTTTAAAAGAAGCCATTAATTAAACCCGACAAGTGACTACCGGCCTCTCGAAATGTCATTTTTCTCAAAGGAACTCTGAACTCACGACCGAAACTATAATAGCGTGCATAGTGGCACATAGCCAGCAGTTGAAGCGCGTTCTTAGAACGGCTTTGCTCTCTCCATCCCACTCGCTCTCACAAAATTGAAATTGAAGAAGCCAAACCCACGGTGAAATCCTTGAAAAATTAGCCAAAACCTTGAATTTGAGTTCTGTGAGTGTCAAATTTGCCAATCTGTAGAATTGCCTTTTTCAAAATCCGTGAAAATTGCTTTTTTGGAAAGAGTCAACCTCGTGACAAATCGCCATTAATGAATTTATGAGGAAAACAATAATTTTATTGATTTATCTTTCTTTCTTTTTCAGGGAAGTGACAGTTGGCAGGGGCAAGACAACGATCAGGTGTGTACTTTTGTTTTATCTTTCTCTCTCTTTCCGTCTCTATCAATTCAATTAAGCGTTTAAAGTTAAACCCCCCCATTTTTCATCTTGAAATCGAAAAGCTCCTTTACAAAATTGAAATCTTTGAGTTAAGCTCTTCCTGAGCATCCTCTTCCTCCATGTGCTCTACTCCTACACGCTGCTCGCCCCGTATAGGCCTAAATACGATAGAATTAATCAGGGACAGCGTCGTTGCTGCTACGTCATTCATTTTAGAGGGGAAGTGTGTTGTATCTTGCTTTAAACGTGGATATTCTATTTTATTTCCCCTCTGAAAGACGCCAACGGTGTACGTTTATGGTAGAAATCACAACCCACGCCAGCGTTCAAATAATATTTTTGTTATTCCGGCCTAGGCTCTTCCACAAGCGACGAGAGTACCGTCAAAATGGATTAAAATTGTATTTACAAATGCGATGTGCATCCTCCTCCTCACTTTTCTCCGCAGCAAACCCGCACCCCCCCCCCTTCTTCCAAAACCCATATAATCCGACGCTGCTGAGCGTCGTCAACATAGCTGAACGGTAGAAGAAGGTTTGCTGCGGCGGTTTTCACCTTTTCGTCCGTGCCAATGAAATGAGAAGTTTTTGGGGGAGCGTAGGTGTTTTCCACTTAATTCTATAGCCACTTTAAAGTGTGGAAAGTGGCTTAAGTGTAGTTTTGTTGTCGGTTGAAGGTGAAGAGAGGGGAAGGGATGGGAAGGGAGGGGCGTCCAAATTAAATTAAATTCACGCTCGGGAAGGCTTGGAAAGTGTTGATGGGAGTGGTGTTAAAGTTGAAGAGTAGACGTGGGGAGGGTGCTGGAGGAAGGAGAATTGCACGCTAACCAACGCCAAGGTATAAAATCGACACGGTGTTTCGACTAAAAATCTATTTTGCCTCATAGCCCTCTTTGCACGTGGAAGAGAAAGGGACACTTGAAAGTTTTAGCCCCTTTGCCATCTGAAGGTCGCGACTCCAGAGGTTAAATTGATTAAATGGACACCCCCCCCCCCAACCCCCAAATGAATAGACTTCAAAGAAAACCCACGAGCATCCTTTTTTGGAACTTCATTGAGAGGAAAACACTCTATCCGCGCCCCTAGTAAGGCGTTCAATCAGCCTGTTAGACGAGTTTTATCAATACAATCTTCAATTACGTAAAGAACTAAATGAAAAGCACTAAAAACAGGGTTTCAACATCGGAAAACAGGGAAATTTGCTGAAATTCAAAACATCAGCTGTAAAAAAGACAATTTAGTTACCGGTCAAATTCACGAAGATGGGTTTTTCATAACCCAGAATCACCAAAATGAAAGTTTTCAAAGCATTTTCTAGTCAGCCGCACCGGTGAAATTGGTTTTTTAACGAGGGAGACCCGCGATATTGGTTTTCCATTGAGCAATATCAACGAAATTGGTTTTTATTAATCTAGAACCGTGGAGATTAGTTTTTAGCGAGCGCGACTAAGGAAATTTGGCGTTGCAGAGAGTGAAAAACACGAAAACCCTTTTTCAGTGACCGAATTCAACGATTTTTTTTTTTTTTTTTTCATTAGGCAAAATCGCCAAAATTGGGTTTTTAGTGAGATAGACTTTGAAGACGATGGTTCTTAAACAACAAAACCTCAATTTCGCTGTGCTTGCCCGCAAAAAAAACAATTTTATCTGTATGTAGCTCCCTAAAAAGAATGTCTTTGTTGCTGCAACCCAATTTCGGGGTTGCTGCACATTCAAAAACCATTTTCAGCAGAATGACTTCCTAAAAAACCAAGCAATGTGTGGTTTTCCACTGTACAAAGCAATTTTCGCGAGTCCAGCTCACTGAAAGACCATTTTTGGGTGTTCCACTGTCTCCAAACACTTTAACGCTTTTTTGTGATACAAATCACAATATAAGTCCAATTTTCACGCAATTTTCTCACTAAAAACTATAATTTTAGTGATTTCAGCTCACTAATACGCCATTTTTGGGGAGTCTGGCTTCGTTAAAAAAAGCTGTTTTTTACAAGTCAAATCCAAAGTTATAGTGATCCGCAGTCTCGCACAAATGTTTTTATTGTGGCGAAAAACCGTGAAAATTGGTTTTAGTACGGGTTTGGCGGGAAAATTAAGCGAAATTCGCGAAAATTGCAATTTTTCTTGAATTAGGACCCTGAAATTGCAATTTTGCTGGAATGAAAGCTTGAAAATTGCAATTTCGCGGCTATTCAGCCGTACAGCAGTACAGGACACTTCCATTTTTGCGGATGTTCAGCTCCAAAATGCGGCAATTTTGCGACTATTTGTGGGACTTAGGCAGCTGTCGAGGCTAGCGTAGTTCTGTTTTGAACGAAAAAAAAAAAAAAAAATCAAAACTTGATACGTGCCATTTTGCGAATATAAAAAGAGCAGAAGAAACTTTAAAACTCACGAAAATAATGTCCAGAAATAAGCAATTTTGCAAATATCTAGACCCGAACTTGCAGCATACTCACAAATATTTAGTTTTAAATGTTGCAATATTTATGACACGGCTGTCTGTCAGGCCAGGGGCTCAGTCGGGGTCCGGCTTGTCCCAGGGTTCTTGCTCACTAAAATTAAAAACGGCCTGAAACTGGCAATTTCACTGATAATTAAGACCCGAAACTTGCAAATTTACGAATATTCAGCCAGGAAACTTCCAATTTCGCGGACTTTTCATCTCGGAAACTTTGGCAGTTTTGCCACTATTCTTCAGACTCTTAGCGGCGCCGTCGTGGCCGGGGCTCTAGGCCTGGTTCCTTGAACAAATGAAAAACTTGCGATTTCACGCTAATAACGACCAGAAATTTAAAATGTCACGAAACAAGGCTAGAAACTGTAGCAAGTCCGTGAATTTTGCCGTGAAACTTGCCCAGAGGGTCCACGCCCCGTTGCCTAAAATAAAAAATAAAGTCCTGAAACTTGGCATTTTGTCGAAAATTAAGACTATAGCAAAATTAAGAGCATTTTTTACAATATTTAGACCCAAAACTTACGATTTCGCGGATATTTAGCAAATCTCGCGGAAATGACAAGCTTGAGCGCTTTCGCCTACTGCTTTACTATGTCTAAAATGGTTATTTAGTCTTGAATATTTGCAGTTCTCTCACTGTTTAACGCTCTGACTTGTCATTTCGCTCCGCGTCCGGTATGGCCTGGAGTCTGAGCCCCCCCCCTCCATCCTACCGAAAAAAAACAATCGCTAAACTACAATTTGTGAATTCACTGATATTTAGCTCCAAATGTTGCGTCTGTTCATCAAGCTTTGAGCGCTCTCGGGGCCCCGCTGCGTCCTTGGTCACAAAAGTAAAAATGCCCCCAGGATTGCAGTGCAGTGCAGACCCGCGACTTGTCAATTTACGAAAAGTTCCAATATACGTGGCATTCCATTTGCGAAATGTGGCAATTTTGCGGCTATTTGTCACCGGCGGCCACACAAACCCGCGTTCAACGGTCTCTGAGAAAATGGCCTTGAAACTCCTTTATATTTTCCGGAAATTCAAACCAGAAACTTGGAATTTCGCGAAAATAAAGACCAGGATCAAGCAATTTTGCTTATAATGTAGATCAGAAAATTGCAATTTTCCAGATTTTCAGCACCGAATGATGGAATTACGCCAGCACGTTCGATGAAACTAAAACCAAAAAAACTCGGCGAATTTCCCCAAAATAAACACCAGAAACGAACAATTTCGCGAGTATTTAGGTCCGAAACGGGCAATTTTGTGGGTACTCAGACATAAAACTTCAAATCTCGCGGATATTTATAGCTCCAAAATGTTGTAATTTTGAGGTTATTCGTTAGACTTTGAGGGCGGTGTCGTGGTATAGACTTGCCCGTGGACTCCGCGGTCATTGAAGAAAAAAAGGCCCAAAACTTGCAATTTCGTGAAAATAAACACCGGATACTCGTAATGTTTCGCAATTACAGACCAGAAACAAGCCATTTCGCTGATATATTTAGAATTCGAACCCGAACCCTGCAATATGACAGATTTTTAGCTCCGAGTTGCGTGTCTAATTCCGCGACTATATTTGCCCGGTTTGCCTCACTGTTGGACGCTAACTTGCAATTTCGCGGAATGCTGGTGAAATTTAAAATTTTTTGTTTGCAAAATGTTTCGTTTTAATTCTAATTATACCGAGTTGTTTGAAAGGGGTAAAATTGGTGGTTTCTAGATTGTGTTCGGGTTTTCACCAGAATTCTCACGGTTGACATGATTGTGAATTTACAGTGATAGAGAGTATTGAACTGTTAATATTCTGCTTTGATAAGCTGTGGGAAACAAATTGCGTGAGGGGGACGAGGCTTATTCAAGCCGCTCAACTCGCAGAATTGGATTATTTGAGCTCCATACGTTTGTTTTTATTTTGTTCAAAGTGTATAGCTAGGGCAAAAATAAAATAACATTTAAAAAAAAGTATTTTTCTTTAGGAAACAGAAGGGAGAGTGAATTACCAGTTAAATGTCATCTCATAAAATCTTTCCGTCTATCCCGATTAAAGATAGGACAAAGTTAGGGCTATGAATGTCCGGGTTTGTTATACAAGTCGAACTAAAAGGAATCTTATAACAGAGTGGGCCGAACGGCATTTACCCCTCTCCAAAAGGTTCACCGTGAAATGGGTCTTTGCTACAGATTGTGGTGGAGGGGTGGGGGAGTAACCAATATTAGGATGGCTAATCATCAAAACTACACCCCTGTCCCTTACAAACTTGATCCGATGGGATCTGAGGAAGTTAGTATAGGAGGAAGGGGGACTAGGATCGTTATTTAGAGCTCAATTAAGGAAGGAAGACATTTCGGATTCGAATCCTTTGAATAAAACGGTAGGAGAGAGAGAGAATCTTGCAGACTTCTAATTACAACCGAATACAAGGACGCAGTGTCGATTGCGGGATTTTTTACAGAAGTTATTTAAAAATCTCGTGAAATTCACTCCTGCCCATTTAAATTTATAGTGATTTTTTTTCATGCTAATATACACCTCGATATAATCCTGTTTACCCATTTACCTACAGTTTATTGTCATTTTCTCTTGTATAACGCATCAGCTCTACAATAAACGAAATTGGCCACGATCCGGCGTGATAAATTGCATCCGAGAAAAAAAAAGAAGAGATTGCGTAACACCCGAAGGATATATTTTAGTAAAAGCTGCTGGATGAGGAAGGGGTGGGGGGTGTAATTCATTCAAAAATAATCTGGTTTGTGGTAATTTCGCTCTCATTTGTTTCTTCTTAAGAACGAGACAGAGAAAAAAAAATAGCCTAGTGAGACATCCCTCCCGAGTTTAATGGAACGATGCTTGTGATTTAGAAAGGGAAATCCCCCACGAGGGCTCACTGTGAAGACCCGTGATTTAAGGAAAGAAATCCGTTAACGGGCAAAGGAAGCAGTAATTACCCTTTTTTTCTCTCTCTCCCTCACTCTCTCTCTCTCTTTCCTTGGCACTTTGTTTCTTTCTTCCACCCCAGGAAACCGTTTGATAGTATTCACGTTTTCTAAACGCGATTATTTGCGGAGAACGGGCTTTCCATCAGACCTCGACCCTGTGGAAGGTCTATAATAGTTTCACAGTGACCGACTTCCTTTGTTGAGATGAGGGGGGGGGGAGGGGCTATCAGAATACGAATTTTTTTCTGAACGATGGAGCGCCTCATCGTTTGATCGTACAAAAAATGACAGAGCGATATAGGTTCCTTCAAATATATTATTTTTCGAAGGAAAGCCTGGAGTGGTCGTAAAAAAGAGCGACAACCGGCTTGTTCCTCGAGATTCCACCACAAAATTTTGAGGAACAGATGCATGATTCAACTGATTTATTTTCTGCATTTCCTTATATCGCTTTGTACTGTACATAAGAGGCAAGAATACCTCCGTCATACTTCAAAAGAAATTTAGGGTTCGCACTGTACGCGCTACGGGGGGAAAGTTATAATATGCGTAAAGCAAATGCCGCTCCGCGGTCTGGCAATAATGGTCCGAACGTGGGAACTGAGGGAAGTAGTTCTCATAAATAACTGAATACGCCTGGTTGGCTGAAAGTGAAATTCAGCTTGCTTTCCCCCCCCCCCCTACAACGATCAAAAGCTGTCCCGTTCAAAGTTTTCTAACCAAAAATAATGGACAGCGCTTAGATACATGAATAAAGTAGAACTATTATTTGTTTCATCGAATACTTTGAAAGGATTTCCCCTGCTGGCAGCTAAATTTTCCACATCATCCGTCAGACTTGATAAAAATCTTAAGCAAGTTAGATTGGTTTTATAGGGAAAGTAGAAGCATCTTAGGCGTGGTGAGGGCGGAAGTGAGGGAGACAAGGGTCTGAAGGTTGAAAAATGGATGGCTATTGTTACCCATGGGTTTGGGAAGCACAAGTTAAATTTCAAATACCTTGCAATCAGGGACGTGTAACATCCCAACTTGATTCCTTATTCAACCCCCTTCCCCCACCTATTGGTGTTTAATTAGGTTTTGTGAAAGTATTCGGAAAAGAAGAAAATTGAGGGAGTGATGGAAACGAAGGATTCATTGATTAAACAATTAAACGAATTAATGGGCTCTAACCCGCAAATGAGACACTGAGCACTAACAATGAGCACTGCAGTCACGGATTCAGAGACTGTTTTCCAGGAGGGGCGGTTTCTTGTGCCGTATTAGAAGGGAATGGCTCAATTTTAGCCCGAGGACGGGTGTAGCAGAGCTTTCGCCGGAGACTACACTCTATACGCCAGGGCCGTCTTTATCAAGTTGGGGGTAACATTGGGCCCCCTCTTTTACCGAATTTCGCTCACTAAAATACATTTGTATCTGATATAATAATTTCACGGGTGTTGCGCACTAAAACTCATTTTTACAGGTCTGACTCACTAAAAAAAAAAAAAATAACATGTTCGCTGATTTTGCACTCTAAAAACACATTTCGTGGATTTTTCTCGCCAAAAACCCCATTTTCGCGGTTCTGACTCACAGAAAACCCAATATCGCGCTTGTTCCGTTGATGAATAACTAATTTTTGCGGCCGTTTGTTGCTGAAACTCCATTCGCCTCTACGATGGAAGAGTCCAGTTTGTGGTTCCAAAATACCGCAGTTACCAATCCCAGGAGACGAAAATTCCAAGTTCAATTCCAAAAATATCACCTTCTGGAAGAAAAATTGTCAGTTATTCGACGGAAATTTCAAATGCGTAGAACGAAACAAGGACAATTTCCCAGCTAAGATTTTGGGTTTTGACGGTTAATGACCCATCAACTGTGCTAATTAAATTTCTGGGGTCGAATTGACGATTTCTCGCGTCGAATTTACCTCGCGAGTTCTCTTTCTGGGGACTCATTCCTGAATATATAAGCCTGCAATAGGCATTGGGATGAATCTTACTTGTTCTCAGGTCAAAGCTGTCCACTGCTAGATCAAAGGTTAGCTACGCCCCTGCCGTGAACTAGCGATTTTTCCTCTTTTAGCTCGAATTGGCGTTAGCCGAGAGTCAGCTATTTTTCTCATTTTTATCCGCGACTAGCGTTTTCTTAACTTTAGCTGTGAATGAGCGCTTTTCACAAATTTTTGGTCGACAGTATGAGTTTTGCTGGATATTTGCCACGAATTAGCAATTTAATTTGCTTTAGCCACGATGCCTTAGCACTTAACATCAGCAAAGAAGTGCCGTTCAAACCATGAATTTGCTCAAATTTGGCTGTAAATTAGGATGCCCCGCAAATTATCGCTTTTCATCAATTACGTCCAACCATGCCATGACCATGAGTTAGCACTTTTTCTCCATTTCAGCGCAAATTAGCGTTTTTCTTAGTTTTATCAGTAAATTAGCTCTTTTTATCTGTATAACTAGCGAATTGGCGATGTTGTATTCACACGTCGTAACAATGAATTAGCACTTTTCTCACTTTCAAAACAAATGATGGGTTTTGAGTGAGGGAAAGTCCTCAAAAATTGTTTTCGAAGGAGCAAAACGCACGATATTTTGTTATTTTAAGAGCAAACCCCACGAAATTGGGATTTGAACAAGAAGAATCAGCAAAAGTTAGTTTTGGAATTGCAAAAACCCGTGAATTTCGAGTTTCTTGAGTATGAAGTAGACGGAATTTGGGTTTTGAAAGTGCCAAGCACGCGCGGGATTGGTTTTGAATCAGACTGGGGGTGAACGGTGACTGGGGACGTTGCGGCTAAGCCCCGCAGCCCGCAGCTTTGTTTGAAGACGAGCGTGAAAGATGACTGGAGTTAGTCCCACCAGACGTTGTTATAAGTTGAGACTGAAAAGCGGGACAAAAGAGAGGACACTTTTGACCCCCTCCTCCCCCCCAGACACCTGAAAAAATGAGCCCGGACATCCCCGGATACTCTTAAAAGTATAGGACATGTCCGGGGAAAGTAGGACGTCTGGTCACCCTATAGCTTCTGGTCAATTTTAGCCCTCGAAGATTTCTCCAGAAACCATTCATCAGATTTTTTTTCTAATATGGAAGAATGATACTCGTCTTCTATCGATAGGCGACCAACGTAGATTATATATATACAGGGTGGTCGGTTTTGACTTGTACAAAAAAAAATGGGTGAAATTAGACCTCATTTGTGATCGAAAATACCCCACCGGCTATGGTCCGAAAATCAAAACTATTCGAGATATGATTTTTTGAACGATTTTTAAGGCTTAAGTCACTTTTCTCGGAAAAATGCGAGTTGCTCGCTTCCAAGTGAACGTTTTACAACTTTTGACGACAGATTCGGAAAGAGCACAATTTTTTCTATCGGGAAAAGATATTTAAACCCAAATTGATCGCTTTTGGTGGCCTTGACAGCTATTCAAACTGGGCAAAATCCGGAATTTTCAATTTTCCAACAAACGTCAACCCCAACTATTTTACGCTAAATCTCTTCAAATCGGCTTCCCAAGGTCAGGAAAACTTCTTCAATGTGTCCTCTTCAAAATCACTCTCTAAAATTATTTTAGTTAATGGGCAGTTTTTCTGCGCAAATTATCATTTTCTAAAAAAAATAAGGTATTTCTTCCTTCAAAACCGCAAGTTCAGGGTAGTTTTGAACATCAACATTTCAACAACTCTTGCGCTGTAATTTTTTTGTTTGACGAGAGAAACCATCATAAAAATCATTTAAAGTCTTCATTTACATGAAACTTATCGTATTCGTCTTTATTGTCGCTCCGGCAGCTGGCTACCGGATAAATCAAAGAGGGCAGAAATGGCTAATTTTAAAGAAATTTATGATTTGCACATTCTCATTCAAAACGTATTTTAACATGTTTTCAAAGTGCATTCCATTGCTGCGGATACACTATCTTGCTCGTTTTCTCATTTCTTTGACCGTTACTTCGTAGGTCAGCGTCGAGTCACGAACACTTTGGGCTGCCTGCCCAATTCTTTCGCGTAACTCCTCTTCCTCTTCCGCGTAACTCTGCTCCCGTGTACTTATTCCGGGCCGATTGTCCACTTCTTCAAGCACCATTTCTTCTGTTTGAACGCCTTCCGCTCTCGCCCCTACCTCGTGACTACTAGAAAAGATCGAACTTTCCGAAATTCGTCGGTGAACTGAGGCAAATGTCCTGTAGTCAGGGATACGCCGATTAGGGTATCGTTCAGCGTACAGCCTCTGAGCCAACCTAGAATTTCCGTCGGCCAGGCCGTAAACGAAATGAATGTCAGCGTAATGACTTGCCGAATACATTTTGAACGCTTTAAATGCACGAGTGAGACGTGAAACTGAAATGCTTGGGGAGACTAAGAAAGACGCTCGAGTGGACTTTGGTACAATGCATTGAAATCTTAAAATTGTCTCCAATACTACTGCCCGTATTTCTCAACGCTCTTTGAGGAGTGCACGAGTCAATAACGTGTAGAAGCAAGCAATTTAGAATGTGCAAATCATAAATTTCTTTAAAATTAGCCATTTCTGCCCTCTTTGATTTATCCGGTAGCCAGCTGCCGGAGCGACAATAAAGACGAATACGATAAGTTTCATGTAAATGAAGACTTTAAATGATTTTTATGATGGTTTCTCTCGTCAAACAAAAAAATTACAGCGCAAGAGTTGTTGAAATGTTGATGTTCAAAACTACCCTGAACTTGCGGTTTTGAAGGAAGAAATACCTTATTTTTTTTAGAAAATGATAATTTGCGCAGAAAAACTGCCCATTAACTAAAATAATTTTAGAGAGTGATTTTGAAGAGGACACATTGAAGAAGTTTTCCTGACCTTGGGAAGTCGATTTGAAGAGATTTAGCGTAAAACAGTTGGGGTTGACGTTTGTTGGAAAATTGAAAATTCCGGATTTTGCCCAGTTTGAATAGCTGTCAAGGCCACCAAAAGCGATCAATTTGAGTTTAAATATCTTTTCCCGATAGAAAAAATTGTGCTCTTTCCGAATCTGTCGTCAAAAGTTGTAAAACGTTCACTTGGAAGCGAGCAACTCGCATTTTTCCGAGAAAAGTGACTTAAGCCTTAAAAATCGTTCAAAAAATCATATCTCGAATAGTTTTGATTTTCGGACCATAGCCGGTGGGGTATTTTCGATCACAAATGAGGTCTAATTTCACCCATTTTTTTTTGTACAAGTCAAAACCGACCACCCTGTATATATTCGACATGTCTTTGCGCTTATAAATTAGCGCTTTCCCCCCATTATATCAGCGTATTAGTGATTTTTCTCAATTTTAGCAGTATAAATTCGCAGTTTGCTGCTAAAAGAGAGGAAAATTGCTAATTCGCTGCTAAAATGAGAAAAAGTACTCATATTT
The DNA here is from genome assembly GCA_038030265.1 of Corythucha ciliata. Classification (NCBI taxonomy): domain Eukaryota; kingdom Metazoa; phylum Arthropoda; class Insecta; order Hemiptera; family Tingidae; genus Corythucha; species Corythucha ciliata. Next base: position 3,339,718 of record CM075939.1, read on the forward strand.
AAAGCTGGAATTGAGAGAACGCCAATTCGCGATTTTTAGACACTGCTTCAAAGATTGAAAAGAAGCGCTAATTCGCGGCTAAAAAAGAGAAATGTGCAGATCGCAAATTGCCAATTCACTGGTAGTATAGAGAAAAAACGGTAATTCACTGTTTATATTGAAAAAAAGGCTTTTTCACGGCTAAAATTGAGAAAAAGTGCTAAATCATGGCTAAAAAACAAAAAAAATAAACGATAATTTTCCGGGCATCCTAATTTACTGACGCAGACAAAATCAAACCGTCACCCTAAAATTAAGAACTCTTTGCTGAAACGGGGAAAAAGCGTTAACTTGCACGCCTAAATATGAACAAAAAAAAACGCATTCATGGCCAAAATTAGGAACAAGTGCTAATTGACGGCTACAAATGAGAACAAAGGCTCGTTCGTCACTGAAATTAAAAAAAATCGTGGAATTCGGTCACTGAAAAAGGTTTTTCGTGTTTTTCACTCTCTACAACGCCAAATTTCCTTAGTCACGCTCGCTAAAAACTAATCTCCACGGTTCTAGATTAATAAAAACCAATTTCGTTAAAATTGCTCAATGGAAAACCAATACCGCGGGTCTCCCTCGCTAAAAAAAAAAAAAAAAAAAAAAAAAAAAAAAAAAAAATGTGTTTTTTACAGCTGATGTTTTGAACTTGTCGGACGTGCCCCGTCCCGTTCACGGCACTGATGTGTGTGAATAGACCTTTAGGGGATGATTTTCAGATTTTCATCGGACACTACTCAAATTGGGTATTTAGGAGTATTAATCAAAGATTCGGAAAACAAATATGGCGTTTGTTTGGGCAATAAAATTTATTTCGACCCAGCTGTCCCCGTGCAGGCAAAGTACGCCCGGAATGGCCGCGAAAACTTTCACAAAATAACAAAATGCCGGTATTTCGGCGTGTGTTCATGTTATAGACTGTTCAAATTTTATTAAAAGGTGGAAGGGGATGAATACAATTTTAGCTGATTTCCTTCGTTCCTTTTCCGCTTAGTTATTCAAAATTAGTTTTTCGAATTAACCTAATCTGCGAATCTCTATTACTTATTAATCTGACCTTATAATAAATAGCTGAATTTTGGGTTTTGATCATGCAAATATTCCCGAAATTGGGTTTCAAAGAATCCAAGAACACGAAATTGGTTTGTGAAAAAGCGGAAGTTCATAAAAATGGTTTATGTAAGAGCAAAAACTCACGAAAATTTGTTTTTGAAAGAGCCCTACGAAATTAAGTTTTTAAAAGTGTAACAATCCGCGAAATTAGGATAGGAAATTACAAAAATGTGTGAAATTAGTGCCAAATTTGGAACATTTGGTTGTGAAAGAGCGAAAATCTCCAGCGAAATTATTAATTATTGATTATGTGAAAAATCCGAAATCACGAATTTTGTTTTTTCTTCATTTGTGGGAATGAAAACGTTGTAGTTTCCAACGTTACCACATGTTGGTTTCTGATTATTAGTTGTTGTTGTATCAATTCGCTAAAATAAATGAACTTTTAATTTTTGTTGTTCACTTGAATACAAAACTGGACGACGAGGATGTTTTCCAATAACACCACGGGAGAAATACAGGGCTAAGATATCACGAACGTTTATTTCACATAATAATCGCTCGCAAGCAAGAAACAAACTAATTCAGAAACATATTGGTAACTCAAACGAACTATAGAGAGCGGTACGATCGTTTCAAAATGTCGTCTGAAAGGCATATAAACAGTTGATAAGGCAATAGTTTGGCATGGTAATTTAGCTCAGTTCTCAATTTATGTAATTAATTTATAGATTAAACGGCTGCTGGCGGGCGAGAAAGTGGACCACAATTATTCGCGCTTAGAGGGAGCCCCCAAAAACCCACTTTGTGTGTTGTGTCCCTCAATGTCCAAATAACGAGCGGACTCCCAATGTTTCTTTCCATTGTATACCCCCTGAAAAAATTATGGCAAAACCAGGGAAAATAAAATTGAGGATCGGGAAAGAAGTGTCAAAATTCGTGCGGGTTTCCTCCGAACATTTCCAACTTGCTTAATTAGAAGTAAATCAATGTGTCTTTGCAACAACCAGAAACGCGTTTCCCTATCTTCAGAAGAGTATTTATTCTAAGAAGCCTTCGCTAGAAAAGGGGACAGTTTCTGCTTCCACGGGCGTAGGTATACAAATTATATGCTTTGCTCGCTGAAATTCGAAGTCGGCGACTTTGGAATCATTCTGTGGTTGAGGCCTGATAAGTATTGACTGGTTTTTAGCGCAATCCCTACCGCATCGCTTCAGTTAATACGACGTCCTCATAAAAGTTCATTTCCTTCAGGGTACATACACCTGTACAGGAGAAAGACAAAATAATTCTCCAGCTCCTTCAACAAGGAATTCGATGAGTTCAGGTGCATTTGAAAATTTCTTCCACTTCCTCTCTTCCCGGGGGGTTCCAGGGGGGTGATTCTGTAACTTGCAAAATTTACGTGTCGTAAAATGGAAGAAGGGCGAGGGAAGGTACCTCGTTGTCATGGTTTTTACGATACCTAGTGAATGAAACTGCGGAATTTTCATGCGAGAATGTGTGGTCTCGAAGAAAAAATAACAAATTCTAAACAATTGAGTGGAAAAACCAAGGCAACGTGGTACATCCTCTCCCCCTCCTTTCCAGTTACGACACGTAAATTTTACAAGTTACAGAATCACCCCCCTGGTCCTGGTAGACCTTTGGGGCAAACCTTGTACAAAAAAACAATAACTCTGTTTGGAAGTAACATTTGAAACAAAATTTGAGATTTTTTTATGTATCCATGAGAGAGCGGTCAAGTCCCGCGGTCAGTCTTTTAAAAACGTTCAAGTATTTTAAGATAGCCGGATCGGCGTAATAGATCTTTAAAATTAGCCAATAACCCTACAAAGAATTTAAACGTGTGAAATCCATAAGACGGCCTCCTTTTAGGGAGCCAACCGCGCTAGATAGTGATTCCTGACGAGCATGATTCGTGAAATTTGGGATTTGGCAAAGCCAATCCGAAAGATTGTTTTTTTTTCTAGGGAGCGAAATTATATTAGTCCTCCAATTAGCCTAAACCTTGGTTGAAATTATATTCAGTGAGTGTCAAATCCTCGAGATTTCAACTGTGAAACAGCCCAAATCCAAGAATTTCATTTTTGACTGTCACAGCCCAAACCAATTAGATTGCATTATTTCTTGAGCCAGTCCCGCAAAATTGGCTTTTTAGGGAGTCAATTTTTCGTAATTGGCCTTTTGAGTGAGTAAAAACCATGAAATTTGGTTCTGTAAGAGCCAAATAGCCCGCAACATGTTGACTTTGCAATGGTAAAATCCGTTTATTTTTTTTGAAGGAGCGATATCCGATAAATTGCTCTTTACAAATGAGCTAACACCCTGGAAATTTTTCTTTCAAAAGGGCGAAATAATACATGAAGTTGGCATCATGCGCTTTCTTGTCTTACGTGCTCCATGTTCCTAAAACTGGCTCGCACAACTGTAATGTACCTATGTACAATAAAGTTGAAAGAAAAACTTCCTGACGTGCCTAGGTGCACGTGCATTTTTTGATTGCGCCTGTCACTTGTCACTATCACAATGAATTTTTTGTATTGGAAAATGAGGTTGGCTTTCCCAGATAAACGTTGGAAGGCATTGGGCGAAAAATTCAAGGGAATTGTCATCTTCAACCAACAACGTCACACTCAACATGTTTCGCTTTGAGAACAACAGATCTCTCAATCAATGGTCGCTGGAAATCGCCAATGCAGCGGATAATCACAATTAACAAACTTTGAAGGGCTTAGTATGAAATTATTCGCACATATTTGAAGCATTTTTATTACCCCCTCTCTTAAACCCTCTGCTGAATTGAAACAAAAAACCAAAATGCTTCGTTTGAACATGGTTTGAACCAAGTTTAAACACTGAAATATATTGCCATATGGGCAGACGCATTTGCACAAGAAATGTCCGACTTTTTCCCAGATTTGTTTCAAGACCTTTTTTTCTGGCAGCATTCTACCTTCTAGAGGTTTGGGGAACTGAACAGATGATACCTCGACCCCCCCTCCTATCCTTCCTCGTCTTCTTTTCTCTTCTTAATTCTGTATTTATTAAATTATACCTAATTAATTAAAATGTGGCCATTAATGTGCGTGGGGACATGAGATTTCTTAAAAGGGCCACGGTTTCGGTTCATGGCGCAAGCCAGCGTCCCCAGCTCTGAAAGACCCACCTCCACGTCGTCCCTCTCGGGCGCGGGTGGCTGGCCACCAGTTACGGCTAACGAGCCGAGCTGAGTGATGGGACCGACTCTGCTGGGGAGTCTGGGCCAAAGAAGGGGTACAGGCCAGGTAAGGGCCGGCAACGGCCAAGGTACTGGCCACATCTTAAGGAGATCCGCAGCAGGGTACAGGACTGTGTTTGCTGTCATTATGGGTAAATCCTGCGCCATCTGATGGCCACAAGGTTGAGGGTCTGGACTTCCGGACCCTCAACTGGCGCTAAAATAACGCAAATCATTACCCCGGATTGTGTTGGAATACCACCATGCCAAATTTGGTAGAGATTGGATGACTCATGGGTGCGGTGGCACTGTCTTCAGAGTACATCACTGAACCGGTGAGGGGGGAAGTACAAGTACTTGAAATAAATTTGATGTTTTGACCTCGGTGGCACCTAGGGATTGTGTTGGAATGCTACCATGCCAAATTTGGTAGAGATTGGATGACTCATGGGCGCGGTGGCACTTTTTTTTTTTTGGTCAGCAGATTAGGAAGTCATGACATGAAGCGACCGAGACATTGAACTGTTCGGACCTATTCTCTCGTCTCTTATCGCGCGTTTTACAAACCTTCTAAGAGTCAACACCTCGGAGTGCTCTGCGAGTTTGTTGTTATTGCGCTCGTGTTGATAGTTCATTATATCGGCATCTTATCTTCGTGAGTCGCGCAATCTAATCCCCGACAAATACCGATGGGACCGAACGGGCCCAAGAATCAACATCCAGAACGGAAAAAGATGAGACCTAACGACTCGGTAATTACACCAAATCCATTTGGACCACTTGCTGAGATTGAAGAAATGAGTACTGATACAGTTCCTGAAGCGTCAGTAGAGAAAGTTATTTCCCCACCCCCGATATTCATTCATAACGTCACTAATATAAACTTGGCAATAGAATAATTCCGTAGTTTCGAACCTACAACTTTCAAATACGCTTCATTAAATAATAATAAAGTCAAGATAAATTTTCTAACAATTGACGGCTACCGAAAAGCAATCAAATTTCTCGAAGAAAAAAAAGCAGAATACTACACTTATCAATTGAAAAGCGAGCGAGCCTTCAGAGTTGTCATCCGAGGTCTTCACCATACTAAGGAACCTTTAAAGACGAGTAGACGCATACGGCGCCATGTTCGTTCTTATCAGTTTAATAAGATAGGTTGGGGGTGGTTTGTTGACATTCACAAAACATGAACAAAAGGTGGATTTTACAAGGCTGATAATTGATAAGAGCGAACATGGCGTCTGTGATTGGCGTCTTGTGGTTCTCTAACCATACAACTGATATTAATATTATCAAAGACGAGCTCGGTACTCATGGATACGAAGCCACTCAAATCCTTCCAGTACTGCGTCCAGTTACTAAGGCCCCTCTATCAATGTTTTTTGTTGATCTCAAACCCAATGCAAAAAATCCAAAAATCTACAATTTGAATAGGCTGTACCATGCCTTGGTGAAAATAGAACCCCCTCGCCCAAAACGCACAGTAATTCAATGCGTCAAGTGCCAAGAATTTGGTCACTCAAGGAACTACTGTCATAAAAAAGAACGATGTGTCAAGTGTGACGGCCTTCATTCTACGCAGTCGTGCCCTCGACCCCCGAATTCGCCCCCAATTTGCACTAATTGTCACGGAGCGCACACAGCGAATTATCGAGGGTGTCCAGTGCACGTTCAACTCCAAAAAGCAAGAATGATCTCACCCCCTCCAAGGATCCAGGCACTAACGTCCAACCGAAATGAAATAAACTGTAATAATGTACAACCCCACAACAACGTTGGTTCATATGATCACGCTTTAACTAGTCCAATTTCCAAACCAAACTCAGAAGATTCCGAATCACACATGAAGCAACTCCTACAAAAAATCGACCAACTGCTATCTCTCGTGCAGCCTCTTGTACTAGCACTCACTCAACTTCTCCCTAAAATAACTAAATCATGAGTTCTGGACCTGCTAGACTCAACATTTGCACTTGGAACTGTAGAGGAGTCTATGGAAAATTTCGCGAGCTCGATCTCTTCTTGAAAGCTAACGACATTGATGTCATATTGCTTACCGAAACAAAATTGTCTCCCCATATCAATTTCTTCATTCCTGGATATACGTTTACTCGGGCCGATCATCCCTCCAATCAAAGGAAAGGTGGTTCTGCCATATATATTAAAGCTTCATTAACTCACAACGATTTACCACCCATAAAAGAAAACAATTATCAAATATCCCGCATTAATATTTCCATAATTGGCCGTAACTACACTGTTGCTGCATTCTACTCGGCACCTGAAAATATTGTGAGAGAATCTGATTTTCAGACGATAATTCAAAATATGGGACCAAATTTCATTATTGGCGGCGACCTTAATGCCAAGCACCCAAGAGGGGGGTCTACTACGTCAAATCCTCGAGGACTGAGTCTGATCAACCTGATTCATGCTCGTAATATTGAAGTTATATTCCCATCGGAAGCCACACACTACCCCGACAACCCTGCGCACTCCCCGGACATTCTTGATTTTGTCCTCTCAAAGAATGTTTATTCTAACTCTTCGCATCCTGAAGTCCTACGTCCTACATGATTTGAGTTCAGACCACCTTCCAGTTCTACTGAAAATACAAGCTTCACCCTCAACTAGATCGCATAGTGTCCGAATCCAAACAAATAAAATTGACTGGGACAAATACAAAGGCCTCCTCTCAGCTGCAACAGACACACAAATCCCACTGAAAACTCCAAAAGATGTGGATATAGCGACTGCCAACTTGACAAGGATGATTCAGTTTGCTGCAACAGAGGCCTCCCACCAACCAATCACCAGCACCGCACATCGGCATAAGCCATCGCCCCCTCACGTTGTCCAGCTCCTTCAGGTCAAAAGATCAGCTAAACGTCTGTGGGACCTCACCCGTTACCCCGCACATAAAACTGCGCTAAACGAAGGATTTAAATGAAGCTCTCATTAAGGAAAAACAAGAAATAAACAAAAGAGACCTGTCCGTGTATTGGATAGGAGTGATGGATCACTATGGCGAAAAACGAAGCAACTCACTAAAGAACGTCCTGACATCCCTCCTCTCAAGTCGAACCAGCGTTGGTACTCCACACCGATGGAAAAGGTTGAACTTTTCTCGACAATCTTGGAAAAACAGTTCACCCCTAATCCACAACCAAGCCCAATTGAAGATGATGTACAAGAGTCATTAACATCCCCTCTACAGCTGAGTCCCTTTTATGACTTCTTCCGACCTGCACAAGTAAAAAATGTCATTCGTCGCTCTGCATGTAGGAAGGCCCCTGGAAACGATAATATAACTCGTCCCTTGCTAATCCACATACCTCGAAAGACATTAGTATTAGTCACCCAAATCTTCAATGCCTGTCTCAGACTAGGCTATATACCCTCTAAATGGAAACATGCCATCGTCATTCTTATCCACAAGCCAAACAAACCCTCCAACGACCCCCATAGCTACCGACCAATAAGCCTTCTCCCTCTTCTTTCCAAGATTTTCGAGAGATTACTCCTTCCCAAATTGGTCCACCAACTCGAACCTCTGATACCAGCTACGCAATTTGGCTTCCGGAACGCCCACTCCTGCATACATCAACTACATCGTGTGGTTGACAAGATATTGGACTCCTTCGAAGGAAAAGAAACCTGCATTGGACTATTTGCTGACACTGAAAAAGCATTCGATCGGGTCTTGCATTCTGGACTGCTCTACAAGCTTAAAACTGCTCTCCCTGACACGTATTACCGTGTTCTACTATCTTACTTGACAAACCGCACTTTCACTGTTAAATACCGTGAGGCCATATCCCGTGCGCGGCATATTCGTGCAGGCGTTCCCCAGGGAAGTGTGCTGGGCCCGCTATTACCTAGTGTATGCTGGTGACATACCTACCTCCCCGGCAATGACCACTGCTCAATTTGCCGATGACACAGCATTCCTCTGCAGCTCGCCCAGAGGAGAGAGAGCGGGACTACAAATTGAGGAGCTTACTTTTGACCTGAACGACTGGGCTACAAGATGGAAAATAAAGTTAAACCCCCAAAAGTCCTGCACCGTGATATTCACCTACCTCCGTACAAACGACGAACCGGAATTGAGCATTGGCGGCGAAGTCATTCCCTCTGAAACTAAGGTCCGTTACCTGGGTCTAGAATTGGACAAACGCTTGACTTTCGACTCACACATTACATCCATCCTCAAAAGATGCCGACACCGTCTCAAGACACTCAAGCCGCTTCTAGGGTCCCTATCCCCACTACCTCTTGATACAAAGCGCTTGATATACCTCACGCTCATTAGACCCATTTGAGAATACGGAAGCCAGATATGGGGGGGTGCGTCCAATTCACAGGTAAAACGAGTCCAAACTTTTCAAAACCGTGCCCTAAGGATCATCACCAACGCGCCGTGGTATATCAGAATCGCCAACCTTCACAAGGACGTTAAAATCCCAACAGTACAGGCAAACCCTGCAGGCCTCTTATTCCCGTTTCCACCAACGACTCCACAACCATCCAAACCTTCTAGCAGCCAGCATCCTCGATGCAGTTCCACCAGACCGACAAAATCGCCGACTTAAACGCAAACGTCACACCGATCTCCTCCCCTCAACCCAAGATGACCAACCATAGCACCAATAACACCCACCGGCTCATGACGAACGTACCAATTAACTAAGTACCTATTAAATTACCAAATTTCCTTTATAAAGAGAGAAAGTCACTGGACTTGTACTCTCAAACATGCGTCGTGTGATATTTTCTACCTATAATTTATGATACTAACTGTAATGTATTTATATGCAATAAAGTTATCTTGTTAAAAAAAAAAAAAAAAAAAAAAAAGATTAGGAAGTCCCCTAAGCTGTGTTTCCGTGGTAGAGAGAAAGTAGAGATTTTTCCAGAATTTCTCCGTTTTTTCTTGGTTTTCTCATAGAAACATATGGTTTTTAGACTTTTTGACATCACGACAAACGAACATTCCTAAAAATCTTTAAAATTTCGTGACAGGACAGAAAAGTCTCCGTGTGTACAGGGCTTTATTTATCTGTGCTCGCTGGTTTCTGATTATTAATTGTTGTTGTCTCAATTCGCTAAAATAAATGAACTTTTAATTTTCGCGTTCACTTGAATACAAAAGAAAGAAAGACCCGAAAAGCGCGAAAGATGGTAAAACACCCCCTCAAGAGGACTTTGTACTTAGTGTTTGTAAGTAAGCTCGGGGTCTCTCCTGAAGAACCGGAAAAGCTTCATTTCATTATGTACCCGCCGCCGGGTCGTGACAGGTTATTTTAATTTTTTTTTTTTACCTCCTCACAATTTTAAAACTCTGAAAGTATGAAAGAATGCATTGTTATGCACTGTAAGCTCACGGAAACCCAAGACGTTCAAAAAACTCGGACTTTAGAGAGTGAGAAAAAGATAAAACCCGAAACCCGACCTCTTCTTCTCATTCCCCCTCGTGGAGGATCGAAGCACGAAGTCCCCCCCCCCCACACCGTGGAAAAGAGGAAAGAGAAAGAAGTGAGAGTGAGTGAGAGAACTTCTGCCGGTTCGAATCAACAAGTGGGAGAGTTCCAGTGCGTCCGCGCCATGTTGAACAGTTCTCAGGCAATTCCCTCTCTCTTTTATCTTTACACACGCACACACACACAAAAAAAAAAGTCGGTAGAAGGTTCTGTTTTGGTAGTTGTGCCCGAGACCTTTAAGAGCAGAGTAATATTTTGGTAATAGATTCGAGTAACGGATTTCTCTTATCTGCATGGTGGATAATATAGTGAAAAACGTGTGTTGAAAGTTCGATTTTTTTTTACTTCGGGCGTGGACTCGCGTTGTTGCCAAGTTGGTAGTTTTTCTCGAGTGTAGTGCGGCTCTTGTAGTGAACCCCCCCTAAGTGATCTGTGAGTTGGGTGAGTGTTTTAGGTTTCGGGACCACCTGTGCTTAGGTGTAGTCGTAAATTTACGATGAGGATTGTTGATTTCTTTTATCCTCTTGAGCATTCTCGAATATTTTTTCACGGAATTCCATGTGTGTGTTTGTGGGAGGGTGGCTAGGGGGCTAGCTAGATGACTGAAGATAATGAAGAACCCGCCTTTTTTTCTATGAGAGGGAAAGTACAAAAATAAGGAAAAATTAGAGGGGCTTTCTATTTATATTTGTACGTGATTGCTTTAAAACTGACAATGAGTTCAGCATTATTTCGTGAGGACGCCCTCTCAACCATACTTTTCAATTATCTTACGTTAACCATGCTCGTTTAAACTTATTCACATGTCTACATGAAGTTTGTTGTAGCTTAATTGGAGGAAAGCGAATCTTGACAATAGCAATTTAAACTAGGAAACCGTGTGCTTGATATATTATTAGCCGCGCTTTTAAGGGAGAGAGAAGAAAACACAATTTAACTCCACGTAGGCATTAATTATTATTGTCTGAGGGGTTTTCTTTAAAGTGTTGACCGCTTATGTTTCAGTTAGAATGAAAGCACGACCTGTCTAAATTCCATTAACGAGCCTACCGGTTCAGGAATTTAACTCCCCATCATTGTATTCCCAGCTTGGTTTCTGTATGCACAGCTATGATGGTTGCGGTGGAGGGGGAGGGGTTGTAAACGGCGAACTCTCACTCTTATGAAAAACACAACATCCAACCTATGCTGTTGCTGGTCGTCTGGTTTTCTCGTTAATGAACTGGTCGAGAAAGCTTGTTTTTTGTTTTTTTTTTAGTGGGGAAGGACGACTGAGAAAAAAACAAGATCCTGTCATATGGACTCGTTGATTTTTGCGTCAACTTCTACCAGTTTGAGGTGCAGGAGTTATCCGGACATTTGCGGCTCTAGAGCAATGTTATCTCTCTCTCACTCTCTTTCTCCATGGGCTTATAAGTTGGAAGTTTTCTTACGGACAAACTGTCATCCCCCACTCACCATACACACACACACACCCACACACACATCCTTAAAGGGTTCCTTAAAACCAGAATATGGCCGGTTTGGCACCTTCAAAAATCTAATTTCGCGAATGTTGAACACGTGTTTTTTTTTTTAGCGAATCGCTCACGAAACGGCCAAAATTGCTGCGAGTTACAGTAACAGCATAATTCGTCGGATTTCACGGTTTCATCTGCGGAACTGTAGAATCGCGAGTTGGAATTTTAATAACGGTCAAAATCACAGTTTTATCCTTACTTCCGTCCGGCCAAATAGCGGTTTTCTCGATTCCATCCAAAGAGCAGGGCAACTCTCAGTTTTTATCAATGAGAATGAGAGTGATCGGGTTTTCTTATTTTTCATGCAAAATTCGCGGATTTTCTCAATGATGTCGCCCGAGAAGCAAAATCTCGACTTTATAGTTCATTATATGGCCCATACTCGTGGTTTCTATCGATTTATTTTCGATGAGGAAGCCAAAACCGAGATTTCTGGATATTTTAGCCGCTATATATTACTCAATTTTATCAAAAGGCAACTCGCCGGTTTTCTCATAATTATATTTATGAATGGCAAACATCCAAAATTGCGATTTTTAAGAGGCTGCCAATAAGAGTTAAACTCGCCGGATATTTTGGTTTTATCCGCCGAACTGCTAGAATCGTGACCTTTTGGAATTATTGTAGCCACGAAATGGCCAAACTTACGGGTTTTTCACACACTCACACTTATAATCGCGGAACAACGGAACTATCATTTTTTTCTTAATTTTATCCGAGGACGTGCGCTAATAGCGTTCTTTCTTATTTTTCATCGCGGAACACCCAAAATTGATTAAAAAAAAAAAAAAATTAACCCGCAAATTGACCCAACTCACACCATGTGAAATCGGGGTCGGGCACGGTCTTAAAATGTCAACGCTGTTATGGAAATAACCACCCTGCCCGGTCCATCTAATAGGTGGGCATACACGAGCAGATATCTGCGGCAGATTTCATGTTTTTGACAGATATCGGTGGTGAAAATTTGCTCGTTAGTGGGCAAGAAACGACGACAGATCAACCGTGATCGGCCAAACGATATCGGTGGGAGTTCAAATCCGCCAGACGTGGTCTGTGGTCCCCCACTAATCATCAACCGATTTATTATGAGAGATATCTGGCAGACATAGAACGGCCGATTTCGAATCGGGCGTCGCCCCTTAACGCAACGATTTTAACCACCGAAACTTCACTGAAAATGTATTTTCTATTATTTTTATCATATGTACGGGTCAAGCTTTTTGCTCCCTCTACTAGTTTTCTAACTTCATATCTGCCACCGATCTCAAATATCTTTCGAACCCGACCGATAAATGAAATCTGTCAGATTTTTTTCCGCAACAGATCTCAATCTGCCAGATGTGCCCCCACTAACGGGCAGATTTGATCGGGTAACAGATATCGGTCGCAGATAACTTTTGTACGTTAAGGGGCGACGACCGATCTTATCGTTTGCTCTAGATCGTTAACGATATCTGTTGAAAATATCGGCCGATCAAATCTGTCAGAATTATCTGCCCGTGTATGGGCCACTAATAACATGTGGCATCCAAGAATCCACCAATCACATTCGAGAAAACTTAGGTGCCCGTCCCCGATAGACTCGTTTCACACATACCCGGTTTTCCGAATGCGCGGTTGCAACGCGCGAACGCGGTGGGTTTCAACCGCATAGATGTGAACCGAAAAATTCGATTTCTACGCGCGGCAGCGGTTTGAAGAGGTTTCTCGGTTCACACATGCGGTTGCAACCGCGCCTCAAGAAACCCGTATGTGTGAAACGAGCCGCATATAAAAAACTTGCTGGTAGTATCCATCTTTTGAATTCGAGCCGTTTCTCATGATTTCGTTTCGCTAAGCAGACAAAATTGAGATTTTTGGACATTTTAACCGTGACTGTCATGGTTTGTTTTACTCGAGTTTAACCGGAGAACCAGCCCACCCCACTCGAGCGCAGCACTCAAATTTCACGTATGGGAGTGACCAGTTTTCAGAATGTTTAGAGGCAATCCCTTAAAATTGGTTTCTAAATGGGCCACCCCCCTTAACGTTTGTTCACGGAAAAAAATATACTGGTAAATTTAACCCAAATTGGTTTCGAGCTACTCAAAAAATGAGTAAATGCAGTGACTACAATACTGTTGGGTAAAAGTAACAAAACGGTTATAGTACAGGTCGTTGGGTTAAATATACTCAATTATAAGGTTTGGAACTACCTCACCGTCGATCAGTAGATCTAACACCATTGAGTTGAATCAACTATAATGTGCAACTATTCGTATAGTAAAATTTACTCATCTTTATGGTAGCGATTACACGACAAATTGCGTTAAAGTTGAGTAGAGTGTACTTTACGGACGAGTAAAATCCACTCATCTCGAGTGTTATATTTACCCAACTCATATTGTAGCTTTTACCCAAAATCTAAATTTGTGTGTGTTGCATTTACTTTACAGATTTGTTCCATATACCAAAAGAAAGTTAACTATTACCTTCACTGTTTGGTAGTTTTTACCCAACGATTGTTCCATAGTAGAGTAGCCTGTACTTAACGAACGAGTAAAGTCTACCCATCTATATGGTTATTTTTAACCAACGTATATTGTAGCGTCTACCTAATAATTAACTATTTTTTGGGTTGCATTTACCATACTGATTTGTTCCGTATAGTACCAGATAGAAGTTATAAGGAAGGGAGAAGGGGTTCACTAGTGATCACCCCCCCCCCCCGGTCGAGCATCGCCTATACTTTTGCACATAAATTTTGGCCGTATTTTTACGCCAATCTTGGAATTTTAGAGCCTCATTTCAATTTCCTGAAAGTCCTACAAGGGCGTTAGATTTTGCTTTTCACAAGTGAGGCGACGGAAGAGCATGAATTTCCGAGGCCAAAGTTTGAAAGAGTTTTACAGTTATTTCTGGAGTGAGATCTAACGCGCCTGTAGAATTCCCAGGAGATTAAAATGAGACTCTGAAATCCGAGATTGGCGTAGAACTACGGCCAGAATTTCAATGCAAAAGTATAAGCAGGGCATCACTGGTTTTTCGCTGTTTCGAAATAAGAACTGGATCACCTCCTTCTGCAGCTCGTCTTTTACTGATGGTTGAATTCAGCCATAGAAATTTATAGCAAGCTATCTTGCCTATATTTATTGATATAAAACAATTCAAGCAATGGATGATTTTGATGAGTTAATTTGAATGCTCATATCAGAAGAAAAAAATCAGGCTATTATACAGCAAGTCAGTGACAAATTTATTTCGAGATTAATTCCTCCTTCCTTAAAGTCCTCATTCCTTAAAGTCCTCATTTCAACATGTTTCACGAGTATAGTACGCTTACAACGGATCTCGCATTGTAACAATTTTCGAGCCGTTGAGGGTAACAGTTATATCATTCGGGATCGTGCTGAGAATTAAGAGAATTTTGAAAACAAAAAGAATATTCTTCACTGAACTCAATTTCATATCCATAAACTTACCTTTGAACAACACAATGTATTCTCCGAGGCCCCAGGCGGTTAAATAGTCCTCGACGTCCCTGTCGGCCATACCGGACCACTTTTGGGAAGTAGACGCGCGGAGATCTTTCGTTCGAGATGTTTGAAACACAAATGTAGAAGATGTACCTTCAAGTAGCCACTACCTCGCTCTGCTTCTAGCACCAGCCCGCCATTTTTATATGTTGGAGCTGAGTAAGCATAACACTTAACACCGTTGTTTAGTAAATGCAACTTGAATCGAGTAGGTCTTACCCAAGTTGTTGAGTTCATTCTACCTATTAGAGTGAATCAACTCTCAAAGGGTAGCGTTAACTCAAAATTAGTAGAGGCTACTCAAGTATGGTATATTTCCACCGGCTTAGCATATCAAGTCCAAACAACCCCTTCGTTGAGTAAAACGAACTAAAAAATGTGTTGATCATGAAAATTACTATGCATTAGGTAAGTGTAACTCATCAGAGAAGATGAGTATTTTTAACTAATCGAAGATAGTTGAATTGTTAAAAAGAGCCATACCCAAGAAAAATTGCTCTTTAGAATGAGACAATGTCCTGGAAATTACTATTTTGAAGGTTTTAAATTTGTTTAGGAAGCCAACACTTGCATAATTTGTTTCTCACTGTCTCCCACACCAGCGAAATTGGTGGTTTTGAAAAAACGATACTGGTGGGATTTAAGGGAGCCGCAAATGCGAAATTAATGGTTCTTAAATTATCCAAAACCGGAAAACTTGGTAAGTGGCCAAACCAAGAAATTTGGACTTTTTAGAGCGCAGGAATTGCTTTTTTTTTGTGGGTGGGTCATAACCCGTGAAATGGTTTTTTTCAGTGGGTCAACCCCGTGGAAGAGGATGTTTTGAATCACGCCGTGCTGGTGGGGGGGGGGGCTCAGCCCTCTGCGGAAAATTTTTGACGCATGTCGCAATTTTTGAGAATTTCTTGCGGTTCTGAAGAGGCAAAATTATTATCGTTTTCCCAAAATGTGTTCAAGTCCTCGGTTTTGTTGTTAACCGCCCTTGTTTTCAACTTGAGCAAAGTTTCCCATTATCTGTGCCTGTCACAAGTTGAGAAAACCATCCCCTATTTTACCAGTTAATGTGAGTTTCGTTGACCCATCAGGCTAAATTACATTCTCGTCGACTCGCAGAGTTTTTGTTGTTGTTGTTTTTTTTCTTCTCATTATTGCACCCCGACACGTTTTGTAACGAAAAAGACAACGCTCCTCCCCCTCCGCCCCTTTTTATCATCACTGGTAACAATAAAACAATGACTGTAGGTAGAAGTTCTTTAGTTTCGCTTTCCTTTTTCATACCTCAGAGGGTGTTCATTGAACCTTTCAGACTGTTTACGTTTTAGTAAACCATTTTTCGACCTTGCGTAACTTCTTATTTCACAGGCTGAAAACGCGAATAAAAATTTGCTGACGTCCCTTATTTTCATTTTTTTTTTGTCTCGAGTTTTTAAATTACGCCCCCCGCCCCACCAGCCATTATGAACGAAACGTTTCACCTTGTAGGAAACTATATGAATGCTCAAGAAGATAGTATGAGGTTTTTCCTCTCTTCCATTCTCAAAAAAAGTACTAAGTTTCGCCCTCCCCTCACCCCCATTTTTTTTTTTTAATAAGCGCAATGACCCGTTGACAAGAGAAGGAGAAAATTGAAAGCTGAAATATGACAAGTCGAAGAAAGAAGAAGCAACAGAACGGCGAAAACGGCAGTGGGGGTGGATTTATTAAAAAAGTTTCCTCCCTGTTCAATCTGGACACTGTGAGTATTTTTTTCTAATATTACCTATTGTTATTTTCATTTATTATTATTATTATTATTATTATTATTTATCATTCAATCGTCGTCTCTAGTGGAATTATTCACTGATAATTCCGTTCTTCTACGTCTGCTGTGATGGTTCAATAGTCTGCCACCTTTAAAAGTTTATTTGTTAAGATATCCACCTTTCTATCACAAAAGAGAAGGAAGTTCGCTAGAAATCGATCCAGAGAAGACAATTTCACCATATAACTTGAACCACACACCTTTTATAAATGTTATATTGTTTCGAATGCAGATTAATTAGTCGATGAAAAAGCCTTTCTTTCATCTTGCGGACTCCTATTTTGGAATTGGCGAAAATGAAAGCGATTACTATTCTGAAAAGGTTTTTTTAAAAAAATATATTTTGAAGGGTCATTGATCCGTATTTGTTATATTCTTACCTTCCGCGAAATCTCTTGACACGAAATATTATTATGTATTTATTACATAACCGGCGCGTGCGAAATGTCGGAAGAAAATATAAAGAAGTGGGGGACAGGGAGGAAAACGTCGGTCGTGCATTTTTATTTTCCCTTTTCCGCGCCTTTTCATATCACTTGCCACCCTCGTGAAAAGGATTCGTTTAATATATTTTTTTTTAAATTTCACTGAACTATTGAAATTGAGGGCCCGGAAATCAATTTTTTTTATTAAACACTATTTAAAATTGACGTTTGAACCAAAAGTGGCCTGTAACTCTTGAAGAAGTGAAAGGCTTCAATGTCTGCCCTCAAGCTTCTTCAAAGCCGAAATAAATTCTTCTCGGAAAAAGTAAAAAAAGAGGAGGGGGGGGGGAAGCCTGCGACCCTCTCACTTACGGGTGACAAGAAATAAAACTTGTTCCACTTTCTCTGTCTCATTTTTCTCGCTGGACATAAAAAGAGGAAACGTTTTTACAAGGGGGGGGGGCGTGTTTAGACAATTTTTAACTCAATCTTTAAAAAACAAAATATAACTTCCGGATCTATGAGGGGTATATTTAAAGGCACGATAACGACAAGGTGGTGTTTTCGGAGGGGGGGGGAGGTGAAAACGGGTCTCGGCTTCGGGTCAGAATAATTACTATTATCGTAGAAAGTTTCCAATTATTATTGTATTTTCGAAATTTCGAGGGGAAACGTCACTGTCGACGAGGTTTTGTGTAGTTCGAGCACGATTTTGGATGATTGCTCGAAGCACTGAGTGTGTGAAATTGAATTTTTTTACTAGAATAGCGAGAATGGATTTTTAGCCCTCGAAATTAATTTTCTAATTAGCCAGAATCGGAAAAATTGTGTTAAAAGGCAGACGGGGCGGGGGTCCAGAATTTTCTCTATATGGAGATGCTTAGAAAATTGTGCCGAACTGGCAATTCCATCTGTAGCCAAAACTGAGTTGA
The DNA here is from genome assembly GCA_038030265.1 of Corythucha ciliata. NCBI lineage: Eukaryota > Metazoa > Arthropoda > Insecta > Hemiptera > Tingidae > Corythucha > Corythucha ciliata. Next base: position 3,357,700 of record CM075939.1, read on the forward strand.
CGCACCCGAAAATGTCTGGAAAAATCATAATTCCCACCCTAAACATTGACTAAATCGACTATTCGCGCGCCAAACTGACCAATCGCTTGCCAAAATATGGCCAATTACAGACCATTCGTGCCTTCGGCTTGACGGATTATTTTCGCTACAAAAAACGGCTAAACTGACTATTCGCGCCCCCAAAATGGTAAAACTTACAATTCGCACCTTGAAAGTTGCTAAAACTGATTGCGTGCTAACAATATCCAAACTCGCGATTTCCGACGTGAAAACGGTCAGACTCACTTAACGCACACTATAGAAATGCCTGAACGGATGATTCATGCCCTGAAAATTGCAAAATCGACCATTCACGCGTCAAGACATGGGCGTAGACCAGCGGGTGGCAGGGTTGGGCAGTTTTCCTCCTTTAGAATCGAAATCGCAGCAGATTCAGTGGGGTAGCTGCCCACCTACAGATTCCACCAAAACGTTAAAATCCAACACGACCCGCCACATTTTGTGTCACTAAAACTTTCGCTGGTCTTGTTCAGCAATAAAACCAATTTCTCGAATTTCGCTCACTATTACAATTTCGCGTTTTTTTTTTTTTGCGCTGAAACCCTAATTTCACTGGGTGGTCTAGTTCAAAAACCACTATCGTGGCTTTCGCACACTAAATACCATTATCCTCACCATTAGCCCCACTGAAAACCCAATATCTCAGATTTCGGTCGATTAGCCATCAATTTTCCTGATTCTTCTTGCCTAAAAAAAAAAAATTGCTGGATCTGGCTCACTGAAAAAAACATGTCTTGGATTTCGCTATCTAAAAATCTAACTAGGCAGATTTTTCTCACTGAAAAAAACCTTTTACGCGTATCGGTTTCACTGAAAAATTAATTTCGCGGTTGTTTGAAGAAGTGACCGGCACCAAAAACCAATTTGCTGATATTTTTGCACTAAAACCCCATTTTCGCAGGTTTAACTCACCAATAAATCAATTTCGCGAATTTTGCTCTACAAAAAAACAAAATTTTGCGGATTTTACGCGTGGAAACGGCAAATTTTGGTGTTTTCCTCGTTAAAAATCATTTTCGCGAGCACGCCAAGAACCACCCAACTCTGTGGGTTTTGGCTTGGCTTGCTTCTCGGGTTCGCCTCTTTCAAAAACGTTACAATTACGTGGATTTTGCACAGTTATAAACCGTATAGGTGATTCTGGCTCACTAAAACGCCAATTGGGGTTCTCTCTCTCGTATAAAATATGTAGAACCATATTCTCAGGGAATTGCTCACTCTTGGCGGGTTTTGGTTGGCTCAAACCAAGGCAGACTTAGGTGAGAGGGGGGAATTGCTAGCCCCTTCAGTCCCAGTGTTATTCCTATAAGACCAAGGGTTCGGCTACGCGCTTGTGACGAGGACTGTAACTTGCCAGTTTAGAGGCCAGTGTCTTGACTATTCGACTATTTCAAAGATGGAAGGGTGCAGTTTCAGGGGCTAAATTGTCGCATATTACCGTCTCAGGCCAAAAATTTAAAGTTTTTTCATCATTTCAGCCGTGAAAAGGTTGCAAATAACCGCGAAATAACGACTTTTTGGTATATTATTTCAATTACGGCCAAACCGCGGATTGGTGCGTTTTGTCAATTTCAGCCTCGAAAGAGTACAGTTTTCCCTTTATATGAGCCGTTGATGAACGTTGTTTCTCAAGTTTAGGCCTCGAATCGGCGTTTTTCCCCAATTTTAGCCGCAAATTCTGTCTTGAGCGAACCATTTTTTTAAATTGTTGTAATCAAAAGGTCTACTTAAACCGCAACTTAGCGTATTTTATCAATTTTGACCCAGGCGTTGCACCACGAAATCTTCAAATAAGTGTTTATCTCAATTTCACCTGCGAACGAGCACTTGTCCTTAATTCGATCGGTGAATGAGCACTTTTTCAAAAATGTATTTGCTGATTCACGCTTTTTCTTGTAGCCGCTAGCACTTTTCCGCAATTTTAACGGGTTGCTGGATCGATAAACCTCTAACTGGCGCCTTTTTCTCAATATCAGCCGTAAATGGCCGATTTTTCTCAATTTTTACCCTTGCGTGCTTGCTGTGCGTTATTTCTTTTTTAGCCGTGGTTAGGCGCTATTCCTCAATTTTAGCTGTCAATTGGGTTTTCCATCAATTTCAGCCACAAAATTAGTGATTTTTTCTCATTTCTACATTGAACGAGCACTTGATTTTATCATTTTTAGCCGTGAAACGAGCTCTATAAACCGTGAATTAGCGCCTTTTCTTAATTTCGGCCCGGAATTTGCTCCGCGAAACCGCAAATTCGTGTTTTTTGTCAATTTCAATCCTGGAATAATGAGATTTGTGAATCAGCGCTATTTCCGTTAGCCATGAATGGGCGTTTTTTTTTTCTCAATCTTAGCCGCACAAAATGTCATTTTCTGAGTTTCACCAGCGAACGAACGCTCCACTCCCCCTCCAGTTTCACGCCTGGCTGCCCACCCCTTTAGATCGCGTGCTGGCTACGCCCCTGCGCCAAGAATGTTAAAACTGATGACCATCCGCAGCTTGGCTTGACTAAATGCACCCTAAATTAGAAAAACTGATGATTTGCGCCTTGAAAATAACTAAACTAGCTATTTTCGTGGCTAAAAATAGCCAAGCGAGCGATTCCCGCTTTATCAATGGCCTTTAGAATTTTCTTCACGAGCCCTTTAAATTAATAAATTGACGATTTGGGCCCTGGAAACATCGTGAAAATGGCAAAATCGATCGATCGCGCGCCAAAAGTGGTCAAACTTAGAACTGACCATTCTCACGTTGGTTTGACGTACAATTTGCGCTCTACTAATAGAAAAAACTGATGACGATGAGCCCTAAAATGGCTAAATTGGTTATCCAAGCCATAAAATTGCTAAATACAGAAGATTCACGCCAGTTAGTGAGGTCGATCCCCCCCCCTCCTATCGCTTGTAGGATACACGCATCTTATAAGGACTGGATAAACTGATTACTCTCGCGCTATATAAAATCACATCCTATAAAATAAAATAAATCACATCCTGAAAAAAGGCTAAACTGCAGACGATTGATGCCCTTGAAATAGCCAAACAGATCATTTTGCGCCTTGCAGATGGTGTAACTAACTATTAACACGCCCAATCTTACTTTCTGCGCCGAAAAAAATTGCCAAAAAAAAATTCGTGCTCTTAGAATATTAATTTTAACTTAATAACGCCCTAAAATCTATGAACTGGTCATTCGTTCCACTGCCGTATTCGGACCGATCGGCCGATTTTACTGCTAAAATCGCTAGTTTGACGCTCATAGTTGTAGCCCCGGTGTGTTTCACGTGAATGAGGCGTGTTTTGCGTCGTGCGAGAGTTTTGTCCTCGGGTGTAGCGTTTTGCGGTATGTTTTTGATGTTTTTCCGAGAGTCGCGTTTCGAGTGAATTTTGCCCTGAATATAGCGTTCGGCTTCAATAATTTCACCCTAATACGAAAGTTGCGTTTCATTTTAATTTTCCCTTTGGCGTCGTGTGCCTTTTTGATTTTTCCCCAAATGTGTAGCCCTGAACCATCCGGTACTGGTATTTTTCCTTGAACTCCGCAAAGTCTTGGACCCATGGTCAACGCTTATCGATTTGAACTGTTTCCTTTCGTGCGGTGAAAGCGTGCTGTGGAATCGGAACGCTCTTGATCGGTTGGAGCCCACGAGCTCAGCTTGAACAAAGCTTGCACGTGAAGGCGGCTTTAATTAAATCAGTGACACGCTCAATAGAATGTCCCCATAATATGAAGTAATTCGTTCTTCAATAGGACGACTGCATTCTTAGACACTTTTCAATTTTATCCTTGTAGAAATATATATCCTTTATTCTCACTCCACTTCTCTCCAACTTTTCTTACATAACTCCCTCATATAAAGCATGTCTTTCCGAAGCAGAAATATATTTGTCATTCTCGAAGGAAATCACTCGAGAAAAAATATGATCAGAATCCTTCGTGCCCTTTTTTCTCTCCACTGTGACGTGTCTTTATTCGCCCGGCTACCCCTTTGGTATTCTGGCATTCGTCCCCAGGGAGAGTTGCGGAGAAATGGAATGGCGGGGGGGGGGGGCTACTGGAAAAAAGTGACAAACATATTTTTTTCTCTCTCCTTATATGGACAAGAAAGGGAAAAAGAATGAGCTTGTGTTTGAGGCAAAAGGATTGGGAGGGTGGTGGATAATTGAGTTAAGATTGGGAATCCTCCGCACGACAGTCGGGGTGGCAGGTGAGTCGAGTTTTAAGTAATAGTAGAAAGCGAGAAAATGGAATTTCTTGGACAAGTTGGTAGAAGGGGGGGAGGGACTCTATAACTATAGTTGGGATGAAGGGATTTCTGTGGGTTAACTGTATCGGACAGCTGCCCGAGACATCGGTGGTGGTTAAAAAGGGGTGGAGACGTTGAAGAAAAGAAGTTAGGTTGAGATTAGTAGCTTTATAACTGCCGTGTGGGCGGGAGGGGGGATTGCAAAATTCGTTTTGCAATCGATAAGATTGTTGGGAGCGGTAGCGGCGAGGAGCCTCTTCCTCCTTCTGTGTCTCATTCTTGTTCCGTATCCTTGGACACCTGCGAGAAAATCCCTTTAGCTGTGTGGGAAAGTGGGATGAATATCAGGGGGTTTTCTCCTCTTCGTGTCGTTCAAATGAAAATATCAATATCAGGTACCTATTTCATGTTTTTTACAGAGAAATTATCGGTAAATTATTGATCCGAAGATATTTTCTTCGATATAATATACTAACGCTGCAGAGTTAACAAACGCACACAGTCAGTGGCACAGTGCCGGATCTAGTATTTTATCTTGGGATAAATCACTACCTTTTTTTTTCAGAGTTTCAGACGCAAAATTGCCTCCATACGAACCGTGAATTTGCGTTTTCCCAATTTTTTCCAGGATCTAAGCACTTTTTCTCAATTTTAGTCGCGAATTATTTCTTTATTTTAGAAGTAAACTACCGTGTTACCTCAAGTTCAACCGTGGATTAGCGGATTTTCTCAAATATTTTGTTTTTATCTGTTTCAACAGCAAATATTAAGCGCTTCTTGTCCACTTAAACCGTGAATTTTCTCAATTTTTGGTGAATGAACTCTTTGTTTACATTTTAGACGGGAATTAGTGGTTTGTCTTAGTTTCAGCCACGAGTGCTCCCCCCCCCCGCCCACCATTTTAGATTTTTATTCACTTTTTAGTCATGCGGATTAGCGTTTATCACCATTGTTGTAGCCGCGAATTAGCGTTTTTGTTGTTTTCACTTTAGCTGAGAATTATTTCTGAACTTAAGCTGTGAATTAATTTAAGTAATTTCACACCTGAATCACCGCTTTTAATCAATTTCAGCTCCGAATTAAAGGAATTTCCACAAAATCCGTGAATTGGCGTTTTTCTCAATTTCAGTTCCGAAAGAGCACTTTTTGTCTTATTAGCGGCGAATTTACGCATTTTCTCAATTTCAGCCAGGAATTAGCGGTTTGCATCAGATTTAGCCGTGAACAAGCGGGATTTCGACATGCATCCGTGAATTAGCGTTCTTTCAATTTTGCTTCACATTAGCGCTTTATTTCTATGTTTGCCGTAAACTAACGCTTATCCCATTTTAACCGCGAATTTTTCCAATTTTAGCGTCGGATTATTTCTTAATTTTAGCCGCGAATAACCGCATTCCTCAATCTTAGCTGTAAATTAGCGCATTTTTTCAAATTGATCCACGATAAGTCCTTTTTGCCCTAATTAACACAGAATTTAAGATTTAAATATCTTTATTTCGGTCGATTTTACGCTGGAATAGCGGGTTTTCTCAGTTTTAGCCGTGAATAAGCGGGTTTTTGATCGCATGTGTCCATGAATTATCGTTTTTCTTAGTTTTTTGTAAGCGCGTTTCCTCAATTTCAGCCGCAAATTACTGCGTTTCCACAAATTTAGCCGTGAATTAGCGGGTTTTCTCAAATTGATTCGCGAATTGGCGTATTTCTCCATTTTATTTGCGAATAAGTGGTTTAGCCGCAAATTAGGTGTTTGTCTCCCCACTCTTTTAGGCGAATTAGCGTTTTTTTTTGGTTTTTTTTTTCAATTTCAGTCCCGTTTTTGCTTCGAGAAATCACCAATTGGCGTTTTCAACAATTAATATTGGTCGAGCCTGCTGAGCGATGGACTGCAGCTTTTTCTCAATTTTATATAGCGGCGAATCAGACTTTATCTCAATTATCGCCGCTTATTAATGTCCGCCCCCCCCCCATTATTAGCAACGATTTCGTTTTTTCCTGTGAGTCAGCGCTTTTTTGCTATATCAGCCGCGAATATTATGGCTTTTTCCTATTGGTTTCCCGCGTACTTGCCCCAATATTAGCAAAATAGAATGCCTTCTAAATTATTTCCATCTTTTAAAGGCCTATAGAAACTTTGGTTTAGCGTATTTTCTCTGTTTTGTCGGCGAAGTTGCTCTTCAGATATGTATCTATAGAGTTGGTGTATTTTTTCCAATACAAGTGGCAAATAAGCGCTTTTTTTTTTTTTTTTTTTGTCGGGGGCGCCGGGCTTTGAACCCGGCAGGCGCCTAAGCCTCACTTGGGCTCCTACGCCATACCCAGATCTAACTGTGCACTTCACACCCGTACTACGCGGGCGTTTCGGTCGGTGCGCGGTTTGTTGAACGCACATCGCCGGGAACGCCCACACGAAGACGGGTGTGCCGTGTCACAGCTCGCCGCAGCCTTATAGTGTAATGGGCAATGGCTGGATTCGAACCCAGGCCCGCTGGGTTGCGAAGCGAGCACTGTATCCATTACACCATCGAGGCGCGCTCCAAATAAGCGCTTGGTACCAATATTTGCCGCTAATCTACGCTTTTAAACGCTTTTTCATCTTTGAGCTATTTTGGTACCCACCCTCCCCTTGCAAACAGTATAGGGCATTGACGGCGATGGTGAGGCCGCCATTCAGAGGACACCAATTTCACAGATTTGCCACTTGAAGAGATCAAGTTAGCGAGTTTTGGCCCATTCAAAACCCAAATTTTCATCTTTGGCACTTCGCAGAACCTCAATTTCATGGATTTTGCTCTATCGAAAAAGTCAATTTGCATGCACTGTAGAGAAAACAAGGCGTCATAAAAAAGCGCCGCAACTGATTGGCTGTCGCTGGGGCCAATTTAGCCGCGAATTCTCGCTTTTTACAAAATGTTAGCCGTTCATTTGCGTGATTTTTCAATTTTAGACGCACTAGAAATTTCTGCAGAAACGTGAAACGTGAGACGAGCCTTCGGATACAAGTTCCGGATTCAGGGCAATTCAGGGGTGATTTTTCTACCCTTTTTAGCGGCAAATGGGAGATTTATTTCCCTCAAATGAGCATTTTTTCTCAATTTTTACCTAAAAGTTCCATTGACAAACCACGAATTTTCGTTGTTTTTTTATTATTATTAATTTCAGCTATCGAATGAGCGCTTTATCTCATTCTTGGCCTTGAATTTGACTGTTTCCGCCGATTTTTTAGCCACGGAGGAGCCAAGAACAGTCGACTGTAGGGGGGAGGGGAGAGAGAGAGACCGAGTTACCTCTTTATATCCACTTTAGCCACAAATAAGCGCCTTATCTCGATCTATAAGGCGGCGAGTTAGCTCTTTTTCACAAAATTTTGACCGTAAACTTCGCCTAATGGATATAGCCCATTTGGGCGATTTCTGAAATTTGGTCGAATAAGAACCTTCGCAGGAGCTCTGGATGAGATTTTTATTCATTCGGATCCTCAAAGTTTGCGGTAGGGGTCCATAAAGTGTTTTTTTTTTTGTTTGTTTTTTGTTTTTTTCTTGCATTTTTAGCTGCAAGTGAGCATTTTATGTAGATTTTCACGGCTAATATGCTTTTTATGCTTCATTTTAACGGCAAACGAGGGCTAAATCAGCCCATTTTCTCAGTTTTTGGATAACATTTGCACCGACTAACCAAGGATGAGCGTTTTTTAAAATCAATTTCAGCCTCGAATGAGCTTTTTTATCTCAATCTTAGCCGTTAATTAGCGCTTTTTCTAAAGCCCCAAGACCAGAGCAACAGCGCGATTTCTCACGTTAAACTGTGATTTCGCATTTTGTTCTCTCTCTCAATTTTAGCCTCGAAGTCGCCTCATAAAACCCCAATCTGGTGTTCTTCCACCAAAATTTGCCGCAAATGAATACTTTTTAAAATCATTTTTAGTCGTTATTATAACCACAAATTGGCGCTTTTCCTACATTTAAGCCGTGAATTAGCGTTTTCTCTGTATGAACGTTTTAGCCACGGACCCACGGTCTTGCAACAAAACCAGCCCATAATAGCACGATTTCTCAATTGAAGCCACGTATAAGGGCCTGCAAAAACCCGTCAACTTGCCCCCTAAAATTGTGAATTGGCGTTTTATTCCCAGTTGTTCCACAAAATGAGTGTCTTTTTATTAATTTTAGCCCCGAAGAGTGATTTTTGTCGTTATTTGGCTCAGAAGTAAGCGGTTTTTTTTTATCAATTTTATTTTAAACATGCTAAGCTTCTCTTTGTGAAATCAACGCTTGCTCCAATATTTAAGCTGCTAACTTGCGTTTGGTCCTGCGTGAACCGTGAATTAGCGTTCAGAAACCGCGAGCTTATTTTGTCTACATTTTGGCCATAAATTATACCGGTTTTCTCAATTCCAGACGAGAATTAGCAATTTTTCCAAACTTTTTGCTGCGGACGTGCCCCCTAAGAACTGTCCTTTTGCACTATTTCTGAATTGTAAACGCCTATAAGGCTTACGTGGTCACGTATACTGGTGATCATCGTGTTTTATCAATTTTAGCCGGAACGTTGCCTTTAAATATCACGCATTGGTGTTTTTTCTTCAATTTTAGCGGCAAATTGGCACTTGTTATCAATTTTAGTGGCAAATAAGCGCTTTTTCTCAATCTTAGTAGTTAATTAACGCTTTTTTAAATTTAAGCAGCGAATTAACGCGTTTACCCCCTTCCGTTTGTCATCAAATCTTCGTTTTTTCAACTTTAAGCCTTCACAGGGGACTGAGTTGTCGGGAAAATCCCTCTAGGGGAAATGATCTCCTCTTTTTATTCCAAGCGTTTTTAATCGACCACAGACCTTTGCTTCTTCCATATGAACGTGTATCCTATATCTAACGTGTAGGTACTTTGATTAGTCAGAAACTGAAACCACGGCCTCGCCCCCTTCGCCTCACCTACACCATCAATGATTTCAAACGACCGTTTCCCTGCTACTCAGCCATCAACAATGTAAATCACTCCCTTTTTAATCAGCAAGGGACCGATCGGCAACAAACGAAATTAAACCCACCGGCACACTTAGTTCTTTTTTGCTGGATTTCTTTCTCCTCTCTATCTCTCTCTCTCTATTTTGAATCCCTCTCGAGGGGGACCTTCTTAATTGGGGCTAGGCTCGTCGATTTTTTACCCTGCGGACCGTTTGTAGCGAGGAGGCTGGTTTTGTGCCTCCGCTGATATCTCACGTGATTGAGAGAATGGAAGGTGTCAAGTCAAATTAGTCACAGACCTGCAAACGCTTTTCATCGATTTCGCATTTATTCTCCGATCGTCTCTTTCTTGTCCCATTCATACAGTCAGCTCATTATCGTGGCAAGGTGTTCTTATCATCAAGCCAAAATGTTACGACCCTAAAAGTCATAGCAACTTCTTACTGCTACGAAGGGAGCCATTTAGAATTTAGACGTTCTTTCAAATAACTTGATGCATCAACTGAATGTTCCTTTAATGTTTCTTCCTTCGGCTCTTGAAAAGCTATAATACACCACCCTTCCGATGACGATCACAATCATACTAGAATGTTTGATTTTGGGACCGAAGGTTTCACTGGGATTTCCACAAACCACAATCGTGTTTTGTTTTTTAGATGAGCTCTTAAAGACCCTCGCCCGGGTGAATTGAACTTTTGATCGCCCTTCTATAGATAATCAAGGTACCCTTAATAAACTATAGAGCTTTAAATAACTGTTGAACCTTGACAACGTCTTTTTACGTCAAATTCTATTTAGAGATTTTTTTTTTTTCCCCCTCGTTTTTGTCAAATACCGCAGCCTGAATGTTTTATGGACTTGGAACATGAAACGTGGAAAAGCGGGGCAAATCGATTTCCTCAATTGACTAGAATTGGTTAAGTACGTATCTTGTCCCTCTCCACCCCCTCCATTATAATACCCAAACCCCCGTTTGATTCTTTAAAAGATCCCGCCAGTCATGTGTCAGTTCTTGTTCGCGGCGACTTCTTGGAGGCCTTCCAAAAGTAAAAGTGACGTTTACGGAGACTTTGTCGGCCTTCGAACTATTCATTCGAAGAATTTTCATGAACTCTGCAACGAAGAGGATGAGGATGGGGTAAGGTTTGAAACGTCTCGTGGTGGAAATTGTTGGAAGAACACTCATCTGCGTAAATGTCTATGGGGTTGATCTTTTCGAGCTGCGTTCGAGTCGAGGGGAAAAAGGAGAGAGAGAGAGAGTGAGAGAGAAGTACACCACTGCCAGGAAATGAGCTCCCACGAGTTAATTAATAATAACGACCATTTCTCTTCATACCAACTCATACCCTAATCACTTGTATAGCATCTGATTCCATATGCTTAGCTCGACTCGTCGCGTATAGTGAAAAGTTATTCATTAAAGAGCTCATTTTGAGAATTCGCAATCATGCCTCGCAAAGGCACTATATAATGTTCGCTTCTACTAAGGATTTCTCGAATTTCAAACTACCTATATCACCTATAGTATGTATAGCTGAAGGACGAAGAGAATATAATACAGCATGTGGAACCCATACACTGTCGTAAATGGTGCTTGAAGCCCTTGATTATGTAATAAATCTCACTCAAATGAATAAGCTCTGAAAGATATTTCTATGCCCGAAGTCTGGGTTTTAGAAATCTGGCGTTCTTGTCTCTCATTTCTCGCCTGGTCCTCGCCTTGGAGTTATGGTAAGAGCTGCTGCCAACAAACGAGGGGCGATAGAAATTTGTCGGTGGATTTAAGGATGCCGATTTATTGACCCTCACGGAATTCTGATTTGTATAATTTGAAGTGGACTGTATTAAAAAATGGGAATTGGGAGAGAGGAACTCACCTCAACGATAATGACGTGATGACCGATTTTTCGGCTAGGGCTTAGATCAATTATTATTCAAAGGGCTCCTCACACTGCCCTTTCCAATGGCGATTTAAAAAAAATTAATAATTCACGTACCTACGAAACTTGTACGCCGAACGGAACGAAAGGGATACCCAAAAAACCCCGAGTGCGAGAGAGGCGAGCACCAGAAGTGATTGTGGAAAACTCGTCGTTATTTTGTGAGTGGGATGGGAAAAACAAGGGAAAGCCGGGAGAGCCGACAGCCATGAAACTAATTTTGACAACAATTATAAAAACAAACAATTGAAAATACTAAAAAAGACGAATTGGGATGAAACATTCCGCCCGCCCTGAAGCAATTGGCTTCAGCAATTTTCACGATCGTCGACTGGTAACAAGGCGAGTTTGGTTGGCCTCTGGTACACTAATTAAAGCCGAGAGCTCCGTTATCGATTTCTGGGATTCTAATGGTGACGACGTCAACTTGTCCATCCTTAGCTGGAAACACCTTTCATATTCTGGCCACCTTCCAACAAGCGGGGTGGGGGTGGGGAGGGCAAATTGTCTTCCTTCACGATAACGAGGTCCCCTGGTACGAGATTTTTCTTGATTTGTGTCCACTTTGGAAGTGATTGAAGTGACGATACATACTCAAACGTTGGTGCAGATGTTGTACCATTTCTGATCTCTTCAGCCTATTTACTCCGACATTGCTGACTTCAACTTTCGAAAGAGCTACAAGTGGCGAAAAAATCAAAAAGTGCCATGGCGTGGGAGTTGAAAAATCGTTAAAGTCGCTACTATAATTGCAGTAATAAGCCTTGAGTTCAGTGCCGCCTCGACACGAGTTAAAATTGTATTCAATTCTTTGGAAGTCAAAATCATTGTACCAATCATTGAACTGAAGCAGATGGGGTTTTAACGACTCGGACCATAAATTCCTAGACTCCGCCGAAGTGCGGGGCAGCCGGTGGGTTGAAATGCCGACGAATCTGTCGAAAGTATAATTTGTCGATCAAAATTTGCATATGCTCATTGTCAGTAAGGAAGTGACGTAACTGACGATAAGCTGCTCGAAAATTGGACCCATTATCAGAGAAAATGTCTGATGAAAGGCCTCTTCTGGAAATAAAAAGATCCAATGAGGATAAAAAACTGGCCTTTGTCAAATCTGAAACCAATTCCAGATGCGTGGCTCTACTGGCCATGCAAGTAAACACGGCAATGTACGGTTTCAACCAAGGAGTTTTTCTTAGTCCCGAAGATTTCGTCATAATAGGCCCGCAGAAATCGACACCAACTCGTACAAAGGCGCAAACTGGTACGCTAGTTCAAGCATCGGGAAGGAATGCCATTTGAGGCTCGAGTGTTTAAAGTCGCGTTACACTCCGAACTAGTCTCCTAGCCGAAATTACCCATAAACAACTCAGCAGAGTGGCTTGTAGGGCTCCCTGTGCAAGATGTCCAAATGAAAGATGGTAGAATTCGATTACCAACCAAGTGAGTCTCGATTTGCTGGGTAACATTGGATGATGTCGGTCTTCATTCTGTCCGGGAAGACTATGGCGACCGCGACCGCCTACTCGAACGACTCCGTTTTTGTCCAAATATGGATTGAGACGCTCGAATTTAGTCGAAACGGTTTTATGCGAAGACAGGGAGCGTAGCAACTCTCCAGAATCATAGTTTTGAGCTTGAACTCCTTGAAATTCAATGTAGTTATCGAACGACTTTAAGCACCTCTGAACCATTTTGGCTCACAAAACGGCGTCTTGTAATTCTAAGCGTGGAAGCGTAATCGCTTTGTTTTCAGGGGTCACGCGAGACTTGGCAAGCAACACAAATGGAGTTACCTTGTCGACACAGCCGTAGACCTTGTTCGATGCGTCACTGTAACCATGAAGATGGTAGACTAGTTTCGAACTTGGTGACGAAATAAACTAAAGGATCGACGAGTACTAATTTTCGAGAGCGACGAGAGGGCTTTACCAAACCTAGTCCAAGTAGGGTAGAGGCGAGTCCCAGTCAAGTTTTTGAGTCCCGAGGTCTATTAAGATCACTTTAACGACCAAAATAACGGGTAATAGCCAGCCCCGTGGATTGAAAATGCGAGCGTACTCCTCTTTTTGAGAAATTATCCTTTATTTCTAAGGCTCGATACGAAAAGAAGTCCGTGCCAACGTTCCACGAGAGTCCCAAAATTTTAAGAAAGGTATCGCCATCGAAGGACACTGAGAGATCAGACCGAGGCTCATTTGGTTTAAATGGAAGTCTCACGAGGGCGTGCCTCGATGGTGTAATGGATACAATGCTCGTTTCGCAACCCAGCGGGCCTGAGTTTGAATCCAGCCATTGCCCATTACACTATAAGGCTGCGGCGAGCTGTGACACGGTACACTCGGCTTCGTGTGGGCGTTCCGACCGAAACGCCCGCGTTGTACGGGTGTGAAGTGCACAGTTAGATCTGGGTATGGCGTAAGAGGCCAAGGGAGGCTCAGGCGCCTGCCGTGTTCAAGCACCTCACGACGTATCTTCCATCCGAATCGTGAGTAGTAGTTTCAATAAAAAACTGTTCACAACTCCCTTCTTCTAAGCTCATTGGCTTCATGTCGGGAACTTGGTCAATCGACCTGAAAGAAGACACCATTTCTTCTAGCGAAAGATGAAAGTTACGAGAAACGGTTGGGATTTCCGATGACGAATTTTCGGTCGTTATCAGTGCAACAGAAGATTGCGCAGGACGAGCAAGAACCCATCCGAGAGTCGTTTCGAGAGCTAATCTACGACCTTCTAAAAACATGAAATGCAGAATGTCAGCCCCAAGGAGTAGATCAATTTTCCCAGGGATAGCAAAGCTTGAATCAGCAAGACGCAGTCCCTTGATTTGGTCCCACAAATTGACCATCGAAGACGTCGAGGGTAAAGTGCCAGATATTTGTTCGATGCTCAAAGGTTGGAACTTAGTGCGGGGGAAATCACAACCGACTGGGGTGAGCGTCACATCTGCAATCTCTCGCAATTCCCGTCACCTGTACGTTGGTGGCCTTTCTTGTCAACCCAAATATGTATCGGCTAAATCAGACAAAATGAACGAACTCTGACTCCCGGTATCTAAAAAGCGTTCTGGGAGTGTGAATACTTCCATGGACGTGGATGTCCACAAGCGCCGTCGACACCAAAATGACGCTGTTCGGAATAGGACCGATATTGCTCGACAGCAGCGAAGACGATGAAAGGGATTTGGCCTCAGAAGCTTTTTCTAACGACGATTTCGATTCAGTCCATCCCTATTCTGAACCCGAATTGACTTTGGCTGAGTTGTAATGCAACAGCTGGTGGTGACCGTTATACCACACACGGAACACTCACACCAGACAAAAGTCCTTCCTCCATTACCATTTTGTAACGATCAAATTGCTTAGTGGCCAAGAATTTTTTACAATGAGACAGCTCGTGGTGTTAACGACATGCCACGCATATCACTGAGACATTAAGAAACGAGCGAGATTCTCTTCTCGAGTTTGGCGAATTGATCTTGATCGACGTCGATTGTTATAGTTCGTGGCTTGTAAACGTTGCTATTTCGAGGTTGCAATTGATTAAAAACTCCAATACGCTGCTATTAAAAATGAAAAAGCGCCATTTCGCGATTAAAAGTGAGACTAGGGCTCATTGGCAGCCCAAAATTGATGTAAAGCTCTATGTATAGTTCACGAGCGAGATTAGGGGAAAAGTGCTAATCCACGGCTAAAATAATTAAGCGTAAGTGCAATTTCGAAGATGTAACTGTTAAAAAGTGTCAATTCATGGGGGGAAAATAGGAAAAATCTTGATTTCGTGCCATGAGAACTTCGCTATTCAAGGTCATTCGCTGCTATTAAAAGATAAGAAAGCCCGAATTCGCGGCTAAAATTGAGAATAGGGCTAATTCGTAGCCAAATTCTAGGAAAAGCGCAAATAATTCACGATCAAGATTAGGTAAAATTAATAATTCTCGGCTAAAATTGAGAAAATGCGCTTACTCGCCGCTAACAGTGAGGCGCTCATTCGCTGCTCAAATAGGTACATAAAAGTTTGTTTGTTTGTTTATGAGTCAAGCTCGCGAATTTGGATTTCTGAGAGAAAAATACGTCTCGAAATAAGTTTCTCAAGGACCAAACTAATGAAATTTGGCTTTTTAAAGACCGAAGTACCACTAAAATTTGGGATTGGAAGAGCTGAGTCCGCGAAATTTCAGCCTTTAACGAGTGAACCGCCCTCGAAAACTGCTTTTGAAAGGGGCACATCCGTGAAATGTGAGTTTTATTACTCTGAATCGGCAAAATTTAGTTTTAAAAAAAGCCAACCTTAAGAAAATATATCTTTCATTCGTTAAAATCCGAGAAATATTGGTTTAGGAGGAGCCATACTCACTAAAATTGTTTCAGAAGTATAGTCAATTGCAGCAGTTTGGGGTCTTATGGCCCAAACCAGTGAAAATTTGTGGTGGGGTGGGGGGGTTTCAATCGTTGATACCGCGAAGTTTCGTGTTTAAAAAAGCCGAACTCATGAAATCCAAACCTATGAAATTTGGTTCTTAATTTGACTGAGGCAATTTTGAGGAACTCAACAATTGTGACGGATTCTGTTTGGCATGCATCGCGGTATTCTCCAAGGTAATGTACCGACACCTGGTCTGCCTTCTAGCCCTCTCCCCCCCCCCCCTGTGACTCAGATCAGATGAATGCGGCTGCGCCCAAGGGATTGCGGCCCACCTCTTCCGATCCATAGCGGTGCAATGTCTTCATTGTATAATAACTGTTAACTGTGACGGCAACTTATTGAACTTGAGATTGTGTGATTAAGTGCTTAAATACGAATCTCTTACACCGACTTTTTTTATTTTTATTTTTATGCGGTCACATCCCTTGCCGACGATTAATCACGAGGTTTTTAAAAAGCCTTTCATAAATTCCTCACATCATTCAAAAACGGAAGTGTCCGGTTGAGTTTGGAAAGAGTTTTGGTCTTGAGTGGCGAAACGGGGGGCTGTTTTACAATTAAAACCTCCGGTCTTTTTTCTCGATATATTTTTTTTATTATAAAAAAAAAAGAAAAAAGAACGACGAAATGATTTAGATGAACTGTTGAGAAAAGCCCCCGTCAACGGATTTCTAACAACTAACGAGTGATAGTGAAACAAGGATGATTGATGAGACTCCCTTGTGTGGAACGAGTTGAGCGAGGGAGGGCTCTTCAATTTTTGTTTGTTTGTTTTTTTTATTATAGGTGGACTGTGTTTTAAAATAATTATTCACCTGCCTTTTACACTTTTGTGTTTTCAATTGACAAAAATGAAATAAAGGGGCGAGTGTGGTTGAAAAAAAAAATGTTTGGGCTTTACAAACCATCCAACCCCTTCCTTTCATCTCCAACTCAGGAAGGTTTTTCCTCCTGCAAAAGAAAGTGGAGGAAAAGTATACAGCAAATACGCCAACACCAATCATCGCTCTGTGATTGAGGGGTTGGGGGGGGGGGGCGGAGAGTTTTTCTTCTTGATAAACAGTCTCTGTCATTTGGGCTTCCTTTCCAATAGCAATAAATTGGAAACTTCCTCTTTTTCTCTTCTAGGCCCATCTCTCTGTCGCTCTGTCATCCTTTGCTGCTCCTCCACCCCCATCCCATCAGCTGTGTGCACTGTGGGCCTCCAATTGGTTCTCTAGACGTTCTCAGTTTTCATTTTATCTCCTCCTCCCCTCGCCCTAAAAACCATTGATATAACTTTTACGGCATTTCTACTCTGAATTGACATTGTTACTGCTTATTGTTTATTCCAGCGCACAATCGGTCTAGGGCAAAGTGCATTGTGATAAATAATAACATTTATTATTGTTATTGTAATAAGTAATAACTGTGGGTGATTCTGTAAAAAAGTTATTGATTTTTTTATCTCAACGGAAAGTTAAAGAATAGCCCCCCCCCCTCCAGGTCCTTTCAAACAACCTCCACGAGAAAGAAGAACTGCCCGTTACCAACCAAACATCGTCTTGTCACCAATGGTGATGATATACCTAAAACTATTCTTCGATAAGTAGCGTAAAGTAATTTGTGTGGCGAAAAACCAACTTTCTACGGTCGATAAAAAGAAAAAAAAAAAGGCAAATAATCACCTTTTTATAAAAGATAAAATGTTTTCACTTTATTCGTCGAATCAAAAAGATAAATGTTAGGTCGTTAAGATAAACACCCCGCTATATTCCACCCCATCCCCTACTGGTCGCTGGAAGGAAATATTTGATCTCCTTAAAGTTTTTGCAACTGCTTTTTACATCCTTTTTTTTTTTATTAGTGAAAACGCTTGTTTTTACAATAGAAAGAGAACGAAATGATGGTCGGTGGGAAGGAGGGGGGGCGGTGGATTTATGAACTTGAAAATTTCAAGTGAACGGCTCCGTTTTTCGCTACAAGGGAAGAAAGCCTTTTGAGTGATAAGTTTTCACGCTTGTTGTTTTATAGAAAAGGTAAAGTTTGTGGCTTAGAAAGTTGAAAAGTGAGAAGTGATGTAGTTGAATAGTGGGAGGGAGGGTGGGAGGGGGGTTGACGCTAATGATATAGAGGAGGAGAGTCCGAGGAAAAATCTATCACCACCGAACAACCGAAGGGAGACACTATTTTCATTCTTGCTCTAAGTGCAGCAATTTCATGGTTTACGCTGCGGTGGTGTTAATCAACTATTCCGTTCCTGTAGTAAGTTAAGCGCTTTCTGAAGGAGTGCTTTTGCAAAAAAAACAAAAAAAAACGGCCTTTATTTTCTTACGGCGGTGCTTTTTCACCCATTCAACCCTTAATTTAATGAGAAACTCTCAAGCTTCAGATGAAACTTCAGAATGAGCTGGTTGCGCATTTAAACCTTTTATGTACTGTGAATTCTGGGTATACACTAAAAAAAAAAATAAGGGGTAGCTCTTTTTCTCACCTCATTCCTCTCACCTGACAGCCTGCTGAAGAAAGAGGGAATTTACCAGGGCGTAAAACGAGGCAATGGCTCAGCTTCCTTCCTTTTCCTAAGCATTAAAGGTTTTTTTTTATTCTTTTACGACGGTGGAAAATAGTAGGAAAGTTGAATATTTCAAAATAGTTATTTCTTAGTAGCCAAGATCCTCGAAACTTTTTGATATGCGGAAGCGTATCATCTTCTAAATGATGGTGAGGTTCACTCTCATTTTCCACAATCATTCGCGGATTATTGTTTTCACATTTCGATGTACAGTAAAGGGGGGTGGGGTGGGGTGGGGCGTTCCCATTTTGAGAAGTGAATTGAATTCATAATACTAACGCTTTGCCTTCAGAAACCGTGGATTGGAGTTTTCTCATAAATTCAGCTGCGAACGTTCGTTTTATCTTGAATTTTCGCATCGAATGGGCGGCGTTTGCACCCGGAAATTTCAGCTGTGGGTGTCATTTTTAGCTGCCGATAAGAATTTTTTTCTCATTGCAGCCGTGAATTAACACTTATTGCAGTTCCAGTTGAGAATCCGCATTTTTCAAAATTTTACATCCCGAACTAACGCTTTTTAGCTCACCAATACGAACGAACGTACACTTATTTCGCAAATGTTTAGCCAATGTAATTTCAGCCAAACTTGTTTTATTTCCAAAATCTGAAGCGAAGAACCGCCAAAATTGCAGTTTTCGTCAACTTCATACCTGTGAGGAGCAGGGCAACTCGCGGGGTTTTTTTTCTCATTTGTGATTGCGTGGAACTGGCAAAGATGAGAATTTTTTTGGAATTTCAGCCGAAAAATGACCAAACTCACTGTTATCTCTCACTTGTATAACTGCAAAAACATCCTAACGCACGGGGATTTCTTTAATTTAATACGCAGAATAGCCAAAGATTCTTTTTTGTGGTGGGGGAGGCGGGAATTCGTGCCGCACAATAGTCCAGATCACTGTTTCTCTCGATTTCATTTTGCTGAACAGTTTAAGTCGTATTATTTGCCCGATGCTGTAATAATGGGAGAACAGGACCACTCGCTAATTCTTCTCAATTGTCACCAGTGGAACAGACCAAAATATAACAATTTCCTGGTATTTCAGCCGTTAAATGGCAAAAATCGCGGATTTCTCGCGTTTACAACAAACAAATTTGTATTATTCTGGCTGAATTCCTAAAAGCAATTTCGCGGGCCCCTTCCTCCTTTAAAAAAAGGGTTTGGCCCTTTCAATCCCTTAAACCCAAATTTTGTGGTTTAACTGACACTCACGGAACAGCCGCACTCTCGTCAAAGCAGCAAAATACCTCAAGTATTGGTTTTGTGTCGATGTTGATCGCAGAACAAATTGCTCGCGGGGTTTAAAAAAAAAAAAAAATACCCTTGGAACGCACCAAAATTGCAATTTAGCCGCTAATTGGTGAAACTCGCGACCAAAATCACGGATTTTACGCGTTTAAAAAAAAAAAAAAAAACAAATATCTAGGGTGTTTACCTCTGTTCATAAAGCAAATTCGCGGGGCCTCGCTCCTTTCAAAAAGGGTTTTGGCTCTTTGAAGCCCTGAAAAACCCAAATTTTCACACACGGTCACCCAATCTCGTCAAAGCTGCAAAAAAGCTCAGGTATTCAGCTCCTGGATGCGGTGTTTTTAACAGATTTTTACCCGCGAAACGGACCCCGCCCTCCCCCCGCTAAAGAAATCCCGGCTACGCGCCTGCTAGGAGAGTAGGAAAATATAAGTGGGTGACGTAGTTGCCTCGCCCCTGACCCGAACTCGGATGGGATAGGACACCTCCTTATCCTTCCAACCTAGAAACTTCAGCACTTGGACCTCCCTGAGGAAGATATCGCAATTCTTGCAGCCAGGAGCCTATCGCATTCACAAGGAAATGTCTTCGTAGTCTCCTCTTGCAGACCGATACACTTACACGTTGAGTCCCCGTCTCTGCAAAGCCTAGCTGTGGCGCCGAAACGATTCCAATCCAAAAAAAAAAAAAAAAGGCCCACCCATCCTCTCGGGATGTTCATATGGATGGGAAATGACCAAGTAGACAATTCGGCACACCATTGAAAATGGCTAAACTGTCAATTCATACCCTGAAATAACCAAACCCCCCCCCCCCACAAAGCCCTAAAAAGTTCAATCTTCAAAGAGTTTCCGTCTAAAAATGGTCAAACTTGTCATTCACATACTGGTCGTTCGCGCTCTTTGCAAAGCGTCAGGGACGATTCGCCACTTGAAAGTGGTTGAAGTCCAAAAAAATGACCACACATAGGTTTTCATGAATTACTCGCGCTTCGCTGTACTAAAAATGGCTGATAACAGCAAAATTGACTATTTTTTCCGCTCCTTAATAGTAAAAAATTGACGATTCGCGATTGGCTAAAATGGCTAAACTAACAATTAGTGAACTGGAAATAGCAAAACTAGCAATTCACACTTGAAAAATGACCATTCAGGCTCTAAAACGGCAGAACTGACGATCCGCGCTTTTGAAATAGCAAATCCACAAATCTTCAAAGTGTTTCGCTCTAAAAACGTGGCTGAACTGATGATTCGTGCCCTAAAACGATCACCAAAACTGACTATTCACGCTCTGAAAATTGTAAACTCAATCATTGACGAGAATTCTGGTTCAGAACTATTATGGATTTTCCAAGCACTCCCTTCGATAAAGAAAAGAAAAGAAGGGAAGTGTCCTTCGAAAACTGTCAATTTCGTTTCGTAAAACGTGGGCGTAGGGCGGTGCGGACCTGGGCATACGTTCTCGCAGTTCAAATTTCTGGCGAATCAAATTTCACGGGGTCTGCTCCTGGCTGGCTAACCAAAATGAAAAAAAAAATAACAATTTTTCCGGGTTTGGACCACTTGAAAAGTCAATTTCGCGTGCCAGGCTCCTTTTAAAATACAACATTTCGTACGACAGACCCTCTCATTAACAATTTTGAGGATTTAGCTTCTTGAAAAACGACAAATTTCGTGGGAGTGGCTCATTCTGCTGATCAAGCGTGCGACTAATTGTTTATTTTAGAAGAACTTGTCGAATGCCTCGGACAATGTTCATCCTGCGTCAGGGTTGTGTTGGTTTGTTTTAAGTTTTATTCAAATAAGCTAAAACGATCCTCCAATTGGGCTCAATGAGTTGAGGGATAAGGAACACCAAATCTCATTTAAAACTGCGGGGTGTGGGTGGTAAGGAGATATTGCCTCAACTGTGGCTGTGCGGTCGTGGATGTCTAAATAACGCCTCTCAATTGGATTTCAACCCCTCCCCCAGGCCAACCATCACAACCACCACACCCCACCACCCCCGTGAGAACGTTAACGTTCTCTCAAGAGAGATTTTCTTCTGTAACTGTTTTCTTTGTCCAAAGTGAAAGGACTTCCATGAGAAATGCATCCCTTCAACGGTGCTGTTGAGTGGGGGGGGGGGGGTACAGTGATTAAGACTGTGGAAAGGCAATTCCGTGCCGATATCACTAAAAGCCAACTCAACCAAAGTATACTGCTGATGAGAGGCTATTTTAAAGGGTTCCTCTCATTCTTGCTCCTTTCTCTCTCTCTCTCGGAATCCGCTATTTCGCATTTTAATGGGTTGTTGAAGGTGATAGGAAAAGAGTATGAATCGAGGTGTCATTACTGGATTCTCTCACTTTCCAGCACCGTTTGAAATATTTCCCTTTTCATTCTATTTTCATGTTCTTTTTGTCTATCCGAAATAAACATTGTTTTTTTTTTGTTATTTCTTGTTACAGGCGCACACCCCGTTACTGGGAGCTGGCGATGGCAAACACGTATGTAATCACATAACTGTCTGTTTGTTTCATTGTAATTTTAATTGCCCTGAGTGTATTATGCATCATTTGTGGAACACCTGCATTCGATTATTTTATTAGTTGGATTTGGGTTGCCAGGGGACAAAGGGATGAAATCGGGACACCTCCCTCCTTCACAAGCCGCTTGGGGGAGAGGAGTGTCCAGTACAAACGAACAATTATTAGGTATGTTCCAGCTAAGGTGTTCGGAGCACATCAGTTGCCATGTGACTGACCAATTGAATGAAATTTGATAACATGTTATTGGCCGGACCCGCCAATGTAATCATCTCATCGTCATGTCTATGATTCATGTCATGCGCAGTAGCGTAGTATGGGTGAGGGGGCGGACCGCTTTGGGTCCCCGAAAAGCTTAAATACGGAAAAATGAGGAAAGTAGGTATCTGAGAAGGTTAGACAGCGATATGGCTCCTTTCAACGAATTCCAGTCGATACCCGGCCTGAAGAATAATATCGTTACAAGTGATATCACCAGAGTGTGGGCTGAATATTCGATTAAACCCCCGAGAGTGCTTTTCTGGTGGCTCAAATACAGAAAATTCGCGGCTAAAATAGAAAAAAATACACCGTCTACAGTTTCGTTAGGT
This sequence comes from Corythucha ciliata, assembly GCA_038030265.1. Taxonomy (NCBI): domain Eukaryota; kingdom Metazoa; phylum Arthropoda; class Insecta; order Hemiptera; family Tingidae; genus Corythucha; species Corythucha ciliata. The sequence goes on from CM075939.1 coordinate 3,380,239, forward strand.
CCTTAAAAGAGCCTCGAAAATGGATTAACCGAAAATGTTTGCCCTGAGAATGCCCCAACAGGTGATTCCTGTTCCAAAACTGGGAAAATCGACCATTCGCCCGCCAAAAATGACTCAGATAGCAGTTCGCGCTTTGGCTTGAAGTACTTGTATTCACGCTCTCTTCTATTCAAGCCATAAAATCGGTTAAACTGACTATATGTGCCCTAAAAAAGAGCAAAACTGACAATTTGCGTATTGAAAATACCTAAACAAACGATTCCTGTCCTGAAAATAGCCAAACTGCGCATCACCTATGAAATGGCTAAATCGGCAATTCCAGCTCTAAAAATGGTCCAACAGGCAATTCCAGCTCTGAAAACGGTAAAACTGTCCGTTAGGACCCTATAGTTGCAAAACTGGCGATTGACGTGCCCTGGAAATATCACACCCTAGAAATAGCCATAGTTTAAGCGTACTACTAATGTACTGATCGGCAAATTGCAACTTACTGACGGGGCGAAACCCTAGAAAAAAAAACCGCTATAACAGCGAAAAAGCGCCGATTCGTGGTCTCACAATGCAACTTTCCAGATTAAAATTGAGGAAAAATCGTCGTTTCGCGGTGCATGGCGTCCATTCCACCTCTAAAAAGGTAGGAATCAACTCAAAAGTGTTGTTTGGAGGCGGCTAAAATACACTGTATTCTCACTGTTACACATTGTACAAGGCTGTAGAAGTTTAAAAAAAAACGCTGCTAATATTGACAAAACAACGCTAATTCGAATAAAATAGGGGGGAGGGGGAATTGCCAAATATGGCATATTCGCATAAAAGAGAATGGATGCTAATTCACTGAAAAATCAGCAGAAAAAACTATTTTAAAGATGAAATTGAGAGATATCGCTAATTCGCTGATAAAGTTGAGGAAAAACGTTAATTTGCGAATAAAGTGAAGAAAATCACTGATTCGCGGCTAAAATTGAGAAGACGCAAATCCGTAGTTTCTGAAAGATTCGAAACTGAGAAATTGTGCTATTCCATATCAGAAAGAAGGAAGAAATTGCTTTTGCAGGGCTAAAATCTAAAAACAACGCGGCTAAAATTTAAAAAAACACTAATTTCCAGCTCAAATTGTTAAGAGCTAATTCGCTCTTTTAAAAATGGTTAATCTGCAGCTGAAAACGAGAGAAACCGCCAATTCGTGGCTAAAATGGAGGAAAATCGCTAACGCAAGCTATAGAAACGCTACTGCGCTGCCATAATTAAGAAAAAGCGATAACCCGCGGCTAAAATTGTGGAAAATAACTAAACCCCGGCTTTAAATTGAAAGAAAAAAAACCAAATGTGTAGCTTTCGTTCAAGGCTGAAACTAAACAAAAAACGCTAATCCGTAGCAAAAATTGACAAAGAAAGAATGACAATGTGGAACTAAATATAAAACAACGCAGCTAACATTGAAAAATTGACTAATTAGCCCGGCATAAATAAAGAAAAAACTCTAGTTTTCAGTCAGTGTTCAAAGGGCTATTCCCTGCAAATAATGGAAACATATAATGGCTAATTTGCAGCTGAAATTGAGGGAAACGCCAATTCGTGGCTAAAATTGAGAAAATTCATGAATTCACTGGTTAGAAACGCTACTACTCTACTAAAATTGAGAAAAAGCGCTAATTTGTGGCTAAAAACTGAGGAAAATCACAAATTCGCGGAGTTTGTTAATATTTCTAATTTAAATACTCGTCTTCCGAGTGTAACTATGTGGCTAATTGGGAAAAAGTGCAAATTCATGCATGGCTATAATCAAGAAAAAACAGAATTACTCAGAATTACAGGTAAAAGTAAAACGAAATTGCTAATGCGGTGCTAACAAGTAAAAGAACCCGCTAATTTGCGGCTAATAGTGAAAAAAATCAATAATTAGCCTGGCTAAAATTAAGTGAAAGGTTAAAAAGTGCTAATTCGCTGTCAAAAATGAAAAAAATTGCGAATTTACAGGTGACGTATTCGTGGCCATAAAATTAACAAAAAGTCGCTAATACACGCGAAGCGCCATACTATTACGCTGCTAAAATTATGAAAAAGCGCTAATTTGAGACTACAATCGAGGAAAATCTCCAGTTCACGGCTAGAATTGAGAAAAATTCAAATTTGCGTTAAACATTGAAAATAATCCAATTTGCGGCTTCCGCAGGCAACTTTGAGAGGTAAAAATTAGGCGGGGGAAAAGCCCGCTTCGCGGCTAAAGCCGAGTGACGTCACTAATCCATAGCGTATGGGGAACAATAAATGGTCATTTGAGGCCAAAAATTTATAGAAAAACTCACGCTAGCAATATTAGCCGTAGAAAACCCTTAAGGAAAACGCTAATTTTCAGCTCGAACTTAGTAAAATGCTTAGTCCCGCCTAAACAAAATAGAAAAAAATCCCTAATTTGCAGCTAAAATTGAGAAAAACGCCAACTGGAGGAAATTTAAGAAACATACCTAATTCGCAGGGTGAAAACGCTACTTTGCCGGTGAAATTGAGAAAAAGCGCAAATCTGGCTATTTGAGCAGGAGGCTACCCCGCTAATCCGCGGCTGAAATTGAGAAAAGCGCTAATTTGCTGGTGTAGTTGACGAAAATCACTAAGAATTACGAAATATTTTGTCCTCTTCACAAAATTATTTAATGGCAGGACTAGTTTTCGACGACCATTGGCGGGACCATTTTTAATGTTTTTTTTTTTTTTTTACTCCAGTCTAAATGGGTTTGAGATTGTTGCATCCATGTCACTGTAGGTGGGGCGTTAACTTTGAAGTTTTCCTTATAAATACCAACGCGTCCATCACCGTCATTTCGTTATATCAACAAATTAAACCCATCTACCTGATGACGCTAACTGCCCATTTTTCATACAGACTTTTGAGAAGTTATCGAGACTACTTGGAAAATTGGGGTTTTTCGGGACATTCGAAGAAATCTGGCGGGACAATCCTGATTTTTGGGACGCCTGGCAACCCTAAGTTTGATGCATTTATCGAAATGACTGGAAAACGAGAACGTTTTCAATATTTTCTACTGAATTCCTGAAAGTTAAAGTTATAGCGAGATATTTATATTTTTTGACGATCTATCCTGGCTAGGAAGTTGTTGGGGGGGGGGGGAGGTTCAATGGAAACATTTCCGCAGGTGAGAGTCAGAAAGCTTTGAGTTAAAACACCCGTCCGATTTCTCATTTTGAGCTGTCGCGTTCCGCGACAAATATTGAAACAAGGTTTTTAGAGGTAAACACAAAAGCCCACCCCTTCCGTGTTTTATTTCATCGCTATATAGCTTTGAAATGAAAAGCCGCCTCTTCTACTCCTTTCACCATTGCTGTGCTAGGCTCCCGCTTACCACCAAACACAAATAATTCACAACTTTTGGGTAAACTTGTCCAAACGGGGCGCGCATACATACAATGCTCGCTGTGGCGTCGGTTCCGCACTCTTCATCTTCCTGCATATGAAAAACCACGAGTTGGTTTTCTCTTCTGTTTTTGATATCCGAAAAAACAAGTTTTTTTTTTTTTTTTTTTTCATTCGCGCGAACAACGTAAACTCTTTTTACAAATAACGTCAAAATTTGAAGCAAACAAACACGACAGCATTGAATCGCTCCCCGATATGTTTTTCTTCGTTGTTGTTTAAAGTGAGAAACCATCACGACCACGTGATGTTGTATCATGTAAAAAACAATTGGACGAGGGGCTTCTTAAAGTAAATGACAAGCAACGCAGCAACTTGAAGGGAAAAGAGAATGTACTGTGGATTTCATGGAGGATGAGGAAAGCCTCGTGGATTAGGCAGTTTTACTTTTCAACGTCAGATAAGTCCTATATACTCTTGGAAGTGAAATCCCATACACCCCCGTCTCAGGATACAATCTCCCTCCCCCCCCCCTTAGTTCGACAACTGACAGACGTTGCTCTAAATAAAAGAAATTCCTTCTACCGCTTTTCCTCCCTTCGCTCGCTTCACCAACATTTTCTCTTTTTTTTTGTTTCGGTTCAACGTATAATTAAAACCTTGGACGCCGTCAGACTCTCTGTTACCAACCTGATGGACTCTAAGGAAACTCTTAAATATGTCAAGTATTTACCTTAATAGAATGGCGAATTTCGTTCTTTCTGATCATCCCTTTTTATTTTTATGGATAAATCTCGTCTGAGGAATATTTTCCCCCTTTTCTCGGGATTTTTCCATCGGACGAAGTTATTCGTTTTTTCTCGGAACGACGATTTGAATGGAAGTAAATGAGTGCAATCAAATGGAATACATTTTTCTTACTAGTTCGCTTTGCAGTTTTTTATTTCAAGAATTTTTCATGATTAAAAAAAATGAATAGAATTTTCAATTCCACGGAAAATCTCCATTATGAAAAAACGATCGTCTTTTTCTGTTGAGGAACGTTGGAAATGTGACAAATGAGTGGTGGTGTGCAGTGGGGGCTCCGTCTCCACCGTTGTTGTTGTTGTTGGTCGGTGACAGGGGTGGGCAAAATACTTTGAAAATGTATTTTAAATACAAAGCCCAAAATACTTTCAAAAATGTATTTTAAATACTGAAATACAAATACTTTTTGAATTGTATTTTGAATAAAATACAAATACAATTTAAAATATTTTTCAAAAATTCGATTTCGACGGCAGATAGTGCGAAAAACACGAAAAATAAATAATTCAAAAATATCAGGTCCTTCAACAGACAAGTTGACAAAATGTAGCAGCGTGAAATGGCGCTGCGCCGCGATGCGCAAAAAAAAGTAGACAAGTTGTCACGAAGTATTTAGTACCGAACCGGCGAGCACTGGTGGATCTTTAGCTGAAAAGTAGGTGAAGTCACTGGTGGACCTATATCGGGGCCCGGGGCAGAAATCTTCAAGAGGCCCCTAAAAGTCTCTAACTATACATAAAACCTCTATTGGTAACCTCTAAGGCCTTTTCCTAATTTTAGCCATGGCCTTTTCCATATATTGTAGGCAAATTATCGCTATTTCCACAGTCTATCCGCTAAACAGCGCTTATGCCAAGTTTAAACTGCGAATTTCTCCATTTTAGCCGCGAAAGTGCTTTTTGTCAACTTTAACAGCAAATTAGCGCTTTTCGCCGCAAATTAGCAACTGATTAGCGGGGTAATCCCCCCCCCCACATAAATATGCGCTTTTCCCCAACTTTAGCAGCAAAGTAGATTTTGTATCCTGTGAATCAGCGATGTTTCTTTAACTTTCCTCGAGTTGGCGTTTTCCACAATTTTAGCTGCAAATTAGCGATTTTTTCTAGCGGTTTACTCAGTATGAGCTGAAAATTACTCAATATTAGCCGTAAAATTCTCGAAATGTTTACCACAAATTAGCATTATTTGTTCACCGTAACCATACACTGCGGAATAGCGATTTCGTCTCAGTTTTAGCCGCGAATTTGCGAGTTTTTCACTCATAGCTATAAATTAGCGCTTTTTCTCAATTTTAGCCTCAAAGTCTCCCGAGGAAGCCGCGAATTAACGTATTTCCAATTTTTGACGCAAATTTAAATTTGTCTCAACTTTAGCCGTAAATTAGTGCTTTTTCGTAATTTTAGCTGTGCAGTAGCTATTTCTAGCCCGTGTATTAGCGAATTTTGTTCATTTTAGCCACGAATTGGCGTTTTCCGATATGTTTACTGCAAATCGGCAATTCTTCCGTTTTTTACAGTGAATTAGCACTTTTTGTTTCAATTTAGGCTGAAAATTAACTTTTCTCTTTATTCTAGCCAGAATAATTACTGATTTTCTCTATATTAGCCACAAATTGGCATCGCATTAGTATTTTTTTCAATTTTAATTATATGTAGAATAGGGCTTCATCTCAGTTCTTGCCGTGAATCAGTGTTTTTTCTTTTACTTATAAACATGAATTTGCCGTTTACCTCAATTTTAGCCACAAAGTTGTTGTCAGAAGGCGGAATTAGAAATTCCAACACACTTTATCCGCGATTATTTTCCTCAATTTTAGCCGTAAATTCGCGTTTTTTCAACTTTAGCTGCTTTGAAGCGTTTCTATAATCTGTGAATTCGCGAATTACCTTAATTTTTCAGCCACTAATAACACTTTTTCCCAATTTGAGCTGAAAACGAGAGTTTTTATTTATTTATGACAGGCTAATTATAGTGAATTTTTCAATATTAGCTGGTTTTTTTTACACTTCAGTCCCACGTTGGCATTTTTCCTTCAATTTTTGCTAGGGATTAGCGTTTATTGTTTAGTTTTAGCCTCGAACAGAAGCTACGCATTTGCGTTTTGTCAATTTTTCAAGGTTTAGCGACGTTGTGGGTCAACGTCAATACAAAATAACGGCCAACGAAAAATTTAGAGATCTTTTTTATAACGACAATGAAGAATTGGGAAAATACGAACTTGCGATCAAACTGACTAATGTTGTTTTTTTAACATAATATTTGTTATTTTTAAAAATAAAAATTGAGATTTGTTAGCTGTTGACACGCTACAACTTTATCCAATTTTGGCCACGGGTTAGCGCTTTTAATCAATTTTAGCAGTGCAGTAGGGATTCTTTCGTTTGTTTGGCGATTTTCCTCCATTTTAGCCACGTTTTGGCGTTTTCCTCATTTTCAGCTGCAGTTTAGCCATTTTCTAGCAGCCAATTAGCACTTTTTTCTCAGTTTGAGTTGAAAATTAGTGTTTTTCTTAAAGTTGGCCCCGCTAATTAATATTTTTGTCAATTCTAGCCGCGTAGTTTTTTTAGGCTTTAGCCCGCGTGAGCAATTTTTTTCTACGGATTAGCGCTGTTTCTCAGTTTGAGCCTCGATTCTTTCAGAAGCTATACAGATTTTCGTTTTCTCAATTTCAGCCGCGAATTATTGATTTTTCTTCATTTCAGCTGTGACATAGTGTTTTCTGATAATTTGCAGCGAATTAGCACATTATCTATTCTCTTTTTTTTTTATTAATAGGCAATTTTTCGCCATTTGAGTTGTGAATTTGCCATTTTGGTCCAGTTTAAACTCGAATTAGCGTTGTTTTTCGCAATAATTGCCACGAGTTTTGTTTACTTGTACAGCTTTGTGTAGGCTAGGGCTCTCTCTCTGCGGAACTCCTTAAGATGTGGCCAGTACCTAGACCTTTTTGCAGGCCTTTACCTGGCCTGTACCCCATCTTTGGCCCGGATACCGCAACAGAGTCGGTCCCGTCGCTCAGCTCAACCCGTTAGCCACGGCTGCTGGCCAGCCAGCCGCGCCCGAGAGAGACCACGCGGAGGTGGGTCTTTTGAGCTGAGGATGCTGGCTTCCGCCATGGACCGAAACCGGACAGGGAAGAGAACCCTGACCGGGTTGCCCGAGTAGGGAACCCTACTCAAGCATGGCCGGTCCCAGCCCTCTTCGCTCCAGCCAGGAGCGGGAGAAGGCCAGGAGGCGGCCATACGCCCGCCGGTCTCGGACAAGAGCTGAGTCTTCCGGCGGGCCTCCACTCCCCCATGTCGCCCGCCGCAGATCCCCGTGGAGGCTGCAGCGACGAAGCACATGGTCGGCGGTCTCCTCCTCGACACCACAAGGGCATGTTGGAGAGTCCCGCCGCCGGAAGAACCCCAACTTGGCGTTAAACGAGCCGTGTCCTGTCAGGATTTACATGGCAGTGTGCTCAAGGGTGAACCACTTGGCCGCTGCCAGTCTCGTCCGAACGTCAGGCACGAACCCGAGTGTACGCCTACCCGTTGAACTGTAAGTCCAACGCGCCTGCCAAGCCTCAACGACTAGGTCGTCAAGGAGGCGGAGGCCCCATGCGGCCCCCCACTCCTCGGCCAAGAGACCGAGGCGCTCTGCCCAATCTTCACGGCACCGTACCCAGTCCAAGTTTCCCTGAACCAGGCGGCGCCCGTGAACCCATGCGTCGAGCAGGAGGTCCGCAGGAGGTATCCCCGCCAGCACCTGAAGCGCGTCGGAACTGACAGTCCGGTACGCCATGGTCACCCTTACCAAGGCCTGCCGCTGCAAGCTGAGGACCTTCGCCCTCTGAGCTTTCGTGGGCCGGTGCCACCACCACGTTGCACCGTACAGCAGGGTAGGTACGAATACCGCCCTGAAGTAACGAGCTCGGCAGTGGAAGTTCGTGCCCCATACGTTTCCCCCCACTGACCTAAAGAGGGCAAAGGTCCTCTCTAGCTTCCCCGCAACCGCCTCTAGCTGCGGGGTCGCTGTCCTCCCCGGGTTAATCTCGACCCCTAGGTAGCGGCCCTGCCGTTCCCCCACAAGGCGCGATCCCCGATAGCGCACCACCAGGGGGCTACCCTGCGAGAGACGACCCCGCATTAGGACCATTTGGGTCTTCGGCACAGCGAGAGCCAGTTTGACCGCCCCGCACCATTCGTCCACGACCCGCAACAGCCGATCGATTTCCCGACCGGCCTCGTCCCGGGAGCGCGCCGCGACAACAACCGCAAGGTCGTCCACGTACGCCACTCCCTCGAAACCCTCCCCCTGCAAAAGCCACAAAAAGGGCGGCAAAGAGAAGGTTCCACAAAGCAGCCGAGAGAACCGACCCCTGCGGGCAACCTCTGGTGAGAGGTTCCCGCACCTCCTCACTACCGTAGCGGAGCCGCACCTCCCTCGACTCGAAGTACGAGGCGATCACCCTAAAGATGTCGTTTGGGACACCAGCATCTCGCAGCGCCATCAAGACCCCCGGCCACGACACTGAGTCGAAGGCCCCCTGCACATCCAGCAGGACCGCCACCTTGAACTTCCCGTAAGGGGCATCGACGAGGGACTGCACCGCGTCCAGTGCCGCGTCCGTCGAGCCCCCTCTTACCCCCCCAAACTGGCGCGGATGGAGCGCCTCCTTGATGAAGGGGTAGGCTAGGGCTCTCTGTATGATCCATTTTTGTGCAAAGTTTCCATCCGCTAGCATCATTTTTGCGGCAGTTGTGCTAACAAGGAATTCGGAACTTCCACCTCCCACCATGACTACCCTTCCCTCTCCACTTTTTCGAAAAATGAAAACGTCAATCGAAGGTTGTTATTACACCGGGTTTTTGTGCCAAATATGGTGTCACTAAGTTAGGTTATATTGGTGAATGGTGGCGAAGAAGTGGAAACTAAAGAACGTTGAAATTAAAAGTATTTGTATTTGTATTTTCGTTGAGTGTGAAATACAAAATACTTTTGAAAATGTATTTCATATACAAAGCCCAAAATACTTTCAAAAATTTCTTTTAAATACAGAAATACAAATACTTTTCCAAAAGTATTTAAATACAATTACAAAATACGTATTTTGTATTTAAAATACAAAGTATTTTAAATACTCAAGTATCTTGCCCACACCTGGTCGGTGACAGGCAGAAGGTGCCGGCTGATATGTTACGGAAAGGTGGAATTTCGCGGAACTATACATTATGATTTACGGCAAATCGATTTTCAGTTCAGATTGAAGTGTGGGGTGAGGAATGGGCAGCCCTAGAGGTTTCCTCCCTTACCCGGAAGGCCACTCTCCAGTTATAGTTTGATGGGTGGGGGGGGGGTTGCAAGGGGGTCGCAATATCCTCGGCGCCTCATGCTACGCAGCAGCCGTGCACCTTCGCATGGCTAAGCGGCCCAGTGATATGGGACCGGGTCTGATGGGAGCTTATCCAAATCGAAAATGTGGAGCACACGCTATTTTAAGACCCGTACAAAGTTAAATTGTAAGCTCAGAATCTTAATCTGAGAAAAATTGCCACTTTCGTGTACTTATTTCAGCGCAATCGCAAGTTTCGACGTCTTAATTTCAGTGACGTAGGTAGGTTTCAGTGTCTTTTTTTTTTTTTACAGGGCACGGTCCCACGAGCGCCCAAAGCTTGATGAATAGCCGCGAACTTACGTAATTTGCAGTCTGAATATCTTCGAAATAGTAAAATTTGCTGGTCAGAATAGAGTATCCCTAAAATAGTTATTTTCTGGTCCTGATTTTCTCGAAATGTTCCGAACACCTTGCTGGAACAGACCTAATAAAACCAATGACCCCCCTCCCTCCCAGGGTCTACTATTAAGTTTTTTTTTTTCAATGAATATTTAGACGCTCCTCTAGTAAAAATCAAGTGTAATTTTAGTTTTCCAAACATTGGATCTATCTTCTTTCAATTTTTTTTTTTTTTTTTCAAATTGACAGTAAAAATGGAAATTTCAAAATTAATCTTGATTCCAAATTCATTCCTTTTAATAGTGGTCCTAGCAATTGCGCTTTTAAGGGAAGGGTTCGCTGAAGAATTGAAAGATGACGCAGAGAAAATTATTGGTGGCAGCGAAGTGAAGAAATATCATCTCCATCCGTATGCCGCCGCAATTTTCGTAAAATACAGAAATTCGTACACTTGCATGGGTGGAGTTATTCATTGGGTAACCTATGGAATGTTGGTCAACTTTTCTTTAAATTGTATAACTCGGTTTGATACCAGTCATACGTGCTAACGTCTTGCCACTGTCTGACAATGAATTTTGAAACAAAGCCAAGGCCTCTTAACTATCGTCGAACGAAGGAGGCACGCTTCGTAGTCGCTGGAACTCACTACATTGGCGCTGTTTTCCCCACTAAGAAACCGCTCAAAGTATTTTGGGGACTCATGCCACTTCCTGGATTCCCTGAAAATGAAAAGTGGAATCCGGGGGAACAGCGGCGTGAAATGAGAGAGGTGTTCGTTCATTCCAGATGCAGGACAAAAATGGGTTATCCAATGGATGACATAGGTAAACTACTATTTGAGATAGATTTACCCTCTTTAATAAGATTTTTCGTATAGGTGTGATGAGGTTAAACGCTCCATTTACAAGGAGGCGACAACTTAGCGTAGGGCTGTTGCCCGTGTTTTCGCACGTCTTCTGGCGGGCCATGAGTTATTTTCAAAATATTTTCAGAAGCAACGGTACTTGCTATAGTATTGGCTGGGGAGTCATTTCTTATACGGAACCAGACGAAGTTGTTCCGGATGTCAGCACAAAACTGACTCGTTACCTTAAAGAGGCACCAATGCAAGTCGTAGATACGGGCGTGTGCGTCAAAAGAATGTGTGCGGATCACTTTAGAGATCGATGCACAAATAGATTTCTAAGAAGAATGATGGAAGAAGAATTTGTACTATTTAGAACGGAAATATGTGCTTACGCCCGAAACTACCCCAAGGATCATGGCCCCTGCCTCGGTAATATTGTCTCCCTCCCACCCATAAACACACCCACTAATCCGTCATCAACTTCACCAGGTGACTCGGGTCATCCTTTCGTGTGCAGAGCCGGTGACCCAAAACCGAATGAATACCGCGGCTTTCTAGCCGGTGTCAGCACAACGACAATGTACTGTGGAATGTTCGGCGGTGGACCCAATTTATTCGCGAATATTCCCAATTACTACAGTTTTTTGAATACGTTCCATTTGAAATTTTTGGGTCAAGCGAAAAACCCGTGGGCTCGTCCCGCGCCCGACTGTCACGAGTTGTACCCGAAACTCTCAGAGTGTAGACGAAGAAGTTCATCTGTTCGAATAGAAAGTTGCGGACTCTTCCTCATTTTCCTCATATTGTTTAATTTTTTGTGACGCTACAACCCGCATTTCAATATACTAAATTAATGATTATGGCCGTCGCTCTAATAGACGTTTAAAAATTCGAGCAATTTCGAGTGAGTGAATGCCCTGAAAGTGCTGTCAAGTGTCCACATTCACTTGTTTCAGGAATTCAGGATGATCCAGTCCCCCGGGACCCGTTTTCATATTTATTTAGGCGCACCTCCAGTAAAAATCAAGTATAATATTTTACTTTTGACACCTCCGAATCGTTATATTTTATTTTTTGTCGAATTGACAGTCAAAATGGAAGTTTCAAAATTGAACCTTGAGCAAAATTCATTCGAATTGATAGTGGTCTTAGTGCTTATTGTTTCAAATTTCGCTGGAGATTTGAAGGAGGACGTAGAGAAAATTATTCGTGGGAGAAAAGTGAAGCAATATCATCTCTATCCGTATGCCGTCGCGATTTTCATAACCCACCGAAATTCGTACACTTGCATGGGCGGAGTTCTTCACTGGGTATCTTCGAACGAACTCCTATTGTTCCGTTTTTCTTTAAAGTTTAGAATATAATTTATTAAATAGTCGTACGTGCTAACATCTTGCCACTGTCTGACGGTGAATTTCGATACCAAGCCCAGGCCACTCAATTACCGTAATACAAAGGAGGCGCGATTCGTAGTGTCTGGAACCAACTACATAAGCGCCATTTACCCTACCAAGAAAACCCGTAGAATGTCGTGGTGGGGACTACTCCCACTTACACCGATAAGTGAAAAAGTTCAGGGAAACTTGGGTGAACAGCGACGTGATATGAGAGAAGTGTTTATTCATGTTCGTTGCAGGACAAAAATGGGTTATCCAATGGATGACATAGGTATTCATAAAACTACTTTTTAAGATAGATTTTCCTCTATTTAATACCAGACTTTTATTAGGTGTTATGAGGCTCAACACTCCGTTTGAAAGAAGACCACTCCTTAGCGTAGCACTTTTGCCCGTGTTTTCGCACGTCTTTTGGCGGGCCATGAGTTATTTTCAAAATGTTTTCAGAAGTAACGGCACTTGCCATAGCATTGGCTGGGGAGTTGTAACGTACACAGAACCTGACGACATTGTCCCGGACGTCAGAACAAAACTGACTTGTTACATTAAAGAAGCGCCAATGAAAGTCGTAACTACCGCCACGTGTGTCAACAGAATGTGTTATGAACACTTTGAAGATCAGTGCACTGAGAGGTTTCGTAGAAGAATGATGGAAGAAGAATTTATACTTTTTAATACGGAAATATGTGCGTACGCGAAATATTGCCCTCTTGATCAAGGTCCCTGCCTCGGTATAAAACATTTTTGTCGTTTCATTCGCGATCCAAATTCATTGAAACGATTCGTCCACAACTTCCAACCAAGTGACTCAGGCCATCCTTTCATGTGTAGAACGGGCGACCCAAAATCGAACGAGTACCGAGACTATCTCGCCGGTGTCAGCACGACGACAATGTACTGCGGCCTGTTCGGCGGTGGACCCAATCTGTTTGCGAATGTTCCAAAGTATTGAAGCTTTTTGAATACGTTCGACTTGAAATTTTTGGCCCAAGCGAATAATCCGTGGGCTCGTCCGGCGCCCAACTGTCACGAATTATACCCGAAACTGTCCGAATGTAGAAGAAGAAGCTTGTCGGTTCGAGTTCAAGGCGGTTCACTCCTTCTCATTTATACCAGTTTGCACATTTTTTTTTTTCTGATACTTCTACCCTCATTTTAATAAACTGAATTAATGATCATGGCCTCTACATTATACATTTATTTGAGAATACTGGGGGCCTATTCTCTAACAACAAGCAATATTTTTTTTCGCCAGCCATGTGTTTATTTCATTCATTTGTTTGAAGAAAATCAATGAAATAAACATATGACTTCGAAAAAGCTATTGCTTCTGAGTTAGAGAATAAGCCCCCTGGCATCTTCCATTGATTAACTTCACTTGTCAATCACCGGTATCCCCCGGACTCACAAATCTTGAGTTTCATGCAACTTCCCCATTTTAGCCTCGACCCATTTTACCGTGTTTCTTTAATTTTAGCCCGTGAACTTGCGGATATCCTCTGTTTCAGCTGCGAATGAGCGCTGTTTATCGATGTTTGCCGCAAAACGAGCGCTGTGCCTCAGATTAATCTCGAACGTATAATCGTCTCAACAAAGAAACCCGTCGGATAATATTTTATGGAGGGGAAGGGGGGGGGCTTGTCCGGTGTAGCCACAAAAAAAATCCCAAAACGGGCAATTTCTCTGAAATTAGACCCGAAACTTGCGATCACGCGGATATTCAGCCGGGAAACTTCCCAATTTCGTGAGTATTCGTCAGGCTTTTGGCGCTCTTTGTTACCGCGGCTATGTGCTGATGGGGGCCACAAAATAGGCCCTGAAACTGGCGATTTTGCTTGCATCAAGACCCTAAATTAGCTATTTCGCTGAAATTAAGACTCAACATAAATATAAAGCCAAAAAATCGTCCAATTTTTTACAAGAATTTGTCAGGTTTTGCGCTAATGAGGACGGCTAGCCAGCCTCCTGGCCAGCAGCCAGTGCAATTTTGCTCAATTTGAAAAATGATGGCCCTAAATTTGTATTCCCGATGGGATTAAGGACCGTATTCAGAAACCAACGTTAACCTTTACATCTCCTTTAAGCGCTTCAAAACAGATGACCCATTTTTATAAACCATCACATTGTTCAACTCCTTTAGTTAAGGCTTTGAAAAGGTGGGTTTCTGAATACGGCCCTAAGACTCGAAAGTCGCATTGCCCCGGATATTTGGCCATGTAACTTCCAATTTCCGCCGAGCTCTGTTGGAGCCGGCTAGCCAGTTGGATCACCCGCCATGAAAAGGGCTTGCAATTTTGCAAATGAAATGAGGCACTGAACTTGCGAGTTTTCTGAAATTGTTCAATTTTGCGGACATTCTGCCTGGAAACTTGTGATTTAGCTCAAAAGGGGGTCTGAAATTGAAAGCTAACAAATATTTACTTCAAAAAGTTTCAAATATACGGCTGTTCGTCTGGGCCAGTGAAAGGGGAAGTAAAAAGGGGGTCAGCCTCTGATGCCGCGCCGTCCGGCGGGGCCGGCTATAGCCCGAAGCCTGAGCCCACAAATACAATATTGCAAACTTCCAATTTCTCGGATATTGGCCTCGAAACCTTCCGATGCTTCACCACCATCAATTCAGAGGCGTACCAGATAAGAACGCGGTACAAGCCAACGAGACCCTTCTTCACTCCTTCCTCTCCGCGACGGGAAACATTGTAATATCCCTGATGTACGACATCAAAGGCGCGTTCAACACCGTGTGGTGCCTCGGGTGCCTTCGCCCACAATCCAACATATTTCAATTGAGCAATTTCAGCAAGCTGCTTTGAAGGCCGACAGGCCACCCTCGGGAGCGGATGCCAACGAGCTACAGCCCCCGTCACCGCAGGCTGCCCGCAAGGGTCTCCCCAGGCTCCCCTGCTATGGGCCCTCCACATCGACCCCTTACTGCACCTCTTGCAGCGCGAGGGATTCACGCCCATTTGCTACGTCGATGACCTGGCGGTCGTCATCTCGGCTCGCTACCACGACGATGTTCGCCGCGAGGCCAGTCGCGCCACGTCAATCATCGCGCACTGGTGCCAACTTAACCGGCTCTCCTTACCACCTCAAAAAACTCAGATGCTACTCTGGCGCGCCTCTACCACCATCCGCTCTCGGGGCATCCGGCTCTTCGACAATCGAGACGTTACACCCTTCTCGTCAGCCGTCAAATACCTCGGCGTCCACCTCACATCGCGCATTTGGACCCTGTCCGCACATCGACGCCCTACGCCCCAGAGTTCAGATACTGTTCGCTCAACTTCGTGGTCTCTCCGGTCGTCATTATGACGCCTCGTTCCATACAGGGCGCCTACACTATCAATCTATCTTTCTGGCTATCATCCGCTATGGAACTCCGGTCTGGTGGCGGCGCCCCTCTGCACGTGATCGCGCCCGACTTCGGACTTTACAGCGTGATGCGCTGCTCTCCTTGCGCCCCGCATATAACACTATCTCTCACCTCGCGATCCAGATCATCTGCTGTGTGCCCTAAATCGATCTGGACCTCGATCACGTCGTTCTTCGTCACTTTTTCATGACCGGCCAACTCGCGGCATATAATGGTCCCCTCACTGATCTTTGCGATCGTCTCGTCGACCTCCCCGATCCCGCCATGTTGGATCCTGTGACGCAGGCCCACCACCTGCTGCCCTCCGTCCGCACTCGCAAAGAGATGTCGTGGTGAAGTCCCGAGACGAGAATCCTCTCTCTGCCCTTGAGTGGGCTCCTCATTTTTCATCCCGAGCAGAGACGCCTGGACGCTGTCTTCCCGTCAGTACGCCCGCCGCCTGACCTCTTTGCGCAAGCCTCGACCAATCGATGTTGCCAACTTGAGTCGGTTCCTCCGCCCAGCGCTGCTACTGCCTCTCCTACTGTCGACTCTAGTGACTCTGTGGAAGAGAGCTAGTCCTCTCTCCTCTCGCACCCCTTCTTTCTTTTTTCCTCCCCCCCCCTCGACCCCGTTTCGTTCCCCCCCCCCCCACGAGGAGCAATGATCCTCGCCTTCAGGCAAACTCAATCCTCTTGAGGACGCGTTCCAAGCCTCTCACTGCAACCCAGTAAAATGGCCGCCTTCACGAGGTCCACTCCGTGACTCATAACCTGGCCAGTGACGGGAACCAACGGCCAGAGAGGCTGGTAACCTGAGACTTGCACGCGTCGGGCCATCTCTTGCACTACCACCTGACGTCAAAATATAGCTAGTATAAAATATAGCTCGATGGTAAATCAATTAAATGTACTTGATTTCACTAGAGGAGCGTTCTAAACATGTATATGTTACCGAGAATGTTGTGAATAAGGGAACAACTTGAATTACTAGGAAATGACGTGATTCCCTGAATCCCTAAGCGAATAACGTTATTTCCTATAGAGATTGACGTTAATCTCTACAGCCCTCTTCAAACGGAGACTTTTCTATCATGACATCCGTATCATGGCAGAACAGTCTTCTTGCGAACACGAAAAATCGTACGAGATTTCATGTTATGCCATTTCTCAGCGTATTTTGTGTCCTGAATTAACTCTCCGTGGATGGAAGATGAAGGGGCTTAGATCAGTATGCCAGGTTTCACAACAAAATTAATTGAATAAATAAAAATAAACCAATTCCGTTCGAATTAGAGATTTTTCCGTACACATTTATATGCATCCAGTTTTCCCTCTGCCTCAATTCGTTCTTGTCAATTCGAGCTTTCACATGAATATGCAGTTCGATTGGATTTAAAATTATTCCCTCCCCTCCTCACTCTTTATTTTTTAGAGATCCATTTTTTCTCAATGACTGCGGTAAAATCCACCTGACGGTTTTATCCGAAGACGTCAAGGGCGGGAAATTTATGTGGAAACACTTTAATTCAACCCCAAAACCTCCGAGGTCAACCATTTTCATCTTGAGGTTTTAACTGTACACCCTCGAAGGGGTAAGGTTTTAGAGAGGGGAATGAAATAAATTTCCTGTTAGAAGGATGTGTCTCTTTGATAGTTTATTTAACTCCTCCTGTTCTAAGCGTATACAATTAAATAAAAGACTAAAATTTATTATAAAGGTTTGAAATGACTTAAACACGGTTTTAAAGGGGAAAATTTGTTCGGGCTTCAAGAGAAAAGAATGGAAAAAAAACTTTTCTATAAAACGAATAAAATTACATTGCCAATAAAATCAATTAATTTCCATTATTAAATGCCTTCGGCTATTCTGAAATTTACAGCTCAGTAAGCCGACCCCCCCCCCCACATCATCGCCATCTGCTTTTGTGGAGCAGAAGTAAGGTAATTAAACCCCCTCTTTCCTTTCTTTCAAAATGTTAAAAAGCACGCGAAACAATTAAAAGACTTTATCTTCTATAAAATTTTAGAAGGAGGCGGGTGATGATCAAGATCAATGATTGCACGTGGCATTGGCTACAAACTCCTATAATAGCCTTCGCAGGAGAGTGGGAAAAAAGTCCATTGAGGCCGTTATCTGTGTCTCGTTTATCCGTGAGTGAGAATCAGGTGGGTTGAGACTAATACCGTGAAAGGTGTTTTGAAGGGCGTGGACAACTGGTGGTATCGGTTGATATTGAAATTTGAAATATCGAACGAGAGTACCCCCACCTGTGTTTGTTTAACAGCTCTTAATTTAGATAATTTTTACGAATTTGCAAAAATCTGCTGCCCATGGACTCATTCATTGCACGAAATGGGGGCTCATTGCGGTGCCTGAATGAGCATAAATGCGGCTCGGAAATTGGTCGCATTGTCAAAAGAGTGCCATTTTTTGATCAAGTCAAGTGAGCCAAATTGTACAATTTGAGCATTTCACTGGGGTAAATCGCTACCTATAAGTGACGGTTTCTGGTGGCCACTTCACGGCTAATTGCTATATTGAAATTTTGGGTTTTCCCCATAAAATAGCGATTTTGCAGCAGTATATTCCTGTTTACAAGCATTTTCGCAAATTGTTAGCTCTAAATTTGCATTCCATAAATAGTTACTCGTGAAACATGTATTTCACTCGCAGTTTCATGACAGTTTATCTTTCGGGCCTCGCCTCCTTAGCCCCCCCCCACCCCGTTTGCTATTTTGCCCCGAAGCTAGCAATTTAACAGACATGAATACCCTAAAACTAGCAGTTTGACAGAAATTAAGACCTGAAACTTGCAAAGTCGTGGAATGTCTAGGTCCGAATGTTGCAATTTTGCGGTAAATCAGCTCCGTTGCTGCAATGCCGTGGTTATTTATCTGTGAAATGTATTTATTGACTGACTACTTGGCTTGGCCGTTTGATGAATCGTTCCAAAATAAAATTGTCGCTTTAAAATGTCTTGAAAATTCGCCGTTGGCTCTGAACCTTATCAGCTTTGTGACTGATTAAGGGGGGGTTTCAGGATGCTTGAAAATTGGCCCGCATTTTTCTCAGTCAGTTTTGGGAATTTTTCGGCCATTCTTTTTTCTATATTTTTATGAAGACTAGTACTAATGACGAGAGATCTTCTTTTTTTGAAAACTTTTTTTTTTTGAAAAATTTAAATTTTTAATTTTTTCAATTTTGAGTTTATCAAAAAACAAAGATCTCTCGTCACTGCAAAACATCTTCTTGAATTGATATACGCTTACCCGAAATCAATCGGATGCTCCAACTCGCCGAAATTTAGGGGCGAATCGGCACCTAAATTTAAACAAAAAACCGGGTTATTTCTGACTTCATAGTTCTAGTGGAATCCGCTAGAGAGGCCATCACGCTCCGGTCGATAACGCAGATGGAAAGAGCGCCGGCGAAACTTTTTTTTCTTCTTCTTCTTCATCGTCTTCTCTTTTTTTTATTCTTTTTTTTTACAAACCAGTGTCCCGCCTTTTTTATCCTTGCTAATTTCAATGATTGGATTTGGATAGCTTCACGTGTTCGATAGTTGGCAATAAATGTATTTTAGTGTTCGTCCTCGCGTCGTGCTTTAAAATATTTTGCTAATGTGTAATATGTAATCGGAATGGAACAATCTACTCCGATAGAAGTGCAGTTTGAATCCTTCATTTACCATTGCGAATTTCAAATCCTCGAAGTCAAATCCTCAAACTTTACACGAAGCTCAGCCCGTAGGAAAGGGTTTACCGGGGAAATAGACTATTTATTTTACTGTGTGACGGTCACGAACAAGAGATGTTGCTTTTTCAAGTTTCGCCCCTGAAATAATTATAAAACACATTCAAACGAGAATTTAAGGGCGAAGTTTAGGCGAGGGTGGCAAGGAAGGGACCTAGGAAACACGTCTGAACCCCGCCCCCTTAATGCTTGTTTAATTTGAAACATATAAATATTCTGATCGGTCTTTAAAATTCGGAATTTTAAATCAACTAGTAGGTGTAATGAGATTTTTTTAATGTTTCGTGATGTGTGTACCGTCGTAATCAATTGTTCTGTTGGGCACTTGTGCAAGTATCTGTTCATAAAAGGGATAAGGGGTGATGTTCAGAGGTATTTCCTCAACCCCTTTCTTGTTATTCTTCGCCAACATTTTGCCTAGGTAGAATTTCCTGAAGAACAAAGTGAGACTTGGAAAGCTTACTCGGATAGATGCAGAAATAATGGTCGATAATTTATTTATAAGGAAAATTGTTGGCGTGGATTACCTACTGAAAGGTATCGAGGAAACTCATCTCCCTCCCTCTTGAAACGCACGTAAAAATGGAATATGTTTATGTTTAGGGGAAAATTACAACGATAGCATGGTATTTTGAAAATTGAAAACGTGCAATACATATTACATGCATGCATTTCATAGGCCGGATATTTCCCTCAGATTCAGGGGCAAATGGCTATAGCGGAAAAAGATTATATTGCGCGTTCCAGTGGCGGCAGAAGGTGTTAATTCTTGTGGGGTCTTTCAAACTCTGAGTTCATGAGATTTCGCAAACTGGCTTAAAATGGCAATCTGTGCCCTACAAAAATGGCCAAACTGACCATTCACGCCTTGAAAATGACTAAACCCCACATTCGCACCATAAACTTTGCTAAACTGACGATTTGTCCCCTGAAAATTGTCTAAGTGACCATTTCTACGCCCTGAAAATGCCGTATACTTGTACGGACAATTTGTGCCCTTGAAGTAGCCAAACTGGCTATTTACCCCCTAAAATAGGCAAAAATGACTCTATGCAGCCCTTAACTGGCCAAACCGATATCGATAAACTGACAATGCACGCCCTACAGCTAGTTTACTAATTAACGCTCAAAAAATGGCCGAAAGGATCATTCATGCCCAATAATGACAAATTTACTAGTCGCGCCTCTAAAGTGGCTAAACTAAAGTTACGTACTAAAAGTGGCGTTCGGCTCTTGAACATGACAAAACTGTTAATTTGTCTCTTAACTATGGTAAAATTGTCTATTTTCGACTTGAAAATCGATAAACTACACATTTTGACTTTACTAAGCTCACAATATCGTACCCTGGGAATAGCCAAACTCCCTCTACTCACGCTCCAAAAAAGGTGGCCAAAATGCCCTAAAAAAGAAAAACTTACGACTCGCGCATTAAAATGACTGCATTGACAAGTTGCACCAAAAATGGCAAACTGGCCATTCGCACCCTGGAAATGACTTGACCGTCTGTTTGCGCCTTAGAAATGACAAAACGGATAATTTGCACGTTTTAACTCGCCACACTGGCTCACGCCCTGAAACTGGCAAAATGGAAATCCACGCTGTGATATTCGCCATGATATTCGCTCAGTAAAAATAGCTGAACTGACTATCCGCGCCCAAAAAGTGACAAAAATGGATATTCGTGCTCTTAAAATGATTTATTGCATTTTCACGCCCTGTATACATATATGTGCGTTAAAGTATTTAACGTTTATTCCCTGGCATTTTTAATAAATTTAAATTTCCAGACTTTTCTATAGTTTCAGAAAGTTTTCCGAAAATATCCGGTCTGTATAGACACCTGGCTTTCAGTGATACCCGGGGGGGGGGGGCGACTGCATGCACCTGCAAATCACCCTCTCCAGCCCCAAATCAAACAATATTCACTTTCAGGGTGTCTATAGCTTCCCCAGAACAAAATTCCCCGACAATTCCCTACTTTTCCCTGAATCATGAAAAATGTTCGTGGTTATCGAAATAATTATAAATAAATACGTAAATGAGAAAGGGGCAAATTCATATAGCTTTCGGACCGTCGAACCTCACAAAAATATCTTCTCAAACCTTCCTACAATTTATTCATAATTTATATATATCACTCCATCTATGAGCAAAATGCGAGATGAAACGAAAAATAAAACATGTATTTTGAGCTAATAATCGATTAATGGCATTGGTATGAAAAAACATAAAATTCAGGTGTAATCTAGTCTAAAGGATGAAAGGCTGTGCTACATAGCCAGGCAGACCGTCGGTAGACTATAGATTAAATGTTAATGTTTGATTTTTTTTAAATGTTTTTTTACGCAAATTTGATGTTTTACATACCCGTCATACCTGATCAAATCAACTATTTGCCAATTATTTGACAATTATCAAATCGATTATTTGCTCAAAACACATCATGTTGTTGTTTTTTCGAACGTTTCATCTCACATTTGCTCATGGAATGAGTGAGATATTTGAATTGTGAATGTTGCGTGTTGGAAAGTTGAGAAAAAGGAGACGTTTCTCTTGGGCTCGACGATCCACAGAGCAATAGCGACACTGTAATTATTCGAAAACAGTTTTCTCGGCCAGTATTTTCAATCACCTCGATTTCTATTAGGAATTCGAGCTGATTTTTGGAAAAGTCGGTTTCGCGGCAACGCGGCGCTTTGGTCGCGCACCGTTCCGCGCAGCTTTGAATTTTAGAAAATGTTGATGTTTTTTGCTCTCATTCCAATGGAATGCCCTCAAGACAGCAAAAAGAGATTGGCCACTACCTAAATAATGAGAAATTCGTACTGCATTTTGTGTGTACGTCATCAATTTTTGCTCAACCTCAACTGGTTCACCCTGTACAACCATGAAAATTCAAAATTCGCTACCAGTCAATCTCATACAGTCACATCCTTCCCTTTTAACGTTTAACCCTAAATCGAGCCAGGACATTATTGAGCAATACTCAATATTTTCAGAGTAAGGGGTGGATTCGCCATTTTCCCCTGACTTTTCTCATAAATTCACGGAATTCCCTGACTTTTTGAGTTTTAGAAAATTCCCTGACAATTCCCGGTTCTCCTGGTTTTCCAGGTCTGCAGACACCCAGACCCGCACAAGTGCGACTGATGAATAAGACATAGTGCATACTAAACACGTTTCAAAAGTAGTGTATTCAGAAAGAGAGTGATGACGGCTAGGGATCGACCCATGGTAATCTTCTTCATTGCGCAAACATACAATTCCTCTTTGACCTTAGTTTGACCTACCAAAACTAGACCTAGTTTGCACCTGCAAAAGGAATAAGGAAGGATACGTTCCACAGCCTGTGGCCTATATAATATTAACAATTTTTACACCGAACAGCCGCCTCAGAATTTCGGGAAATGTTTCTTAGTGCAAAGTCACAAAAATCGAATTGGTGGATATCTGTATGGATTGCATTTTTCCGGAAATAGTCGATCCGCGGAAATCCATGCCGATACGAGAGCCCTGCCACAGGATAAAATATTTGTGTAATGTGCGCGCAATCAACACATAGAGGGCCATTTTAGAGGAAGGCACATACTAAAGCGACGAAAAGCGAATTATGATAAGCGCTAATTCATGGCTAAATGTGAAAAAATCGTCAATTCGTTGGCAAAAGTAAGAAAAGGCGCTAACTTACGGTTAAAATTGAGAAAAAGCGCTCATATAAAGCTAAAATTTAAAAACACAATTCACGATTTCATGGCTGAAATTGAGAAAAAGCGCTAATTCACTGCTAAAATTGAGGGAAAACACTAATCCATGGCTTAATGTGAAAAAATCCCAAATTCGTGGACAAAATTAAGAAAAGACGCTGATTCACGGCTAATCTTGAGAAAAACGCTGAAAATTTTACACATGGGTTTATTATTCGTGAATAGTCAAATCCGGCTTGAAATTACGTGAAAATCGACACCCCACACCCCTATGATCTCAAAACCTTTGAAAACCCCCATTTTGGACCCGCTTTTGGCGCATAAAACGCCAGGGAGTTATTTGATCAAACTGATCAGATGTTAGGACCAACTAGATCCCAAATGGAGTCTATGTGTGAAAGAACTAATTTTTTCGAGCAATCCTGGGGCAAGATATGGCCCGGACGGCGTACGGCGGACGGACATTGCAGAAATCGAATCTAGACATGTTAAAACGTACACAGAAAAAGTTTGAGGGTCGGTTGTAAAAAAAAAATTTCTGACCGAAAACATAGGTGTATTATTTAGAATGAATATTAAACCAAAAGCACTCATTTAAAGCTAGAATTGAGAAAACACAATCAACGATTTCTGGAGGCAACGCCATGTGGCGTGAAATTGAGTGGCGCTCATTCGGGGCTAAAATTGAGGCTAAGCGCTAATTCATTGCTATTATGTGAATACATAGCCCATTCGCTGCTAATGTGGAGAAATAGCGCTAATTTACTGCTGAAATTGAGGGAAAGTGCAAATTCGAGGCTAAATGCGAATAAATCCATTAATATACTGCTCAAAAAGAAAAAAACAGCGCTAATTCGTTGCCCAAATGGATAAAAACAGTAATTCACTGCTAAAATGGAGAAAAAGCGCTAACTCATGGCTAAATGTGTACAAAGTGCTAATTTTTGCCCGATTGTGACGACATCGATAATAACTGCAAAATTTAGGAAAAGCGCTGAATAGTTACCAAAATTGATAAAAATTGCTTATCGCTTAAATTGAGAAAAAACCATAATTTAACGATACATAAAAATTAATTATATTTCTTGTTAATTTAGAGACTGATAGCGTTTTCCATTTCCATAAAATTCTGCTCTGAAGGCGAGCACTTCCACCCGTCTTCTCTGAATTACATCATATGGTAACGGAGAAGACGGGTGGAAATGCTCAGCTCCAGAGCGGAATTTTATGTAAATAGAAAACGCCATAAGAGGCCTCATTGAGATTTCCACCACAGGCCCTGATAAATGTAGTTTCCTCAGTGATTACACTTAAGCCGGCATCGGACATGCGGTGTTTGCCAAATAACGAGCAAAGTACTAATCAATTTCTAGCATTGCCAAGAAACCGACCAACCGAAAATTGAAAAATATTTTGTTCGTTATTCGCCGAGAGCCACATGTGTGGAGCCGGCTCAACTTCCTTGGGAATATTCCCAGAGGGCAGTCAAGGAATATGCACAGGGACACCCTGACGGGGGGGGGGGGTGTCAACGTTTTGAATGGAAAACCAGACGTTTTGATTACAGAATGTAAATTTTAATTTGCTGGATCAAGTGAGTCTGAGGGAAAATTTTATTTTCTTGGCATGCGGAAGGGCCGAGAAGGGGCAGTTATTTGGTCGGAACATTATTATGGTCGGGACTTTATTGTAGATTGAACCTTTTCCGGTTAAAGCTGGCCCTTGCCCTTGCAATAGCAGCATCTGTCTACCAAGAGATAAAAATGAAAATAATAGGTAGAGATTTGTTGTTACTTTCCCAATAAATGCGACAGATTTTTTGGCCCGGAAATTTTTTCGGCCAGATCGGAGAACGGGTCACAGGTCCCGGAGACTCCTGGCAAAAACCGGTGATCTGGCAACCTCATGTCAACATGGCATAATATGTCTTGGATTTTTAAAATGTTCATGGAGTACCTATACATTAATATTGTGTTTACCAGGACGCTTATATTTTGTGTTCGAAAAAGTGCACTCCTTTTTCTGAGTCTCCAGTGGCGGATCCAGCATTTTATCCAAGGGGGGGGGGGTCGAAGCAAAAATTATCAACTCCCTGGAAAGAGGGGGGGGGGAGATTTTACACCTCCAGTGAAAAAGAAAGATATATAGGAGCCACTTTTCCTGATTTTTCGTGTTTCTTTTCCCGGTAGAATGAAATCAAAATCTTCGGCGGGAGAGGGAGGTCCTTTACCCACCCTGAGTTTCTTATGAATTTTCCTGCTGCTTTTGTAGTGATGTGATAACTGTCGATTCGCTCTTTCACACTTAATTTACTAATTTTGTTCATTTTCTTACCTCTATTTTTAATTTTTTGTATTTATTTCTTATTTATTATTATTATGACCTTATTATGACACGTGGATCCGCCACTGCGAGTCTCACTGTAAGCGAAGTGAAATGAAGAATGGTGGCCTTCAGAATTGAGCGTTGCCGGATTCTTACTCGATGCCTAGCGTGTGGAACTTTTCGCATCTCCTTCTTGGTTCTTGACAAAAAAAAAAAAAGAAGAAGACGGAGAGAAAAGAGACCCCTTCGACCCCTTTCCATAAGTCACCGTTTCACAACATTACCCTCTTACTTCAAGGGAATCCCGCAGTGCGCCACCGTCAACTATGGCCTCTCGATTTTCTGAAACCCCTCCCTTAACGGCCTTAACGATTTCGCTCCGTCCTTTAGTGATCGGCTAGCCCGGGGTACGGGCCCACTAAAATTCAATTGCATACTGTGCAATTACTGTACTGGTGAATTTATTGATATTTAGTTACGAATTGTGTAATTTTAATGGCTATTCACCGAGCTTTGGGCGCTCTAGAGGCCCATTCCACCTGGCGGGAGGTAATCCCGTGGATATTCAGCTCTAAAATACAACAATTTGGTGGCTATTCATCTGACTTTGGGATGATATTTACACCGGATACGCTTCAATTCGGCAGATTCATAGATCCGATTGATTTCATGGCCATATTTACCAGGTTTTGAGCGCTGTCGTGATGTGCCATTCGGGTTCAATGGCCACCAGGGATGAATTCAGCCGGGGAACTTCCCTCCCAGTCTCGTGAATATTTATCTCCAAAGTTCAAGATGTTGCAATTTCGTTGCAATTCGTCAGATTTTGTGCGCTGTCTTGTCCAGGTTAGCCCGCGCTCCGTGGTGACTTTGAATTTCGTGAAAACTGATATCAGAAACTTGGAATTTTGTGAAATTAAAGACCAGGAACTAGCAATGCCGCGGATATTCAGACCTGGAACTGTCAATTTCGCGGATATTCAGCCAGAAAACTTGCAATTTCACAAATATTCAACCAGGAATCATTTCAATTATGCGGATGTATTTAGTTCCATAGTGTTGCAATGTTGCCCGTCAGCCTTTTTGGGCACCGTCGCGGCTAGCAAGCCATCAACGGTCCACGGTCTCTAACGAAATTTAACCTCGAAACGGTCAATTTTGCGAAAATTCATACTTGAAAATTTCAGTTTTTCCACAGAGAAAGACAAGAAACACGGAATTTCGCCGATGTTTAGACCCGAAAATTGCAAATTTCTTGGATTCTAAGCTCCATGGTGCAACTCCGTGGTTACATTTGACCCGAAACTTTCAATTTCGTAAAAATTAAGCCCAAAAAGTTGGAATTTTGTGAAATGTCAATTTTGCGGATGCTCGTTCAGGAAACTTCCAGCCAAAATCGTGGCTATTCGTGTCGCTAAAAGCGAAGAGGGACATATGAGTATGTATGGGTGGACTGCGCGCCACCAGGATGAAGCCTTCCTGTGGTGGCAGGGAGGAGGGAGGAAAAGAGAGAGAAAGAAAACAGAGACGCTTGGAATAAAAAAAGGAAGGTAACCAGTTGATTAAGAAAATAATAGAAATAATGTGAGCTTCTTGGCAGCACGAAGGCGTTATCGGTGAGTCAAAAAACTATTCATACTTCTTTGAGTATAAAATCTTTATCATGGAACGAGCCATAAATTAACTACGTGTTTGGAACGAGCCAAACTAACCACTTATGGAACGAGCCATAAATTAACTACGTGTTTGGAACGAGCCAAACTAACCCTTTATGGAACGAGCCAAACTAAGCCTTTATGGAACGAGCCATAAATTAACTACATGTTTGGAACGAGCCAAACTAACCACTTATGGAACGAGCCATAAATTAACTACATGTTTGGAACGAGCCAAAATAACCTTTTATGGAACGAGCCATAAATTAACTACATGTTTGGAACGAGCCAAACTAACCCTTTATGGAACGAGCCATAAATTAACTACATGTTTGGAACGAGCCAAACTAACCCTTTATGGAACGAGCCATAAATTAACTACGTGTTTGGAACGAGCCAAGCTAACCACTTATGGAACGAGCCATAAATTAACTACGTGTTTGGAACGAGCCATACTAACCACTTATGAAACGAGCCATAAATTAACTACGTGTTTGGAACGAGCCAAACTAACCACTTATGGAACGAGCCATAAATCAACCACATTTGGAACGAGCCAAATTGACCCTATACGGAACGAGCCATAAATTAACCATATTTGGAACGAGCCAAATTAACCCTTTAAAGACTAAATGGTCACCATATTATAACGCTACATTACAATAATTTGGAACGAGCCAAATTAACCATCGCAGTTTGGATTGACCCAAACAAACTAATTTTATCTAGGTTATTATTTATTCATCGCAGAGTTTGGAACTCGCGACAATTCGTCGGACTTTGGGATGCTGTCGTGGCAGGCCCAGGTTCCACAACCATAAAAAAAAAAAAAGCCTGAAACTGGCAATTTCGTGAAAATGAAGACCAAAAACTCGCCATTTCGCAAAAGTTTAGGCCAGAAACAAGAAATTGTGCGAATATTTCGCGGTTTTATAGCTCCGAATGATGTAATTTCGAGGTCTATATATTTGAAAAATTTTTGAGCGCTGTCATGAGCCGGCTAACTCGGGTTTGGCAACCATCACAATAAGAACGGGCGAAACCTGCAGTTTCGCGAAAAATTAATCAAGTCAGTGAATATTTAGATCTGACTTGCACATATTTAGCCACGAATTATGTAAATGTGTGGATATTCATCGAACTTTGAGTCTCCCTCACGGGGCCAGCTTGGCCGCGGGCTCCATGCCCACTAAAAATTAAGGCCCTATGGAACTTGCTGGAAGACCCTAAACTTGCAACTTCGAATGCTCATAACTCCGAATATAGCAATTTTGCGGCATCTCGGCTCCATAATATTGCAGCTCAGCGACATTTTAGCCTCGACATTTGTTTATTGACTGAATAATACTCAACCATAAGTCATTCAATGACACGTACAGTCACGTTTGACAGCAAAATTACTGCTGTACAATTTTGCGGTTTTCTCCCATGACCTCACCCATAGTGATTTTATGGACGATCATCTGCTCTAATTTTTAAGTTTCGAGACTATTTTTTAGCCAGAAACTTACAGTATACTGATATTCCGTCTCGAAACTGGATATTTCGTGACTAATTAAACATCGAATCTAGGCTCAAAATGTTCGCAGTCATTTAGCCCTCAAACTGGCAATTTCATGGCTGTTGAGCGTTGATTCTTTGCAGTCTCGTGACCGGTAATTTTGTGGCTTTGACAGTTTCTTGGCAAAAATCGACATTGTCCGTAGGAAAAACGGTCGTTTTTCACGTGGCAAGTCTGTTTTCCGGGGCGATATTTGATTTTTTTTTTTTTTTCATTGTCAATTATCCAGTTTAAAGGATTAATTTGACAGTTTCCAACTTTCAGCTGATATTTTGAGAGCCGTCGTGAACAAATACGTCTTAAAAATGGGTGTGCATAGAAGCCTGTACAAGGGCACACTACACCCCATCTTTTGGCTTGGCCAGGCACAGTTAGGAACCGTATTTTGGACCGCACCGAGAGGTGTATTTCGCGGATAAAATCGAGAAAAGGCTCTAAAAAACCGATTTGGGTTGGGGCACGCACCATCCGTAAAATGTGCGAGTACTACGGGCTTACTGTCTCGTCCTTTCAATTATTCTGGTTCAGCGGAGAGGGATAATCCAAAAGTTTAGTTTTAAACATTTTTTTTAAGAGCTAGAAATCATGTTTGTCCAGTCAATTTGATAGTTTTTAGGTCCTTTCTGCCCAGGATTTCATGTAAAATTTTCGAACCAGATGATTTCTTTTTTATAGTCTCTAAATTCTAAAATAAACATGTCAATCTCCCTCAACACTAGTAACACAAAACTTGTTAAAGTTATACAACTCATTGCAGTTCCGAATGTGCGTTTCGGACGTTTGAGACAGATGAAAAAAAAAAAAAAAAAAATCGCCGTTAAATTTCACGTCATACTTAACTCGTTGTTACAGGTGAACGGTGATGGCGACTGGGAGTACGAGGAGATTATTCTCGAACGAGGCGGGTCCGGTCTCGGATTTTCCATCGCCGGCGGCACCGACAATCCGCACATTGGCGATGACACCTCCATTTACATCACGAAGCTCATACCCGGCGGTGCGGCAGCCGCTGACGGTCGCCTTCGCGTCAATGACGTCATCCTTGAAGTCAACCGAGTGTCCGTCGTTCGAGTCACCCATGCTCAAGCTGTTGACGCTTTGAAACGCGCCGGTAACACGGTCACTCTGGTGGGTACTCCCCCCTCCTCCCTTAACTCCATAATTTATTTTGTTTTTTGAAAGATCACAATAACCGAGGTTCAAACTCATTCCCCTCTCCATCCCTCTGTGTTCTGTTTTATTGATAGTATGTGCGAAGAAGACGTGATGGCAACCTCGCTTCGATGCGCATCGTCGACATTGAGTTGATCAAAGGTAACAAAGGCCTCGGATTCAGCATAGCCGGCGGCATTGGCAACCAACACATACCCGGCGACAATGGGATTTATGTTACCAAAATAATGGACGGTGGAGCGGCTCAAGTGGACGGCCGCCTCAACGTGGGAGATAAATTAATTGCTGTCAGGAATTCAATGGTAAGTCCATTCATTTTTTTTTTCTTTCTCTCTCTCTCTCCCCGAAGAAAACAAGATTTCTAGTGAAACATTGTCCTTTCTATTTTAATTAAGATGTTGGCTGAAAGTTTGAGTAAAGAGAGATGAGTGTGATATGCTAAGTGATGGGGGGGGGGATGCTAATGTGCCCCTTTCTATTCTTCACCTCACTCTTGATGCTAATATCCCAGTCTTTACAGAAGCTTAAAAACTTATTACGTTTAATCTCCTTATTTTTAATAGAACGGCAAAGACCCTAAAATCTAGTTGAAGTTGAAGGCCTAATTATATTAGAAAAGTTACAAAATCTGTTGATAAAATCTTCTTTTAACTCTCAAGCTGTCCTGACCTTGTCAAGAAAAGAGATTTTTCGTGAAATAACTTTTACTTTTCTTCTATTTGAAGTCAATACGATACCCTGTCGTGTTTGATTATCCGAAGAGCTAATTTGCTGGAACTATGAGACAATGAACAAAGAAGGAAAGGTTTCCAAACTCCTCGATAGGAAGCTTTGTTATTAATTGCTTGGGATTCATTTGTCTTATTGGATTTTATTGGATGTTTGGAGAGGTATGAATTTATACCGCTGATCCCATCAAAATAGTTTTTCCACAATCGATCCGTTGCTTTCACTGTGAGTGGGAGATCTCGTTCCCAGGTATGAAATTTCAGGGTGATGGTGATTCTCGAATGTTCGGAGTGTAGGGAAAACTTTAACCAACGTCATCCATTATTATACAACTTTTTAAACATGAATTGATGGTGTTATATCTCTTCTCTATTTCTCGCGTTTCGATTTACTGTTCTGGACCCAATCATCTGCATGTTTCTTTACAGACGCATCGCATAGTCTTGTTTACAGCTGGAAAATGAGTTTTATGTATTCTGAATCACGAGGAATATCCCCCTCCTCCCGACCAACATCCCAACCACTAGATCTAAATGAGGAGGACCAGTGGTTCATTCACGCCCCCACCCCCCTCCACGGACTATGAAAATGTGTTGCCTTCCCCACCCCCATTGCATTGTACGAAGGTTCCTCTGGTCTGTCTTACTATGACGCACCCGTTTTCAGAACGTAAAGACAGGGTCGCGTAATCGAAAACTCCACGCACGCTGAGCATGGTTGGCCGTCGAGACAATTGACCGAAACAAATGGCAAGGCCAGACGCTCATTTTTGACCACTTTTAGGGGCTATGACAACAACCCGTTTTGATGCATTTTGATGGGGACCGACCGACGATGGGGGCCAGGGCCGTAGAGATAATATCCGGCCGGCAGGTGGGGGCCCTTTCACCTGAGTGAGTAACAGAACCTTTTTTACTCTCGCTTCCTTCTCGAAAGGCCTCCATTCAACCATAGTAAAGCTCCAGTTATAGTCAAGCTCCAAAACCACCAAGAAGGTGCCAACGAAGTACTGTGTACAGTGCACAGTAAAAAAAAGGCCCAACCACAGCCAAGGTCCAACCACAGCCAAGGTCCAACCACAGCCAAGGTCCAACCGCAGTCAAGGTCCAACCACAGCCAAGGTCCAACCACAGCAAAGGTCAGGGCCGGATTTATGCCTAGGGAGCTGCCTAGAGGCTCCGGCCAATCGGGGGCCCCCCTAGCCTCTGGATAGAATTGGGAAAAAACGCTAATTAGCTGCTAAAATTAGGAAAAACTATAATTCCTGGCTCAAATTGAGAAAAATGGCTCATTCATTGGGTAAATTATTAAAAACGCCAATTCGCAAAAGTGTCAATGGTGGGGTGTGAGAGAAAGGGGCTATAAAAGGGAAGGGGGGATAAAATTGAGAAAACACGCTAATTCGCTGGTGAAATAAGGAAAAATGGCTATTTAGCTGCTAAAAACGTTAATTGGTGGCTGAAATTGAGCCAAAAGTGCTAATTCGTGGCTGAAATTGAGAAAAATCGTGAATTTTCAGCAATGATGATGACATAGGCGCATCAGTGTTTTTTTTCCACACTTCATCACGATTCTTTTCAATTGCATTGGTGAACTAGCGATAAAGTCTCCATTTTAGCCGCGAATTGGCGATTTTTCTCCATTTTAGCCGCGATTTATCTCCATTTCAGCCGTGAATAAGCGATTTTACTTGCAATGAATTGGCGTTTCTCCTTATTTTAGCCGCTAATTAGCGTTTTTACCTTTGAATTATAGCGCTATATTTCCTAATTTTAGCCACGAAGTCATTACTCAATTTATTAATGTGAAATAGCAAATGTTCTAAATTTAACCCCACGAATAGCCATTTATCTTGATTTCAGCCGTGAATCAGCGTTTCACTTATTTTTAGCTTCCCAGCGAGTCATCAATGAGAGTTTTGTTTCCCAATTTTCGCCGCGAATTAACGCGTTTTTGAATTTTATACGTGAATTGACCGCATTTAGCTGTGGATTAGCGATTTTGTTCACTTTCAGCCACGAAGTTACCTACAGAAGCCGCAATGGGCGTTTTCTTCATGTTAATCGCGAATTAGAGTTTCTTCCTTTACGTCAGCGTCACTTCTAAATTTTATCGATGAATTACCGAGTTTTCCCCCATTTCAGCCGCGAATTAGCGATTTTTGGTCATTTTAGCGATTTTTCACCATTTTTCCGTGAATTAGCGATTTATCTTAATTTTTCAGTATATTCGTGTTCTTCCTGATTTATCAATTTTATGTGAGTTAGCAAATTTTCTCAAATTAACCCCCTAATTGGCCATTTTTTCTTGATTTTAGCAGCACACTAGCGTTTTTCCTCATTTTAGCCGCAAATCATGGTTTTTCTATACGTCTCATCAACGAATTAGAGTTCTCTCAATTCTCGCCGCGAATTACATAACGCATTTTCTGAAATTTGGCCGCGGATTAGCGATTTTTTTTTTTCGCTTTCCGGCACGAAGTTACCTGCAGAAGCCGCAAATTGACGTGTTCTTATAACGTTTTCCTTACTTCAGCGCTTATTATCAATTTTACCGATGAATCAGCAATTTTTCTCCATTTCTGCGCCGAATAAGCGGTTTTTTGTCATTTTAGCGATTTTTTGTACCATTTTAGCAGTGAATTAGCGATTTATCTTAATTTTTCAGTGTATTCGTGTTCTTCATGATTTCAGGCGCTAATTAGTGATTTTTCTCAATTTCATCCATGAATTAGCAACTTTTCTTACTTTTAGCAATTTTTTTCGCTCTTAGCTATGGATTAGCGTTTTTTCAGATTAAGCCACTAGCTTTGCAATCTGATTAAGCCTAGCATTCGTAATTTTAGGCGCGAATTAGCGCTTTTTCTCAAACCCATTGGTAAATTATTGATTTTTCACTATTTTATCCATGAATTAGAGTGTTTCGTAATTTTTAACGCGAATTACTGTTTTTCACATTTTATCCGCGATTTTAGAGCTTTTTTCTCAATTTTAGCCGTGAAGTAACGTATTATACCTCGCGAATTGGCTGTTTATTCTTCTTAATTTTATCGCAGTTTAGCACTTATTATCACTTCCCTCCGTGATTCGGTTATTTTTCACAATAATTTAAGCCATGAATTAGCGTTATTTTCAATTGTGGTCTTGATCAAGTAGAGGATTAGCCGCCCACGAGGAGTCGCGAACTGTAGCGTTTTCGATTTCCACAAAAATCAGAGGGGCGCCAAAATCGTACATTAAAAACTATAATTTACCACTGTAGGCCACGGGCGGGCCATTGTGAAAGACCAAGCTGGCCACTTATTGGCCCGCGGGCCCCGGGTTGGCCACCTGTGCCTTAAGACAACTTCGTTGCTAAAATAGAGAAGCTAAAAGTTGAAATATTGCTAAATTACGACTAAAATCAATGGAATTGGCTAATTCGAGGTGTAAAATTCAGAAAAGCGCTAATTCGCGGTAGAAATTGAGAAAAACTCGATTCATGGCTGAAATTGGGAAAAATCCCTGTTAAGAATTAAGCTAGTAATTTAGAAATAACGCAAATTATTGATGTCTAAAATTATACTAAAAACGCTAATTCGCGGCTAAAAATTATAAAACCACAATTCGCTGCTTATTCCCGGTTACAGTTACAGGTAGCGTGACGGCCTTGACCAACTAACTGGCAAAGCCGCAGGACTTGCACGTGCCAGGTCACTTCCCTTGAAGTCCTGACAGGTCTATCCTGGCAATGTGCCCTCCAGGGCATCAAAATCAGGGCGAGAAGAAGGCACGCACCTGGTACAGCGCTAGTTCTGTGCGCTAAATTTGTAAATCAGGCCCTAAAAATAGCCAAAATTAGTTTAATGTGGTACGAAAACAATTAAACTGATGGTTGGAGCCTTGAATATCCTCAACGTAACGATACTTGCCCTGAAAATGGCAAAACTGACTGTGCGAACTCTAAAAAATGGCCAAAAAGGGGCCCCGAAAAGCTTAAATAAGGAAAATTGAGAATTTTTAGGTTGTACGTAACATTATATTCATGGATGTAGGTATGTGAAAAGGTTGGACGGTTGGACAGCGATTTTGGCACCTTTTCTAACGAATTTCAGTCTCTCCTAACGTTGCAGTCGATGATATCAGCCAAGTGTTTGGGCTGAGTTTGAGATTCGATTGAGCCTCGACAGCACATCTGGTGGTGTCTCAAATTTTGGAAAGTTCGCGCCTTCTTGGGGATAATTCGCGGCTAAAATGGAGAAAATCACCGTCCCCTGTTTCGTTAGGTACTTATTAAGCGCACTGATGTGCTGCTCGTCAATGTGCAGCTTTCCAACGTGGCCATAACTGTGATAAAACGCCGATTTGTGGTCTCAAGATCCAAAATTAAGGTCAAAAATGTGAAAAAATCGCTGATTCGCGGAGTATGGAAGCCCTTCTACGGCAAAAATGTAGAAATCAAAGCGAAAGTGTTGTTTTTCGGGCCTAGTGCTAATTTGCTGCTTAAAATGGGAAATGCTAAAAATCTCCGACTAAAATTGCGGAAAACGCCAATTCATGGATAAAATTGAGAAAATTCGCGAATTAACGGGTTAGAAGAGCTACTGCCCTGCTAAAATTGAGTGAAAATGGTAGTTCACGGCTAAACTTGAGGAAAAATCACCAATTCCAGTACAAATACTAAAACTTTCAGCTTAAATGCTATCGCCTTCACGCCTTCTGAAGGCAACCTTGTGGATAAAACTGAGAAAAACGGCAAATGCATGCCTAGAAGAAAAAAAACACCGCTGATTCACGGCTAGAACTGAGAAGAAGCGCTAATCTGTAGGTAAAATTAAAACAAAATTGCTAACGCGATGCTAAAAATGAAAAAAAAAAAACGCCAATTCGTCGCTAAAATTGAAAAAATCGCTATTTCACGGGTTAGAAACACTACTACGCTGCTAAAATTAAGAAAAAGCGCTAATTCGCGGGTAAAATTGTGGAAAATTACTAATTCACGGCTAAAATAATGTGAATAATTTCAATTTGGATCAAAAGTTGAAAATATGCCAATTCGCGACTTCTAAGAGCAACTTTGAGGTTAAAATTGAGAAAAAGCGAAAAAAACTGCTGATTTGCGGCTGAGAAAAATCGCTAATTTGTAGCGCATGGCGAACAAAAAAAATGCGATTTGTGGAAAACCCTGGTATTTTGCTGCTAATATTGAGGAAAATACGTAAGAAAAACGCTAATTTCCAGCTCAAACGAGGAACATTGCTAATTCTACCTAAAATATAGACACAAATTTCTAATTTTCTGCTTAAGTGAAAAAAACTCAACTTGGGGGGCCTCTTGGAGATTTCCGCCCCGAGCCCCGATAGGAGCACGTCCGCCAGTTGACAAAACTGACTATATTTTCGTCGAAAAAATGGTAAAATTGACTATTCTCGCTCTAAAAATGTCCGTACTGATAATCAAACTGACTATTCATGTCTTTAAAAATGTAAAAAATGAATCTATGCACCCTAAAAAAAGGTGTTTGCCAACAGCCAGCACTGTTGTGAGCCCCCTGTCCCACGTAAAATGTCTGGCGACCTCAGAAGTGTCATCTTTCTAGACCTAGACGATAAAAAACGTCCTGCGGGGGTGCCAGACACGATCAAATGACCCGGAATGTTTCATGCGTTTGGCCTCACGGAATATTTTTGTGACGTTTCATTAACTAATTCGTGAAAATCTGAAGGGAATTGTCTTGCACATGTGAAAAAAGACCCCGTCCTACGGCAGAAGGGGGGGGGGGTGAAAAAAGGGGGCCCTTCTCAATCAGCAACCTAGGGTGCCTCTCGTTATCTAAATCCGGCCCTGGCAAAGCTTAAGGACACGGAGAACTAGTTCACGCCCCCTTGGAAATCGCTTGTGACCGAAAGGCGGACAATTCTATATTTTTTAGCCCACACAAAGAGTAATTTTTTTTTGCTTAGAGTAAAAGTAACTGCTGAGAAAAAGAGTAACTGCCTATAAAGCTCAGTGTATTCATGTTAATACCCCGTTCCCCAATAGCGCTAGCATAGAGGACCCGCGAGGGTTAGAAACGGCCGGGAGAAGGTGGTAGGGTGTAGACTGTAATGTATAAATTTGCATTTTGCAAACATTTTCGAAAAATAATATTTTTGCCCCCTCCCGGTACCCCGTTTCGTATAGAGGAATCAGCCTACGTTCACGTTAAAAAACAATGGAAGCTGAAAGCTTCTGGATAGGCCTGTTAGAAGTGGTGGATTATCTGATGGTGGGGGGGGGGGGTCGTATTCCATTAGGTTTCAAAACAAAGAGTTGTCTTCGGGGAAAAAAGTGTATTATTGTTTTTAAAAAAATAGTGGAAATGGCGCTGTGGTGTTTGGCGAACTGAGATGTCACATGTCAAGTGCTACAAAGAAGAACGTCGTGTGGGTCGGAAAATGTCTAGCCCCCTCCAGCAGACAGACGTTTGGCATGTACGGTACACTGAAGTCTTGCTGTTGAGGTCGGCCGGTGGGGACTTCTAGCCCCTTCTGTCAGCGACATTGTGCGAAGAGCAGGTTACACGCGTGTTGAGAACTGTAACTTGACAGTTTTACAGGCCTGAGCGTGTGTTCCTGATAGATTCGTCCGTTCGACGGTGGAGCTCAAGGTTGAAGGGCTGAATTACCGCGATCACCGAGCCTAGGGGAGTCCCAGCGGGCCAAAATTTTAAAATTATAGCCCCAAAAGTATCGCTTTCTGGCGAGGAAAATTGTCAATATTCGGACAGCAAATCCGGACGCAGCGACAGCCTCCCAGCAGATGTGTTCGTTATTTTTGACGGATGACGACCCACTCTGCATGAAAAATTCACAAAGTTCTGGGGCGAATTAACGACTGCACAATTGTCAAAAGCAAAAGCAAGGGAGGGGGTTATATAAAGAAGCGTAAAAAAGCCATCAAGTCGCGTGAAATAGTGCTGACCTAATAAAACCGTTTTTTAATTGCCATGAATCTTTATAGTTGAAGAAGAAGGGGATCGCCTCCACGCAACCCATCTGGGAGCCTGGAACGTTTTGCTTTTTGATTTATATGTCATTCATTATAGAAACTGGCGTTTTACTATTGAGGAACAATCCCATCTCATTTACGTCACACCAATACGAAAACGTACCCGAAACTAAACGTTTACTGGCTTGAATAAAAAATAAGTTATCCATCACGTGTGACATGAATAATTAATCTTGCGTTTTCATCGAAATATCGCCCGTGGTTTACCTTTATGCATGACTTGATAAATGCCCGTCGTGTATATGTGTGCTGGATGTTGAGTGGCCAATGATGGGAAGACGGAGAGGAGGGCGGTGATCATGATCGTATATATACGTTATGCGTCTCCCGCGTCTTCATTAAATCATGATGAGTGGTCCTCCCCTTTTCCTCCGCTTCGTCACTGACAATGGGACGGTAGCATTATATTAGAAGATATTAAAGCGTTGACAAAACCCTCACCTGAAGGGGTGAGGGGGTTTTATCGATGAATTCCGTTTAAATCGTGATGACGATGGTGGATGGTTAGCAACGAGGTGGGGAGGGTTGGTTAATAATTATGGTGGCGGGGTGGGTCATTTATATCGTGGTCACCAGGGTCTGGGTTATTGTTGGTGTTGGAGTGAATGCTGAACCTCCCCGCAACCCCCTCACCCACTGGCGTTCCTACGGTTAACTCGATCGGTCCATTAGGCCAGAATTTAGCATACAGGAACAGGACTCACCACTTTATTAGAACATGCCGGGGCAACTAGAAATTATTCGCGAGACCCCTAGACACCCTCAAAGTATTATTGAGTAACATTGATTATTATTAAGATTTGTCAATGTGTTAGTAGGCCCACGTGGATTCAAGTGGCGTGGGGGGGGGGGCGGAAACCTTAAGGTCCTGTCACCTCATTATACTAAGCCATTATTAAAGGCCTATACACGTTACAAACGACAGGCGAGGATCCAAGGAGAGGCACAGGGCTCATGCCCGTCACCACCACCACGACCAGTGGCGCCGACACGGTGTCCAAGGTGAGTGGTCCATGGTCCATGATCGAGGACGTGTTTAACAACATGGAAGTCAAAACAAGGAAGAAAGGGATAATAATACAAAATAAAAACGAGAAACGTGGGAAGGTGAAGCACAATAAAGAGGTTATGCACTAGATGAATTTGGAACCTGCGCTGCAAAGGGTGAAGGGGTCTTTGGGGCAGGTACGCAGCAAAAAATGTTTAAAAAACGCTGATATTCGTGGCTAAAATAGCGAAAAAGTGCTCATTCCTATAGCTCTGCGATCATCATCATTGATTTGCAGCAAAAAATGGAGAAAACACTGTTCGTCTCAACAATGAACGGGACGGATACTTGACAGGGTTGGAAGGGATTCACAGGTTTCATCAAGCGAAGGGCGCTCGTACAAAAAAGGCCCTAAAATTAGCGATTTCTCCGAAATTAAGACCCGAAACAAGCGGGTGGACCCAGGAAGGGACTCAGGGGGGGCTTGAGCCCGCTCCTTCACGGCAGCGTTCCATGGGGTTGAGTCCCGGGTCCCTCGTTGTCTGGAAAATGCAAAAAAATCACGAGAAATCTCCAAAATAATATGTATTCAGCCCAAAATTTGTTATTTTACGCCGTTCAACTCGCCAATGGTCGATTTTACCATTTTCAGCTCAGGAACAATCTGTTTTGAGGGTTTTCAAAGCGCAAATCGTCAGTTTAACCGTTCAGGCCGCATATAGAGTCAGTTTTGCGAATTTTAGAGCGTGAATAGCCAGTTTGGCCATTCTTAGACGTATAATCTGTCAATACGGTCATTTCTAGGGTTGGAAATGGGATATATTCGGGACACGAATCCGTCATTTTGGCCCAATTGCAGGGCATGGACTCAGTTCAGTCATTTTCAGGACTCGAATCGTTGGTTTAACAATTTTGTGGGCGCAAATAGTCAGTTTTGCCTTTTTTTTATATATATGGGGCGAGCAGTCCGTCAAGTGATTTGTAGGGTGCGAGTATTGTCAGTTGGCCGTTTCTGTAAGGCATAAATTCATTGTCAGAAGGTGAACAGCCGGTGTGATATTTTCAGGGCACGACTCGTCAGTTTATCACTTTTAGGGTTCGACAAGTCATTTTGGTCATTTTCTCCCTATTTGATCAGTTTTTCCGTTATTAGAGTTGGAATTGGGCTGATTGGATATGCCAGTTGGGCCATTTTTAGCATTGAAAATAGCCATTTTGGCCATTTTCAAGGTGAGACTCGTCTGTTTTGCTGTTTTCGGGGCGAATACATTCCGTCAAGCCAAGGCGCGTGAGTGATCAGTTAGGCCATTTTGGCACCCGAATGTTCAAATCAGAGTCGAGCGTGCGTAGCCTGGCCTTCGCTACTACAACAACGGTCTCGAAACTGCCATTTTGTTTTATAGTTAATACCCTAAACTTGTGGTTTCGCTGAAATTAAGATCTGAAGACAAAATCATTCAATTTCAATTGCAAATAAATTCACGGTTTGCCCTGTTCACTGACTGTTCGCGCTCACTAAAAACAAAAAACCGTGAAACTTGCAGTTTTGCCGTTATTAGGACGTGAAACTTGCTATATCGCAAATATTTAGCCAGGAAACTTTCAATTTCACGGATACTTCCCATGAAATGTTGCAAATTCGCAGCTATTTGTCGGACTTTGAGCGCTTTGGGTGCGCTGTCGTGGCGTGTCGGCTTCCTGTACTACTTTATGTATAATGTAAAAGAAAAAAACACCCGAAACTTACAATTTTACAGAAATGAATTCTCGAAACTTGTAATTTCGCGAAATGGAGACGTGAAAATCGCAATATCGCGAACAATCAGCCATGACAATGCCATTATGCCGGAAAATTCAGTTCCGCGGTCATGCATTGAGAAGGATAAAAAAAAAAATTAAGCCCAAGGAAACCAAAAACTGGCCATGTCGCGGGTGTAAATATCGGAAACTAGCACTTATGCAACTTTTATTTTAACGAATCATCCCCCCCCCCCTTTACATCCCGTCTGCGGGGTTTTTTTGCGAATTGGTAATTTTCTCCGCCGAAAATATCTTGAAAAACAGATTTCGTGGGATTGGTTCCTCTAAAAAAAAAAAAATGAGAGAGAGATTTCGTGGGTTTGTGCTCGACCCCCCCCCCTCCTCCGTCATGTACCCGCCGCAGTGGTCTCAGTATCAGTATCATCTCGCAAAAGGTTCAACTGTAGTCCATTACTTTCCTTTCGACCGGTGGAGACTAAAAGGTATATGAATAGAAAAGAGTAGAAAGTTGGGCCCTCTTCCTCTCCTTCCTTGTGCACTATACTCGTGTTTTGTCGCTAACAATGTGCTAATTAGTGAAACGAAGTGGATTTTGTTTCATCTTTGAGGACATTGTGTTAAAAAGGCCACTCTTACCCAACGCGTCCGGCTAATAAATTATAAATATTTATTCGCAGACTATATTTACCTCCGTCCCCCACATCCCCCAATGCCCCTCTTTCGTCTAAAAATGTAAATAAAGTGAATACCTACCTAATAATACTTTTTTTTAATTATTCTTCGCGTGTGCGTTGTTCAAATAAAGTTCTATTTGTGCTTCCGAAAAAAAACAAAAAAAAAAACACGCTAGCTTAGAGTTTGCGGAACAAGCCTTCCAAACGAATTTTTGTATCGTTTACGGAAAATACCTGTGTCTAATTAAAATTCCTTGGGTTCGTCTTTTTTATATTGTATCCAAACTTCTACGTTGTAAATCATACAACGAGAAAACAACGTTTAAAATGTATCAGGGTTTTTTGTTTTTTGTTTTTTTTTATTATTTCGCTGAAACTGAGTTTGCAAATGAACAGCGAGCTAAAGTCTGTCCACTTAGTGATGGACTCTCGCCCGCCCACGAATTTAGTGAAATGAGCTTTCTGCCTTTCCGGTGGGCAAGGCATAAACAATGTTAGGGTAATGAGAGGAAGGGAAGAGATACAATTTCTAAAAGTATTCCAATGTCTTCAAGTTACCGTATCAAAATTTGTTATTTCTGGGATGGTGTAGGAATCTGCATATATAAATAAAAATATGCATTCTTCCCAACCGCCACCGGCCAGAGTGAAATTTCAAGTAATTGAGCTTGGATGACCCTATCTACGGACATTTAGGGGATTACTCTCCTCCTTACCGCATCACCCTAGCCACAACTGTGAATTCGAGGGAGTGGGGAGGCTGAAAATAAAGAAATTCATCTTTGAATTAAAATACTTACATCTTTTACTTGTTTTGAGTTCCGAGAAAAAATTACTCCCCGGGTGGGATTCGCTCAGTTGGTTAGAGCACCTGGCGCGAAACTAGGAGGTCGTGGGTTCGAATCCCACCTGGGGATCCATTTTTTCTCTTAACTCAAAACAAGTAAAAGAAATAAGTATTTTATTTCAAATATTAATTTCTTTATTTTCAGCCTCCCCACTCCCTAAAATTCACAGTTGTGACTATTTTGGTGCGGCGAGGAGGGGGGTAATCCCCTGAATGTCCGTAGAAAGGGTCATCCTAGCTCAATTATTCAATTTATTCTATATTTTAGCATAGAATTAGCAATGCTCCTCGTTTGAGCTGGAAATTAGCGTTTTTCTTACGTATTTTCCTCAATATTGGCAGCAAAATAGCAGGGTTTTCCTAAAAACGCATTTTTTTTGTTCGCCATGCGCTATGAATTAGCGATTTTTCTCAGCCGAATCAGCGTTTCTTCTCAAGTTTAACCTCAAACTTGCTCTTGGAAGCCACGAATTGGCATATTTTCAACTTTTGATCCAAATTGAAATTATTCACACTATTTTAGCCGTGAATTAGTAATTTTCCACAATTTTACCCGCGAATTAGCGCTTTTTCTTAATTTCAGCAGCGTAGTACTGTTTCTAACCCGTGAAATAGCGATTTTTTCAATTTTAGCGACGAATTGGCGTTTTTTTTTTTTTTTCGTTTTACCTCGCGTTTGCAATTTTGTTTTAATTTGACCAATAGATTAGCGCTTCTTCTCAGTTCTAGCCGTGAATCAGCGGTGTGGTGTTTTTTTTCTTCTAGCCATGCATTTGCCGTTTTTCTCAGTTTTAGCCACAAGGTTGCCTTCAGAAGGCGCGAAGGCGATAGCATTTAAGCTGAAAGTTTTAGTATTTGTACGGGAATTGGTGATTTTTCCTCAAGTTTAGCCGTGAACTACCATTTTCACTCAATTTTAGCAGGGCAGTAGCTCTTCTAACCCGTTAATTCGCGAATTTTCTCAATTTTATCCATGAATTGGTGTTTTCCGCAATTTTAGTCGGAGATTTTTAGCATTTCCCATTTTTAGCAGCAAATTAGCACTAGGCCCGAAAAACAACACTTTCGCTTTGATTTCTACATTTTAGCCGTAGAAGGGCTTCCATACACCGCGAATCAGCGATTTTTTCACATTTTTGACCTTAATTTTGGATCTTGAGACCACAAATCGGCGTTTTATCACAGTTATGGCCACGTTGGAAAGCTGCACATTGACGAGCAGCACATCAGTGCGCTTAATAAGTACCTAACGAAACAGGGGACGGTGATTTTCTCCATTTTAGCCGCGAATTATCTCCAAGAAGGCGCGAACTTTCCAAAATTTGAGACACCATCAGATGTGCTGTCGAGGCTCAATCGAATCTCAAACTCAGCCCAAACACTTGGCTGATATCATCGACTGCAACGTTAGGAGAGACTGAAATTCGTTAGAAAAGGTGCCAAAATCGCTGTCCAACCGTCCAACCTTTTCACATACCTACATCCATGAATATAATGTTATGTACAACCTAAAAATTCTCAATTTTCCTTATTTAAGCTTTTCGGGGCTCCTTTTTGGCCATTTTTTAGAGTTCGCACAGTCAGTTTTACCATTTTCAGGGCAAGTATCGTTACGTTGAGGATATTCAAGGCTCCAACCATCAGTTTAATCGTTTTCGTACCACATTAAACTCATTTTGGCTATTTTTAGGGCCTGATTTACAAATTTAGCGCACAGAACTAGCTCTGTACCAGGTGCGTGCCTTCTTCTCGCCCTGATTTTGATGCCCTGGAGGGCACATTGCCAGGATAGACCTGTCAGGACTTCAAGGGAAGTGACCTGGCACGTGCAAGTCCTGCGGCTTTGCCAGTTAGTTGGTCAAGGCCGTCACGCTACCTGTAACAGTAACCGGGAATAAGCAGCGAATTTTACACCACGAATTAGCCAATTCCATTGATTTTAGTCGTAATTTAGCAATATTTCAACTTTTAGCCTCTCTATTTTAGCAACGAAGTCGTCTTAAGGCACAGGTGGCCAACCCGGGGCCCGCGGGCCAATAAGTGGCCAGCTTGGTCTTTCACAATGGCCCGCCCGTGGCCTACAGTGGTAAATTATGGTTTTTAATTTACGATTTTGGCGCCCCTCTGATTTTTGTGGAAAACGAAAACGCTACAGTTCGCGCCTCCCCGAGGGCGGCTAATCCTCTACTTGATCAAGACCACAATTGAAAATAACGCTAATTCATGGCTTAAATTATTGTGAAAAATAACCGAATCACGGAGGGAAGTGATAATAAGTGCTAAACTGCGATAAAATTAAGAAGAATAAACAGCCAATTCGCGAGGTATAATACGTTACTTCACGGCTAAAATTGAGAAAAAAGCTCTAAAATCGCGGATAAAATGTGAAAAACAGTAATTCGCGTTAAAAATTACGAAACACTCTAATTCATGGATAAAATAGTGAAAAATCAATAATTTACCAATGGGTTTGCGAAAAAGCGCTAATTCGCGCCTAAAATTACGAGTGCTAGGCTTAATCAGATTGCAAA
This sequence comes from Corythucha ciliata, assembly GCA_038030265.1. Taxonomy (NCBI): domain Eukaryota; kingdom Metazoa; phylum Arthropoda; class Insecta; order Hemiptera; family Tingidae; genus Corythucha; species Corythucha ciliata. The sequence goes on from CM075939.1 coordinate 3,424,463, forward strand.
GCTCGTGGCTTAATCTGAAAAAACGCTAATCCATAGCTAAGAGCGAAACAAATTGCTAAAAGTAAGAAAAGTTGCTAATTCATGGATGAAATTGAGAAAAATCACTAATTAGCGCATGAAATCAGGAAGAACACGAATTCACTGCAAAATTAAGATAAATCGCTAAGTCACTGCTAAAATGGTACAAAAAATCGCTAAAACCCCGCTTCTAACCCGTGAATTCGCGTATTTTCTCAGTTTTAGCCGCAGATTAATCATTATTCGAATGTCTAGCATCAAATTAGCACTAGACCCAAAAACAACACTTTCGCGTTGATTTTTACATTTTATAGCCGTGTAATGGCCTCAATACACCGCGAATCAGCTATTTTTTTCACAATTGTGGCCTAATTTTTGGATCTTGAGACCACGAATCAGCGCTTTATCGCAGTTATGGCCACGTTAGCAAGCTGCACATTGACGATCAGAGCATCAGTGCGCTTAATAAGGACCTAACGAAACAGGGGGACGGTGTATTTTCTCCATTTTGGCCGCGAATTTTCCAAAATTTGAGACACCAGAAGCGCTACGGGGGGCTCGATCGAATCCCAAACCCAGTCCCAAACTCTTGGCTTATATCATCACCTGCAACGTGATAACTTCTCCCCCCCCCCCGTCCCTTGTTTCTAAATCTTTCTTCGACTCAAGTTTTGTTTTTCATCTCGTTTTATTCAGGAGGGGGATGTGAATTTGGAAAATGTAACTCACGAAGAGGCTGTGGCGACGTTGAAAGCCACTCACGAACGAGTTCTACTAGTCGTAGCAAAACCGGAGCACGTTTATCTTCCACCACCGACTGGCGACATGTCGTCAAGTCCGCAGCCTTGTAAGTTTGACCGTTAATTATGTGATTTTGCGAATTTATTTTAGTTGTTTTTTTAATTTTTTTTTTTTAGCTTTGCAAGACTCGCTACACGCTTCCACCGTTCAATTACATCCGCCATCGCCACGAGCTGTCAGCGTTGAAGACGTCTCTTCGAGGTAATTAGCGTGCTTGTGTTTGCCTCTTTTCTTTCTTTTTTCTGAAAAACAACTGCGTACTGCGTTTTTCGTATCAGAGCTGCTAACGAGCCATTAAAATTGAAGATGTGTGTGTCTCTGGCTTGTGAGATTGTAACTTACGAGAATTACGTTTGTTCCAATCTTACCCATTGAAGTCGTTCAGAACCGTTTGAGGACCATTTTACCATAGTAAAAAACAAATCCATTTCGTTTTATTGGCCGAAAATTATTCTGTGGCGGTTCCGAACAAATTCTAGGGCAAGTTAGAACATACCTAATATGTCCAGTATTGCAAATATGTATTCCTTGGTGTGTGCGTGGATTTAAAAAGTCCAACTCCAACATAATTGAAAAATCTCCAATGGTGCGTGGGATACGAAACCGTATTGCTGGAAAATATTTATAAAAATGTGAATTGAGTGTGATTTCTAGCATTATTGGCAGGTTTGGAGTAATTTAAAGCTTTAAGCTCGCTGGAAAATCCTATGGAAATTTCGTCTCACTAACATCCCTTTATGGAAATCAGTGCCCCCCCCCCACATCATCACTCCTCTTCGTGGTATTTAATTACCGTCACCCTCGTTTTAATCCCCCAACATATCTCCCCGATTAAAACCTTGTCAATTACTTCTTCATCGGACAAAATGTTTACCCTTCCTCCTCTCCACCATTCGAACTCCATCGTATTCCGTTTTTCATGTTGTGTCAAACGCAATGGAAAGGCTTTGTGCTTTGATACGAGGGTATATTAGCGGTTTGGTCCTTTTTGGAATTGTGAGGGGGGGGGGGCTTTGTCAATAATATTGATATAGCTTAGGATGGTAGACAGGGCCGCCGCCTTTACTGAAGTTGGGCTCCGGGCCAGGGATAAAATTGGGCGCCCTCTGTAGGCTGTGTGGGGGGGGGGCGCTTTTTCTTTCCCACGTGGAGTTCACATGGCTTCAAATTAGTTTTCAAAAGTACCTAGGGTAAAAAGTTACAGTGGTGTGTATTAGCCCCTGCGCCTTCATCGTTGCTTTACTGGCTCCGAATCAAAAACAAAAAACCCTGGCACCCCGTCGTACGTGAGCGGGAATCGCGCGATTTCAGAAAGAACCGAGAAATATAGGGCCCTTTTGTGCACCACCGGTACATTATACTCCACATCTCTTCGACGGCCCATAGTTGCCAGGTGCTCCGTGGAATAAATCGCGGCTTGACGTCATGCCAACAAGCATCAAAACTACACAAAATTATTCATTGCAGACTAGGCCACCCCAAGAGCTATCTATAGCTATGTAACGACTGTCAGTTGGTAGGAGAAGGCTAATAACTATAAGTAGGTACTATGAATTTGACCGAAAGCTGAGTCTTGGCGATGGTATGGCTCTCTTGGGAGACAAAGCAGTCTAATAACTGGCCAGATCGTGCCAAGGCCTGCGGGTTGCATCCCTCAGCCGGTCATTGTTCCGCGCAAACTTCACGCTTGTCATTAAAGATTCAATTTCGACATAAAAACTGTCTATAGGAAACTGTCAATTTCGTCCTACAAGTGTTAATTTCGTCTTGGAAATGTCATTCAAAACAGTCAATTTTGTCTCATAACCCGTAAATTTCGTCTTCTAAACTGTCAAGTTCGTCCTTAAAACTGTCAATTTCGTAATTAAAAACTGTGTAAATTTTGTCCTTGGAACTGTCAATTTCGATCTATGAATGTCAATTTCATCGTCCAAACCTGCCAATTTCTACCTCTGAACTGTCAAATTCGTCCTCGAATCTGTCAATTTGACGCGGGAAATGTCAATTTTCGTCATTTAAAACTGTCAATTTCGTCATTCAAAACTGTAAATGTTGTGGTTCAAAACTGTCAATGACATTTTTCCCGGAAACAGTCTATTTCGTTCGAGAAGCAGTCAATTTCGTCCTGGGAACTGTCAATGTCGTTGTATAAACTGTTAATTTCGTCCTGGAAACAGCCGATTCCACCCCTCGAAACTGTCGATTTCGACGTTCAAAACTGTCAAACTATGAATTCTCTCCTACAGTACCGTCAATTTTATTTCTTCGTAGCGTCCTGGAAACTAATTATTCCAGTGAAAAAAGTTGGCATTGAGCCTGTAGCACTTTGTCCTACAAACTATTATCAATTTTGTCCTGGAAACTGTCAATTTCGTCCTATAAACTGTACATTTCATTCGAGAAACGGTCAATTTCGTCCTCGTAAGTCGTAACTGTCAATATTTCGTTCTTGAAACTGTCCATTTCATATAATCTGTCAATTTCGCTCCGGAAACCGCGGATTTCACCCTTGGAACTGTCGATTTCGACGTTCAAAACTGTCAAACTATCAGTTTTCTCCTACACTACTGAAATTCTATTTCTTAGAAAGTTTCGTAGTGTCCTGTAAACTGATTGTTCCAGTGAAAAAGTTGGCATTGAGCCTCCGGAGCCCCAAAATAAATAGACCTCCTCGATCACGGACCACCCACCCCCTAGAGAGGTGTAGCAGTCGCTTGGAAGAGGCAAACCCGCAAAATTGATGTTTATTGAGTCAAATAACCCGCGAAATTGGTATTTTAAGTATGCTATGTTCCACGAATTCTCTTGCTCGAAGATACAAACCCTCAAGATTGGTTTTTTGAACGACTAAATCCCTTGAGATTGGTTTATTGAAGAGCCAAACCCCCCGTGAAGTTGGTTCAATTCAGAGGAAATACTCGAAAATGGTGTTTTCAGGAGACATACCCGTGAATGCGGTTTTTAAAAAGCCGAACCAGCAAAGCTGAGCCAAACCCTCAAGATTTTATTTATTTTTTTTTTTTTTTTTTCAACGATTAAAACCCTCGAAATCGGTTTCTTGCGAGCCATTCTTGTGAAGTTGGTTCTCTCCGGAACACCCCCCCCCTCCCAACCCACCCAATCTTTAATCGTATATCATAATTGGCTCAATCACAGAACATCTAGTTCACAAGGACTATGAAACTTCTGATTTTTACCCCGAAAAACATTATACCACGCCCAGAATCTGTCAATCTGCAGACCACGGTCTGATTATTCCGGAAAAAGCGTAAATACGGTTTAAGAACCTATGCGCAGTTAAAATAGGGCCTGGTCCTTACCTGATAAATCGAATACGATTTTTGGGAGACAATTTTCCCGAGAACCCTGGCATTTTCCCTTACCCTGAGCCATGGATGATTTCCGATTGTGGGAGTAGCCAGATACTCGCGTTTTTTTTTTTACGGTGCGGGGAGGGGGGCATCTACCATGACCACCGCTCCGGGCATCAAAATGTCACGCTACGCTCCTGTCGTTGTGTTGTCATATTTGTGCCTTATCGATATTTTTGCCTCAACAGAAAATATACGGGAAGATGATCTTCCCATATATCGGGGGGAAAAATTGTCAGAAGGATCCGGGGCCCAGGCCCGTCGGGCCCCCTGCCTAAAGACGGCACTGATGGTGGAAAAGGGGGTGATGGGTGATGAAGAGTAAATCGATCTAAAAATCGTCGACTACCCTGCGCCTTTGGGTTTTGTTTCTTTTGAAAACGTTTCTCCGCCTCTTTGTCTTTGGCCCCTTTGTGTGATTGTGAGAGGGTAGTGGAAAAACGAATATTTTCTGTGAGGTACATGAAGCGCGCCTATTGTTTTTTTTTTGTTTTTTTCTCGAAAAGTAAGACACACACTACAAATTAGGCTTAAAACAAAGAAGTTTTCTTTTCCCCTTCTCTTACTGAAAATGTAAATGTCTTTAGCGAGTAAATCATGAAGTTCCGCTGTCGTAATTTTCCCAAGGACAGATTTATGAGAGGGAGTCTGGGAGTTTTCCCCCGAGTGAAAAGTTGTTACTGGAGATTTTTTTTTTTTGTATGTTTTTTTTTACTCGGGTTACCGCGTCAATTAATGGTCAGTTGCGCGAACAACTTTATTAAGTTCCCCCGCTCACCATCAAGTCGCCATTTCATAAGTAGGTTTTAAATAACTCTTGTTCTGGCATTTTGAAGAGGGAAAGGGGTGGAAAGCTTTTAAGCTGAAACTTCCCCTCCACACCTGACTTTTCTCTTCAACCACTTGACATTTACATTGCAGTTTCCAAAGTACCATTAGGTGAACCTTTTCTCTTCTAAACTTCTTTTTACTTTTTTTTTTAAAGCATTCCCTTAAAAAATATATTGTAATCGTCTAAGAATGTTTTGTGTACAAAAAGAAGACAAAAAAAGGTTTTTGTATGTTTTTAAGGGAAGCCTGGGAATACTAATCTTTAGGAATTAGTTGTTTTTGTTTAGGCTGTTAACGCTTTTTAAAAAGGATCGAAAAATTATCGCCCGAAAAAAATTAATGAGCTCCAAACAGTTCTTGGCTCTTTTTGTTTGTCATATCGTGTAAACCTCCCATCGATTTGAAAACGTAAACCTCTCGTGCAATTCATTTTCTCTTCGAGGGTTTACTCTGTTCGGCAAATAGTCTGAGGTTTTAGATAGGGATGAATATCCTCGTCTAATCGTTTGTACAGGATGGATTTTCCCATTCAGCGAGATACTTCTCAACCCTATTTTTTTTTTCCTCCTCCCTTCTTGTTTTTCTTAATGGAAGAGTTATGACTGTCCTTCATTCAAGGCTGCCAGTAATTTATTCCAAAATTAATTAAATCTTAAGACCTTCTACTTTGCTTAGTTATAATCCCTTTTTTATTTATTGTGATAAGTCAAAGGATTTCTTAAGCTTTTGAAATTCATCCATTAGTCCTGTTAAGCCAAGACGTTGAACTCCTCAATTTAATGGTTCAGCGCTCTGCATTAACGTCCTTATGGAAACTCCGTATAAAGTCGAACGTTAGATTTGAACGTCTCTAATATGTATCTGCTCACATTGCGATGTAAACTAACTTTTCGACCTGGAATCTGTTAATTTGTCCCCAAGAATTAAATTTTCATGTTTTTTTAGTCTTAGGGAGTGGGCTAAGGCCGTGGAGAGAATATTGGGCTCGAGGATGGCAACTCAAATGGGGTGCTTGCACTGATCCCACCCCACTCCACCTGGTTTTAGTACCCCGCTATAGTGGGAAACATTTTAAATCACATGAAAAGTCCAACCACACCAAAGCTCCAAAACCACAGCGATGCTCCAGCAACAGTAGAGTCTCAACCACCACAGGCGTTTCTTTTATTATTTTTTTTTTTTTCAAAATCCGAGCCCCCAGAGAAAGCAGGGCCCGGGTGGCAACGAACTCAGTAGTGCCCCTCTCCGCTCTCGACAGTCCTGGGCCTATATCGGTTGTATTCCACTATCAGTCAGTCACCAATCCCAAACATACACGTCTCACCCACCCGAAAGTTCGCTGAAAGAATTTAACTGCGCAGCCGTCTGTGGCGCCAACCCCGATTGGAATCACGGTCTTTTGAAGAAACAAAAAACAGGGGACAGACCCGCGAAATTGATTTCTTGAAGATAGAAACCCCTCAGAATTGATTTAAATGTGGACCCAAGCCCGCAAAATTGACTGGCAGTGTTTCGAGGACGAAATTTACAGTTTCCAAAACGAAATTGACAGTTTTTAACGACGATATTGATAGTTTCTAGTACTCTGATGCAAAACCTGGTAATCAATGCTTGGGATATTTGTTATATGTTGGAGGAAATTAAAATTCCAAGTCAAAATTGTCAATTCCTGAGGCAAAATTGACAGTATTGTAAGTCGAAATTGACAGTTTTAAGTACGACAATCACAGTTTTGAATGTTGAAATTGACTGTAATCCAACAGGGCTTTACGTCCATCTACCATAAGGTGTCGTGGACGAGGGCAAGAGCACACACTTTATTGTTTTACACGTGATTTATCATTTTTACTGTAATTGACAGTATCCAGGGGCGTAGGTACGGGGGGGGATATGGGGGATAGATCCCCCCCCCCCCACAGAGCTACACGTATACGAACGAAGGAGCACTAGTACCATAACGAAGAGCCCCATAAAATCTCCATGAGCGTTTCACGTTGAAGTTAGGTTTAGCAGATTTTCTGGACTTAAAACAGCCTGAAAAGGTCCAAGTACGTCCAGCTTTTTCCTTGGACTTCAGCAGCGGTGTACCGAGGTACGGGGGAGGGGGGTTCGCCCCGGACCCTCTATCAGACAAAAATCGGTAATATTCGTGGCTATGACTGCTAAAAAGCGCTGATTCGTGGTCTCGCGATGCAACTTCCAGATTAAAATTAAGAAAAAAAATCGCTGATTCGCAGTACATGGAGGCCATTCTACGAATACATTGTGGAAATCAACTCAAAAGTGTTGTATTTTGGCAAACCCCGCGGTTAAAGTTGAGAAAACACGCTATAATAATTACAAATAAAAGACGCTTTCAGGTTAAATTGCACAAAAATTGCAAATTCACACTGAAATGGCGTAAAATCGCCCATTCGCGTATGAAAAAGGGAATAGGATGCTGAATGGCCACAAAATTAGCACATAACGCTATTTCACAGCAGAGTTTTTTAGGTTGTGTTTAGAAAATGAAATAATCAGCCTGGTCAAAATTAAGAGAAAAGTTAATTCTAAGCCTAAAAATTGAGAAAATCGCTAATTCGCGGCTAAAAATGGAAAAACTCGCCAATTTACAGCTAAAATTGCGCCAAACACCAATTTGTGACTGAAATTGAGAAAATTCGCTAATTCACAGGTTTGAAACGCTACGACGCGTCGCCGCTACAATTTTTAAAAAACGCTAATTCGCGGTTGAAATTGAGAAAAATTCTAATTTGCGCCAAAAACTGAATTTGCGGATTCTGAATGCAACTTTTCAGGCTGAAATTGAAAAAAAGCGCCAATTTATGGCAATAGGTGAAGAAACCGCTAATTCGCGAGTAAACTGAGAAAAATCGCTCATGCATTGCGTATGGTGAACCAAAAAAATCCTAATTCGTGAAAAGTCCCCCTATTTTGCGGCTAATATTGAGGAAAACACTTAAGAAAAACGTTAATTTCCAGCTAAAACTGAGAAAAGTGCTAATTCCCTGGTAAAAAAATTTTAAAAATCGGTAATATGCTGCTAAAATTGAGGAAAACGCCAAAACTCGTGGATAATTAAGAAACATCGCTCACGGGATAAAATCGATCCTTTGCTGCTAAAGTTGAGAAAATTCGCAAATTCATGGCTATGGCAGGGAGTGGGGCAAAACCGCTAATCTGCGGCTGAAATTGAGAAGAACGATACACTCGGCGCTAATTTGCGGGTAGAGTCCAAAACTCGCCCTTAACTGAGAGATTGAGGCAATGATGAGGCAAGCAAGATGTCCAGATTCAAAAGGGTGTGCTGGTTGGGTGGAATAATGACTAAAATGTAAAATTACTCCCCTCCCCTCACCCTTACGAAATTTCAATCTGATCTCCCCCCCCCCCCCAAGGACAAATTCCTACCTACGCCACTGACAGTACCTAGGGTGAAATTGGCAAATTCGAGGACGAAATTGACAGTTTATAAGATGAAAATTTGGAGTTTTTAGGACGACCTTGATAGTTTTGTCAACGAACCTTACAATTTCCTGGACAAAATGGACAGTTTCAGAAAGGAATTGACTGTTTCCCAAACAAGTGCAAGTTGACAGTTTCCAGGACGAAATTGACAGATTTTAGGGCGAAATTGGCAGTCTTAGGACGACACTGATTGGTTTGGCGACGAAAGTGACTGTTTCGGGGACGAAATTAACAGTTTCCAGGATGAAATTCACGGTTTAAAGAACAAAATTGACAGTTTCCAGGACGAAATCGTTAGATTTGAACATTTAATTGACAGTTTATCGGGCGAAATTGAACGGTTTGAACGACGAAATTGACAGTTTCTAGTACTCGACTGCTTCCGGTGAAGGGGCTTAAAAACCGTCAGTTTCTAGGAAGAAATTGGCAGATTCATTGACAGTATGGGGGGCGAAATTGGCAGTTTTGAATGACGAAATTGACCTTTATAAGACAAAATTGACAGTGTTAGATCGATACTGATAGTTTCAACTAGAAATTTACAGTCCCCAGGACGAAATTGACAGTTTTTGAGACAGCATTGACAGTTATTTGTGACAAAATAGACAGTTTCTCGAGGCCGAAATTGACAGTTTACAGGACGGAATTGTTTTGAGAGTTTTAAGAACTCGACTGTTTCAGGTGAAGAGGCCCAAAAACCTCGTGTTGTGAGCACGAATGGTCTGCTGCTGAATTTCGAAATCAAGTTTTTATGATCTTTTGTTACGTAGGAGGAAATTGACAGATTCCAAGTCAAGACTGCCAGTTTCTGGGGCGAAATTTAGTGACTTTTAAAGACGAAATTGACAGCTCGTCCGAAACTGACAGTTGCCAAGGGAGGAATGAAGAAAATCCACGCGGTCCGAAATCCGAAATCTCGTCAGTGACTGAGTATGCAATTTTTAGTGCCTGACTAGACGTTTTGGTGGTAGTTAGGGTACGACTCGTCAGTTCAGGCATTTTTAAGGCACGAATGGTCAATTTGGCCATTATTGGAACGCGAGTGGTCGTTTTTCAAGGCGCAAATCTGTCAGTTCTAGCCATTGTGGAGGAGGGGGGAAGGGGCATGAATTGTCAATACAACCAGCAGCCCGTTTTATAGCGCTTGTCCAGTCTGTTCTACCACTTTCAAGGGACGAATTGTCGTTGTCCCTGACGCTTTCCAAAGAGCGCGAATGACCCAGTTTGACCATTTGTAGACTGAAACTTTGAAGATTGAAATGTTTAAGGCGTTTGGTTATTTCAGAGCATGAATCGTCAGTTCAGCCATTTTGAATGGCCCGGAATGGCTTTTTTGGCTACTTTTAAGGCGCGAGTCGTAATTTTAGGCATTTCCAAGGCGCAAATCGTCATTTTAGCCATTTTTAGTGCATGAATAGTCCGTTCGACTATTTCCAGGGGACGAATCGTCCGTAAAGTCAATTTTAGGGTGCGAACGATTAGTTTAGCAATTTATAAGGCACGAATCGCTATATTCACCATTTTTCGAATGGTTCGAACGAGGAAAAATTTGTTTTTGGCGCAGTGAAATCCGTGAAATTGCTTTTTTAGGTCCAACCAGCAGCAAGTTACATTAGGCATTTTAATGGCATGAATCGTCAGTTAAGGCATTTCCAAGATGCAAACTATTAGTTCTGTTATTTTTAGGGCACAAAATTGTCTGCATTTTTAGCCATTTTCTAGGCGTAGTCGCTCAGTTTGTCCATTTTTGCACTACGAATGGTAAGTTTCGCCATTTCACTGGCACGAATTAGCACATTTAGCCATTTTTAGGGCGTGATTTGCATATCAAGCAATTTTACAGCAATTTACAGTTTCAAATCAAATCAAAAAGTTTATCCAGTTCATGAGGTGCATGTAGCTAACAGTGGTTGGTGAGAGGGAGGGGGGGGTCGGTGCGCAATCGCAAGTGGTCAGTTTATCGCTTGAAGGGTGCAAATAGCCACTTTGAAAGCTGAATCGTCTGTTTAGCCTCTGTAGAACTGAAACGATCAGTTAGGCCATTTTTAGACCGTGAATTTCTGGTAGGAGTTGAGTATGTCATTTACAGGGCGTAAATAGCCAGTTTTTTAAGGCCAGGGTCGTCAGTTTGGACATTTTCAAGGCGTGAAGTCTCAGTATGGCTATTTCTGACGCGCGAATGGCCAATTTTGCCATTTTCAGGACATGAATCATCTGCTTGGGGATTTGCAAAGTGCGAATTGTCAGTTTAACCATTCATCGTAGGCCGCATAGTCAGTTTTACCAATTTTATTGGGCGTGAATAGCCAGTTTGGCAATTTTAACGCTGCCAGTGTGGCCATTCCTAGCGCATGAATCCGTCATTTTAGTCAATTGTATGTTACGAAATCAGTTTTGATGTTTAGCTTTGTGAGTCAGTGATCTTTGGTTTTCACAATTGTAAAAGTCACAAAACTACCTCGAGCGTTTTATTATAAGTCATAATAAACTATTATTATGACCAAACTGAGTACTTTTCACCTTTTGGTCGTCAAAACATAATGTTTTATTAACATTACTGTGCTATTTGTAGGCAACGAGGCGCCAGTATTGATATAAATAAATATTAAAGCGAAAAACTCGTGATGGACACATTCAACTGGAGTTCCAGAAAAACTCATATTCCCACACACGCTATAGAATTTTTTAGAACGTTTTTCTCTGTTTCAGGCGTTAATTAGCGCTCTCCCCCCCCCCCCAAGTTTAGCAGCGGCAATTTATTGAATTCGGCTGGCCATTGTGAGTCCCCGAATTTGATGAATCCAACAGCAGCCGTATAAAATTAAATAAAATTGTCAGTTTCAAATCACTTCCTTATTTTCAAAATTTTCAATCAAACGTGTCCCATAACGATTGATTTATTGTTTGCGCTAGCTCTCTCAGTTTTTATAGTACTATAACATCCTATAGTTTGTTACGTACGCTGTAAGTACATAATATATGTAGATGATAGAGACATATAAAGCGTATTTCTCCTCAATCCCTTTACAACATCTTAAGTCGTACGTGAAGAATTATCCATAAAAAGTTTTTTGTACGAAGATTTACATTCTTGATTATGAGGGAAAGGTATAGTACTTCTGAAATTAACGTCTCGTGGTAGTTTTTACTGCCTAATGCTTCTTAACTTTCTTTCTTTTTTATGAATCGTATTAATCTTTTCTTAAAAAAAAAAATAAAAATGGTAGCATAAAAATCTGGCGTCTAGAGCCGTTATCTTGGATCTAAAATTAGATAATTGAAGAAAAAATTAAGATGAGTGACCCAAGTGCCTTATTATTAGTCTTGTTCAAATTGCATTCTATCTCGTGGTAATCTTAATGGATTTAGGAGTTTTATAAATTGAGAAGGAGAAAGGAGAATCACGATATCAATGAGACTATTTCTACTTACTATACGAGACATTTCAACAAGTTCTTTCACGATAGAGCAGGGGTTCCCAAACCCCAAGTAGGGTCGCGGGCTGTTTTTGTTAGGGTCGTGGACTGTTTCGGCCATTTCATTTGAAGTACCCGGTCCTCGAGCTACCTTAATGCCTTCAGCCAGAGTACGATTCCCTGCACTTACATTATTTTTATGTAAGTGCGGTCTCCGCTCACTTGTTTGCTCTGAATTAAATTCGAATGAAAAAAAAACCGAACAGTCTATAGCAGGCGTTTTACTTTTTTCTAGTAGTCCAAGATCTTTCAAGTCGCGGATTTTTAGAAAATTGTGTGCAGATACTGGCGGACCTAGACCTACCGGAGCCCGGGGCGGAAATCTTTAGTAGGCCCCTTAGTATCTAAATAAACAATAAATATAATTTTTAAGTTTAAGTGCCGTTTAATCACGGATTTTTCCTTATTTTAGCCATGAATTAGCGTTATTTCTAGGTCCTATTCGCCCATTATGCTCGATTTGAGCCGCCAATTAGCCCTTTTCTCAATTTTGGCCGCAAGTAACGTTTTTATCAATGTTAGCAGCAAATTAGCGGGCTTTTCACCTATAGCCACAATTTTAGCTGCAAATTGGCGATTTTTTTCCATTTTTAGCAGCGAATAAGTATACTTTTTATCGATTGGAGCTGAAAAATATAGTTTTTCGCCCTAATTAGTGAATCTCAATATGTATTGGCTGTTAATTAGTGATTTTTTTTACTATTAATATCCATGAATGCCATAGACACAGTGGGCCAGTATTGTAATTTCTCAGAGGGGCGAGACTTGTTGCCATGAATTAACGTTTTTTCTACACTTCAACCGCGAGTTAGCGACGTTTCTCAATTTCAGCAGCGAACCAGCTAATTTTTTTCAATTTTAGCAGCGATTTAATTCGCGATTTTTTTCAATTTTGACCCTGAATTACCGTTTGTCCTAATTTTAGCCACTAACTAGCGCGTTAGAATTAGCAGTTTTGCTAAGTTTTCACATTCAGATATGAATACAAACGCTTAAATTTTTGCCCTGAATTAGCGTTTTTTTTAAATTTTAGCCAAAAAGTAGAGATTTTCTTTACTTTTAACTACGAAGTTGCCTTCAGCGACTATACGAATTGGCTTTTACTCAATTTTAGCTGCGATCATACAGGGGCGTAGCCTGTCCGTAGCCTGGACAAGGCAAGAATGATGGGCAACTGGCCGCACCCTTCTTCAATTCGTCTTTGTTCGAAACCGATTGTTTGTTGAAACCGTTTTGCCTATTCAAAATGGCTGATTGGCATTAAAACTGAACAGTGTGTCCTTCAAAAACGAGAAATACGCATTTCTGCAGAAAAAATGGTCATTTTTGCAAAGTCGCGCTAATTCACGGCTGGAATGAGGACGAAACGATAATTAGCTGCTAGCGGCACTTATTTGCAGCGAAAAATGATAGAAATCGCTAATTCACAGCTAAAATCGAGCCAAAACGCTAACTCGTAGCTGCTGTTGAAACATATAGCGTCAATTCGCCGCTAAAATTGAGAAAAAGTGCTCAATGAGCACTTAATCTCAATTTTAGTCCTGAATTAGTGCTATTGATTTTGAATTGAGCAGTGATAAAAATGACAATTCGGGATTGTCATTGAGAAAACGCCAAGTTTTGTGGCAGCTTGCCAATAATATTTTGCGCTGTCGTGGGGCTTGCCTTGCGGGTTCATTGAAAATCAAGCACCGAGAATTGCAATTTCGCGCGCATGAAGAACAAACAATTGCAATTCCGTGGATGTTCTGACCCAAAACTTGCAATTTCGTGAATGTTCTGACCCCAAAAGTTGCAATTTCGCAGATTTGGAACTCCGATGTCGTGTGATTTCGTGGCATAATTTGGGCTCTGTCGTGACTGGCTTGTCCGGGTTCTAGATTTTAGCAGATAATTAGCAATTTTTACAAATTTATTGTGTAAATAAGCTTTTTTTTTCAAATTAGCAGCGAATTGACGCCATTTATCTTTTCTATCCCCGAATGGGTGATTTTTCGTAAGTTCAGTTGTGAATTTGTCGTTTTCTTTACTTCAGCCCCAAGTTAATTTTTAGCCGTGATTTTTTTTTAACGTTTATAGCCTTGAATTAGCGCTTTTTCAATTTTAGCAGTTGGCTTGGCCCAAGAGCACCAGTTTGCATTATTTTTCTATATTTTAGCCTATATAATAATAACCACGAATCAGCGATTTTTTCTCTATCTGGAAGTCTACGATTTTTCCTCTAGTCTGAAAGTTGCATCGAGAAACCATGAATGAGCATTTTTTCACTTTATTACCCATGAATATTAGCCCTTGTTTTCCAAACTTTTTGCCACGTACTTGCCCCAAGAACAGCACATTAGTGTGCCTTTTCAGTTTTAGCCGCCTAAAGAACTACAGAAACTGCGGGATCAGCGTTTTTTTTCTCTATTTTTGCCGCGAAGTTACCTCCAGAAGGCGAGTATTTTTTTTCAATTTGAGGCTTCGAGGCTTTTCAATAGCACTTACGTCGCCTGACCATTCGATTCATCCACTCTAAACGCCTGACCCAGATCAACCCTGTAACATTATATTCTCCAGGTCGGATTGACTGAAACCCGTCGAAAGGACCCAAATCGTTGTACAACCGAACAACAAGACTCTTTTTGACGTACATTCATGAACGTAGGACCTGAAAATCCTCATTTTCCCAAGCTTTTTGGTGGCCCCCTCTGGATGAATCGTACTTAGTGATCTCCGCCATGAAATGGACCTATATTATATGCCTGCAAATGTTGATCTCAGTAAACGCAGCTGGTTATAAATCGATTTGCTACAGACGTCGACAAAATTGGAGAGGAAATACCGGGATTTCAACTAGAGTTGTGTGATTTGCACGTGCATAAAGAAAAATGAGTCAATTTCACAAGTTTGGGCGCAGTTGCGAGAACATTCCGTTTTAGTTACCGAAGCAGAATAGGCATATACTCTCCTGCCGTTTCCTGAAATACATCTTTGTCAGCAAGGGTTCTCAATTTTGTGTAGTTGTGGTCAAAACGAAAGCTCGCAACCGATTGGATTCTCGCATTGACTAAATAACTTTCGCCCGAGTGTCCCAGAATTTGTGAAAAAGATGGCGGACCATTATCGAAGTAACCAAAAATTCGGCTAGGGTCGCGAAGGCTTTTGCAGTGTTAAATTAGGGTCGTCATCAAAAACCTTTGGAAACTGTTGAATATTTACACTCGCTCCAGCCTCAACAATTAATTTGTTTTTATGTAATGATCACATGATCATATTAATAGTTGTCATTGTTCTTTCCCTTTAAGTGGTCATCAAAATATAATACCAATTAAAAAAATCTAAAGGCGACTTTCTAACTTCTCGGTCAATCACATTGCGCTAAAACAATTACGGGTTATGGGCCGCTAATTGACCCGAAAGTTGGCTGAACGTCGAAAATATGAATTACCGAATTGAACCACTGTCCCAAGAAAACTATGACACTTGGAAAATTCAAGCAGAGGCTGTTCTTATTAAAAGCAAATTATGGGGCTACGTCTCAGGAACCATTCCTCCACCTGACGATCACGCAACCCAACAAGAAAAGAACAAATGGGCGGAAGACGATTTAAATGCAAGGTCTGATCTTCTCCTAATTATTTCGCCTCAAAAATTAAAACAAGAAAAAAATTGCAAGACATCAAAAAGTGTTTGGGATACCTTGAAATATATTTATCAGAGCAAAGGACCCGCGAGGAAGCTACACTCCTAAAAAAACTCGTGCTTCACCGAATGAGCGAAAGTGAAGACATATGGCAACACTTGAATACTTTCTCCGATGTAGTCGAAAAATTAAAAGAAATGGACATCGACATAAATGCTGATTTACTTAGCATCATTATGCTTTACAGTCTTTCTCCGGAATACGAAAATTTCAGGATCGCCATAGAATCCCGAGACAATCTTCCGACTCCTGAACAACTTAAAATTAAAATAATCGAAGAGTTTGAAGCAAGGAACAAAAATACTATCAACAGTAATTCCGAAGACGCCTTCCTCTCGAAATTTCAAAAGAAAAACCATTTTCGTCGTAAACAATCAACCAAAATCCCAATCAACCAAAACCAATCAATTAAAATGGAATGCAAAAGATGTGGACGCAACAACCATGAAACTAAAGATTGTTATGCCAAAACGTTCAAGAAAAAAGAATCTTCTTACAGAACAGAACAAGAACAATGCCAGTCGACGGCAAACGCAAAAGAAAAATGGTGTATTGACTCCGGTAGTACGTCTCACATATGCAATGACCGACGTCTATTTGAAAGTTTAACCGACAATACTGAACAGAGTTTCTTGAAACTCGCGTCAGAAAATCAAAGTACACCTATTTTTGGCAAAGGAAAAGTAAAAGTCGAACTCCCTGATCAAATCATCAATCTACAAAACACATTATACGTACCCGAAGTAACGACAAACCTACTTTCTTGTGAGCAAGATCACACAAACTGGTTGTAAAGTTTTATTTACCAAAAACGAAGCAAAAGTTCTTAATCAAAGAAATGAAGTTCAACTTCGAGCCCAAGAAAAGAATGGACTTTACTACATTCATAATTACAAAGACGAACACTCGCACAAGACTAGACTGTCCACCTCCTCAACAATCGACGTATGGCACAAAAAATTAGGACACGTTAACGAAGATGACTTGAAAATTGCATGTAAAAAGAAAATTCTCAAGGGCCTGTCATTCGACCTTAGTGAAGATCTCGGCAGTTGTGACACCTGCATCAAATCGAAGATGACACAAACTCCGTTTCATTTTCGAGAGACTCCTAAAAACGTCGAAATCCTCCAAATTATACATTCTGATGTTTGCTGTCCAATGAACATCGAATCACCAGGAAGAGCTAAATTTTTTGTAACTTTCATTGATGAAAAATCACGATACAGCCGTGTCTACTTCTTGAAACACAAAAATGAAGTGTTGGAACATTTTAAAATTTTCAAAGAAGAAGCTGAAAATTTCCATGGCAAAAAAATTAAATGTCTCCAGTCTGATAACGGAAGAGGTGAATATTGCAACCGAGCATTCGATCACTTTCTCCAAGAAAACGGGATTCAAAGACGTTTGTCAGCTCCCTACACACCTCAACAATATGGGTTAGCTGAAAGACTCAATAGGACCCTACTCGGGAAGGCAAGATGCTTGATGGTTGACTCCAATGCTCCTCAATACCTGTGGGCAGAAGCGATCAACACGGCAAACTATCTAAAAAACCGCACCCCATCAAGATCTTTGAACCATCAGACACCCATACAAAAATGGAGAAATAAGAAACCTTCCATCAGACACCTTCAAATCTTTGGCACCAAGGCGTTTGTATTGAATAAACGACCAGGAAATAAAAAATTCGAGCCACGAGCAAAAGAAGGCATTTTCGTTCGGCTATTCAGAAGTATCCAAAGCTTACCGAATATGGATTCCCTCAGAAAACAAAATTGAAATTAGTCGCGACGTGAAAATTGTTGATGAACTCCCTCCTCCTAAAACCAATAAAATCGGAGCCAGACAACTCTTGAAATCACGCTCCAACCAAAAACGAGTGAAGAAAAACGAGATAGAGACGACAAATGTGACCGCGAAAATGTAGAGCAGGAAGAAATTCAAGCTATAAACAATCAAGAGAGTCAAGAACTAGAACCAGAACTAGAAGACATTCAAGATATGAACGTTGGAGAAGCTTGCGTTGCTCAAAATTCATCAGTTCATAATAATCATTCACAACTCAGAAGGTCTGAAAGATCAAGAAGAGCACCCTTATGGTTGGAATCTTTCGACACTTCAAATGCAACTTTTCCCGAGGTAGATAAAAATGACTCACACTACTGGGATGAAGCAATTAAAAATGAAATCATAGCTATCTAAAGAATAACACATGGGATATAGTTTAAAAAATGATTCAAACAACATAATCGGTTGCCGAATGATTCTAAAAGAAAAATTTAAAGCTGACGGTTCCCTCGACAAGAAAAAAGCGAGACTTGTCGCAAAAGGATTCGCTCAACGAGAAAACGTAGATTATACAGAGACCTTCGCACCTGTAGCAAAATTAAGTTCGGTCCGTCTTCTCTTGAGTATCGCTGTTGAAAAAGGAATGACCCTGAATCAGCTTGACGTATCTACGGCATTCCTGAACGGTGACCTCGAGGAGAACATATTCATGGAGCTCCCTTCAAATTTGACTCAAGAATTGGAAAATATCATCAAAGACAAATCAACAAGCTTCGACGTCCAACAAAAGGCAAATGAAATGCTCCAAAAACTTCAAAAAGGGAAGAATGAAAAAATATGTTTTCATCGAAAAGCCCTTTACGGCTTGAAGCAAGCAGGACGACAATGGTACCGAAAACTGGACAAGAAATTGAATGAATTGGATTTCAAGCCATCCGATGCTGATCCGTGCATTTATTCTTCAAAGACAGGGCGAGTACTTCTCGCAGTATACGTCGATGATCTAATTATAGCATCGTCGAGCAAAGAAGACTTCAAAAATCTAAAACGCGAATTAGAAAAATCCTTCGAAATGCATGCCTCGGAATAAACTTTACCTACAAGGACAGCGTCTTAACGGCTAATCAAACGAAATACATCGATGAAATTCTTGACAAATTCAAAATGACGAATTGTAAGTCAGTCAATTCACCAATGGATCCGAAGATAAAACTCGAAAAAGGCAAATCTCAACCGGACGAAAATTTGCCCTATCAACATTTAATTGGCAGTTTGATGTACTTAGCTGTTGCTACCAGACCAGACATCAGTTTTGCTGTCAGTTACTTAAGTCAATTTAATAACTGTTCTGGAAAACAACACTGGGAAGCTGCAAAAAGGGTTCTCAGGTACTTGAAAGAATCTTTCGCTAACTTTGGACAAAATGTCCTTACTTACACAGAAAAAAGTGTGCTCTTTTCATTGGTGTCGTTGGATTTAACCTAGGACGCATGCTTCCCAAGTTCCAGCTGTTTTTGTTGCGAAAATCAGTGATGTGCTGAAAAACGTGAAAAAATCTATTATCTCGACTGGTAAAGGAAATCGGACCCTAGGTCATAAGACCAGTCACCCTGTCCTATAGAATATCCATGCGAAAATAAATTTTAGGCAATAGCATCAGATTCAAATTGAGCTACCACATATGAATTATTCTCGCGTGGATATTCTGCAGGATCATTATGTTTGAGTGCTACGGGTCTTGAAAAATAACCCTACCAGTAAAATCTCGCTTTTTGGCGATATTACATATTTCTTGATTGGATGTATCTCCGAATATAACAAACGTAGGACGCTCGGACTGGGCTTAAATTGTAGCAAATTTAGTTGGCTTCAACAATGTATATTGTGGTCATACTCGAAAAACGCTTTCTTCTGGTATTTTTGTTTAACAACCTAAAAAATTGATGGAATTTCGTGGTTTTTCGAGAGCCACGAGTTGAGCACAAGGTTTTGAAGGCTGCAAACTTGAGTATAAACTGCTCTCATTGGCCCTAACAATGTGCAAAAGAAAAAACAATTACATGCATATTTGCGATGTTTGATGTTTATATTGACTGGCCTATTTATTCACGCTGGGGCAACAATTAGTTGGTTCTC
Source organism: Corythucha ciliata (assembly GCA_038030265.1). NCBI lineage: Eukaryota > Metazoa > Arthropoda > Insecta > Hemiptera > Tingidae > Corythucha > Corythucha ciliata. The sequence continues at coordinate 3,444,040 of CM075939.1, forward strand.
AAAGAAACAGAATACTGTGGCTCTGTGAACAGCCGAAGCAGAATATTCCGCAATAACAGAAGCAGCGAAAGAAGCAATACACCTCAAGCAATTAGCCTCAGATATGGGTTTACCACACAAAAAAATGTTAATTTACAATGATAACCAAGCGGCACAGCACATCGCCACAAATCCCGTTGTAAGCTCCAGATCGAAGCATATTGAAATTAAAAAACACTTCATTCGACAAGCAATTGAAGACAATCTAATCGAACTTCGCTATCTGAAGACTGAAGTTATGACGGCGGATCTCCTAACGAAATCAGTCCCGAAACCACGTCATATTCGTCTCTCAACAAAAATTGGACTCTCAAAACTCTCTCGTGAGGGGGAGTGTTGAATATTTACACTCGCTCCAGCCTCAACAATTAATTTTTTTATGTAATGATCACATGATCATATTAATAGTTGTCATTGTTCTTTCCCTTCAAGTGGTCATCAAAATATAATAACAATTAAAAAAATCTTAAGGCGACTTTCTAACTTCTCGGTCAATCACATTGCGCTAAAACAATTACAGAAACCCCTGCGATAGAGCTTCTTTTATTCTCAAATTTTGATGTTTATCCGTTTTTAGTGAAAGGGATAAGGAACAAGTACACGGGGAACAATTTTTTTTTTTTTTTTTTTTTTTTACTGTCCCCAGAAGAAGCTTTTTACAGTAAGTACACCATATTTTAGAATTTAAGGCATAGAGAAAGGAGTTCTACTCGAATACGATTCGTGAAACTACTCCGAAAAAAGAGGATGAAACGCAGTATTCCAAAGCGTTTTTAAATTGCTAACCTTTTACCTGTTAATGAAACACGTTTTTTTTTGTTTTTTTTTTATAGCTCCTGAGGGTGCGGCTTCTCTGTAACTTACTCTGGGTGTGATTGTGTGTAATTTACGAAGAGAAAGGGACCTTTTTTTTTTTTTTTAGAAAATTTTGAAATTTTAAACGGCGATTTGTTTCCTGGTTCGACTAAAAATCACCTCAACTAAAGACATGATTTCACCAAGAACACAGAAGCCCAATTGTGTGCTTTCAGTCTAATTTTTCGAATTTAAATTCTAAACGCGTTTATAGAAGTAAAGATTCATGTTTTGGTGAAATCAGGCCTTAATTGTTTGATTACTTTCTCGTAAATGTTGTCCAAAAAAAAAAAAAAAAAAATCGGATCCTGAACCCCCCACCACCACTTCGTCACCACAGCCTTTGCAAGGTCTGGCGCCCCCTTGTTTCCGGTCCTTCTTCTTGAACATTTTGTGGGGATTCCTTCGATTCTACTCTACCCCCTTTTTCTCACAAACTCATAAGAGGTTCAGAGGCCGAAGCGTAGTTGTCGTCAAAGTGACTTTCGGTTTATACGAGCATTCCAATCCCAATCGACGTGATCTCGCGTAGATTTCTGTGCGTGTGTGTTTTTTATCGTGTCATGTGATGAGGTTTTCTTGACGACGACTTGAGTGCCGTGTTTTGGTGACCATTTTTCGTGGCATAGGAGATGACTTCGTATCGTTAAATTAATTTACTTGAAAAAAAAAAAAAAAAAATGACGAAAGAAAAACAGACAACTTTAATAACTCTCAACCCTTTTTCAACGTTAAAGAAGAAACGATTGAAGGAAAAATTGTCTCAAAGGTGCGTTTTCAATAACACGTTCGTGTATATTTGGTCCGCATTTTTTGCTACTAAAATGATGATGGGGGGGGGGGTTAACATCTTCCCTGTCTTATTAGTCATCTTAGGCGATTCATTCAAGGCTCCCTCCTCGTTCCCTTGGAACAAGAAATTATAGTCATTAGTGTCTAGGTCGAATATGATTGTTCACTGATGATTTCTGACTCCTGAGACCGTCTCACTATAACGATACTTTTTCATATTTAGAAATTCGGTTGGTTGAATTTGTTTTGTTTTTTATTTCCCCTAAATTTTTAATTTTTCAACTCCTCCATATTAAGCCACGTTAATATGAAACAATATTCGTCTGAAATAGTCGCCCATTCATTTGTTTTTTTCATGGCGTTATCCTTACCGTTAGAATTTTATCTTGGTCCTCTAATCGTTGAAAAAATTTTATCGTCGCTTGGAATTTATTTAAATAGTGAAGTTAGTATTTTAATACTTCCTTGTTTAATACGCACTCCAAAACCGAGCTCGTTAAAAATAAAATGAAATGAAGAAAAAAAAAAAAAAAGTGGAGATTATTATGTTTAGTATGAAGGGATTTTTATTGTAAAAGCGAAAAAGAAAATAATTATAAGCCTCGAGAGTTGAATTGTGTTTATTCGCTTATATCACAGCAAACACACGCTCAACAAGGTGTGTTTTTATAATACTACATTTACTTTCTTCAAACAAATAACCGAGTCAAAAAATAAATTTCTGACATAGCCGGGGTCCTAATTTGGTTTTCAAGGAGATTGTAGTGAGTGAGATAGGGTGGGAAGGGGAGGGAGGGTTGGTTGTGAATGATAAACATTTTGAGTCACTCCCGGCTTCCGTTGCTCGGAACGAGAGAGAGAGAGTGAGTAAGATTGTGTGAGTGAGGGCGAATGGAAGAAAAAAAATTATTCAGGGAGGTCGTCTTCATTTAACAATAGAAGGAAGCGCCTTATTTATTTTGTATTTAACGGAGAAATTTGACAATTTTTCTTAACTAGGCGTACTCCTCCCCCCCCCCTTCCACAATCGACTCATCTTTGTTTTAGCCCCTAAACGTCGGTGCACAATTTTCTGTAGCGTCCCGTGCCTTGTTTTTGTTACGATATAACCTTGACCCACAGGTCCCTCGTCTCCTGATCGTTCACTGATTTTGAGGGAGCGTCACAAAGGGCACATTCTTCAAGCTATGTCAGAAATTCTGGAATTTTTCCCAACTTTTTTTGTTTTCCCCGCCCCGCACTTTTCAGGGCGTTAAAAAGGGAGCCTTCCTATACGTCGGCTCCAATTCCCCCCCCCCCCCCACGTCCTGAATAAGGAAATGTTCTGGGGGAATGTTCAACCCCTTCAAACTGGCTAATTCGCATTTAAAACTGAATATTTTTTGCTTTAAAAAACTAACAGAAAAATATTGATTGCTCGAGAATAGAAATTTCCACAAATGGCCATTTTTCGTACAGATATTGTCAATTTATGCCAAAAGGAACTGGCAGAGTCCATTGGAAACTGTTACCCCCCCCCCCCCAGAACCACCATCATGTCCGACAAATTTAGCCCCCAGAGGCTGATCGGATGGCTACTATAAAACGTGAGTTAAAACCGCGATTTGATTGAAACATCAAATTTGGAAATACGGCCCCGGAATCCAGAACATTCTGTACAACCAAAACCAAACATTTTAGCTCAATATCTCATGCTATCTGATCCTGAACAAATCCTGAGCATTTGGCTCATTCTAAAACCAAATAATATAGCAGTTGAGTCTATTTTGAACCCAAGTTTCAACCTCTCAAAACCAAATTTTACGCATTTAGCTTGTTCAAATCAAAATTTTATGGATTTTTGATCTCTCAAGAACAAACTTTCGTTGGTTTGGCTCTTTCAGAACCGAATTTCACGTCGTAAGCACTTCCTGTAACTTTGGTTGATACTAAAAACTGATTAAGCTTGTTTAATAAACCTAATTTCGAGACGTTGGCCTTTTCAGACCACAATGCTGCCGGCCATTCGCTCCTCCATAACCAAATGTCGTGGATTTAGCTTCTTCAAAACAGAATTTATACCATTTCAGCCAGAATTTCGCGTATTTTCCCCTCTTTCAAAAATCGGTTTCGCAGCTTTGAGTAATTCGAAAGCTAATTTACCTGTTTCAAAAGCCAAATTTTTCTATTTGGGTTAACCTAAAAAAGCAAAATTTTGTTATTTTGGCTATTACAAAGGCCAGTTACACGGATTTTCAAACGGAAATCCTCCGCATTCATCTCCTTCAAATCCCGATGTCAGGCAATTTTGCTCTTATAAACCCAAATTCCGCGGGATAACCTCTTTCAAAAGCAAAATTACGTTTGGCTCTTTTAGACCCAAATTTCTTGTATTTGACTCCTTCGAATCCAAACTTTGGTACTACCAATTCATACTAAAAAATAAGTTTTTAATTATTTTCCAACTTCCTAGTTCTAGGATCTACAGATATCTGATTCTCTCTCTCTCACATTTGTACTTCTTCAATTCCCCTTATTTTTTTATCTGCCCCCCTCCCACTTTTCTCCGAGGGTTGCTGAGCTGACGGGGGCGGTGGCGATCGCCCCTATGTTACGTTTCCAGTCAAAATTCGCGATTTCCCTAAATTTAAGCAGCAATTTAGCGCTTTTTCGCAGTTTAAGCCACGAGTTGACGATTTTTCTCAATTTTAACTGTGAATTATTGTTTTTTTTTTTGTCAATTTTATCAATGAATTAGCTCTTTGTCCCATCATTAACCGCCAAGTAGCATCTTTATCCGACTAAATAGCGATGTTTCTTCATTCTAGCCGCAAATTAGTGTTTCGACCATTTTATCCGCCAATTTAGTTCTTTTTCCCAACATTAGCCGCAAATTAGCGTGTTTAGCCGGCAAAATTTTTCGATTTTTCTCATTTCCTCCATTTTTTTTTTTTTTTAATTATTTAATTGATTTTTTGTGTTCTTGAGAACGCCCAAATCTTGGCGAATAGCCGCAAAATAGCTGAATAATGAATATCCACGAAAATTTAAATTGTGCGGGCCTAAATATCGCTAAGATTACTAGTTTCTGGTCTCGATTTTCCCGTTATTTGAAGTTTCCTATGGTCTTTATTTGTGAGAAATTGCACGTTTCAGGTATTTTTGTTTAGTGCCCGCCGAACCCGAGGAAGCCGGGCACATTTATCCGCGAAATCACGTCACTCGGAGAGTGTTGCTTGAATACTCGGAGCTAAAAATATCAGCGAAATGGCCAGTTTTACTGGCATTTGAAAAACGTAATTTTGGGACTTTCCGGTTGGGCACAAAAAGGCTCAAAAATAGCACAAAATTCCTGGGCATTTGTTTTTTGGAATCGGTTAAAGTGGTATACTACAGCTTTAATGACCTACATTTAAGAGCTAATTATTCGCGACACTGGAAGTTTCGCTGAATTTTGTGCTAACTGGAATAATTGGCTGAATATTTGTGAAATTAATAAGTTAAATGAAAGTGATTTCTTCCGGACGGCGATGGTAGGGCATAGCCCAACACGATTCGAGTTTCGAGAAAAAATGCGCAGTTAGCGTGCTGGACTAGTAATCCAGAGGTTGCAGGTTCAAATCCCGCCTGGGAGCCCATTTTTTCTTGGGCTATGCCCATCCATCGTCGTCCGGAAGATATCCATTCATTTAATTTATTTAATTAAATACCGGCGACAACATATTTCTTTATCTATCGAACTTCATTTGTGAAATAACTAGTTTCAGGTCTTAATGTCAGCAAAATAGCAAGTTTTGTTTTTTCTTCTTATTCTTCTTCTTCTTTAGCGCGGGCAAGACCTCTTGGCTAGCCAGCCACGGCTGAGTGTGATTGCAACATTTGTAATCTGAATATTTGTGAGTCAGCAAGTTCGGGTCTTAATTTGAGTGAAATAGCAAGCTTCGGGTTCGGGGCCTCACACGGCGGGACAGTCAGGCAAGCCCGACCCCTGCAGCTCCCAAAGCCTGGTGAATATCTACGAAATGGGAAGTTTCCTAGCTGAATACACGCACAATTACTATGAAAGTTCAAGTTTCGGGTTTGAATTTCAGCGAAATTGCAAGTTTCGCGTCTTATTTTTGTATAACATTGGAAGTTTTTCAATTGTTTTTTGTCGACATACAACCCCGAGACGGCGCATCAAAGTCTGTCGAGACTCGCCCGCGCAGGCGCAGCACCGGTTTCCATACCGTTTGCGCCACACACTTGACGCACCTCGGTTGTTGACCTTGTGTACCCGCCACCAATTGTACGAGATGTTGACGCGGACCACACGAAAATCCAATTTTCGTGCTTATAGTGCTCCACGGTGGGTGGGTGAACAGCTGGTTTTGTGGGGCTGAATTATTATCTCGGGAGCTGGATAACGGGTTTCCTGACTACGTTATTTTAAGTGAGCCTGTTCTGGGCACATCGACTGGTGGCTGGAAGGCACCCTAAGCCCCTCCCTCCGCGCCTTGCCTTGTGGAAAACTGAAGAAACGGTCAGCAAATTCTTATTGAAGTAGTTTGATTTATGAAGCTATAAGATTATGAAGCCGCCAAAACCTTAGAAAACCGGATAATCAGCCTTAAAAACCCTTGATTGTTGATAACTACAGTTCGCTCGCACAGAAGCAGAAGATACTTCCTGTTTTCTTTAGATACCGAGGTGAATAGCTATCGAAAGGACTAGAATTTGTACAAAGCTTCCCTCCTTTTTGAGTTTTACAGACAGTGACGAGAGGGCAAATAAACTTCAACGAGTTTTCTTTTGATTCCAAGCCCCCACCCACCCACCCAAATTTTTTCCTCTGTAATAAAATGTAATTTGTACACACTTCGAATACGGTTGGAAGCGTCAGTAAGTCCTGTGTCTAACAAAAAAGCTTTTTTTATTTCAATTTTCCGGGCAAAGTATTTTTTCTTTTCCTCCCTTCCCTTGGCTTCAAAACACTAAAGAACAAAAAAAGGAGGCTTTCGCACAAATTAGCGTAATAATTTTTTTTTCTCTTAAGATTTAAAGCATTTTTGTCTTCCCCCCACCCTTTTTGTTGCTTAAAAAGGGGTTGCCACCGCTTTAGCACTGCATCAGAATTAATTAATTTTAAATTGGATGAAGAAAAAAAGGATAAATAGTAGCAAATGGTGGTTTCTTTCCCTTTTTTGTTTCTTTTCCCAGGGCCTTTATTTTTATACCCGAGTGACTTCCTTTTTAGAAGAACCCCACGGTTGTCTTGGTCGTGAATTCCATGGGTGGTGGGACGACGAGGGGTGGGGTTTAAAAATATTTTCCTCCTTTTAAGTATAAGTATTCAATATTTAAATTCGCCGCAAAAAGAACGACGTGAGATTTATCTTGTAAAGAAAGTCCCAACTAACTCTGTAATTTTTTTTTTTTTCTTTCTTTGTCAAATTTCACCACACCGGATGGTCAACCCCCGTCCTTTCGATTCCTTTTCTTTCTTTCTTTCTTTTTTTTTTGTTTAACCCACTCAACACGGTACGTTTCCACAAGGGAAAAAACGATCGAACAAGAATACAAACGGGATGTTCCTCGCCCAAGAAGACCTTTCCTGAAACTTTTTTTTTTCATCTTCCGTATAACAAGCCGTGAACATATGCTTGCGGCTTTCACCTTCGTATATAGCGGAGCCTTGTAAAGGCGAACTAGTCGCCCAGGAATGTTTTATCCCTTGAAAATGTATAAAACCTGCCACGGCGCTAAGGTGAAAAATTAATAATGAAATGTGTGGTGAGTGGGTTAATCCTACGCTTTTCCTTGTGCTTATAGTTTTTTAAACGGCGAAAGGAGTTCAATAAAAAAAAAAAAAAATATTAATGCGTAAGTGCAAAGTCACGACGGAGAAATTTCTTGGTATTTTTGGAAACAGCGGTGGGGGGGGGGGTTGGATGAACGAAAGGAAAGGAGGCAACTCTTTTTTTTTAAATCGAATGAGATTTTTGATTTCGAATAGAGGAATTAAGCGCTTTATCGGGTTAAAAGGTGTTCCTCTATTCGTTACAACGCTCGTTCCGTTATCTTTTCTAAACATTTCCTGAGTTAATCAATGAGAAACCGTTTTCTGCACAAAAAATCCCACGCAAAAATGCACTTCGTCGATATTTCATGCAATTTCGAAGCAATCGCAAGATCTAAATAGCTATTTTTTCTTTTTCTTTTTTTTTTTAGAAGAACGAAAAGTCGTGAAATCGCACTTTTTAAAGCGCTCCACTTCAACAAGTTATAATAGCGAAGAGAAAAAGTAGAGGCCCTAGAAACATATGCCGTGTCGCCCCGTACACACACACACACGGTGGCATTAATTATTCTGACCCGAAATTCACAAATTCAAGCTCTAGTTAACTCTTCCGTGACCACAGGTGACCCTCTATATCAGTCAACTCCATCGAAAACACACAGCTAAAAAGTTGTCACGATTTTAGAGAGCTATTTCTACGTCACTTTACAACTTCGTGGGCAGGGGGTAGGGGGTGGAGAGATCGTGCATTCTATTTTCGTTTTATGAAATTTTTATTTTATTTTGTGTGCTAGCGTGACCAGTTGAGGAGGAGGGGTGGGGAGGTTCGTATCTGAATAAATCAAACAAGGACGATTTCCTCAATCGATGACAATTCAGCGTTCACTGTGGTTAAAAACTTTAAAATAGACGTTATCCATTTTGGAAAGGGCCTATTTTTACGAGTGATAATTTGGTTTAAAACCCCGAAGATAAGCTTCAAATAACATGATACCACATCACAAACTCTATAAAAGGTAAAGGTCTGCCTGAGGGAAAAAAGCGAAGAAAACACGCTCGGCGATGTTATTGACCAGAAAAAAATTAAGTCAAGGCCGTCAAGTTGAACGTTTAGGAAGTGCACGTGGGAATTTAAATATTTGAACAGGACGTTCTCTCAAGGAATTGAGCATAATGATGACGTTTTTATCTCGAAGTTGGTCGAATTTTTTAAACAGAAATGAAAAAGAGACGTATTGTTACTATGAGAAAGTCAAGTACAAAAAAGGCACGCTAAACCAGCACGCAAGCAGAGACGCTGGGCTACTGGAAGTAATCGATGTGACGCAGGCACACATCAGGCGATATCGTCTCCACAGATATCTTTGCCACGCCGTCCCGGCCCCAATTTGCAAACTTTGTGGATATTTAGCTCCGAACGGTGTAATTTTGCTGCTATTCAGCAAGCTTTGAGTGCAAGCTTCAAGACCGGCTGGACAGGGGGGGGGGCTGTGAAATAAAAAAGGGTCCCGAAATTTACAATTTCGCCGGAATTCAGCCATGAAACTTTTAATATCAACATTGGAATTGGTCGCGGGGTGGTGGGTTTTTGTGCACTTTTGGGGCCGGCTTTGACTGAGCTCGCAGCCGCCACACACGAAAGGCTTCGAAACTTGCAATTTGGCTTGAATTAAGACGGCAAACTTACAAATTCACTGAAATGAAGACCCAAACACCATCAAAATTTCGCCATAAAACTTGAAATTTTCTGGCTGAACCTCGCGCGGCGATTGTTGCCTTTTGGAAAAAAGACTTCAAAAATTGCAATTTCGTCAAAATAAAGACTCAAATCTTACACTTTTTCTGGAATATAGACCCAAAATTTTCATTGGCGCGGATATTCATCCAGGAGACTTCCAATTGTCGTAAGTACTCTCGTCAGGTTTTCGCCGCCACATAAAAATAGGCCTCAAATAAAGACCCCCCCCCCCCAAACGTGCAATTTCACTGAAATTAAGACCCGGACACCAAAAAAACGTGTAGTTTCGCTCAATTTAGGACCCAGACCTTGTAAGCTCACAAAAATAGCCACAGGGTCCGCGCCCGATGAAGAAAAAAAAAACCCTGAACCTATATTCAGAGCCCAATGCTTACAATTCCGCTAATATTTAGCTTCGAATTATGAAATTTCGCTGGTTATTCATCGAGCACTGGGGTGATCTCGGTGGCCGGCTGTACCGCGCGGACGGTTGTCACTTTAAAAAGGCCCCAAAAATGCAATTTCGTCGTATTTTTGTGACACGAAACTTGCAATTTGGCTTAAATGAAGACCCGAAACTTGCATTTTTGCTGGATTTTCGACCCTAAATTTTCATTGGTGAGGATATTCAGTCAGAAGAGGTCCGCAATTTCGTGAGTATACGTCAGGCTTTTGCTGCTGGTTGGGGTCAGCAAGCCTTGTGTTCGACTAAAAAGGGCCACTCAAATTCGCCGAAACTAGGAGTTAAACTTGCACTTGAATATTCAATCATGAAACTTCCAAAATTCGCAGATATTTAGCTCCGAAATGTAGCAATTTGTTGGCTATTCAAGAGATTTTGCCCGCGTGCTATTTCAGGGAACAATTTAGCCATAAACATGCGATTTATTGAGTCTTTAGACTCCGATGCTTACAATTCCGCGGATATTTTGCTTCGAATTGATGTGATTTCGTGTCGATGTCGCGGATAGTTACAACTGAAACTTGAAATTTCACTGATATTTAGCAAATATTCATCAAGTTTTGGGCTATTTCAATGTCATTACGCTGAAATAAAGACCGGAAACTTACCAATTAGCGAAAATTAAAATCGGAAACTAGCAATTTCGCCGGATATTCACACCACAAACGTGCAAAATCGCTGATTTTTAGCTCCGAGAATTGCCTTAATTTGGCACGCATGTGAACCTGGCACATCACATGTCAGAAAATTTAACGAAAAATGAATCAATCGTTTGTTTACCGTTTGTTTACGTTTGTTTTGCCAAAATTTTCGTTTGTTTGGCATTCGGAATATGATTTTTTTTAAAAACAGCATGTGTCGGGCTAAGTTCACGCAACCCGACACATGGGCGGAATCGTTTGTTTCGCGGCATATTCCGTCTCATTATCGTTTGTTTACGTTTGTTTAGCCGAAATTTTCGTTTGTTTAGCATTCGGAATATGATTTTTTTTAAAAAACAGCATGTGTCGGGCTAAGTTCACGCAACCCGAGACATGGCGGAATCGTTTGTTTCGCGGCATATTCCGTCTCATTATCGTTTGTTTACGTTTGTTTAGCATTCGGAATACGATTTTTTTTTAAAAAACAGCGTGTGTCGGGCTAAGTTCACGCAACCCGACACATGGGCGGAATCGTTTGTTTTGCGACATATTCCGTCTCATTATCGTTTGTTTACGTTTGTTTAGCCGAAATTTTCGTTTGTTTACCATTTCATGTATGAATTTTTCGAAAAACAGTATGTGTCGGGCTAAGTTCACGCAACCCGACACATGGGCGGAATCGTTTGTTTCGCGGCATATTCCGTCTCATTATCGTTTGTTTACGTTTGTTTAGCCATAATTTTCGTTTGTTGAGCATTTTGAATGTGATTTTCTTTTTAAAAAACAGCAGGTGTCGGACTTAGTTCACGCAAACCAACACATGGAAGGAATCGTTTGTTTCACGGCACATTCCGTCTCCATCTCGTTTGTTTATAGTACGGTGCAATTAGACCTATACCCCAACATCCAAAGTGAAAGTTTCCCTTCAACGCCAAATTGTTCCTCACAACCCACATATTGATTGGTAAAATGTTCCACCATTTGGAGCTATGGGTTTGTGTAGGAGGGGGTGTTAAGTTAGTTAATTCTCATTTTGTTCCAGTATTTCTCAAATATTTCGAAATCTATGCGGTTTAGCGTGAAAATGAGCGTTCACAAAAATAATCTTCATCGAATTGCCCACAAAAATGATCCCCGAGATAAAGGATAATCTTACTTGAATAAACAGTTCGAGAGTTACGACGGGTGTAGTAATAAACATTTTTCGTATTGCGACGTTTTTTGTATAACTTAGCCCGACACACGCTGATTTTTTAAGAAAATATAAATTCAAAATGCTAAACAAACGAAAATTTCGGCTAAACAAACGTAAACAAACGATAATGAGACAGAATATGCCGCGGAACAAACGATTCCGCCCTTGTGTCGGGTTGCGTGAACTTAGCCCGACACATGCTGATTTTTTAAGAAAATATAAATTCAAAATGCTAAACAAACGAAACTTATGGCTAAACAAACGTAAACAAACGATAATGAGATGGAATATGCCGCGGAACAAACGATTCCGCCCCTGTGTCGGGTTGCGTGAACTTAGCCCGACACATACTGTTTTTCGAAAAAGTCATACATGAAATGGTAAACAAACGAAAATTTCGGCTAACCAAACGTAAACAAACGATAATGAGACGGAATACGATTCCGCCCCTGTGTCGGGTTGCGTGAACTTAGCCCGACACATGCTGTTTTAAAAAAAAATCATATTCCGAATGCTAAACAAACGAAAATTTTGGCAAAACAAACGTAAACAAACGGTAAACAAACGATTGATTCATTTTTCGTTAAATTTTCTGACATGTGATGTGCCAGGTTCACATGCGTTAATTTGGCCATATGTACCAGGCATTGGGCATTCGAGCAATTCAAATTGTTCTAAAATTGTTGACCCCATTGCCCCCCCCCCCCCATTGAAGAACTAATTACAACCATCTTTGCAGTCTTATTTATTCAGGTCGTATGCATTTCGGGCACAAACAGTGACTGATGGTGTCACATTTGCAGTGCAAGGAGTCAATTGCTGAGGAGGGGTCACTGTTTGTACCCGAAATGCATATATGACCTGAAGGAAGAAGACTTGAAATACAGTTGTAATTAGTTCTTCAATTGTGAAGGAGTGGAGAAATTAACTTTTTCTCAATTTGTACGGACAACAATAGTTAAACACAGTACAATAGCGTTTCCCATTTGCACAAAAATGTGCACCGTGGGGCATCAGCTCATAGCAGTGGAAATTTGGCGCCCCCGGACGAATCTTACACCAATGCCTTCCTAAACTTACCGTCAGGAGCCGCAAATTATCGTTTTTTTTTCCAAACTTCATCACTTTTTATCAATTTCATCGGTGAATTAGCGATTTGCCTTCATTTTAGCCGCTATCGAGCGATTTTACCCGAGAATTAGCGCTATATTTTCTAATTTTAGCCACGAAGTTGCCTCCGGAAAACGCAACTTGCCATTTACTCAAATTTATTTCTGTGAATCAGCAAATGTTCTCAATTTAACCCCATAAATAGCCATTTGTCTTGATTTTAGCCGTGAATGAGCGTTTCACCTAATTTTAGCCACCTAGCGACCCATAAATGAGAATCTTATATCCCAATTTTATTTTCCCCGCGAATTAGCGCATTTTCCTCGTTTAGCCGTGGACTAGCGATTTTTTTCACTTTCAGCCATGAAGTTACCTTCAGAAGCCGCGAATTAGCGTTTTTTTTCTCTCGTCAGCGCTTCTCAATTTTATCGGTGAATTAGCGATTTTATCTACTTTAGCCGGGAATTCGTGATTTTAGCCGCTAAAGAGCGATTTTCCGCAATTTATCTGTGAATTAACCGTTTTTCTCAATTTTAACCGACAGTCAGCGTTTTTTTCACTTTTAGCCACACGAGTTAGAGCTTTTTTTCAGATTGAGCCACGAACTTGCCTTCTCAATATAATAAACCGAGAATTTATGTTTTCGAATTAGCGCTTTTTCTCAATTTTTCACTATTTTATCCGTGAATTAGCGTGTTTCGTAATTTTAATCGCGAATTGCTGTTTTATTTTACACTTTATCAGCGATTGTAGAGCAGTAGAGCTTTTTCTCAATTCTAGCCGCGAAGAAACGTTTTACCTCGCGAATTAGCCGTGTATTTTTCTTAATTTTATCCGTGATTTAGTACTGTTGCCCACTTCTATCCTTGAATCAGAGATTTTTCTCAATAATTTCAGCCATGAATTAGCCATTTATCTCAATGTCAGCCCCAAATTAGCAAATGTTAGCACTTCCATACTTTTATCCGCTTACTCTCCCCCAAGAACAGCACACAAGGTGTGCCTTCCTTCTCAATTTTAGCCGCCCACGAGGAGGTGCGAATTGTAGCGTTTTCCATTTTTTCACAAAAATCCTAGGGGTGCCAAAATCAACGAAAAATTAACGTTAAAAATTATAATTTACCACTGCAGGCCACGGGCGGGCCATTGTGAAAGGCTCAAAGGCTGTGAAAGGCGGGCCCTGGGGTTGGCCACTTATGCATTATAGTGGGGGAGGCATTTCTCCATTTTTGCCGCGAATTGGTGCTTTTATTAACTTTGGCCGCTTGCAATGTTTTCTCAATTTCAGCCGTTAGCAAAATAAAGCGAGGACATTGCACTGTTTCTAAATTTTATAGTCCCAAAGTTGCCTTAGACGACCACTATCTTACAGCGTTCCCCATTTGGGCAGGTCATTTCCACCCCTCTTGTCTGAATTAAATCATATGTTAATGGAGAAAACGGGTGGAAATGAATTGTCCCGTTGCAGAACTTTATGCAAATGGGAAACGCTATTAGACGCAAACTGAAACTGTACTTTTACAGTCGCGAATTCAACGCTTTTTCTCAATTTTAACAACGAATTTGGCGAGGGAGAGCGCTAATTATACGTTGTCTTAGCAGTGCGTTAGCACTTTCTCTCAATTTGAGCTGAAAATTTAGTGTTTTTCTTCACTTTTAGTGGATTAGCGCTTTTTCTCACTCTTACTTGAAACAGTCTTCAGAAGCCGAAAATTGGCGTTTTTTACTCTTAAACGCTTGGCCAAATTTTTCTCCAATTTAGTTGCGAGTTAGCGTTTTTCCCCCTTTTTTATTTAGCAATGAATTAACAAATTTCTCAATTTGAACTGAGAAAGAGCGTTTTTTCTTAATTTTAGCCGCGCTAATCAGTGATTTTTCAAAATTGACCGCAAATTGCCCGGTTTTTTACATTTTAGCCCAGCATTAACAATTATTTTTACTTTTACTTATGGATTTTAGCGCTTTTCATCAGTTGAAGCCGCGAATTAGCCGGGTTTTCCACCAATAGACATGAAATGGCAATTTTTATCGATTTTTACCACAAATAAATAGCCTTCAGTAGCCACGAATTGGCAAACTTTCAATTTGGACATTTTTTTCTATTTTGGCCACGAATTATCGCTTTTTCTCAATTTTAGTATAGTAAAGTAGCGATTTTTCTCAATTGTTGCCCCAAATTGGCGTTTTCCTAAACTTTCAGCAGTGTAGAAGCACTTTTTCTCAATTTAAGCAACAAAGAAATGTTTGAAATCGTTAATTAGTGGATTTCCAAAATTAGCCGCAAAATAGCGGTTTTTTACATTCTAGCCCTGCGTTAACAATTTTTGTCACTTTCAACTATGTATATTAGCGTTTTTTCTCACTTTTAGCCAGAAATAAGCTGCATTCAGAAGGCGAGCACTGGCGTATTTTCAATTTTGAACACTCAGTGAAATTTTTTGTCAATTATTTTAGCCGTGAATTAGTGCTTTTAATTAGTTTTTAGCAGGAAATTAGCACTTTTGTGAATTTGAACTGAAAATTATCGTTTTTATTCTACGAATGGGAGATTTTTATCAATTTTTGCCACAAATTGGCGATGTCCTCAATTTTTAGCCGCGAATTAGAACTTTTTCTCAATTTGAGCTGAAATCTAGCGTTTTTCGTCATTTATTAGCCGCGTTAATTAGTGATTTTCTCAATATTAGCCGTGAATTAACCTTTTTTTTTTTTACATTTCAGCCCAACATTCGCAATTTATTTTCAAATTTAGTTATGGATTAGCACTTTTTCTCTCTGTTCTCGAAATGTTCTTCAAAAGCTACGGATTGGCGTTTTCTCAATGTTACCCGCGAATATGTGTGATTTATTCACGAATTAGCGCTTTTTGGAAATTTCGTCGACGAAATAAGCGATTTTTACACAATTTTATCCGCGATTTCTTTCACTTGAGTACAGCCTTGATATAGCGCATTAAGTGATGCTTCGAGACCGAGAAAAAGTCTATTGCAGTTTCTGGACCAAGGCGCGTCTCGGTCTCGTGCATCACTATAAGCGCAAGTTCGTAATTTTAGCAGCGGCCTTGGCTCAAAAACAACCCACCGTAAAATTGCCGTTATACGCCGAAAATAAGCAATTTTTTTCTAAATTATGGTCTGAAAGTCGCATCGAAAAACCAGGAATGTGGAGTGTTTTGCAGTTTTAGTCACGAATATCAGCACTTTTCCAAACGTTTTGCCACCTAATCGGCCCAACGTCGGCACATTGGAGAGCCTTCTCAATTTTATCTGCTTGCGGACCTAAAGAAACTTAGGGATCGGCGTATTTTCTCTATTTCAGTAGCGAATTTACTTCTAGAAGGTGCACAATTTTCAATTTTAGCCATCAGAATTGCGCTTTCGTGGACTCAATTGAATATTTAGCCACACTGCTGTTTGCTGATCACTAGTAACAATCTATTCTCCAAGTAGGAAAATCGTCTAAAGAAGTCAAATCGCTGTTCAATCGTATACCAAAACTCCTTGTCACTTAGCTAAAAAGTGATTTCACCACCCGAAAGTACAATTCGGAGCGAGTTTTACCATCTGAGAAATCATTCAACAAATTTGCGTTACACCCCCCACCCCACACCCTCAATTTGCGCCCCTCCCCTCCACCACGAACATTATAAATATCACGATGCAACCGTTCCCATATCTACGTACATATTTATTTATATCTCACGTATAGCGATGGTGAACTCGTGCATGACTCTTGGATAGGCTGATAAGCGGTGGGAAATGCTGTATTTGCACTTTGAAAGATTGTTAAGCTGATGTGCACGTTTTTTTTTTACACCTAAAAATATTTATTTCAAGGCATTCCCCCCTGCCCGTCTGTCTCTTATTCTCTCATATCCCTCGGATTCTTTAAAAAGGCGCGTTTTCATTTCAATGCCTTATCTCGGAATTTTCTATTTATTTGACTGCTGTCTAATTTGACGCGGAAGTAATATTCTTTCACTTAGTTTTTACGTAGTTTCGTGTTCAATACATTGTTTGGGAGGGTAGTATACGGGATGAGGGTTGCTAGCAAACGGTGGCTTTTAAAATGTGTGTTTATATATATGTACATATATATTTTTGTGAGGAGCACTTGACTTCTCCATTAGCAAGAGAAGCCTTAAATAGCTATAACAGAGTGCCGGTGGGCCTGTCAGAGAAAGCGTTCCTCATTGCAGTTATTTTAAACGTTTAAAAAGTTTAGTAGGTAGAACTTATGCTTAGGAGTGGTTCTTTTTTATTTTATTTGACCGATCGAAGCCTCGCATATTTTTATTTGTGCGACGGTTTAACGGGAGAGGTAGTAACTCTTGAATTTCGCACCGGATGCCCTTTCCCTACGTCCTTCCCTTATTTTATGTCATCGCTGTTTCTTCCCGGGGGGGAGCTCTGATTCTCATTCCTTGTATCCTATTCATTCGAATTGAAAACAATGGAATGACATCAACCGGGATATGAGTCACCCCCGCCCCCTCGTCACGCATTCCCTAACAGCAGTTCGTCTCCGACGAGCGGATTACGCGATTTCACTTCACCGACCTCTTCTTATATCCACCAGCGAGTGACGTTTTATCACTGTCGTATACCTAAAACGTTTACTCTCCTTCTAGAGCCCCCCTCCTCCCCACTTCAGCGCTCTTTCTATTGTCAATGTCACACGTTTTCGGGTTGACATTCAGTTATTGTTTCTAAAGCCATCCCCACATACATTTTGTTAAGGGAAAGAGTCTATGGGAGTTGCTCTCTTGTGTACAACCACGTCGTATTTCTTTTTGAAATACGAATTTGATGGTTCGTTGAAGGGATTATGCCGACATGGGAAATTCGCCGACATGTGCGTCTTTAACTTGAAATTAGGGCTCCAAAAGTTTTAGGAGCAAGGACATCATGACAGGAGGGTTTTTAGGACTGGCAGGCTATGGCGTTGTGGTTGAGAAAAGGGGCGAGGGCTATAAACGATCCTTCACGTCGCTACTCAAAAAATGATTTATGTCTTCGAACACCATAATCGTAACCATTCAAAAATTCATATCATCTGCCGAAGAATCCCTCATTTACGAACCCTTTTACGTATGGGTCACGAAATGTCTCATTGTGTAGCCATAACAAGACCTAAGTTGAAATACAAAATAAAATGTAAAAAATTGCGCGTCATTTTTTAATTAGGTCGAATATGATCGTAATTTAACGTTTCCGCCGCTGTCGCGTGATAAACTATATTTTTTTTCAGTTCCATAAACGTACGAACGAGTATTATGTGTCAAGGTTTTAAGGTTCGTACTACAGAAAAAAATGGGGGGGCGACTTTCCGGGTTATTCGATTGATTTATTTTTCCTAATCAAAGCCATGCACTCGTGTTCATTGTTTTTGAATCGAACGAACGAGTTTTGTGGGGTTGGAAAAAGTTTTTTTTCTCTCTCTCTCTTGTTGGTGACAGAAAAGCATCTCCCGCAACCTTCAAAACGCCCGCTCCCAGCAAAGTTTCATTCAACGTTTCTCCCTCTCTCCGTATTAATGTCTGAAACTTTATTTTCCCCCGGGTTATGTATTTTAGAAACCAAACAACTTCTGTTTGTAGGATGATATCAAAACTTAACATTTTACTTGATTATTATTACAGTCCTAGAAGCCATAGACGACAATTAAAGTATTAACTCTTAAAATGTTTTTTGTCGCTTTTAACTCACCCCTCCTCCTCCCCCCCTTCCCATCAAATGATTTCAGGGAGCCGCGAACTGTTGTCTTGAATAAAGGAAACTCTGGTCTCGGTTTCAACATTGTGGGAGGCGAGGATGGTGAAGGCATTTTCGTATCGTTCATCCTAGCCGGCGGGCCTGCGGACGTCGCGGGTGATTTGAAACGCGGCGATCAAATATTGAGCGTCAACGGGATCAATTTGAAAAATGCCACTCACGAAGAGGCGGCCCAGGCTCTCAAGGTATTATGGAGATTTTTTTTTTTTTTAATGTAAAATTCTTCTTAAACTTCGTTTGTCTTGTTCAGGGAGCCGGTCAAACGGTTACAATCGTCGCTCAGTACAAACCCGAGGACTACAATCGCTTCGAAGCGAAAATTCACGATTTAAAACAACAGATGTCTCAACAGGTGTCCCATGGCACTCTCCTGAGAACGTCACAAAAGAGATCTCTTTATGTCAGGTGTGTACGTCAATTTTGACTGAATAGAAAATGAGTTGTGGCCGAGGGGGGGGGGCACGTGTTAGAATGTCTTTGAGTTTTTGAAAGAAACACAAGGGGGGCATAGCGCGGGGTATCAACAATGTTAAAAGTTATTTTAATTGGTCCAGGAATCATCTTTTTTTATAAGAATGTCAAGAATGAAGAAGAAACTAGCTCAGCACAAGTTTACTGTTGGTAAAATGAACAAGAGGATTGACGTACGGCTCAAGTAAGCTTTCTTGATGAGACTCGAGTGGGGGGGGGGAGGTTTGCTGTAACTTTGAGCTATGTGTCTCGGGCTACGAGAAATTGTGACATAATTATCAGAGATGAGTTCATTTTTTCAAAACTTTAGTAGGGACAGGGTTGCAAACCGTTCTTTTTCCGTCTCAGGACCTAAATTCTACCTGTCTTGGTATCTAAATGAAACAAAAAGACGTGGCAAAGTAGCAAAAATCTGAAAACTGACAAAAAAAAAAAAAGTCAGGAATCTGAGAAAATAGTGAGGAGGTTGAGAACAAATTCATAAAACAAGGTTTTTAGTAAAGAAAATAATAAACTGGAAAAAAGAAGTCAGGAAACTGGCAAAAATTGTTCGACTGAGAAAAAAAAAAGTTAGCAGACTGTCAAAAATATCAGGAAGCAAATCCAAAAACTCCGGGAACAGACATAAATGTCAGTAAACTGACAAAAGATGTGGAAAACTGGCCAAAAAAGTCAGGAAACTGGCAAAAAAAAGGTCAGAAATCTGGCCAAAAAAGGCCGAAAACTGACAAAAATGTCAGGAAAGGTACAAGAGATGAGTAAAATTAGCAAAAAAGTCAAGAAACTGGGGGGGGGGGGAGGGCAGGAAACTGCAGTGACAGAATCGGCCGACTGAGCAAAAAGGCAGAAAAGTGAGCACGCAATCAGGAAACTGACAAAAATTCATTTACTAACTGAATACAAGTTAGTAGACTGACAAAAATGTCAGGAAACTCCCGTGAAAGTCAGAAAACTAACAAAAGATGTAGAAAACTTGGGGAAAAAAAGTCAGGAAACTGGCCAAAAAACGCCAGAAGCTGACAAAAATGTCAGGAAACTGGCCAAAAAAGGCCAGAAGCTGACAAAAATGTCAGGAAACTGGCAAAAGATGAAGAAAACTGGCCAAAAAATTCAGGGAACTGGAAAAAATTCGTTCACTAACTGAATACAAGTTAGCAGACTGACAAAAATGTCAGGAAACTCCCGTGAAAGTCAGAAAACTGACAAAAGATGTGGAAAACTTGGTAGAAAAATGCCAGGGAACTGGCAAAAGATGAGGAAAACTGGCCAAGAAAGTCAGGAAACTGCGGTGACAGAATCGGCCGACTGAGCAAAAAGGCAGAAAAGTGAGCACGCAATCAGGAAACTGGTGAAAAGTCAGGAAACTGACAAAAATTCGTTTACTAACTGAATACAAGTTAGCAGACTGACAAAAATGTCAGGAAACTCCCGTGAAAGTCAGAAAACTAACAAAAGATGTAGAAAACTTGGGGGGAAAAAGTCAGGAAACTGGCCAAAAAACGCCAGAAGCTGACAAAAATGTCAGGAAACTGGCAAAAGATGAGGAAAACTGGCCAAAAAAGTCAGGGAACTGAAAAAAAAAACAAAAGTCAGGAAACTGCGGTGACAGAATCGGCCAACTGAGCGAAAAGGCAGAAAAGTGAGCACGCAATCAGGAAATTGGCTACAAGTCAGGAAACTGACAAAAATTCGTTACCTAACTGAATAAAAGTTAGCAGTCTGACAAAAAAGTTAGCATCGTTAGGTAGATGGCAAAAACTGGAGAAAAAAGTCAGAAAACTGTCAAAAGAAACTGCGGGGACAAAATTGAGGAACTGAGCAATAAAGCACGAAAGTGACTTCGCAATCAGGAACCTGCTGAAAAGTCAGGAAACAGGTAAAAACAAAAAATCAGGAAACTGGTGACGAAATCGGAAAAAAACTGAGCAATAAAAGGCAGAAAATTGACTATGCAATCAGGAAACTGGCAACACTTTTAGCCCCGAATGAGCGTGTTTTCTCAATTTTAACCGCTAATTAGCGTAACACGGGGGGCGGGCGAATTAAAAGTTTTTTTCTCTCTAAATTTTAGCTGCGGACTTGTCCCCCCCCCTACCCTTCTCCAGGAACAGCCCTAGTGGTTTTCCACAATTTTTAACCGTAAAATGGTCACCAAAAAACCGCGAATTAGCTGTATTTCTGAAGTTTGGTCCGGAAATTGCTTGATGAAACCACGAATTCCCGCGTTTTATCAATTTTAGCCGCGAATAAGCGTTATTCTTTTTAATTTTAACCGCGAGTAAGCCCTTTTTTAGTAATTTCAGCCCGCGAATTTAGTGTTTGTCTCCATTTCAGCCGTGGACTTACTTCCCCCTTCCCTTCAGAAGAGCTCATTAATTTTTTTTTTTCAAAGGTGGTCTACAAGCTAAATTAAGACAATGAATTGCGCATTTACTCAATTTGGTTGGTCGCGAGCGAGCGCTTGTTGTATTTTCTTAATTTTTAAACGCGAATCAACGAGTTTTCTCACTTTTGGTCGATATAATTGAAATTGTAACCGCGAATGAGCGCTTCTTTTCACTTTAAACCGCGTATTAGCGTTTTTCTTAATTTTAACCGCGAATATGTGCTATTTCTTCATTTCAGCCGCGGACTTGGCCTGATGAACAGCTTTTTTTTTTTTTTTTTTTTGTGGACTTGCCACCAGGTACCACGAATTGGTGTTTTTGCACGATTTTAGCGACAAATGAGCAGCCAGAGGCGTAAAGTTTAAGTTTCGACGACTTCAAGAATTGAATGTCGCCAGTGCTAAGCAAATTGTGTAGCTGATTATTTTATTCTGCCCACTGAAATCGCTACTCTGAGAAAGCGCCCTCATGTATTGGGGCTAATATATGTGCGGCAAAATGTTTGGAAAAAGCGATCAATCCAAATTTGAGAAAAAATTACTGATTCGTGGTGTACAGAAACCATTTTACAGGTGAAATTAAGAAAAAAACGCAAATTCGTGGTCAAAAGTAAGAGAAAAATCGCGGCCAACATCAAGAAAAAGGCTAATTCGGGGCTGAGAAAATTGACTAATTCGTAGAATAAAAACGCTACATTACGGGTAAAATTAGCCCGGACCAAAAACGCTAAATCACGGCAAAAATTTGAGATAAATCGCTATTTCGCGGGATAAAACACCAATTCACGAGTAAAATTAAGGAAAAGCTTTATTTCACTGATAAAAATGAGAAAAATTGCCAATTGACGACTACAATTTTTTAAAAAGCCCTAATTCACAGGATAAAAAGCGCTAAATCGGGGCTACAATTGCAAAAAAAATCGCTAACTCGCGGATAAAACCATGAAAATGTGCTAATCCAAAGGTTAAATTTAGAAAAACATTGATTCAAAAGCCAATTCACGCAGGGTGACCAGATGTAAAAGTAGTTTTCGAGAATGTCTGGCACGAAAAAGTAGGACAAAAGTAGAACGCTCGTGACGGAGTGTAGGACACCCAAAAAATCAGTTTAATGTTAATTGTTCTTTACTTGGTTCGAAAGAGCGAAAACCCGCAAAACTTGGGAATTTTCAAAGGAACAAAATGACGAAATTTGGGTTTAGCCGATAAAGCCGAGTTCGGGAATTTGGTTTTTGAAAGAGTTGAATTAATTTTCCAAATTAGCTAATTTACCTGAAAAACTGATTTTAGTACAAACAAACCCCACGAAATGTGGCTTTTAAAAACGTGAAAATTCGCGAAATTTGGGTGGGAAATAACAAAAATCCGATAAATTGGATTTTTAAGGTTCCGATTTTAAAATATGTGGAAGACGAAATTGGAGGATGAATACACCAAAATGACAAAATTTGTTTTTCCGAAGTCATTTTCCTCCAAATTAGTTCTAAATTAACCGAACCTGTGAAACTGATGTTATAAATTGCTGAAGCCACGAAATTTGAATTTTAATCAAACAAAATGTGTCCTTGAATTTGGGTTTTTAACGAGCCAAGCCCTCAAAATTGAGCTCTGAAAGAGCGAAAGTTCGTAAAAATGGTTTATGAAAGAGCAAAACTCACGAAATTGGTTTTTAAATGGCGAACCCCACGAAATTTAGTTTTTGAAAGCTTGAAAATCCGCAAAATTGGGGTAGGAAATCACAAAAATCCGTGATATCTGTGCTAATATTGAAACATTTGGTCATTGATAACGTGATAGGATAGGAACCGTGATGGCGGAACGTGATCAGGGGAAGTTTCGGTCAAGTCCCACAGCTTTGTTTTAATACGATCGTGAAGAGATATTCGAAGTTACAGACCCACCTGACGTTATAAAGTTGAGTCGAAAAAGTAGGACAAAAACGAGGACACTTTTGACCTCTCTCCCCGGACACATGAAGCCCGGACGTCCCCGGATGCTCTAAAGAGTAGGACATGTCCGGGGAAAGTAGGACGTCTGGTCATACTAAATTCACGGCTTCTGAAGCCAAGTTTGCGCTAATAATTCGCGGATACGGCTTTTGAGGATAAAATTCTGAGAACCAAATCTTAATTCAAGGCTAAAATTAGGAAAAGCCTCTGATTCACGGGGAAAAAAACACTATACTTCGCGTCTAGTACTGAGAAAAGACACTAATGCACGTATGAAATTGAGAAAAATCGCGATGAAAAGCTAAAATGGAGAAAAATTAGTAATCCACCAATGAAATTGAGAAAAACGGCTAATTTACGGGTAAAGTATGGGAAAAACGCTGCTATTTAATTGAGTAAAATGCTTCTTAAGCCAATTTTGCGCCTAAAATAGAGGAAAAGCGCAAACTTGCGGCTTAAAAAAGACCTAAAACGCTAAGCGGGAATACATTATGAAAAACTCACAGCTCAAGTTTTGCAGATTATTGGGCCTCATAGAACCCAATTTCGCTGGTTTCGCTCACTCAAAAAGTCAGTTTAGCTTGACTGACTCCCTAAAAAGCCAATTCGGGGGTTGACCCTTAAACAAAACAAAAACAATTTCACTGGTTTCGTTCTCCAAAATAGATAATGCGAGGGTTGGGCTCGTTCGTTGGACTTCGTCGGAGAAATGAACGGCGTAGGTTGATCGCTATTGAAGGCAAAATGCGTCGAAGGTTTGTGTTTGAAGCCAAGATAGGTATGAGTTATATGGGCAAAATCACTTTTATTGGAAAGGGGTGCGATGATATATAAACTAAAAGTAATTACAAAAGTTTTAATTGCAAATTATAGGAAAATCCGTTCGGGAAACGTGATGTAGTGAAGAAAGGGGAGTTTGGCATCATTATACTGTTTATGATCCCGCGTGATAAACTTTCAAAGTAACACCTCTATAAACTATTCCCCCCCTCTCTCTCCTTTCTTGAACACAGGGCGCTTTTCGACTACGACCCAGCTCGAGACGACGGTCTCCCGTCGCGAGGTCTCCCATTTCGCTACGGCGACATACTTCACGTTATCAACGCTTCTGACGACGAATGGTGGCAGGCGCGACGCGTTCTAACGACAACTGGTGAAGAGGAGCCGGCCCTTGGCATCATTCCGTCGAAACGACGGTGGGAAAGGAAACAGAGGGCGAGAGATCGAACGGTCAAATTCACCGGTCACGTTCCACTCATGTTGGACAAGGTAGGCGAGGTGTGTGTCTTTTTTATTGAGGTTGTATTACTAAATTGTCTACTCTTTCTACGATTTAACACTTCACTTATTTCTGGATTGTGTGTTGTTTTTTTTTCTTCGTGTTTTTTCCTTACACGGGTGGCGTTTTGAAGCTATCGCCTGAAACAGTAATAACCACTTTCTGATTTCTTTAATTTCCAACGCGTCACACTAATAAAAATCACTCATTCAAAATTTTCACGTTTCTATTTTACAGCCATCGACATTAGAACGGAAGAAGAAAAATTTCTCATTCTCAAGAAAATTCCCATTCATGAAAAGCAAAGATGATAAATCCGAAGATGGTTCCGACCAAGAACGTAAGTTAATTTTTCGTTCACTTAAAATTCTCATTTTAAAAAAAAATCCTGGAGACAGCAAATTTTATTTGGCTTTTTGGTAAGAAAAACAAAGTTGGAGGCATGATTTTTGTTGAGCATGTAAAAAAAGAGCAGCCATTTTAATTTAAATTGGTTAAAAAATATCGATTCATACGCATCAGTGACCAGTTCGTGCCACCTCCCCGCGGACACTATTTATATTCCCCCACAGAATTTTAGACACAGGTACAGCGTGCGACCATTGGTCAAAATGTGAACCGATGTGGCACGTGTGCTGCCTCTGAAGAATATTTTCCAACCTTTTTCTCCCGTTTCACAGCTTTAAAACGACACTATCGTGTCAATGACGCGTGTGAATCACTTTAAAACCAACCACGTCACTAATTGTGCGCTTTGTCTGAAATAATTAAATATTTATGACGTGAACAAATATTGGCTTTATTTTAACTTCTACTACTGAGCTTCGTGGTTTTTTAGCTTTCAAAAAAATTTAACTGTTTTCGTCCGTCTTTTTCTTTCTTCTTTTTCTTCAATAAAGACTTTCTGCCACCAGTGACGTGCAGAAACTTTAGACTCAAGCAGGCGCGGATCCAGAGCGCGTTCTTCTGATGAAATTAATGTCAAAAAGCTTTGAAAGCGGCAATTTGGATCTTTTTTTGTTTGTGTGTCTTGGGCTCAAGGTTCAGTGTTACTATCAAAAACTCGTCGCCAGAAAGCCACAGAGCCGCCTTCACATGCAAGCTTTAAAAAGCTGAGCTGTGGGCTTCAACCAATCAGAGCGCTCCGAGTACACAGCGCGGAGCACTCTGATTGGTTGAACCCCTCAGCTTAGGTTTTTAAAGCTTGCTGTGAAGGCGTCTTAAGGGGGGGGGGAGGGCAAGCCGGAGGCCCAAAAACCTGCAGCAACACGATTGGAACCCGTCAGGGGAAACCCCGTGGAGGGAAACCCGTCTCGATTTATTGACAACTGTAGCCGCGTTCTCGGCCAAAATGGTGACGTTTTTGACGTCAGCGTCTCTCAAATTGAAGTAAATTGAACTTTTTTAGTCTGGTCGTTGGTTTTGGTCGGTTTTCTCGACTCTTGACACCTGACTTCCAGAACAGTCTATCGACATTTGGAGCGTACGCTGATGTTGGGGAAAGTTCCCGGCTAAAATTGATGAATGACGGCCAAAGTTGAGAAAATGAGCTAATTTGTGGTATATATGATGAAACCAGGAAAAGCGGCAATTTGCGGTTTACGGAAGCAACATCGTGGCTATAATTGTGTAAATAAAGAGCCAATGTACCGTTCCCGGGAAAATTCAGCGTCTAGAATGATGAAAAATCTCAAACTCGGAGCTTAAATCGAGGATAAAATTGAAAAATAGCGCTCATCCACGCCTCTAAAATTCAGAAAGAACGCTTATTCGTGTCTACATTTTGGAAAAAAACGCTAATTCGCGGCTAAAATTTAGAAAAATCGCTGGTTCAAGAGCCAAAATTGAGATGTAACGCCGTTAGTGCTGTTCTCGAGGCAATGCCGCCTCTAAAATTAAGAAAAAGTGCCCTTTCTTAGCTAATAGCGTTCATTCGCGACTATAAATTGAGAACAAGCGGTTTCTCTATACAACTTTAATGGCAAAATGGAGAAGTACCGCTGCTGTGGTTCTTGGGGCAATTCCGCGTCCAAAAATTGATAAAATGTGTCAATTTTTTGATAGAATTGAAAAATAGCCGCTTGTGTGCGGCGAAAATAAAAATAAAAATGGCTCATTATCGGCTAAAGTTGAAAAAAAGTACAAATTTTCAATCTTCTATGCAACGTCAATGCCAAAATTTATGAGTGGACAAAGTATCCATTTTCGGTTTCTGCAGGCCACTGGTTTAACAGACCCAAATTGAGAAAGAGCACTTTTGTGCTGTTTTTGAATGTAGTTCCGCTTTTAAAATTGATAAAAAGTGCCAATTTGGAGCTAAAATTGAGAAAAAGCGCTCGTTTGCTGCTAAAATTATGAAAAAAGCGCTAAAATCGGATGATTGTCGGCTAAAACTGCGTGAAAAAACATAATTTGCGGCGGCTAAAAGACTTAACTGAATTACGAAAAGCGCTAATTCACGGCAACGAGCGTGCGTTCGTGTCTAAAATGGAGGAGAAGCGCTTTGATTTGTCCTTGGGTCAAGTCCACCATTTTAAAAAAATTGCTCATCCGCGGCTAAACTTGAAAAAAGAAAAGCTCTAATTTGCGGCTGAAATTGTGGAAAACCACCAATTTGCTGTTTCTCTATGCAACGTCCAAGGCCAATATTAGCGAAAAGTAGCGCTTCTGTGCTGTACCTCAAGGCAATTCAGTGTCTAAAACGTATAAGTCCTATTCGCGGCTAAATTTGACAACAGTACCAATTTGCGGTTTGCGCCTAGCAATGTACAGGTCAAAATTGATGAGTAGCGCTGTATTAATGTTTTCTTGAAGCAATTCCGTGTCTATTAATATTGATAAAACTGTCAATTCACAGATAAAAATAGAGAAATAGCGCTCATTGGCGGATGAAATGAAGAAATATCGCTGATTCGCGACTAAACGAAAAGAAACCCGCCTAGTCGCGGCTAAAATTGAGAAATGGCTCTCCATTCATATGGCTCAAATTGAGCAAAAAAGCTAATTCACGGCTAATGTGGAGAAACCCCGTCAAAACATATGCTACTCAGCAAATGCGCTGCTTTGCAGATAAAATTGAGAAAAAAGCTCTAATGCGGGTCTTAAATATAGAAAAGACTCAAATTTTCTGCTAAAATGGAGACAAAATGCTATCATTCTCAGCTAAAATTTAGAAAACGTCATTTCAGGGTTTCTCTTGAGGCAACATGCGTGGCTAAAGTTGAGAAAAAGCGCTTATTCGTGTCTAATCCTAAGAAAATGCGGAAATTTTATGCTTCAATGGGAGACAAAACGATCATTCGCGGCTAAAATTGAGAAGAAGTACCAATTCCCCGTTTCTCTGTGCAACTTTCAGTCTAAAATTTAGAAGTTGCCCTGATTTGCTGTTCTTGAAGGCATTCCCGCGTCAAAAATTTAGAGCAAAATTGCAATTCG
The DNA here is from genome assembly GCA_038030265.1 of Corythucha ciliata. Taxonomy (NCBI): domain Eukaryota; kingdom Metazoa; phylum Arthropoda; class Insecta; order Hemiptera; family Tingidae; genus Corythucha; species Corythucha ciliata. The sequence continues at coordinate 3,471,925 of CM075939.1, forward strand.
CGGCTGAAATCAAGAGATATCGCTCTTTAGCGATTAAAAATTAAGAAAAATCGCCGAGTCGCGGCTAAAGTTGAGAATATAAAAGTGAATTAGCAGCAGTGGCCTAATGCTGAGTGGCCTTGTTGCCCTGAAAATAATGTGTAGGCTCTTGAAAACGTTTCAAAACCTGTCAAAAACGCCGATATTGAGATCGAGGAACCCTGGTTGGCACTTTGCAACGGTGTCGGGAATTGACCTCCACTTTTTCTTGACTTTTATTTGGCTTTCAAAGCGTTTTGAATTTGATTTATGGGCGAGTGCTTATTAGTAATTAAAATTTAATTTATTTTCTAATGGCTGCCATTTTTTACTTCGTAAAAATTTTCTCGAGTCTTCTTTAAACTTTCTGACTGGCAATTTCTGTTCTAACTCTTTTTGTTGCCTCCAAACAACACAATACCTGGTGGATTACACCTGTTGGACTTTTTTCTTTCTTTCTTTCTTTTAAAAGTAACATGTTTGTTTGTTTGTTTTCTTTCTCTTCACCCCCTCGCCCCCCCCCCTCGAAACCCCCTTCTGTGGTTTGCCTCTGTTTCTTTCTTCTTCTTCCTTCCTTCTTCTCTACTACTACTGTCTATTCAAAACAAAAAAACTAAAGACTCGCCCGGTACGCCCAACAATGACGGCGGGGATTCTACGAGCTCTCGTAAGTCATCAAACCATCATGTTGGTATTTTTTTTTTTTTTTTTTCTCAGGTAGACTTGGCGCACCTAATTAAAGCGTACTTCAATTGCTCATTATTTAGCTTTTAATGTTGTTTTAATTAGTTTTTTTTTTCTCGCCTTGCAGCTTTCATGTTGTGCTACGCTCAAGAAGATCCCACTTCTGAAGGTATTAGTCTAAAGAACATTAGCGTAATTGAATTACTCGTGGGTAAGGAAAACCATTCGTTCTTCGAGCTGTGAAAGTGTGATTTAATCAGTTTGTTTTTAAAAGTTTGGCTCACTAATATTTTAGCTCGTCAATTTTTTTTTTCCCCGCCTCACAGTTTTTAAAGAATGGGTGGTACTAATTTTAGAATTCATGCTTCCCTCAGGCTTCTTGAGATTAAATTCCCTATCTCCGATCTTTTCACCTTAGCTCTCGACTTTTTCACTCATTGAAATGATATTTTCCAAGGTACAGAAGAGTCGGTTTTGTCATACGAAAGTGTGACTCAACAAGCGATCGACTACACGCGACCGGTCATCATTCTTGGACCGTTGAAAGATCGAATCAACGACGATCTCATTTCGGAATTCCCTGACCAGTTTGGATCGTGCGTGCCTCGTAAGTATTTGTGTGTGTGTGTTAAACGTTAAACTCAGGTACGAAGGTCGTTTTGAAAATGTTATTCCATAGATACAACGAGGCCCAAACGAGACTACGAAGTTGACGGTCGTGATTATCACTTCGTCGCATCTCGCGAGCAGATGGAAAAGGACATTCAGAACCATTTGTTCATCGAGGCTGGACAGTACAATGACAATTTGTACGGGACGTCCGTCTCTTCTGTCAAAGAAGTCGCATCTAAGGCAAGGGATTTGTTTTTAAATACCAAGAAGAGTATCTGCGTTCACTCGAAATATTTTAATTTTTTTGCATTTCGCCTAATTATAGGGAAAGCACTGCATATTGGACGTCAGTGGGAATGCCATTAAGAGACTTCAAGCGGCTACGCTCTACCCTGTCGCTATATTCATTAAGCCAAAATCCGTCGAATCCATAATGTAATAAAACTTGTTGAACTTGAGTGGTTTCGTTCATTTTAAAAAAAAAAAATATTTGTTATTCTTTGAACGGCAGGGAAATGAACAAGAGGATGACAGAAGATCAGGCCAAAAGAACATTCGAACGGGCTCTGAAGCTCGAACAAGAATTCGGAGAATATTTCACGGGTAACAAAATACCCCCCAACCCTCACCCCTCCACAACCACGGAACATAATAAAAAAAAAATCATTTTATTTTTAACACAGCGGTGGTCCAAGGCGACACCCCCGAGGAGATTTATCAAAAAGTGAAAGAAGTGATTCAGGAACAGTCAGGCCCAACGATCTGGGTCGCTTCGAAGGACCCGTTGTAAAAAGAAATCTAGAAAATTGTTTTTCTTTACTTTTTTTTATTACAAAAAAGAGTAATATTCGACAAGCAAAAAATCCACCAAAAGCGCCATTAACAAATAAATTCTTTTCTCCTAGAGCTATGTATCTATCCCTCCATCCCACCCCACTCCCTGACCCTGACCTGAACTGTCTGTATCCATTAAGGCAATACATTAATGTTCTTCTTTTTTTTGTAATAAACAAAATAAATAATTGCTGTTGTTATTTGTTGTCGCAATATAAATATAAATACTACATAAATTTATAAATAGTAAATTATATTGATTCTTCATAGAGAGATAAAAGATGGATAAAGAAAACAAACAGAATTTAGGCATTTAGCTAATTAATATTTTTTAAATGCCTTCTTTCTTTATTGTTGTTTTGTCGTTTTATTATATTTTTTTAATTTATAATTTAAATAACATGGTGAGCGTCAGAAAAAACTGCGACACCCCCTCCCCAACCTTCTGGCCGAACTTTCTTCCAAAAAACACCACGAATCCACATCACCCATTGAGTCATCCCCTCTCGTCAAAAAAGAAAAAAAAGGTTTTTATAATTGAGCGCCTCACTATCTGAAGAGAGGGAGGGAGAGAAAAAAAAAAAAGTTTGATGCATCAACTGGCTTTTTCATGTACAAATAGTTTGTGTTTTGGTTTCTCCCTTCTTGTACGTACTTGAAAATTTTATAAAAAGCGAACTTGGGAATTGTTTATAATTACAAAAGTGTAGTTTTTGATCAGGAAATTAATTAAGAAAATTAATTGTTACGTAATTTGCCAATTGTTCGTTGTTGATAAAAAGTACTTATTTAAAAATACGGGGATAAATAACTTAAATAATAAATTTGTGTTCGTTATCTCCTCCACCCTTCGCAATCTGATTCATGTTTCTAATTATAATTGTATACATGTTTCTTTTCTTTTTTATTGTTGAAAAATGTTTCTTTTTATGCAAAAAAAGAAGTTGAAAGAGGAAAAAAAGTGTAATTATTTATGTCCTTGTTTATTCAAATATAAATCTCATTGTGCTAATTCTATTTTATTTTTATTTTCCACCTTTCCAATCAGGGGCTTCTTCACTTGAAAACTGGGACGTCTGTATACCGTACCGACCGCGCCAACTCGCCTGCTAGCATAGGCCCACAACTCTGCAGTAAATGGCTAATAGAACGTCCCCAAGTCGCGGATCAGCCCGATCAGATTTTAGCTCCGAACTCCCCCCACCATCCACTCACCAGACAACCACCATAACAGACTCTGTTGATCCTCAGGCGGCAAACATGGAGAAATCGCGCGATACTTTCCAATAACTTTCGTATTCCACGGAGGACTAAACGTAGGGGGCGAATTCCAAATGTTAATGCCACTTTTGCGTTGGTGGTGGGGAGGGGGCTGTTCAAGTTTCCAAGGTCAACATTGCAATTGCGGTGCCATTAATTAAATGTTTTGTGTGTAATTTCAGCTTAACAGCAACAAAACTGGTTACTGTGCCAAAATTACGTGCTTTTAAACAGCGCAAACAGTATAGCGCAATTTCTGGCCTATAAATGAGACAAGTTTGACAGCTCATACTCCCTGGTCCTGAGCTGTTACTGTCAAGAGCTCATATTAGAGTGTACACCCACCTCCGCGACCGATGATTCGTGCCCTAAAAGTGGCCAAACCAGTGGGCAATTCTCGCCCAATTGGCAAGTTGACATTCCTAGTCTTGGAAATGGCTAAAAACTGATAATATGTACCCTTAAAATAACCAAACTGGAAATTCACGCCTTGAAAATGGCGTTCATTCGCGCCCTATGTTTGGCTTTACGGACTATTCGCACCTTATACATTGGAAAACTGACGATTCGCGCGGTAAAACTCATGATATTGACTGTCCTAAAATTGATACACAGGCGATTTGCAACTGACCTTTCAAGTAATGCACACAAAGTAACGATTCATGCACTGAAATGGTGAAACCGACGTCTTGCGGCCCACAATGTTGCCAAAACTGGCTATTTTCTGCCCTTCCAACGATAAAATGGTCATTCTCTCCCCCCCCCCCCCGCAAGCACATTGGTTCTTCCATCTCAAGAACGGAGGAACTTAGTACTACTCTCGTGGTATAAAATGGTGTTTGACTGGCTAATTACGCCCTAAAATCGGCCAAACTTGACTATTCGTGCCTTTAAAATGCCTACACGGACATGTGCCCTAAAATAGCAAAACTGGTGTTTGGAGACTCGTTGTGGTTCGGTGCTTTGCTGTGGTTGGAGCTTTATTGTGGTTAGAACTTGTCTCTGGACTTTTGCTGTGGTTTGGAGCTTTATGGCGGTTGAATCTTGTTCTGATGACGGATGGGGGGGGGGGGTCGCTGAGCCCGAATGTCTTTTGCTTAACCTCGAAATCAAGCTTTGGGATTTTGTTTACGTACGAGGAAATTGAGCTTCCAAGTCAAAATTTTCAGTTCCTGGGGGCAAAATTGACAGTATTGTACGCCGATTGCCTGTGATTCGTAAGCTTTTTTTCAGGGCGCTTGTTGTCTGTTTGGCTATTTATGGCAGTTTTGCAATTTTTATGGCTCAAATATAGTCAGTTCAGCTCTTTGCAAGGCGCGAATAATCGTCAGCTTTGCTATCACATTATGGTTCGATTACAGTCAGTTTAGCTGTTTAGCGATTACAGCAGTTTAGCACAGGACAAAATCCTGTGAAAAACGCCGATTTTCCCCCTTTTTCCCAGTGTAATGTGGCTATTTACTACCATTTTTTGTATTAGGAGAATATAATGTTCTGGGAGGTCGGCTTCCGTCAAAAAGTATTTCCTGTGATCTCGTGACTCCAAGGGCGGGGCACTGGATCTGCCACTGTTTTATGGCAATAAAAGTGGAAAAAGAGTGGCCAGCCTGTTGAACTCAGCCCTTATTAGCCCAAAAAAGAATTAATACTGAAAAGAATTAATTTGAAATCGTGCTTTATACGCTCAAAAAACATTGATTTGTCAGTTGCTAATTGCTGAAGAATAAGCTAGGGAGTTTCATAAATCAGCCACTATATGTCCAGTGGCGGACTGGCCCGGGAGGGGTGGGCGTCCAAACCACCCTCGCGCCCCCTTGGGCTTGGCGCCCCTCTCATAGCATCGTCAGATTTTCATAAATAATGAATTTTAAAACTACTAATGTTTTTGGAATCGACAAAAATCGAGTTTCAGAAAAGGGACTCAAGCAGACGCGATGAGCTTAGGTTTGGTTTCAGTTGGGGGGGGGGGGTAGGCGCAAATTTCATCAGGCCTGGGTAAGAAGGGGCGGCTGACAAAGATCCCGTTGCAAATATGAACGTATGAATGAGCAAATGTAGCCTTCAAAAGCAACTTGAACTTTTTCTCCAAAAGCAGACTTTGCCCCTTAACTATTAATTTAATTTCTCCCTTCAAATTGATTCAATGTCCAGGAATAAAACTGGAAATTTAGCCCCTACAACTTTATTGTTGTTGCTATAAACCGTGTATTTCAGCTCAGAAACCGCAATGTTGGATCTATTACTTACGCTTTAAAATTAGAACTTGGCAAGGACACTGGCACTAGACTCTTTGTGATAGCGGAAATGGTCAAAATCTGGTCAACTAATTATTTGGCTACAAAAGTTGGCATTTCATGCCCGGAAACACCTTTGAGCTTGCCGATTTACTGTCACAAAAATCCGTTATTTGGTTGATTTTGCCGCTTAAACTGGCCATTCGGACATAACACCGTTCAATTACGCCCAAAAATGTGTCAATTCAGCCAAATAATCTTACTTTTAATTCGAAAAAGAGCAGGAATTCAGCCTAAAAACTGACTATACCGCGGAACAACCTCCGATGGATAAATTTATCGAGAACGCAGTGAAAATACGGTTGGGGAAGGGCCGAAAATATACTTTTGTCCATCCATAATACACCAGTTTGGGTGCGCGATAGCCTGCTTCGCACACCACTGCGTTATCAGTCAAAAACTGCGAGGCTCACGCGTGGCTCCAGAATAATTTCATTTGCGAATGGTCCGTGGAGTAGGTAGGAATTTGTCCTGGGGGGGGGGGATCAGATTGAAATTTCGTAGGCGGGAGGGGGGGGGGGTAATTTAACATTTTAGTCATCATTCCACCAAGCCAGCACACTCTTGAATCTGGACATCTTGCTGGCCTCATCATAGCCTCAATCTCTCAGTTAAGGGCGATTTTTGGACTCTACCCGTAAATTAGCGCTTTTCTCAATTTTGGCCGAGCGTATCGTCGTTCTCAATTTCAGCCGCAGATTAGTAGTTTTGCCCCACCCCCTCCCATATCCATGAATTTGCGCATTTTCTCAACTTTAGCAGCTAAGTATCGTTTTTATCCCGTGAACGATGTTTCTTATTTAACCACGAGTTTTGGCGTTTTCCTCAATTTTAGCAGCATAATTACCGATTTTTTAAAAATTTTTACCAGGGAATTAGCACTTTTCTCAGTTTTAGCTGGAAATTAAGTTTTTCTTAAGTGTTTTCCTCAATATTAGCCGCAAAATAGGGGGACTTTTCACGAATTAGGATTTTTTTGGTTCACCACACGCAATGCATGAGAGATTTTTCTCAGTTTACTCGCGAATTAGCGGTTTCTTCACCTATTGAAATAAATTGGTGCTTTTTTCAATTTCAGCCTGAAAAGTTGCCTTCAGAATCCGCAAATTGGCGTATATTCAGTTTTTGGTACAAATTAGAATTTTTCTAAATTTCAACCGCGAATTAGAGCTTTCTTTTAAATTGTAGCGGTGACGCGTCGTAGCGTTTCAAACCTGTGAATTAGCGAATTTTCTCAATTTCAGTCACAATTGGCGTTTAGCGCAATTTTAGCTGTAAATTGGCGATTTTTTCCATTTTTAGCCGCGAATTAGCAATTTTCTCAATTTTTAGGCTTAAAATAAACCTTTCTCTTAATTTTGACCTGCAGATTATTTTAATTTCTAAATATTACCCGCAAATTAGCGGTTTTTCACATTTTTTCGTTACTGGAAAGGCAAAGTATCGTAAGCGCCACTTGGCCAACTTTACAGGAGATGCATTTTTCGTTTAGGACAACTTAATGTCGTCTGATTCTCTTGAAAATTTGTGTACGTGACCCTAGTGGTTCATTTTAATTGTGTTCATAATTTCAAAACTTTCTACCGTGAGCAAGATACTTTTTAAACATGTTTTGTCGCTTACGATCGAACATGGGAAAACAATTTCTGTATTTGGTGGATACGATTTAGGCGGTTACGTTTACTGAATCAGCTCACTGTCGCTTACGTTTTCCCCGGTTTTCCCGTGGAGGGTTAAATTCATTTAAAAATTTAAACAAATAGTCGTTTGGTTGTTATGTTGACTATGGCAAGTCATAAAAACAAAACATAATTGAACGCATTACACGCCCTATTTTAAGAATGACAACAGTAAAGTCACCAATTTTGGCGTGCATCGAAAGCTATCAATGATAGCAACCTGGTGTTGGTTGCATTTTTGTTGTATAAATACGTGGACAGAATGAGTTTCATTGGTCTCATCCAAGAATTTACATGTTTTTCAAGCGCCTAAAGATAGTACTTGCTATTCCAGTCCCAAAAACCAGGTTTTATACTGCACTTTTGGTCTTAACTCAAGAAGACTATAGTGAGATTTGTGAGATTCCACGTTGAAAAATACGTAAGAAATGACAGTAACGTCGGTCTACCATTGAAATTTTCATCAAATTTAAAACTGTCGCAACTTTATGGGTGAAAACATGTATTTTTAGTACTATAGATCGACAAGTTTCTTATGGACAGAAAGAAGTGGTAAATTCAGTTAACTTTCTAAAGAGATGTTCCTAGAACCATCTGGAAATTTGGGCCTTGGGGGCCTAATTTGGGCAATTAGAAACTTGTCAAGTTATAATTCACATGACACGGAAATTATTGGCCCTCTATCGACTTGACTTTGCTTTCATTCGACCAAATCAATCACCAGCATTCACAAATACGTCAGGAACCACCATTCTATTTCTATCAAACATCTCAAATTTAGGCATTTTTACAAATTTTCCCCTTCTCTGCAATACTCGGCACTCGTCGGATCTAGTATTCTACTTTAATATGAAATTTTTGAACCAAGTCTCCGGGCTGGACGAGTTTTACCCGCTTGGAGCCTTTCATAAAAAAGTTTTTTGACTATCGTGGCTCGGTGCACACGAGCGTTTTTCTAACGCAAGATAAGGCGTTAGAAAAATGTAGTAATGTCATTCCATGGTTGGATTTAAAGGGAAAATAAATGTGTGAGAAGCCACTATGAATTTGACGTCCAGAAAAAGTGTGAGTTGAAGAAGAGACATTTAATTAAGGTTTGACAATTAAAAAATGAGGACTCTTTAATCTAGTACGACAGGGGAGAATTTATTTGTTATTAATTCAAATTCCTAATACGACGTGCCCCCAAAGCAGGAAAACACAGCATGACTTCACTCGGCGCCATATTCATAATCGTGGCCCAACAATCGAGATGGTTTATTATGCATTTGAGGAACTCCGACGAAATGATTGATGATAACTGACATCTGATTGATCGCTTAGAAGCCACTGTACACCTTATTTGAGGAAAGGTGGAAACTTAGGTACCACTTCGTTCGGTATTGGCCGAGTATCAGTTCCTCGCCGAGGAGAGTTTTTGGGACGTTGGCCAATGCGGCTTTTTTTTTTTTTTTTTGAGGACATGGAAGCCACGGCTAACACAGAAAATAAGACCAAAATACACCTAACTGGGAAATAAGGATGAAAAACATGGCACCTCTGGCCAGAACGACCACAAGAAGTCTGCGTTTGGGCTGAGGAACGCATGAACCTGGCGTTTTTTTGATCGGAACTCAAGGCCCTCACTATCTTCTTCCGAAGCACTGACGTCATAGCACCAAGAGAAAGCTATTTCATATCGATAAAACGTCATTTTTGAGGGAAATTGTAAACGCCACGAAATTAATCGTAAGCGACAGTAATTTGGCGCATACGATCCCAAGCGGAAGTCTCATGTCGTTTACGTTTGGCTGAGAGGGTGGATACGATGTTTTTGATGGCGCTTACGTTTTCCCGTCCAAATTTCAAAGCTAAAAAAAAATAGTTTTAACCCAATTTTGGCTCATTTTGTTGTTGTTTTATGTACATGTACGTGCCATAGAATCTAAAAAACCCAAAAACTCAAATTCACGAAAATTGGCGCTTACGATACTTTGCCTTTCCAGTAACGATTTTACCATCGCATTAGCAATTTTGTATAACTTTTATAGGTGTTGATTATTGCTTCAACTATGCCATTTTTCTGAATTTTAGCCTCAAAAATGCCTTCAGAAGGTGCGAATTTAAATTATAAAAGTAAATTTTTTTGTTCAAACCTTTTGTTTTCAACCTTTTTTTTTTTGTTCAAACGTATTTTCGAGAAGAAATATTTGTTAAGCTTAATCTAATAACGAGTTCACTAGTGAACAACGATACTTCAAAGGTCAAAAATACAACAACAGCCGAGAATTCCTCAGAGGTAAAAACCGTTGAGTTTGACATTCCCACGCTTCCTAGCGAGTTTAGTGTTACTCACTCGCCGACCTCACCTAATAATTCAAATAAAGCTAGTTAGGCGTCTTGTTTGAATATTGAGGATCCGCGTCCAGCTAAGAAATCCAGCAAGTCGAATAAAGCGAATCACACGACAAGTATGAAAAATAGTGTGCACCAGCGCATCACTTCGAACCCCGTTGCGGCGTGTTCCTCTCAGGCCCGTGCTGTTTCCATTCCGACAGATCAGCCCCACAGGCCCACTACCCGCCGCCGTGAAGTTTTAATTGGCACTAAGCCTTGTGTGGACAATCAATTGGTTGTTCAAAGGAAAAAAGGTTTATTCATCTCACGTCTCAAACCCGATGCCCAGAGGTAACAGACGTCACGTCTATTCTAAGTTCTTTGAATCTCAGGGACGTCGACTGCTATAAACTAACTACAAAGTTCTCGTCCTACCAGTGGCGGTTCTGGGCCTCAAATACTGGTGAGGCGATAGGCGTTAACCCCCCACCCACCCATCCCAGATATCGTGTGTGTTGTGTTTATAAAATCTAAAAAAGTTGTCTTCACCACATGTGTATTATTGAATTATCTCAAAATAGTTTTCATCCACACGTTCTGGTCTTCAGAAATCATTGGATGGCTCCAGAAATCTTTTGTCTGGATCAGGCCATCCAGACAACCATTGATGATACCCCGAAGTGAAGGGTAAAAATCGGTTTCGGCATAATTTACATGTGGTGAAGAGCTGCCTAGCGACTAGAAATAATTACTTGTTCCTACAATACCATCAGAGGAAGGCACTCGATGAGAACTAGTTGTTAAAAAGAGAGGGCCAAAACTGAAGACTTTTTGAGTGAGACAGAAGAACGTCCTGGATGGGGCGGTGAGGAGGCATTGGTGGCGGGTAGCCCGGGGGGTACTGAACTGACCTAGCCCAACTGAGGCGAATAGTCTTGTCTCTCTCTTTTCACTTCAGTTTATGCCCTCTCTTTCGCTCTCATAGTACGAAGCATTCAGGTTCAAGTGTCCCATCACCTATCAGCCGCTAGAAAGCAGTTAAATAGTTCATCAAGCAAAAACAATTTTTCTTCTTCGATCTAGAGGCAAAAAACGCTCTGTTAGAAGGATTTTAAAATAAAAAGTTAACTTTTATTTTACATAATTTTCGTCACATTTTCATAATGAGGCGATGCCTCACATGCCTCAGCCTGAAAACCGCCACTGCGTCCTACTCGTCCTTCAGGGTCCTTGTGCCTGAATCGGATTTTCCCAGGATCATCAATCCGGAAGTCTGGCCCGCTGGCGTGTTGCTCGCAATACACACAATAGTTCACTCAAATATGCAGGGCATCAGTAATAAAATTGATGAAATAAATATTTTCCTCCAAGATCGTGAAGATGTCTGTGTTATTGCAGCAACCGAGCACTGGCTTCCAAGTACTGGAATCGATGTTTTTTCTCCTTTTGATTTTAAGTGCGTCTCCTTTTTCTCAAGAAATTTCATGATCCACGGGGGCTCAGCAATTTTCGTTAAGTCTTCGTTGCCTGCGCGTGAGATTACGCCGCTGACCCAGTTTTCAGTTGAAGGAGTACTCGAGGTCTCTGCCGTGCGGTTGGCCGCACCTGACTTAGTAATATGCTGCATTTACTGGCCTCTTAGCTCACAATTTCACTATTTTCTCGAGCTCTTCGGCGCCTTTCTGACCAAGGCTTTCTCGTATTCCGCTCCTTTTGTGTTGGCGGGCGATTTCAATATTGACTTCGATGAGGATTCTAGTAACTGCTTGGCCTTCAGAGACGTTATCGCCTCGTTTGGTTTGTCATTGACTATCACCGGGCCCACAAGAACTCACTATACCGGCAAAGGCTCCTGCCTCGATAATTTCATAACGAACTTCTCGTCTTCATCGTTTTTCTCTGGCCACAGTTCACTCCACCTTTCGGACCACCGTGCTCAGGAATTTTCGATTCAGCTCCACAATTGCCTCGACTCTCTTGGATCCAGAATTTCGCGTCTCATTTCCCCGGAGAGTCTTCTTGCTCTGAGGCACTTTCTCTCCGCATATAACGGGCTCTGGTTCTCCACTTATTCCGAAGAATGTCCTAAATTGAGGGCTGTTGCATTTATTCACACATTCCTTTCGGCCGTGGACCTTGCGGTGCCACTTCAGAGTGTCAAAATTCCTGGCTCTCAGAGGAGGCGGAACCCCTGGTTTACCGAGGAACTTTGGCTGAAGAAGCGCCGCTGTGAGGATCTTTCCGCTCTCCGAAATTCTTCTTCGACATTCGCCTCGTCAGTTATTGCGCCTCTCCTTCGTTCCGCTCGCAAGGACTTCCGAACAAGCGTACTTGAAGCGAAAAAGGCATATAACGATTCCCTGATAATAAATAATACCAGCAATTTCAATAAAACGGTATGGAACGTGGTCAAGGGCGAACTGCCGTTGGGTGCTCGGGGCTCGTCTGGACCTGTCAGTGGTCTTGATGCCGATGGATTTAACAATTTCTTTATTAATGCGGCCGCCACCGGTGTCGACTCGCTGCCCGATTCTCCTTCTAGCTTCCGCGATTTCTTGCGCCCGGATTTCAGCGCCTCCTTCTCCCTTAAGAGTGTCTCGGTCGAGGATGTTTTCAGTGCTATCGCCAGTTTGAAGAACTCTACTTCGTACGACTACTACTGGTTAAACGTCGATATTGTAAAGTCGTCAGCTGACCTCATTGCAGAACCACTTTCTTCTGTCATCAACAGCTTTTTTGAGACTGGCTCTTTCCCTGAGTGCCTGAAGATATCAGTTGTGACTCCCGTACCGAAAAAGGGCAACCAAGTTTACAGTGACTTTCGGCCAATCTCTATCATCCCAGTTTTCACAAGCGTAGTCGAGCGTCTCGTCCTTAATCAGTTACTGGACTTCCTTGAACAGAATAAGATTCTCGCCGAGAATCAGCATGGTTTTAGGAGGGGCCGTTCTATTTCCATCGCCGCTATTCGTTTGCTGCAATCGGTAATGTGCGGGCTTGAGTCTGGCTCAAAGGTGGGTCTCAGACTTTTCGACCTCTCTCGGGCTTTTGACTCCATTGACGTCGGGATCCTATCTGAGAAACTTCGTTATTACGGTTTCGATGAGCGTTCCGTCAGTTTTCTACATTCATACCTCGTCGGCTGGCTGCAGTGCGTGGCGTACGGGGGAGTCAGATCGGACCCTACTCCGGCTCTGGACCTTGGAGTTAGACAGGGCTCAATCCTCGGTCCCCTCCTATTTCTTCTTTATGTTAACGATTTATGCTTAGCGTCCTCGTCCCTTCTCTCGTCCGAGATCTTTCTCTACGCCGATGATACGACGGTACTCTGCACGGGTGATTCTGAGGCCGAGCTTTTTAATGAGCTGGAAGCGGCAACTTCGCTAATAGAATCATGGTGTTTGACCAATCGTCTCGTTCTTAACGACAATAAAACTCAAGACTTAGTTTATGATCTCAAAGGGCCCCATAAGTTTGTCAAGTTCCTAGGTCTCTTCATCGATTCCCGTATGTCCTGGGACAGTCACATCGAACACCTTTCGCCCCACCTATCAAGGGCCACCTTCGTGCTTCGCCGCTTGAAAAAGGTCGTGTCAGCTGAGGCGCTGCGACTGGTTTTCTTCGGGCTCTTCTATTCCCGTATGACGTACGGTATTCTTGCCTGGGGGAATTCCTCGGGAGCAGTGAAAATCTTCCGCTTCCAAAAGGCCGCTATTCGTGTGCTATGCGGACTGCATCCACGCCAGTCGTGCCGTGGGTCGTTCAGGAAGCTGAGTGTGTTGACCTTCCATGGTGCTTACATACTCAGCATTTTGCTCTTTGTGCGGTCACACTTGACCGAGTTTCCTCTCAACTCTGCCTCTCACAATTACTCGACGCGACGTGCTGACGACCTTTCTGCACCATTTGTGCGCCTAGCTGCTTCTGCCAGGTTGAACCCAAGCTCCGTGGGCGTGAGTCTTTATAATGCCCTCCCTTCCCACCTCAAGGACCACAGCATCTCACTGGCTAAATTCAAGACTCAGGTTCGCCACCTTATCCTTGATCTTGAGCCTTACTCGATCGCAGAGTTTGACCTTGCTCTACGCTCCAAATGAGTTGTTTCTCTATAATATTTTGAAAATGCCTTATAAATTCATTTATGCTGGCAATAAAATTATTATTATTATTATTATTATTATTATTATTATCAAACAAAAAAATTTACATCTATCCATCCATTTCTGTCAAAAAATCATCATTTTTAAATTATAAATTTCACGACACTTAATTCGAGAATTAGTGATGTTTCACAATTTTATCAGCGAGTTTTCGTTTTTTCCAAATTTTAGCAGCGTGGTAGCGTTTCCAACCAGTGCATTACCTACCGAGTTTTGTCAATTTTTGCTAAGAATTGGCGTTTGAGTCAAATTTAAGCTGCATATTAGCAATTTTTTATATTTTTAACTGAGAATTAGCCTTTTTCCTCAATTTAAACTGAAAATTAACGTTTTTATTAATTTTGGCTGCGCTAATTGGTGATTTTTTCAATTTTTGCCGCGAATTAGTGATTTTCTTCTTTTTGTAAACGCGTATTAACGTTTTTGCACAACTTTATATCTGCAAATTGCAAATTAGCGATTTTTCCCAATTTCAGCTGTGAAATAGCGTTTTGTGCTAATTTTGCAGCCATTCAGTCTCTTATATTCCCTTTTTCATGCGCGAATGGGCGATTTTACGCCATTTCAGTTGTGAATTCGCCATTTTTGTCCAATTTAACCTGAAAGCGTCTTTTATTTGTCAATATTACAGCGTGTTTTCTCAACTTTAACCGCGGGGGTTGCCCAAATACAACACTTTTGCGTTGATTTCGACAATTGATTCGTAGATGAATGGCCTCCATGTACCGCGAATTTTCTTAATTTTAGTCTGGAATTGCTTTAGCCACGGATATTACCGATTTTTGCCCCCCGTACCGTAAGTCTAAGGAAAAAGCTGGACGTACTCGCACCTTTTCGGGCTGCTTTAAGTGCAGAAAATCTTCTAAACCTAATTTCAACGTGAAACGCTCATTTTTGGATATTTTATGGGGCTCTTCATTATGGTGCTAGTGCTCCTTCGTTCGTATACTTGTAGCTCTAGGAGGCGGCGATCTATCCCCCCATATCCCCCCCGTACCAACACCCCTGCGAATGGTTAATTCATTAAGAATTATTTGAAATTACCGGCGCCCCCTTAACCAGGCACCCTCCCCTGCACCACGATACCTCAGTCCGCTGCTGTCTATGTCTACTTGATAGCAGCACCGACCAGGCACCATGATAAGGGAAATATAAAGCACAATTAAAATAAAATAAAATTAGTAAAGAGGGAAACGTCTAATTGAGAATTTTTCCCCGGAACCTCGTGAAACAAATGAAAAATTAACTTTTTTGTTCATTTGCGTCGCCCATTTCATCCTAGTTTTTGTCTAAAGCAGGAAAACTTGTTTTTTCGGATGGGTGTTGGTTTATTGGTGTTTAGCCGGCTTAACTAATGTCCACAAAAGTGGAAAAATGGGACTCCACAATGTTAATAAGTCGACTTAACTTTTTGTATGAAATTTAGCGAAATCAAACGCCTTTAAATGGAGAATTTGACTCTCAGTAATACGCCCCTCGAGGACTGATTGGTGCTCTCTTTTAATAAGTCAAATTCTTAGGCTATAAGACGTTTGATTCAGCTGAATTTTATACAAAAACTTAATTAGGGGGTCACACATTTGAGGAATGGCGCTATTCCGTCTCTTTGGACTCGAATTAAACCGATCACGACTTAATAAACTGTCGATCCATCTCTAAAATACAGTTTCATAGAGGTTAATTGGGCGAAGAAAATGAACAAAAAGTTAGCTTTTTATTTATTTTCTTTCCTAAATGATGAGAAAACTCAATTTTGTTGCCTCCGTAGGGAGGGGACAGAAGGACTTTTCCGGGCTAGCCGTGGAAAGTATGCATTTTCTTCAAAAATCCGCTTGGGGCACTACTTTTTCTTGCGACTTTGTCAGGCTAGCCCGGAAAAGCCCCTCTTTCCCCTCAATACGGAGGCAGCAAAATCGAGTTTTCCTATCATTCCGGAAAGAAAATAGTATGTGCACCTTGCCGGGAAAGTGTTTCGCCGGTTCTCGCCTACGGCTCGGCTGGGCAACTTGTCTCGGCCCGGCAAACACACACTTTCCCGCCTAGGTACACAATATACTATTACAAGGTTCTGGCAAAATATTTGCAATTGGGCGTTGACCTCTTAATTAATTAATAATTGCATTTATTTTAATTGTTCTATTTTCTCTCTTTTCCTGAGTCCGGCAGGTGCTGCTTTCACGCAGACCTACTGGCAGAGTTTCAAAACACAGGAAAGTTTGTTTTTGAACAAATTCGTCTACAGTTTAATTACTTGCACGAGCCTAAATTGCTTTGTGTGAGGTGGTAGATTATGCAATTTCTCGCGATGATTTGAGTCCACAAAAGCTCCACATTGCAGAGGGGGATGTCTGTCTGATGATTTACAGAATATTATTTCCGAGTTATAAGAAAACGAACTTGAAATTTTCGGATGTAACGGAACAAAATTGGAAAATTGGATTTGATTTATTATAAAAATCGCCAGTCTGATTACAAAGATGAGGTTTGAACACCAATATGGTCGTGCAAATGCATTTGGATGGGGGGGGGGGGGAATCTGTTCATTTTAATGTTTTTCTGTTCGTTTTAATGCCGGTATTTTAATTAAAGTGATAAATAATTAATCTGCGATGTTACCCGGACGACTCGGAAAGGCAAAGCCTAACACAATTCGAGCTTCGAGAAAAAATGTGTTAGGCTTTCCCTTTCCGAATAGTCCGGGTAACATCGGTTTAATTAATTTATCACTTTAATTATTCATTTTATTTCTATTTATTTATTTTTACGATCTTGCTTTCCTAAATAAGTCGTCGAAATAGTGTGAATTTTCAAGGTAAAAGTTTATGTGCGTTTTACAGTTATTTTAGGGATGAAATATGGAAAAAGAAGATCGTACCGTTGTGCGGAATTTCCTGAAGATTTAAATGAGCCCTTGAAGTCCAGGATTAGTGTAGAAATACGACGGTAATTTACGTAACGCGAAGTAGGCGAGGTATGATTGGAGGGGGGTCGAGGAAACACATGTACAACTCCCCCTTAACTATGCTGGGTTGAAGTACTCTGGGACCTACCACCAAAACTCTTCCCACGAGCCCGCCACTGGTATGACCTCATCAACAGGTGCTAGACTAAAAGTAAATAGCACATTGAAAAGAGCATAGAGCTGGCAATTCACGTACCCTAAAATAAAAATAACCAAACCCCCCAAACGCACTAACAATTTCAATCTTCGAAGTGTTTCTGTCTCAAAATGGTTGAACTGGTCATTCGCGCCCTTTGCAAAGCGTCAGGCGCGATTCGCCCCTTGAAAGTGGCTAAACTGACTTATCTGTGCCCAAAAAAATTACCATACTTAGGTTTTCATTGACTATTTGCGCTTATTCACTCTACTAAAAATGGCTAAAAACTGCTGAATTGACTACAATGGGCCACTTAATAGAAAAACTGACGATTCGCTTCTTTAAAAGCGCTAAACTGGCAATTAGTGCTCTGAAAATAGCCAATCTGGCAATTCAAGTTCAAAAAATGACCATTCATGCCCCTAAAACGGCAAAACTGACGACCCGCACTTTTCAAATGGCAAAGCTAACCATTTGTATCCAAAAATGGAGAATCTTACGATTCGAACCTTATAAATGAATAAACTAACCGTTCGCCCCCTGAAATTCATACGGACTGTTCATGCCCTGAAAATGTCTCAAATGACGAGACGTGCGTTTGAAATGCTTAAAATGATGACTCATACCTTGAAAAAGGACTGACAATTTATGATCTAGAAAAGGCCAAATTTACAGTTCGCATGCTGCACCTCAAAATGGCCAAACTGACGATTCACGACATTGAAAATGTTTGAACTCACGATTTTTGTGCCTTGAAAATTGCCCAAACCGTGCATTCGTACTCTAAAAATGGCCATACAGGCCCATTCCGAGCCATTGAAAATGGCTAAACTGACGATTCGTGCCCTAAAATAACCAAAGGCCTTAAAAATTGCAATCGTCTAAGTAGCGCTCTGAAAATTGTCAAACTGGTCATTCGAGCCCTTTGGAAAGCGCCAGGGAAAATTCGTCCCTTGAAAGTGGTAGAACAGACTTTTAAAAATGGCCAAGTTGACCATTCGTGCCTTAAAAATGCCTGAACTGACGATTCATGCCCTAACGATCACCACAATTGCACTAAAAATTGTAAACTCAGTCTCTGACGAGAATTCAATTTCGGTCGAGCCCTAAAATCCTTAAAACTGTCAATTTTGTCTTAAAAAACTCTCAGTTTCGCCACAGAAACTGACAGTTTCGACTTGGAATCTGTCAATTTCCTTCTACATAACAAAATACATTACAAAACTTGATTTCGAGATTCAGTAGCAGACAATTCGGGCTCACAACATGGGGCTTTTGATCCCCTTCACTTGAAAAAGTCGAGTGCTAAAAACTCTAATAACAATTCCATCCTGTAAACTGTCAATTTCGTCTTCGAATCTGCCAATTTCACCCTATTTCGACATTCAAAACTGTGACCGTCAATTTCGCCTTACAATACCGTCAATTGTGCCAATTTTGACTTGGAAGCTGACGGCTGAGTTAGTTCGAGTAGAAGAGGAGTTTTGTATTCAAATTGGAAGCTCAATAATTTCCTCCTATACATAACAAAATCCCAAAGCTTGATGTCGAGGTTAAGCATCAGACATTCGGGCTCAGAGACCATTATGGGTTTCTAAGCCCCTTCATCGGAACAAGATTCAACCGCCATAAAGCTCCAAACCACAGCAAAACTCCAGAGACAAGTTCTAACCACAATAAAGCTCCAACCACAGCAAAGCTCAAAACCAAACCAAAGCTCCGAACCACAACGAATCTCCAAACCACAGCCTCAATCACCAGTTTTGCTATTTTAAGGGCACATATCCGTGTAGGCATTTTAAAGGCACGAATAGTCAATTTTTGCCAATTTTAGGGCGTAATTAGCCAGTCAAACACCATTTTATACCACGAGAGTAGTACTAAAGTTCCTCCGTTCTTGAGATGGGAGAACCAATGTGCTTGCGGGGGGGGGGGGAGAATGACCATTTTATCGTTGGAAGGGCAGAAAATAGCCAGTTTTGGCAACATTGTGGGCCGCAAGACGTCGGTTTCACCATTTCAGTGCATGAATCGTTACTTTGTGTGCATTACTTGAAAGGTCAGTTGCAAATCGTCTGTGTATCAATTTTAGGACAGTCAATATCATCAGTTTTACCGCGCGAATCGTCAGTTTTCCAATGTATAAGGTGCGAATAGTCCGTAAAGACAAACATAGGGCGCGAATGAACGCCATTTTCAAGGCGTGAATTTCCAGTTTGGTTATTTTAAGGGTACATATTATCAGTTTTTAGCCATTTCCAAGACTAGGAATGTCAACTTGCCAATTGGGCGAGAATTGCCCGTTTAGGCTGTTTTAGGGAGCATTTAGTAATATTTGCCGTTTTTAGGGTGTGGAACGACAGGCGGTTTGGCCACTTTTAGGGCACGAATCTTCGGTCGTGGAGGTGGTGGGGGTGGGTGTACACTCTTGGATGAGCTCTTGACAGTCAGCTCACGACCAGGGAGTAGGAACTGTCATACTTGTCTCATTTATAAGTCCGAAATTGCGCTATTTAAAAGCACGTAATTTTGGCACAGTAACCACTTTGGTTGCTATTAAGCTGAAATTACACACAAAACTTTTAATTAATGGCACCGCAATTGCAATGTTGACCTTAGAAACTTGAACAGCCGCAACCCCCCCCTCCTTGCGTTCAGTCCTGCTGTACACGTTATAGGTGGGATACCCCTCTTCCATCCCCAATTGCCTCCACCTGGCACCGCACTACCCACAACAGGCGGCGCACGCACTGTGAAACCTATTTTGCCACTTCTGCCAAATTGGTCCCTATACTCCCGTAAAACGTATTCGAGGCGTGAATATCCCGTTTGGTTTTTAGGTGACCACAGCGCGCTCCAAATATGGCCCAAACTGTCCGTTCGCGCCATGCAAACGGCTAAACTTACGAGTCACTCGCTGAAATCGATCAACTATACTATAGTCATTCATTCCGCCACGGAACAGGGCCCTCTCCGCCTCATATCAAATCATCGACTCGCTCCCCCCCCCTTCCCCGATTGTTCCTTGCAATACTTCGCCATGCTAGGCTTATAATTAGCAGGCGCTATTAAAATGGCTTGACTGGCAATCTAAACGTAACTCACACGGTGCCTTCCAGTTGCAGCACGTCAGCTGAGTCTTTTTGAGGTTGAAATACCTGACTGATGAATCGGATTCACGGAGTCACGTTTTTCTAGTTTTGAGGGCATATGACAGGTTTAAGGATGAGCGGATGGAGGCAGAGGCGTAGAGTCAGGTGGAGTGACGCGAGGTGGGCCGTCGCCCACCCAGTATTCCACCACGGAAAACCTCGTTGATATTGTTAGCAAGATCGCTTAAACCACGAGGGTTAGTAGGCACTAGGCAGTGCCGGATCTATACATTATTTATTTTGTCTATGGGGGGCAAGACTCGATTACGCCGCCCATTAGCGATGGGGGGAGGGGGTCAGTGTGTCTCCATCTTCCGTCTTTCTAGAAGAATAGCAGTAGAATGTGTCAGCGTCGCCGAAACGATTTTAATGAGGTGTTGCAGAATTCTGGAAAAAGGACCCACTCACCCCGCTCGGGATGTTCATAATGGGTGATGGGAAATGGACAAATAGACAATTCAGCACACCATTGAAAATGGCTAAACTGACAATATTTATGTTGTAGAAATAGCCAAGTTGGCAATTCGCACCTCGAAATGGCAAAACTGACTATTCGAGTCTAAAAAAATTGCAAATCTGACTATTTTCTTACAAAATATTGGTAAAACTGAAGGCAATATTTGCGCCTTACTAGTTATAAAAGCCCACTGGTTATTCGCACCCAAAAAATGGCAAAAATGACTGTGTGTGCCTTACAAATAGCTAAACTGGCGATTCGCGCCATGAAACGCTCTAAAAATGGCCAAATAGACCAAATCTCAATCTTCGAAGTTTCACTCTAATCAAAATGGTCAAACCCACGCTCTTTGGAAAGCGTCAGGGACAATTCATCCTTTAAAAGTGGTATAACTGATTGATCAGGCCCTAAAAAAGGGGCTGCTGGCCGTATACTGACAATTCATGCCGACCTCCCATCGAATGGCTGAACTGACAGATTCGCGCCTTGAAAAACGGTCACTCGTGTTCGAAAAATGGCCAAATTGACTATTAGCGCCCTAACGAATACCAAAATGATCATTCACGCACTAGAAATTGTAAACTCAGTCACTGACGAGAATTCGGGTTTCAGACTATGGATTTTCTTCCATTGCCCGTGGGGACGCGACTAGGAATCTGACCATTTCCTCCAAAATAACAACAAAAGATTTGATTTCGAGGTTCAAAGCAGCAGACAATTCGGTCTCACAACATCAATTTCGTCGTCAAAACTGTCGATATCATTCTAAAACTGACAATTTCGCCCTAGAAACTGTCAACGGATTTTGGAACCTGACGTTTTCGAAGACCTTTCATCGGAAACAGTCGCGTGCTAGAAACTTGTCAATTTCATTTGTTGTTCAAAACTGTCAATTTAGTCCTGGAAACAGTTCATTTCGTACTTTAAACTGTCAATTTCGGCGAAATTCACAGTTTATAGGATGAAATTAGGATGAAAATTTACAATTTCCTGGACAAAACGGACAGTTTCTAGAATGGAACTGTCTGTTTCCGGGACAAATGTCCATTGATAGTTTCCAGGACTAAATTGACAGTTTCAAGGATGAAATTGAAAGTTTGAATGACCTTAAAGTTGGCAGTTTTGAATGATTTCAGAACGAAATTGACAGTTTTTAAGAAGAAATTGAGAGTTTCAGGACGCCGTTGATGGGTTTGGCGACGAAATTGACTGTTTCGTCCTCGAATCCGCAAATTTTACTCTAGGAACTGTCAATTTTGACATTCAAAACTGTGATTTTCGCACTTTAAACTGTCAACTTTGCCCCAGGAACTGAAAGTTTTGAATTGTAAGCTCAATTTCATCATAATACATAACAAAAAATCCCGTAATACCTTGATTTCGAGATTAAGCGTCAGACATTCGGGCTCAGACCGTGGGGCTTCTAATTGTAAGCCCCTTCACCGGAAACAGCCGAGTACTAGAAAGTTATAAACTATATAAATCGATAGAAACTATCATTCGAAACTGTCAATTTCGTCCTGGAATTTATTTATTGGATATTTTTGTCTCGAAGACGGAATTTCAAGCTGAAGTTGAATGAACATTGTAATAAAGAACCACCCAACAGGTGGTTTGCCCCCCCCCCATCTCCATGCGCCTTTTCCCCTTCTGGGTTCACGCCTAGAAAGAGCCTAAACGCGCAAAATCGGTTTCAGAAAGTGCCCAACCCGCGAAATTCGTGGTTTGACTTTGCTGAATCCACAATATTGTTTTGAGTTTAACAGACTGTATGAATGAGCTGAATGAACGATTATTCTTCAGTTTTGTTTCGCATTCAGCTACTGCACTCTGGTCAGGCACCCATTTTTATTCAACGCGAGTAGGGCTGTAACTGTAAGGTTTTTAGACACTGACAGCCGGTCCAATGCCCAGTTACCTGCGCCATTCTGCTCCAGTAATCCTCCAATTTTTTTTTTTTTTTTAGTTAACGGTAATAGTGCCATCAAGCTCGCCTCAACCCGAAGCGGTAGCAGTCTATAATTAGGCCCAGAATATTGTATGGCGCTTTGGCTTGGTGGAAAGTGGTGGAATGGTCCTGGGGGCGGGCCTATCTGGCGGCTCTGGGGGCCTTCAGGACGACTCCAACGGCAGCGATGGAAATGTTGCTTCGGCTGCGACTCCTATATTTGAAGGTCAAGATGCGCGCAATGGAAACATGTTATGGGTTGCAAGTCCATGGGAAATGGGCGGTTAGGGGGAGAGATTTGGGACACAGGGAAGTAGCGACGGAGCTCCAGCGGGTGGCGCCTGTCACCCAGATGAGGAGTGACAAAACCGTGAAGCGATTGGACTTGGGAAGGAAGATACGGATACGGAGGAATTCATGGTGCAAGAGGGAACCATGAATTGCTTCACGGATGGGTCTAAGTTGGAATCGGGGATGACAGGATCTGGGTTCTGGATACCGGAGTTTAAAGGTGGGAACTGTAGGCCCGGTTTTTCAGGCAGAGGTCGTGGCGATAAATGACTGTGTCCTGGAGCTGATTAGGAAGCATGTGAGGTTCAGGGAAGTGGTGATCTACGCGGACAGCCGCGCAGCCCTGGGGCGGTGACCAAGCCGGTGGTGGAGTCGGCCTTGGTGGCGGACTGTCGGCGGGCCATCACAAGGCTACAGGGAATGGGTAATGAAGTGACCCTCGCGTGGATCCCTGGACACAGGGGATACGAGGGGAATGAGAAAGCTGATGAAATGGCGAAACAGGGGGCAAATAAGGAAGTATGGGGACCTGAGCCGACTATTGCGGTCTCCAAGACAGTGCGGAGAGCCCTCATAGGGGGGGATTTTAATGCGTGGGACCTCGCGTGGGGCTCGAGGAGGGGCAGCCAGAGAGGCGCGCAGGTGCGCGATCTCATGTCTGGGTGGGGACTTGTGCTTGCGAACCGGTCCGAGTGCGGACCCACCTTCCGCGGGCCGTCGGGGGAGTCGTACATTGACTTAACCCTTCTGGGTGGTCAACCACTCCCTCGGTTGTGTTCGTGGGGGTTGGGCATGGACACCTCGGCCGACCACTGCCTCGTGTCATTCGACATCGTCACAGGTGTCAGTGGCCGTGGCGTGGGAGGTTCGGGATCGGGCCGGTTTGACTTCAGGCGTGCCCGATGGGACGCGTACAGGTGCCAGGCGGATCGCCTCCTCTTCGAGGCCGACCTCGCGGGTCCTCCTCCGGGGGCGTCGGGATTGGAGCTCGTGGACGAGGCCGTGGAGGCGATGGAGGCCATCGTCATGGGCTCCGCTGACAATACCGTCCCGCGTGTTTCCCAATCGCGTTGCGGGATAGTTCCGTGGTGGAATGCCGAGGTTGCGGGTCTTTCCTCGCGGGCTCGTAGGCTGCGCCGGGCCTATCAAAGGACTCGAGGCCTGGGTCGCGAGGCTGCAGGCGAGCGTTATGCGCTCGCGAGGGGGGACCTAAAAAAGGCTCTTCGGCGGTCCAGGCGGGTCACGTGGAGGACGTTCGTTGAGTATGGTCTCTCGGCGAACCCTTGGGGCATTCCCTACAGGGTCGCCGTGGGGAAGATCAGGTCTCCGAGCGTCCTCCCGTTTCTGGAAGCGTCGCGTGGTGGAGGGACTGTGGAGGATACGCTGAGGAACTTCATCCGACGTATCTTCCCGCGGGACGAACCCGGGGAGGACTCTGCCGCGGACCGCGAATCCAGAGCGGAAGCGGCAGTGGTCCCACAAACGGCAGGCAGTGGGCTCTTCACGGAGGAGGAGCTTCGGGACGCCCTTGGTGGGTTGGCGTCGGGCAGGGCTCCGGGGTTCACCGGGGTGTGCCCTGAGATGCTTAAGCATCTTCCGGACTCGGCGGTGGAGTCTTTTTTGGGGCTCTACAATCGATGTCTTGTGGCGGGGTACTTCCCGGTGAGATGGCGGGTCGCTGTGGTGATACTTCTTCTGAAGTCGCCCGACCGCGACCCGGCGTCTCCCGGTAGCTATAGGCCGATTAACCTCCGGCCTTGCGAGAGCAAGGTCCTGGAGCGGCTCCTCCTTGGCCGGTTGGAGCCCTTCATCAAGGAGGTGCTCCATCCGCGCCAGTTTGGGGGGGTAAGAGGGGGCTCGACGGACGCGGCACTGGACGCGGCACTGGACGCGGTGCAGTCCCTCGTCGATGCCCCCTACGGGAAGTACAAGGTGGCGATCCACCTTGCAGGGGGCCTTCGACTCAGTGTCGTGGCCGGGGGTCTTGATGGCGCTGCGAGATGCTGGTGTCCCAAACGACATCTTTAGGGTGATCGCCTCGTACTTCGAGTCGAGGGAGGTGCGGCTGCGCTACGGTAGTGAGGAGGTGCGGGAACCTCTCACCAGAGGTTGCCCGCAGGGGTCGGTTCTCTCGGCTGCTTTGTGGAACCTTCTCTTTGCCGCCCTTTTGTGGCTTTTGCAGGGGGAGGGTTTCGAGGGAGTGGCGTACGTGGACGACATTGCGGTTGTTGTCGCGGCGCGCTCCCGGGACGAGGCCGGTCGGGAGATCGATCGGCTGTTGCGTGTCGTGGACGAATGGTGCGGGGCGGTCAAACTGGCTCTCGCTGTGCCGAAGACCCAAATGGTCCTAATGCGGGGTCGTCTCTCGCAGGGTAGCCCCCTGGTGGTGCGCTATCGGGGATCACGCCTTGTGGGGGAACGGCAGGGCCGCTACCTAGGGGTCGAGATTAACCCGGGGAGGACAGCGACCCCGCAGCTAGAGGCGGTTGCGGGGAAGCTAGAGAGGACCTTTGCCCTCTTTAGGTCGGTGGGGGAAACGTATGGGGCACGAACTTCCACTGCCGAGCTCGTTACTTCAGGGCGGTATTCGTACCTACCCTGCTGTACGGTGCAACGTGGTGGTAGCACCGTCCCACGAAAGCTCAGAGGGCGAAGGTCCTCAGTTTGCAGCGGCAGGCCTTGGTAAGGGTGACCATGGCGTACCAGACTGTCAGTTCCGACGCGCTTCAGGTGCTGGCGGGGATACCTCCTGCGGACCTCCTGCTCGACGTATGGGTTCACGGGCGCCGCCTGGTTCAGGGAAACTTGGACTGGGTACGGTGCCGTGAAGATTGGGCAGAGCGCCTCGGTCTCTTGGCCGAGGAGTGGGGGGGCCACATGGGGCCTCCGCCTCCTTGACGACCTAGTCGTTGAGGCTTGGCAGGCGCGTTGGACTTACAGTTTAACGGGTACGGGTTCAACATTCGGGTTTGTGCCCGACGTTCGGACGAGACTGGCAGCGGCCAAGTGGTTCACCCTTGAGCACGCTGCCATGCAAATCCTGACTGGACAGGGCTCGTTTAACGCCAAGTTGTGGTTCTTCCGGCGGCGCGGCGGGACTCTCCAACATGCCCTTGTGGTGTCGAGGAGGAGACCGCCGACCATGTGCTTCGTCGCTGCAGCCTCCACGGGGATCTGCGGCGGGCGACATGGAGGAGTAGAGGCCCACCGGAAGACTCGGCTCTTGTCCGAGACCGGCGGGCGTATGG
Organism: Corythucha ciliata; assembly: GCA_038030265.1. Classification (NCBI taxonomy): domain Eukaryota; kingdom Metazoa; phylum Arthropoda; class Insecta; order Hemiptera; family Tingidae; genus Corythucha; species Corythucha ciliata. The sequence goes on from CM075939.1 coordinate 3,497,976, forward strand.
CCGCCTCCTGGCCTTCTCGCGCTCCTGGCTGGAGCGAAGAGGGCTGGGACCGGCCATGCTTGAGTAGGGTTCCCTACTCGGCCAACCCGGGCAGGGTTCTCTTCCCTGTCCGGTTTCGGTCCATGGCGGAAGCCAGCATCCTCAGCTCAAAAGACCCACCTCCGCGTGGTCTCTCTCGGGCGCGTGGTCTCTCTGGGCCACATCTTAAGACGTTCCGCAGAGAGAAAGTGCGGAGAGCCCAGATAAAGGATTGGGCGTATAGGGAGGCCGCCGGGAGTTGGAATAGCCTATCAGCCTGTCGGCAAGCGAGGGCTTGTATTCGGGAATGGGACAGGGAGGCGACGATGTGGCTGCTATCACTAAGTAGAGGCAGCATGCGGAGAGTTGTGGGGATGTTTACAGGCCACTATGCGCTACGTAAGCACCTCCACACAATGGGAATGGTGGCAGACCCAATGTGTCGGGGCTGCGAGTTGGAAGAGGAATCGGCTATGCACTTTGTAGGGGAGTGTGAGAGGTATGCGGCTACTCGTTTCCGCATTTTCGGGACAGATAGGTTGCCAGGCATCGCATTCTCGAGGGCCGAGGGGGTCCGAGTCCTTCAGTTTGTGAATGCCGTAGATAGGTTTGCGGACCCGCATTAGGCTTTTCCGAGTCCGACCCTAAGGGCATGGCGCATGAGCCGGTAACGGCTTAGGCGCTTCGGGCTCGGCTAGGCCGGGTGCGGGCCCACTGAATAATAACAATAACGGTAATAGTGAATTCTCCCACCACCCACCCACGATAGCTTCACGCTTGACGTTTTTCTGGATGATTTACGTCATAAAATTACGCTGGATTTTGTAAATCCTGCGACAATCATCGCGCACACCACGGGGGTTATGCGGGCGTACAGATTTGTAAAATAATTTTGGATAATTTTGGCATTCCCAATCAATCAGACCGACAGGGCCCGGCGATTCATTTCTTAATTGCATATAAATTATAACCTAAGTTAACTGTGAGAATAACGCAGCGGGAAACTGCCGGGTAGCATTGAAACAATTTTTTGAAAAAGGAAAGAAAAAAGCGAAACGCTTGTACACTCGACACGTTTCCTGGTCGACCTTGTTAAAAATAAAAAAAAATAAAAATCCGATCGCTAACTCTTCCTCAAATCGAGACCCAGCCCAAAAACGGTCCTTTAATAGATGGATGACAAGGTCGAGGAGGAGATTCAAAGTTAACTATTTTGTTCATCAAATAAATGTGTACAAGTTCTTTCAAAACTGAATGCCTCATCATATCTGTAGAAACTTTTTAAAGAAATAAATAAATTTCTAAACGGAAATTAAGTTCATTTACTCTTGGGAATCGCTTCATGTATCGGTGATTTGAACCTGTACAACGTCCGGCCAACAGACTCCAACTTTGAACAAGGGCGTGTCTACCTTTTTCTTTCTCACTCATTCTCTCTCTCTCTCTCTCTCTCTCTCATTCAATTCCTATAGTGAGGGGGCGACTTCTAGAATTTCAAAAAAATGTCGATTTTTGAATGGCAAGGTTCAAGAAGAGCGCTTGAAATGATCGTTTAAATCAGTGTCGCGTTTCTTGTACCTTAGACGAAGTAATTCGCTCAAATAATGGTAATTGGTGACTACATAGAGCGTTTAGATGTGTTGTAATTCGAATATTCAAAATCGTTAATTGTATAAAAGGTTGCAAATTTCCTTTCTATGAGGAAAAAAATTGTCCTACCACTAGATGATGGGGGCGGGGTATAACGGCGCTCCGTTCACAGATCCATTCACCTTGAGGGCCGAGGATCGAGTCTTGAGGTATACCCCTCCAGCAATTGAGCTCGCAATATATAAGCTGAATAGTCTTGGGGGGCTACTTGTTTTTAGTATCGCGACTCCCGCGGGTCAAATATCACCGGAGTTGCACTCGTTAGCTTTAAATTTATAAATAATAAAGTATTCGGAGTGATATCTCTTAAGGGAAAAATGACTAACTTTAAGGTGAGCATAGTTTTCGTTCAGATGTATCTAGCACTGTTTATTAGAGTTGAAAAGGTTAACTTGTGTGTTTGTCCAGCAGGTTGGATTTGTCCTTGCGTTGACATTTGTCGCCGCTCTTGCACAGTACCAGTCACCTCAAGATGACGGTGAGGACGGATCTTACATTCCTGAGAAACATGAGAAACCGTGGAGTACAACGCACAAGTATTCGAAAACCCCAACCAGCAACAGGTGGCCTATCAGCCGACCTATCAACAAAACAACCCATTTACCAGGGACAGCCCCAAGCCGCGGTAAGTATCAACAACAGCCACCTACAGCCGTTCTTCGAACGACCCTAGAAACGCTGCGATCTGTCTGAAGCTAGATATTTGATAATGACGGTAAATTGGAGCTCAGTACTCGCAGGTATTTTCAGAGTTAAATTTAATGTGTTTTAATGTTAAAATTGTTTTTAATTAATAATGCTTTTTAAGGATGATGGAGTTGAATTCAAAGAGAAAGTGACCCCGACGGTACTCGCAGAGGTACTTACAGCTACGTCGATCCCTCAGGACAAAGGCGAACTGTCTCTTACACCGTGGAAAACACGGATTCCAAGCCACCGGTGATCATCTCCCGTCGGTCCGGCCGGTTCTCCGTCGATCGCCCCTGCAGCTCCAGCTTCTCCATCAGTCGCTCCCGTCTCCTACCAACCCCAACCGCAACAACAACGCTCCTACCAGCCACCACCCCTGTCTATGAACCTCAACAGCAACAGCAAGTAGCGTACCAACCGCAGCCACTCTACAGGCCTCAGGCTCAACGGCTGCTGCAGCAGCACCCGCCCCCGCCGGTGGTTACACATTCACGTCGAATTTTTAAAAACTCACAGTTCCTTCACAAATAGACCTAGCTAACTTATTGTTCAATTTTGCTTATTAGGGTTTTCTTTATAAATAAAATTTCACAATCAGGGTATTTGCTGCAATTCCATTTTCCGAGAAACGTGTCAATTAACTCATCAGCTATATATGACAGTGGTATGTCTAAAAAGAACAGCGTTAATTGACTTACAATCAAATTGGTAGCGAGCCAGCAAAGAGTGCAACTCTCGCCGCACATTTCAGCCATAGCTTGAAGCCTCACTCAGAAGCTGACACTGACAAGTATTATGAAAATCGCGTGAGCACGTGCGTTTTTAATTATAGTTAAGATAAGAGAAAGTCGTTTTCACGTTTTAACGCACCCAGGGGCGTTTCTATGAGGGTGTAAAACTCCCCCACCCAAGAGGTTCAGAAGACTGAACCCAGGCCTACCCCTCCCCCTCACCTGGATGACAGGTTCCAGATGGCTGTTGACAGTCAGATTTTGTTGTTGAATTTTTGATAATAAGAATGAGAGAGACAGCAAACCTTCTTCAAAAGTTCAAAGCTCTTTCGAACAGACGAAGAAAAAACAAAGTCAAAACAACAGATTTTGAGGAATAATTGCCCTCTATTTTGCCCCATTTTCCAAATGTAATGCGGCATCTTTGATGTTTCTTATTTGGAAAATACGTATAATGTGCTGGTGGATCGGCTTCCGGCTAAAATTCCATTGGTGACGAGCCCCCAGCACATTCTATTCTTCTGGTCATTGGAGAACAAATCTTGTAGAAAACGACGATTTTGCCCTTTTTTTCAAGTGTAATGCGGCGATTTCCAATCTTTCGTATGAGAATATAATGTGATGGGAGCAGGGGCGGATACACAGATCTAACAGGCCCGGGGCACTGGAAAAATATCAGCCCAATATACATAAAAACAGAGTGGTAGTGCGTACCTGCATGGAAGCACAAAAACGACATATGTAGATGCACAGCCGAAAATGCTTTCGTTACGAGCTACGAGCATTTTCCTACTTTTTTCCTAGTTTCATTACTTTTTACGGTATTCGTCGTGTTCCCGGCGGTTATAGGCCTGTTTTACACGAGTAAGTTTTTTGTTCAAAACTATGTTCAATCTGTTCACAAACAGATGATTTTGAGGCAGGGAACATCTGTCAATTTTTTTCAAAATGGCTAATTTGATCAAAAAACTTACTCGTGTAAAAGGGGCCATAGACAAAGTGGATTCGGAAAGAATAAGACAAAAGTCTGTTCCTGAAACCACCAGAAAATGTCGCTTTTGCGTGGCTATTTCAGTCATGTGAAAAGTGAAAAAGTGTACATCACTGAGACCCTATTCAAGCGCCGGCGCTATCTTGCCGAGAAACTATTTTTTTTTTTCAACACTTCAGACCTTCTTCTCAATTTCACCGGTGAATTAGATATTTATTTTCTCTATTATGTCGCGAATAAGCGACGTCTCCGTTTTAGGGGCGAATTTACTATTTTTCTTAATTTTTGCCACGAGTTAGCGATTTTTCTCAATTTTTTTCAGTAAATTAGCGCTTTTTTGCTATTTGGCCGTAAAGTTGCCTCCGGAAGCCGGATTATAACCACATATTAGCGTTTTTCCTCATTTTAGCCGCTAAAATTATAGATTTCAGCCATGAATTAACAGTTTTTCCCTAATTTTCGTCGCGAAAGTTTTTGAATTTGGCTGTGGATTAGCGATTTTTTCATTTTCTGGAAGCCTCGAATTTGACGTTTTGTCCGTTTAAATCGCAAAGTAGCGTTTTTCCTCACTTCAGCACTTCTCACGGATTACCGATTTTTCGCCACTTTTGCGGCGAATTAGCGTTTTTGCGGTGATTTCGTATTTTTCTTGATTTTAACCGCTAATGAGCCATTTTTCTCAATTTCATTAATGAATTAGCGCTTTTTCTGTACTTTATCCGCGGAAGCTTTAAGGAAACTTGCGCCGTGAAGTAGCGCTTTTTCTCACTTCTGACCGTGAATTAGTAGCTTAACGAGATAGAGGCAAGGGGGCCGGATCGCCCCGGGCTCCCTATCTGGGCCTAAAAATGTGGACATTAAAGGATCTATGTTCATGTTTGTATTAGGTATGTGAAAACGATTTTTTGGCATGCAGTTGGACCGCGATATTGGCTCCTTTCGACGATTTTCAATCCTTCCGACCCCCAGGATGGAGTGCTTGCAGGTTATCAGCAAAGAGTGTAGCTGAATAACGATTTAGCCCACAAAAGCGCTATTCTGAAGGCTCAAATTGAGAGATAACGCGGCCTTCTAGTGGTAACTTCGCTGCTAAAATAGAGAGAATACGCTGCTCCCCAGTTTTTTTTTGTTAGGTCCGCAAGCAGATGAAGATGAGAAGGCGTTCTAATATGCTATTCTTGCAGGCAAGTACCAACGCTGCAAAAAGTAGGGATAAATCACTAGTATTCGTGGCCAAAACTGTTCAAAAGCCTTCATTCGCGGTAGCTCGATGAAACATCCTTACCGAAATTTAGAAAAAATCGCTGATTCGCGGTGTATAGATGCCACTTTATGTCTAAAATGAAGAAAAAACGCTAATTTTCTGTTGGTGAAATTGAGACGTGGCCCAGTTTTTGCTTTTCTGTAAGCGCTAAAAGGCAAGAAAATCCGCTAAGGCTATACGATAGAAAAAAAAACACGCTAATTCGGGGCTAAAATTGAGAAAATGACAAATTCGCAACTAAAATTGCAAAAAATTGCCCATTCGCGGATAAAAAAGTGAAAAGCCACTAATTCATAATTTATTTTCTAAAAATGCTAATTCACGACTGAAATTGAGAACAATTGCTAATTAGCTGCTAAAATTGGGACATACGCTAATCCACGGCATTCGCGAGTCGAGAAACCGCGACTTGCCATTTGCTCTATTCATTCTGTGAAATAGCAAATGTTTTCAAATTAACGCCATCAACATCAAATTTTCTTGACTTCAGCCGCAAATTAGCGTTTTCCATCGTCTTAGCAGCTAATTAGGGATTTCTCTACGTTTCAACAACGAATTAAGAGTTCCACCAATTTTCTCCGCAAACTACCTAACGCCTTTTCTGAAATTTGGCCGCGGATTAGCGATTTTTCGCCACTTTTGCGGCGAATTAGCGTTTTTGCGGTGATTTCGTATTTTTCTTGATTTTAACCGCTAATGAGCCATTTTTCTCAATTTTTGCCACGAGTTAGCGATTTTTCTCAATTTCATTAATGAATTAGCGCTTTTTCTGTACTTTATCCGCGGAAGCTTTAAGGAAACTTGCGCCGTGAAGTAGCGCTTTTTCTGTACTTTATCCGCGGAAGCTTTAAGGAAACTTGCGCCGTGAAGTAGCGCTTTTTCTGTACTTTATCCGCGGAAGCTTTAAGGAAACTTGCGCCGTGAAGTAGCGCTTTTTCTGTACTTTATCCGCGGAAGCTTTAAGGAAACTTGCGCCGTGAAGTAGCGCTTTTTCTGTACTTTATCCGCGGAAGCTTTAAGGAAACTTGCGCCGTGAAGTAGCGCTTTTTCTGTACTTTATCCGCGGAAGCTTTAAGGAAACTTGCGCCGTGAAGTAGCGCTTTTTCTGTACTTTATCCGCGGAAGCTTTAAGGAAACTTGCGCCGTGAAGTAGCGCTTTTTCTCACTTCTGACCGTGAATTAGTAGCGTAACGAGATAGAGGCAAGGGGGCCGGATCGCCCGGGCTCCCTATCTGGGCCTAAAAATGTGGACATTAAAGGATCTATGTTCATGTTTGTATTAGGTATGTGAAAACGATTTTTTGGCATGCAGTTGGACCGCGATATTGGCTCCTTTCGACGATTTTCAATCCTTCCGACCCCCAGGATGGAGTGCTTGCAGGTTATCAGCAAAGAGTGTAGCTGAATAACGATTTAGCCCACAAAAGCGCTATTCTGAAGGCTGAAATTGAGAGATAACGCGGCCTTCTAGTGGTAACTTCGCTGCTAAAATAGAGAGAATACGCTGCTCCCCAGCTTTTTTTTGTTAGGTCCGTAAAGCAGATGAAGATGAGAAGGCGTTCTAATATGCTATTCTTGCAGGCAAGTACCAACGCTGCAAAAAGTAGGGATTCGTGGCCAAAACTGTTCAAAAGCCTTCATTCGCGGTAGCTCGATGAAACATCCTTACCGAAATTTAGAAAAAATCGCTGATTCGCGGTGTACAGGTGCCACTTTATGCCTAAAATGAAGAAAAAACGCTAATTTGATGTTGGTGAAATTGAGACGTGGCCCAGTTTTTGCTTTTCTGTAAGCGCTAAAAGGCAAGAAAATCCGCTAAGGCTATACGATAGAAAAAAAAACACGCTAATTCACTGCTAAAACTGAGAAAATCGCTAATTATTCGAATTAATGGAGATAAGTGCTTGAATAAGTGTTAAATATTCTTGTTTTAAACTTTCCAAGGTGGTAATCTAATAATTTCACTATAAGGCTGCAGCGAACTGTGTGATACGGCTCACCCGGCTTCGTGTGGACGTTCACAACGGTGGCGCGTATAACAAACTGAGCACCGATCGAAACGCCCGCGTATAGTGAAGTGCACAGCTGGATCAGGGCATGGCCTGTGAGCCTGGCGGAATGGCTTTTCCACCGGCGGGCTCGGCAAACCTGAGACCACACCCACAAAAAGTGGTAATGATAGAGTTAAAATTCAACTATCTATTTTTTTTACTCGGGCCGCATTCATAGTCGTCACGGTCGTCACTCAAGCTGAGTAATTTGCTTATTTCGATTCAAAACAGATGACTCATTAGAGCGATCGATTTGAAGCCGTTTAAGCATAAATAGATATTCTCGGCTTGAGAGACGACTACGAATATGGGCCTTCACTAAAGTCATATGGAAAACCAAGTTATTCGACTTCCCATGGTTTCTATATAAAAAAAATGAAGCGGTTTGTGGGTTGGGACTTTTGCTCCCGATTGGCTGCGCTCTCGTCGCATTGAGGGCTAAAACCTGCTAAACACAAAATTTCTACAAAAGCCAAAAGTTGAAAGAACATAATAGACCGAGAGCTTGCGACAGTCCCGTTCAACCGGAAGAACATAGTCACGAAAGGTATGCAAAATGATGGCATTTGACCCCTATATACGAATCCGGAAGTCTGCCACGCTGTATCTGGGGCCTAAGGATTTTATAGATAATTAAAGTCCTTAATTTGGGACATGAATTAACCAGAAGAACATAGTCCTGAAACTAGTCTCATTCGAAAGGTTTTACGGAGCTGATTACGAATATGATCGTCTGCCGCCGTCTGCCTGGGGCATTTGCCCTCTGTGGCTCGCCAAACTCAAGTAATTCGGTAAATTTTAATTAACCGGAAGAACACAGTACTGAAACTGGTCTTATTCGAAAGGATCTATGAAGATTATTACAAATATAATCGTCTGCCGGTGTATGCCTGGGGTATTCGCCCTCGATGGCCAGTCAAACTCCCTAAATCAGGGATAATAATTAACCGGAAAAACCAAGTCCGGAATATTGTCTTATGCGACAGGTTTCACGTGGCTGAATACGAAAATGACCGTCTGCCTGGGGCACTTGCCCTCAGTGACCCATCAAACAGCACAGAGGGAAAATGATTAACCGGAAGAAAATAGTCGTGATGCTAGTCTCATTCGAAAGGTTTTATGAAGCTGATTACAAATATGATCGTCCGCCACCGTCTGCCTGGGGCATTTGCCCTCTGTGGCTCGCCAAACTCACAAATCTTGGTAAATTTTAATTAACCGGAAGAACAGAGTCCTTAATTAAAATTTTACTCTAGTTAATCATTTCCCCTCTGTGCAGTTTGACGGGTCACTGAGGGCAAGTGCCCCAGGCAGACGCCGACAGACGATTATATTTGTAATCATTTTCATAAAACCTATCGAATAAGACCAGTTTCAGGACTGTGTTCTTTCGGTTAATTAAAATTTTCCAAATTTCGAGAGTTTGGCGAGCCACAAAGGGCAAATGCTCCAGGCAGACGGCGCCGACGACGATCATATTCGTAATCAGCTCCATAAAACCTTTCGAATGAGACTAGTTTCAGGACTATGTTCTTCCGGTTAAATTCATGTCCCAAGTTAAGGACTTTAATTAGCTATAAAATCCTTAGGCCCCAGATACAGCATGGCAGACTTCCGGACTCGTAAATAGGGGGTCAAATGCCATCATTTTGCACACCTTTAGTGACTATGTTCTTCCGGTTGAATAGGACTGTCGCTAGCTCTCGAACTATAATGTTATCAAGATAGATATTACGCTTGATTGTTGATCCGTGCTCACGAAGATTTTTCTCCGCTTCTCCCTCCAGCAGAGTGAGTAAGGTAAGATTGTTGGGACTTATTATTTTTCAATACATACTAGGTAAGTTATTCAAATAACACACACAAGTATGACATTTTTAAAAGGATAAAATGCCGACGTCCAACGACATGTTTGTTCCCCGCTGAACAAGTGGTTTCAGCAGTTGAAGTGGTTCAAGCGCCCTTCAAGTGGAAGGCCGGTCGTGGACAAAGTTTCTTTTTTTCTAACAAATGGCGGTAATTTACATAATATTCATCATATTCAGTGTGAAATTTCCGATTTAGACCTACCATGCTATACCTACTGCACGTTCGTGCGAGAATTTTCAAGAAGAAAGAGATGCGGATGAGCTAAACGCTGCGTCACATACTTAAAATTTGGGAAGATTTTTTTAAAAAATCCAAAGATTCGCAGATTGAAAAAAGATTACTGGGAAGAGTACATCCCCGTTTAATTATAAACTATTGTAGTCTGGAGGTTAACGACATCGCAGCTTTGCAAATATTAAGCGATGCCACTTGGCAGGAATGTTCTACATACCTGTAAAATGATTTTAAGGCCAAGTCCCCACCAATGCCCACCTGCAATCACGGCCCACCATCCCCTCAAAAGTTCAAATTTGACATAACTCGACCAAACGACGCTTCGGTGAACATACATAATATGATCCGGAGAACGATATCAACTTTTTCATCGGATGTGCGTCAAATGCAGTGGGTGACCTCTACGAGACCTCACAATGCTCCAAAAGGGAAAGTTGAATTATCCAGCGCGTAGGACCACTAGTAACATTCGCCCGAATCTCGATGACCAAGGCTTGTATTTAAACCCGAAATTTTACGGTCAACTTTACGTGAAATTGTAGTCATTGCTTCAGACTCACTGGCAAACACACCGCTAACAATAAAAAAAAACAACTAAATTCGGGCTCGCGGGGCCTTCTTATACAGTTTATGTGTGCATGAAACAACTATACACTACTCGCCTATTTATTATCTTCATACGCTCCAATGAAATTGCTTGAGTGATGCAGCTTTGCAAAAGTCTTCCTTAAACTCACATAAATGTTCACCGCAGTGTCGTTTGGCAATCGTGGAGCCCAAACTAAGCACCCCAGGGACCCAGGATCTTCCGGTCGGATTCAAAGTTGTTCAAACCTGGAGCATATTTCTATCTGCTATGGTTGCCGAGTTAACTCAAAGAGCTCTTGAAGGGGGGCTGTTGTCGCGCCGCTCGAAAACGCTTCCAGTGGACGACCGGCCTAAATCTCATAGGATTCTCATGCAAGCATGGTAAAAGTCAGAAATGCCTCAAATAATCTCGGATCGGACTTTTACTAGACAGTTTTGGTGAATGTACACGTAAACCCCATGCGGGTCTGTCTAAAACGCGGATCTGCAAATCTGCAAGATTAACACCTCGCATCTGCAGATCTGCAGATTAACACCCCAAATCTGCGGATTAACACCTAAAATTCCGTAATTCAACGAAAATGAGACTACAATTCAAAAAATAAAGTTAAAGTAGACCAATAATAGTGAGATTTTGAATGAAGTTCTTAGTCATGCGAATTAGCGCTTATCACCATATTAGCCGCAAGTTATCTCGTTTCCTCAGTTCTAGCAGAGAATTAGCGTTTTGTTTTCTTCGTATTAGCTGAGCATTATTTGCAAATTTTAACCGTGAATTATTGATTAATTTCACGCCTGAATCACCGCTTTTACTCAATTTCAGCTTCGAACTGGATGATTTTCACAAAATCCGTGAATTTGCGTTTATCTCTATTCCAGCTCCGCGAATGAGCGCCGTTTGTTATATTGGCCGTGAATCAACGCAATTTCCCAATTTTTGCCGGGAATTAGCGTTTGTATCAGTTTTAGCCGTGAACAATCGGAATTACCAAATGTATCTTTGAAATTTAGCTTCACATTAGCGCTTGCTTGTGCCGAGAAGTAGCGTATTTCTCCATTTTAGCTGCTGATAAGCGCTTTCTGCCAAAACTAGCCACGAATTAAATATTCAATTGTCTTTGTTTTAGTTACAAATGAGCATTTGACATCAATTTTAGACGGAAATTAGCGGTTTGTCTCAGTTTTAGCCGTGAACAAGCGGCTTTTCTATCACTTGTATCCGTGAATTAGCTTTTTTTTCTCAATTTTTACCGCGATCTAAGCACTTTTTCACATTTTTTAGTCGCAAATTATTTCTCAATGTTAGCCACGAATTACCGCGTTTCCTCAATTTTAGCCAATTTTCTCAAATTGTTCCGCGAATTGGCTTATTTCTCAATTTTAGTTGTGAATGAGCGTTGTACTTCAATTTTAGGCCGGAATTAGTATAAATTTTCTTTGTTTTAGCCGCGAATTAGTAATTTTTCTCAATTGCGCTTTTTTCTGTTATTGTGGCCTCAAGAAAACCACGAATTTTGCGTTTTCAAAAATTAATTGTTGAGCCAGGTGAGCGATGGACTTCAGCTTTTTCTCAATTTTCGCCACATATAAGTGATTTTTTTCATTTTCAGCCACGAATTAGTGATTTTCGTTTTCTACTATGAATCAACGCTTTTCTGCTACCGCTAGAAGCCGCTATTTGATATTAGCGTGTTTTTTTTTTTTTTTTTCAACGTTTTCCTGCATACTGGCCTAAAGAGTAGCACATTAGAACGCATTCTCAATTTCTTCTGCCTTAAAGGCCTACAGGAATTTGTAGTTGGCGTTTTTTCTCTGGTTTGGCCGCGAAGTTGCCTTTAGATATGTCGATTGGTGTGTTTTTACTAATTTAAGTGACAAATGATGGCTTGTTCTCAATATTTGCCGCTAATCATCGCTTTGAAACCTAAAATCCATTTTTTCCCCATCTATTCATGCTTTTTGGTGCTCCCCCCCCTTCAATGAATGGTGGCCTCACCAACACGAAATCGCCCATTCGTCGAGAAATCATCATTCTGTGCAGATGAACTGTCGCCCTTTGGTATGCGCAAGGTATTAGAAGAAATCTCTGGAATGACTATCGATAAATTTTTGGCGGACGCCATCTGCTTAGGGGGGGGGGGTTTAAACCCCCAAAACCCACCCCGTAGATCCGCCACTGCCGTACATTAACTAAAAGTGCCTGGTAAAAGCCCGGTGCTTCCGCTTTTTTTTTGAGAAGTTTCCGACTTTCATGAATTATTCGAACTTTAACCAACGCTATTGGGGAATGCTAGAACTTACCGGTAAATGCTAAGATTTAACCAACCGTCGGTATTTTACTGTGACATCTACACAGCGTAAATGCTCTTCGACCAATACGGATGCATCAGATAAGTTCTGCTTCAATTCTTTGTGTAATGGCATATTCTTTGTGTTTGTTTTTCAGGGCTTTTGGGAATTCTGGTTGCGAATAAATTTCATGATAGCAGCTACATAAGATATGTAGTTCAAGATCCTCTTCAAGTGTTCGCATATCACGAACAATGCGAAAGGAATTGTTCAAGAGAAACGTTGCATTAGCAACAGCAGTCTAGTTGTGTCCGGATTTGTGAAGGCCGATTTTGAAATCGGCCGGTTATCGGAACAGTGGCGGCCGAGGAAAAGCATTTGATGCATTCCCTACATTCAGCCTTACGATTCCTATACGTATTTCCTCAATTCCATAGCCTATACTATAATAAGTGAAAGGCAGCCTATCCTCGTTACCCAGGAGACACCATGAGGAGCTTGGCTGATTGGTCTCCCAAGGAGTTTGTTCTCCCCGCACATGAGGAAATTATGGTCGTCACATAATAATAATGAAACTCACTGTGGCAAAATCTGGAAACTTACCAATTTAACAACTTCTGTCTATCCCTTTCATGCCCAACCTCATCATTCCTGAACGTATTGGCCTCTTTTTCACAATTTTTTCTTGTTTTACGGTGGCCTTAGCAAGTTGACACTTGCATTACGTCCCTCTCTGGAGGAGCCGTTCAATTTCGAATGAAAGGACTACATGGGAAGCGGGGGGGGGGCACAACTGATACTTTCCCTTTTGGGTGTATGTAAATGTTGAATAGTACATTACTTTCCACCGTCACTTAGCCACAAAAGTTATTCTGACCTGAGACGGGTGAGCAGCAATAAGGAGGGGAATGCTCGATGACCGGCATCCTTTATCGGCATGACTGCAAAAAACGGGCCTTTTCAAACTGAATAAATAATTATTAGAGTCCAGTAAACTTCTAGTTTATTTCCTCTCCTTTAATAATTGAATTTTATCAATTATTGCTTGAGCAGTAATTTATTCGCCTCCTCTTTGAAAATATATTTTTTTGAATTTGGCGGGTTTTAGCCCTTCTTTTATCCCAACAGGAGCAAATTTCCCAACCCACAAAAAAATTCACTTTTTTTTTCGAGTCGAATAACTTTTTGGCCTTCACCTAAAAGGCAGACTAGTTTTGGGGGTGACCGCCTCATTCTCAATACATTGTCACTGGCGCACAACGTTAAATCAATGCATAAAGAGTTCAAAAACCCAATTTTAGTCACAATTATAATGTCAGTCAAACGTGGAAGCTACGCAGAAAAGAACTCCTCCTTCCTTTACATTTTGTCGCTTGTGGTGGATGAGCAGAGAGAAGCGGGAAGAAATGTGAAGGAGGAGATCTTTTCTGTGTAGCATCAACGCGTTTTGTTTCCCTTGTAAACAAAATAAAAAATATACTGAGCCTTTTGCAAGGTAAAATCTCCGTCTCGAAAAAGTTTTGGTTGATGGAGGGGGGGGGGTTGACAATAAGAGGATGAAATTTGAAGAAAAAATCGTCAAAATTCACTTTATCCTAACGCGTCAAGCTTAGGTTCAATTTAATTCAACAAATACAATGAATTAATAAGTCTGTTCCAGTAAGGTGTTCTGAACATGTTTGGAACAGAGTTGCTATGGGACTAGCCAATAAAATGTAACAACTAAAATTGAGTTGATTACATCCACATTTCTCAAAAAAACTTGAAGGGAGGGGGTGATAAAAAGGAATGTAATTTATAGAAATTTAAAAAAAAATGGGAAGGGAAGTGATAACGATGCTTAAAAATATTCAAATTTTAATAAATTGTTTGTTGAAATGTTCATTTCTCGGACGGCTTAGGAATCCCCCTATACATTATAATAAATTAAATGCACTCTTCCCTACCACCAGCTGCCGGAGTGAAATTTTTATATTTTGACGCGATTGTCTATTGTACAAAATAACGGTTCTTCTTGTGTTTAAAAGCCGTTCGTAAAGAAAACTTGATGCGAACAATTTGCTCAAGGTGAGCCAGAACTTGGGGGACTTCGCGAACGTAAAGAAAGAAAGAAAAAAAAAAAGTTTAGAAAGGGGAAGAGTCGTATTTTAATTTTATTCTAAAATGAGACCCTCATGCGTTTATGTTTCCCTTTACTCATAATATTTTATATGTATTTACATGTTCAGGGGAGGAAGGTGAAGAAGAACGCCCACATAGTTAGCCTCAAGGCCATTTAGCCCTTTTAATATGGTAACAAAAGAATTAATGGAAAACATTGAATCACGATTTTATTTGATTCTACAATCTTATTTAACCTCATATTCGACTTATAGAACGACTAGTTGGAGAAACTCAGCAGTATTTATACTTAATTTAACGATATTTACAAAAATCGGAATGGAAACGGCTAGTGTTTAAGCTTTGTTGAAGGTGAAACTGAAGCCTTCGGGTGATCGGTTCAGACTGAGTTTACCAGGGGGGAAAAATCTGTGCGGAGGAGGAGTCGTAGTGTACTGCGGCTCGGGACTGTACTGTTGTTGAGGGCGATACTGAGGTTGAGGTTGAGGCTGTGGTTGAGGACGGTACTGAGGTTGGGGCTGCGGCTGAGGTTGAGGACGGTACTGTGGTTGGGGTTGAGGGCGGTACTGAGGTTGGGGTTGAGGCTGCGGCTGGGGTTGAGGCCTGTACTGGGGCTGTTGTGGTTGGTACTGAGTCTGTTGTTGCGGTTGTGGGGGTGGATTGTACTGGGGAAGGGGAGTGTAGCCGGCCGAGGGTGGTTGATTGATTCCACCGCCGGGCAAGTGGTCACCGACGGCGAGAAAGCCTTCTTTTCCAGCTGATGTGCAATAAAAAAATAATTAAAAACCAGGTATAAACAGCAAAGATTATTAAATATGATAATTTACCGGTATAGGAAACAGTTTTTCTTTGTCCCGAAGGATCTACATAACTGTAGCTTCCTCTTCTCGTGCCATCAGCGTCAGTTTCTTCTTTGAACTGAACACCATCCTCCTAAAAAGTCGAGAGCATCACACAATTAGTTAAAAAATTATCGAGTACAAGACGATAAAAGTTACCTGAGTGTACGTGGCTCCAAATTTTCCATCGGCGTTCAGGTATCGAGACTCCTGAAGGATTGCAGCGTTTCGAGGGTCATTGTTGTAGTACTGACCAGCGACGTAGGTCACTGCTAGCGATAAAACTACACAAACCTAAAACATTGGCGGAAAAAACATATTCTGTAATAAAGTTTGAATCCAACCTTGACAATTAACATTAACAAACGTTGAAGTTCTTTGGTTAACCGTGAACACTAAATTCTAGGCTAAAAATAAATAATGCCCCCTCCCCCTTTCCTATAGCAGGCGTAATAAGGCACTCCACTTAACTAGAAAGGGGAGTAGCAGCTCTCGAAGATTTTGTTTTAAAATGCAATAAAATACGATTACATCACAGAACGGGCATCGGGTGTTCCTGAAGCAAGAGGGAAAGGTCAGTCTCTTGAGTAGCCTCCCCAGCATCCATGTCCAAGGCTGATGCCGCAAAAGCCGAAGAGGAGAGACAACTGATCGGTCATAAGCTTCCTTCTCATTTGTTTTATTGGACCAATATTCATTTCGATAGCTCTTCATGAATGATTTTATGACGAGAGAAAAGTGATGAAAAGCCTGTCGTTGTCCCTTTCTTCACATATTTACAATTTATTTTTTTTTTAGCGGATGAGAAAGTGCAGTTGTAATGTATCCGAACTGGTTAATTGTATTTGAACTTGAAATTCAGATACAATTCCCTACTTCCTCCTAGCTCAATTTGTCAGGCAATAATGAAATTGATTGAAAAAAAAAAAAATAATAAAATTCTACTCACAGTTCTAATCATGATGAACGCCGTCGGTGAAGAAACACTGGACCTTCGCCTGCACCCCGGTAGCGCATATATAAGTCGTCCCCCACAACATTACATTTTTCTTGTTTTCAAGTTCTTGGTCAACCGGAGGGGTTGGCTTTTTACAGTATTGAGCCGCACCCTCCCCTTTTTAAAAATCGGTTCCTCCTGCGTTCCTCACAGGCAGGTGGTAGACGATTTTTTTATTTATAAGAAACAAAGAGGAACGCGCGCGCGATTGCCTTCCTGTAATTAATTAATTCCCTAAAATATACGCTTTACAAGTTTTTTCTTTTTATACTTCTCGGAAAAAACAACGGTGATTCTGAGGTGTAAGAGGGTGTTGGGGTTATACGACGACCTCGGCAGAGTCGCTCAGTTCAGTATGCATATCAGGGCCGTCTTTATTAAAGTCGGGGCCCCGGGCCCGGGATAAGATTGGGCCCCTCCTCTTTTATCGAATTTCGCTCTCTAAAATAATAATCTGATGAACCAATTTCACGGGGTTTGCGCACTAAAACCCATTTCTGCAGGTCTGACTCACAGTAAATCCAACGTCGCAGTTGTTCTGTTGCTGAAAGAGTCCATTTTAGGGGACTAAAATACCAGAGTTACCATCACAGGAGACGAGAATTCCAAGTTCAATTCCAAAAATATCACTTTCTGGGAGAAAAAATTGTCATTAATTTGACGGAAATTCTGAAATGGAATGCAAAAAAGACAGGTTTACAGCAGCGATGTTAGGTTTTGACGATTCACGACCCTTTAACTGTGCTAATTCAGTTTCTGGGTTCGAATTGACGATTTCCCGCGTCGATTTACCTCAAGTTTATAATTAATGAGCTAACGAGTTCTCTTTCTGGGGACTCATTCCCGAATGCCTGCAACTTGGCTTCCCAAGTCAAGCTGCCCGCACCCAAAAGGCCCAAAGGCTGGCTACGACCCTGCCGCGAACTAAGTTTTAGACGCGAAATAGCTATTTTTCTCATTTTAATCGGCGATTAGTGTTTTCTTAACTTTAGCTGTGAATTAGCACTTTTCACAAATTTTAGTCGACAATATAAGTTTTTCTCGATTTTAGCCACGAATTATCAATTTCTTTTGCTTCAGCCAAGACATAGCACTTTATCTCAGCAACGAAGTGGCCGTTGAAACCGTGAATTTTCTCAATTTTGGCTGTAAATTAGAATACCCCGCAAATTATCTCTATTCTCAAATTTAGCTGTAGATTCAAGAGCTATTCCGAAATTATTTCCAACCATGCTATGAGTTAGCACTTTTTCTCCATTTTAGCAACGAATAATTAGCGGTTTTCTCACTTTTAGCAGTGAATTAGCTCTTTTTATCTACTATATTACTAACGAATTGGCAATATTATATTCACATGTAGCAATGAATTAGCAATTTTCTCATTTTTAGCTCCGAATTAGCGCCTCTTCTCAATTTCATCTAGGAAACTGACTCCAAAAATCGTGAATTGGCGTTAGCTATCAATTTCAGCTTTAAATTAGGCCTTATTCTCTCTTTTTGCCGTCAATTAGCTCTTATTCTTAATTCTGGCCATGAATGTGCAATTTTTTCACATTTAGCCATGCGCGAGTTGGTGCTTTTTCCTCATTTTAGCAGCGAATTAGGAATTTTTCTCAATTTTAGCAGCGAACTGCGAATTTATGCTGCTAAAATTGAGAAAAATCACTAATTCGCTGATAAAAACGGGGGAAAAGCGCTAACTCATGGTTAAATGCGAAAAAATCGAAAATTCGTGCGGAAAAAAACAAGTAATTTTTCCCCATTTTATCAGCGAAATAACTGTGTATTCACATGATTATATCGATGAATTAGCGCTTTGTTCTCAATTTTAACCGAGCTTAGCTAAGGCCCTCCCCCCCCCAATTACTTTTAGCTCCCTCATTACTTCGTCGTTGCACTACAGGTTCAGGATCAAGAGCAAATAGAACCTTTAAGCTCATAAAAAAATTAATATTTTATCTAAAGTTCGATCAATGTACGGTTGCCTATTGATATACGCCGAGTATTTTTCTTCCATATTAGAAAAAAAACAACTGAATAATCCGGGGCCCCTCTTGAATCGCCCCCCCCCCCCGCCTAAAGACGGCACTGATGCGTATACGTATAATATTTAATTGTAATTGTGCATTGCAAACCAACACGGGAAAGTCTGGAAAATAAGTTGTCCTATAGCCCTCCCGATGAATGAGAGGAAGCTGCCCATTTTTTCATTAATTCGCAATTCTATCAGGCTACGAACCGATAGATCACGTGGGTGGTACACCACCACAGTTTTCCTTTTCCACACTGAGAAAGTGCGGCGATCGATGCCCGTGTTGGGGAACTGCTGCAGTCAGGAAAGTGAAAGGTGTAGGGAAAATTGGCATTTTTTATATACTCTTACTGGAGGAACATGGGTGTAATATAATATAGCCCTCTTCTCCCCCCACCCCACAGTACACATAATCATTGATGTCTTGCGTGCGAAATCAATTTCGCGGTTTGGGCCCTTTCAAAGCCGAAATTAATCGGATTATTGACCACTCACAGAACCAAACTTCACGGGCCCTGCTCAACCAAAAAGTCAATTTCGTTATGTCGGCCCCTGGTAATGCCCATCTCTCAAACCAATTATAGCACGCTAGAAAATGCTCGAAATCGATTAAACCACATCTTGTCTCACGATGACAAAACTTCCGTTCGCACATTCTATTCTCCTGGTCGATATGGGGACCAAATCATGTCAAAAACGCCGATTTTGCCCCTTTTCAAGAGTGTAGTGCGGTGATTTTCTATCTTTCGTATTAGGAGAAGCTCGGCTTCTGTCAAAAAATGATTTCGTCGACGAGCTCCCAGCACATTCTATTCTCCTGGTCATTTGAGGACGATTTTGCCCCTTTTCCAAGTGTAATGCGGCGATTTTCCATCGTACTTATTGGGAGAATTCAATGTGCTAGTAGCTTTGCTTGTATCAAAAATTCTTTCAACGACGAGCCCCCCAATACATTCTGTACAGCTCCACAGAATAGTACCATAATGTGTAGTCATAAATAAATTTTACCAATTTGGGTCCTTTCAACAACAAAAATCCAAAAACCAGCGGATCCGGCACGCCAGCAACCAATTTCGCAAGGTTGGCTGTCAAAAATAATGGCCAAGCTTGGGTTTTTGCTAATGCACGAACATTTTTCGCATACAATTTTGCGGGTTTGTCCCTTTGAAAGACCTTTTGTGGATAACTGATACTCACAGAAGCCAATTTTGTAGATTTTACCCACTCAAATAGCCAATTTCACAGGATTAATTCCTTAATAAGCCAATATAACGTGGATGCTTCTTTTTCTCCGTCTCACAGTTTTGTTATTATGAGCTGTGAGTTTTGCTTGTGAGCATTACCCACACTTACTTGAGAGTTGTGCGGGCACTGCATACGCACCACTGTCGTGGAGTTTACGAAAAACCAGCTACAAAAATACGACTAGCTGATCAAGCAAATTCTCTTATATTGCTACCGTTAATTCTGACCTTGGAATTATCCAAGGTTGTGTCGGAGGATTTCCCAGGGAAGGGCAAGGTTTACTTCGCCGCCTCCTTCCTCTTCACAACTATACATCTGCAAATAATGAGTGCTTGGTTCTCAATTAAACCTTGAACGAGCTGTTTTTCCCCGTTTTTAGCGGTGAAAGGGTCCCCGTAAACCGAAAATAAGCGTTATTTCCCAATTTCATTCACTACTGGTCTGTTGCTTTTCTTTAATTTCAGCCGCGAACAGACGCGGATGCAGGATTCACTCATTAGGCCCCTTTACACGTAAGTTCTATCACGGATGCTCAGGAGCGTACGGGATTGCGTGCGGGGAAGCTCGCACACTCAATCACGCGTGCTCGTCATGTAGTTACTTTTTAGGCACTCGTTCTTTCGTTCGCGATTGCGCTTGTCGTTCCCTTTGAAAGGGAAAGAACGACCGTGTAAAGGCAATTTCCGCGCGATAGATCGCGTGAAAGTGGAACGTGTTGGATCGTATGAAATTCATGCAGTTTTCCTTGGAGCGTGCTGCCGTTTAGTTGTCGTTGTTGACTTGTCGTTGTTAAAAACCCGTCTAAAGATATGGACATAATTGAGAGGCGTAAAAGAACCCTAGCAGTAGCATTTGCCGGTCTCGCGGTGATGGGGAGCCAAAAAAAAAGGGCTAAAAGTGTGTGGGTCAAAACGTACAGAAAATTTGGTCACCAGCCCCTCATTGAAGAGCTAAGAGAAAAATACCCCAGCGACTTCAAAAACTACTTGCGCATGGATGAACCAACATTTCACGCATTGCTGGATAGAGTGAAGAATCGAATCACGAAACAAAACACCGTAATGAGAGAGAGCATCACCCCCGAGGCTCGTTTAGTAGCTACCCTTCGATTTCTCGCCACAGGACAGTCATTTGAGGAATTGAAATTCAGCACTGGTATTTCAGCACCATCGCTTTCAAAAATAATTCCAAAGACCTGCCGAGCTATTTACGAAAGCTTGAAACTCGACTATTTAAAGGTAAGGTTAGCAATATAATATTCATCCCTACTTGGAAATATGAAAGCTTTATTGAGATGACAAAATTCCCAAATCAAAAAATGTTTCAAAATTTTCAAGTAAGCAGTAACCCTGAATAAAAAGTAATAGTAAATAAAATTTCACCGCTGAATTAAGATACAAAAAGTAATAATTATGTGATCACAAGGTTTTATCGGGAAAAGAGGAACCCGTGTTTTCGTAAAAGTTATTCAATTCAGCCGAACCATCAATAATTTGTGTGGCAGCATGACTTGCTGGCCTCTCAGTAATGGAATAATCTTGTGGATAGTTGAAAGTATGCAGAGATCGATCTGATTGAACAGAGTAGGCTGAGGATGGAGACTCCATTTCGATTGGACCATTATTGGAGAATACGCCGTCAAATAACTTTGTATGAGGTGATAACTGCTGCAATAACCCTTTTCGGAGCACCTCATTTATTAGGGACTCTGCATGAATTGCCTGAACCGGATCCATTTTTGTCAGTTTTTTCCCCACATTCATCCCGACTGCGTCAAATTCTGATAACTCCCTGTTTGATGACTTCAAGGTTTCACTGCAGATTCTGAAGAATTCTTCCTGGCAATGAGGCGTACCCTTCATTTTTTTCCTTGGAGCTGGCGGTGTCATATATGGCACAGAGTTGACCTGAAAAAGAACAGTAATAGTATATTAAACACCTAGGAGCTTAAGTGGGTCTTTTCAAGACTCGAGGCTTGAAAAGGCACATTAGCTTCTTGGTGAATGTACTAATTTGTATTCTACATCCCCAACCCAAAATTTTAAATTGTATTTTTTTTGAAATATGCATAATTAGCGACCTCTTACAAACCGCCTAAAACAACGAAACCGGAACTAACAGCGGATAACCTCAGCTAAACCCTCCTCTGTCAGAAACACAGTCCGTGAAAATACTTTTGCTCCTAGGCCGTAAAAGTAAAAGTACTTTAGCTCCTAGGCATAAAAGGGGCACTTTTCTGACTCATAAGCGCCCGTAAAATTCAACTTCAACCTCATGTAGAATAAAAAATCAATTATTTTGGAAGCGCAATATTATAAATATGAATATATGCTTTACAGATGCCGTCTACCAAACAAGAGTGGAAACTGGTCGCTGAAGAATTCCAGAACAAAAGGCAATTCATAGAATGTGGAGGTGCCATGGATGGCAAGCACATACGCATCGTATCCCTCCCGCATTCTGGAGCCACTTACTACAACTACAAACAATTTTACAGCGTAGTCCTCTTGGCTTTAGTCGGGCCTAACCATGAATTTTTGTATGTTGATGTGGGAAAGAATGGAAGAATGTCTGATGGTGGGATATTAGAAGAAACAACTTTTAACAAGAAACTCAAGTCAGGAGAGCTGAATTTGCCGGAAAACAATGAAACCGTTAATAACTATAACTTCATTTTCTTGGGGGACGAAGCTTTTGGTCTGGATGCGCATTTTCTCAAACCCTATGCTCACAGAGAAATCGATTACGAAAAGAGAATTTTCAATTATAGGTTATCGAGGGCTCGTAATGTGTCAGAAAATGCATTTGGAATAATGTCAGCGAGGTTCAGGGTGTTGCATACTGCTACAAATCTTAAAAACCACGACAACATATGTTTCGTTGTACTAGCAATCTGCGTTTTGCACAATTTTTTGATTAAGCACAGCGATTCATACATGCCTGCTAACATAACTGACTGGGATGCCAATGCAGATGTACCGCAACTTGGGGAGTGTCACAGAAATGCGGGTCATTTAACCGATCTACAAAGACGCCAACACATTTCAATGACGCTACAAGCTAAACAAAACCGGGAAATGTATAAACATTATTTCAACGCTGACGGGCGAGTAGAGTGGCAAGACCGTATGATTTCGATAGGACGAGCATAGATATAAACAACTCGAGGTAGACTTTCTGTATCTATATACCAACCTATTTTCAAATCTAACTTAACTGTTAAACAAACATCATGTAAATAGAAGAAAATTATACTTACGACTTCTCGCTGTGTTTCACCAATTCCAGCCCCCTCTTCTGCTTCTTCAGTATTATTGAACGATGCTGCTGTTTCTTGGACGATTTCGTCCAGTGGTTCGTCTACATCGTTACTAAAACTACGAGTCGGTGTTTCTTGATCTTTGGTGAACAACAGGTGGTCGAAGTACCACAGGGAGGATATGTATACATCTTCTGCTCCGGCTCCACTGCGCAGGCTTTCATTCACTTTCTTCAGCTCTTTACGAAAAGACCCACGAAGACTTTGTATTTTCTTTACAACGAAGTCCCGATTTGCCTCTGAGAAACCACTTTCCTTGCAAAATTCTACCAACTTCGTGTAAGCTTCCTCTTTTAGATTTTTGTTTTTATCCTCCTCCGATTTGATTTTCCACAAACATGGATATGATTTATACTTTGCCATAACGCTATTATGGTATCTCTACTCCACGAACGCATATCCATTTTAATACACTTGAGAAAAACGCAACAGCTGATAAAGATAGAAGATAGAAGGCGTCTCGACTCTCGAAGTTCGAAGCAGTGGACTTCTAAACCCACGTGCTTCCCCTTCCGTCCGAGCATCATCCCACTCGCACTCCCAATCGCGAGGGAAAGAGCGTGCAAGCTTTACCGCGTTTTCGTTTCCCTTTGCCCTCCCTTTAGACGCACAATCTTTCGTGAGCGATACGGCTTTTCCCGCGGGAAACACCGTGCGTGTAAAGGGGCCTATTGGGAGATTGTGTGCTTCGCTCTACTAAAGACGGTGCTATTCCCACCATAAAAACAGCTAAACCGTCTATAATTACGTCCCTAAATGGCAAAACTGTCTATTCCCGCCTTGTAAATGACCAAACTGCGGCTATTTGTGCCCTAGAAATCCCCTCGAAAATAGCCAAAATGACTTCACGCCCGCCCTAAAAATGGCAAAACTGTGACAAAGCCCTAAAAATCCCGCTCTGAAAATATCTGAACCAACCACTCGCGCCAAAATAGCCAAACTGGCGATTCCCACTCTAAAAATGGACAAACTGACTCTACGCGTCGTAATAAAAATTGCTTATCTGACGATTTTCGCCCTGAAAATTCCTCAACCGATCATTCCTGCCCTGAAAACTGCAAAAACCGCCATTTTCCACCAATCGCCCCTTCGTTTGACAGAACTAATTGCGCCCTAAAAGAAACAAAACTGACGATTCGAGTCCTCAAAACATCCGAATAGATTATGCCTGCCCTAAAAATGGCAAAATCCACCATTTGCGCGCCAAAAATGGCATAAATGAACATTCTGGCTTTACGTACTATTAGCGCCGTATAAATAACAAACTCATGACTAAGCGGTAAGCGCCCCCAAAACTGATTATATGCCAAGCCATGAAATCGACAAAACTGACGATTCACGCCTTGAAAATATCTAAACCGACGATTTCTGCTCTGAAAATGTCCATAATGACCTTTCACGCCTATAGAAAATTGCTGAAATGGCAATTTATCTCCCTAAAAACAATTCTCGCTCCAAAAACCCTACAAATGGCTTGGCTGACTATTCGCAACATAAAGACGGCCAAACTGACTGTTTGCATCCACAAAATGGTTGAATTTACGGTAAGTATAAAAATGATTTAATTGAATTCGCGCTCTAAACTTGATTAAAATGACGGATTCGTGCACCGAAAATATCGCTTTGACTATTCCATACTGAGAATTTGCGCCGTAAAAATGATCCAACTGGCTATTCACGCCCCATGAGATTGGTAAAACTAACTCTATATGCCTCCTATAAGTCTTTAAACTGACGATTCTCGCTTTGAAAAGCCCTAAACAGATTATTCGTGTCCAGAAAATGGTAAAATCGACCGTTCGTGCATCAAATGCCCAAACTGAGCCTTCACGCTTTTAAAGTGTCCAAAGTGACGATTCCTGCCCTAAAAATAATAGTAGAACTTGCTATTTACGCCCTAACATACTGGCATACTTTCCAGCGCCGCAAGTAAGGCAAAGAAATACAAAGAAATTCACCACTAACTGATCGTTTTGTGCCCTACAGAGGCTACCGTCGACGATTCACGCCTTCAAAGTGGCCATCAACACTCTCCCCACTTTACCACCTGTAAAACTCCGTACCGCCAAACGGTCTACTCCGGTAAAGTGTCAGCCTTGACCATCTGACGATGAGCGGGGCGAGGATAACCTGGGGGCCTATTCTGAGGTGTCGGAAAGAAATGCCGCAAGTGCGGTTGCTACGACGGGATAATGTTATTTCTTATTCAGCGTTCTTGGATCCCGCTTGCGGCATTTTATCCCGACAACTCAGAATAGGCCCCCAGAGGACTTGCACGTGCCGGGTCACTTCCCGGCTGTCCAATCAGGCTAACACCTGGTTAAGTGCCTTTCAAGGCATCAAGCCAGGGCGGGAAGAAGGCTATCAACACTCCAAAAATTGACAAACATGGCTATTCGTCGTGATGGGGCCAGCCAGGTAGATTCAATACTGTGATTCACGAGGTGGAGATTCAAGAAGGTGGAGTGAATACTAAACTGTAAAATTACCCCCTTCCCAACCCCCCACCATTATGAGATTATGAAAAGTATCATTATGATATTATGAAAAGTATCACTTTCCGGGGTGGGGTGGGAGGAGAGAAGTTTCAATTTTTCGACATAAAATCCGAAATAGGAGGCTACAAACGACAGGTTTCCAGCAGATTATGTCTTTTTTGATGATAGTGGCCGTTTCTGTGCAAATTTAGTCTCTGATGACCGTGAATTGACGTGATTCTAACCTCCAGATCCTGTTAGAAGCCTGCAAAAAGGCAATGGTTCATCTGTTATTTTCGCCACAGTGAATCTGCCCACAGGCGTGGTGGATCCAGTTTTTCCTCAAGAGGAGTTGCACAGAATCCCCCCTTCCATTTAACTCGGGAATGAGCACTATTCGTAGCGTCGAATTTACGTTTTCCTTTAATTTTAGGTGAAACTGAGTGCTTTTTCTCAATTCAACCTCGAACTATAGCCTATTTTCTTCATTTTAACCGTAAAAAAAAACCGTGAAATAACGCATTTTTGATTTACTATTCTAATTACGGCCAGCACTGGGCATCGCCTATAAATTGCGAATACGCGAATAGGTGCGCTCTGTCAATTTCAGCCGCAAAAGAACAGTTTTTCCTCAATGTAACCTGTGAATGAACGCTATTTCTCAATTTTAGCAATGACAATTACACTATAATCAACAAAAAACGGTGAAAATTTTGCCAATTCATTTTTCCTCAGTTTTAGACGCAAATTCGTGCCTTAATCTTAATTCTGCCTTGAGCAATTCCCCCTTCAAATTTCAGCAGTGAAAAGGTCCACATAATACTCATGTTAACGAATTTCATTAATTTTGATCCGGACGTTGCATCGCGAACCTTGAAATAGGTGTTTTCCTCAATGTGCCTTCATTTTAGCCGAAAATAAGAACTTTTTCAAAAATCGCCATGTCGCCCTCTTTCTCGATTGTACCCGCAAACTTGCTATATAAATGTATAAAAACAGTCAGTTATCACTTTTTCGCAATGTTCTCCGAGATGTTGGTTTGAGAAACCACGAACTGGTGCCTTCTCTCAGTTTTACCTGCGTGAATGAGCTCCATTTCTCAATTTTAGCCGCAAATGAGCGATTTTTCTCAATTCTACATTGAACGCGCGATTTATTTTGTCAATTTTAGCCGTGAAAAGAGCACTGTAAACCGTGAATTAGCGCATTTTCTTAATTTCGGCCCGGACTTTGGATCGCGAAACCGCAAATTGGCGTGTTTTCTCAATTTCAACCGCGAGCAATGAGCAGATTTATTTTTCAAGTTTAACGTGAATCAGCGCTATTTCTTGTTGCAGATGCGCATAAAAAGCTAGGACAATTTTATTAAGATTGTATTATTTAAAGAAAGAAAAACTGTGTGAACTTGGGAACAACATTTTTCATAAAAGCACGATAGCAATCACAATTTTGATATAAGAAGTTGGAGGAGTCTCTTAAAGTTCTGACTGAAGGGGGCATAAAATTTGCTACTGTGAAGCAATAAAATCCAACACGCCCCCTCGAATGATATGCGAACAATTGAAAAACGTCTGCTAATGATTATAGCACAGTGCTTCCTCGCTTTTCACCCCCTCCCCCTTGTACGAATTTGACGAAATTAATAGGGGACCCTCTTCTGCTAGCCAACACATATATTCCCTGAAAATTTCATCAAATTCGGATAAAAACTATGGAAGATATGCTTGTTACAAGGATTTGCGGACAGACAGACAGACAGACACGAAACCGAAATTGTTCAGGAAGGCATAAACGTGAAATGCAAGTGGAAATTTCGATTTTAAAGAAGAAAAAAAAAAATTTCCTAAAAGTGAAAACAATGCTTCCGTAACTCGGAAGCAATTACAAAACACAAATTACTTGGAGACTAAACATTTTTGAGCCCTAGTAATTTCACAAATCGAGCATGCGTTGGCCCCGGCAATGCTTTCGTGAAAACATCTGCCATCATGTTTTCCGTTGGCATATACTTGACAACCATGGTTCCACTTTTTATATGGTCGCGAACGAAATGGTATCTGATGTCGATGTGTTTGCTTCTTTGGGTGGTCATGTCGTTGTGAGCCCAATTTATCGCACCCGAGTTATCACAAAATACAATCGTAGGCTTCTTCTCAATATTGGGGCAAAATTCTGAAGTCAGTCGTCTGAGCCAAATGGTTTCTTGGATACTGAGGGATAGTGCCATGTACTCAGCATGTAGCTCGGCGTAGTCAATACCAGTTTTTTGGGAGCATCCGCGAACAACGAGTCTAGCCTTGAAACGTTTGCGGTCGCCGTCATTTTTCACCTTGTATACCCATTTGGTAGATAAAGCTTTTTTTCCTGGAGGAAGGTCAGCTACGGTGAATGTATTGTTCTTTTTGAATGAAACAAATTCGTCTTTCATTGCTGCTGCCCATTCGGAAGAATTGTTGCTGTCCATAGCCTCTTGGTAGGTCATGGGAAAGTCCAAGTCTTCTTCTGCGAGGAAAGAGATAAAGTCAGTCCAGACGACTGGTTTAGGCGTGCGCTCTGATCGTCGCACCGGAGCGGCCTGTGTGGGCTCATCAACGTTTTCAGGGGGAACCTCGTAAATGTCGTCTGTGTCATCGTCGTTAAGTACGACTGTGCAATTTGAGATCGATGATTGATCATCAATACTAGAAGTGTCCTCTGCAGCTTGTATTTCCGTTGGATCCAAAGGAATTGTCGTAGTAGGAATAATTTTTGTGGGTGGGGCATTACTTCTGGGAGAGAGCGCGGTTATACTTGTCGAAGTTGGCTTGATAGTAGATTTTGTGTCGGAATCTTCTAGAAACACGACGTCTCGACTGATTGTGACGGCCTTTGTTGAAGGGTTGATGAGTCGATAACCATTTGTCTCCGTACAGTAGCCTACAAAAAGCATTTTTTCGGACTTTCGGTCCCATTTCTTGCGACGCTCCTTTGGAATGTGAACCATAGCGTCGCACCCGAAAATCCTGAGGTTGGCCAGGTTTGGCCTTGATCCTTCCCACAATTCATACGGGGTCGTGCCATTGAGTGCACGAGCAGGAGATCTGTTTACGAGATACGCAGCCGTGGCGATGGCTTCTGCCCAATATTCTTTGCCTAGGCCAGCGTCAGCGAGCATAGTTCTCGCTTTTTCGACTAACGTACGATTCATACGCTCAGCTAAGCCGTTTGAAGATGGCGAGTAACGGTGCGTGGTTTGTTGAACAATGCCAACATTTTTGAAATATGTCTTCACTTTTTCATTTAAGTATTCTGACCCTTGGTCGCTTCGAAAAATCTTGATTTTTTGATCTTTTTGACGTTGGACCATTGTGCAGTACTGTTTAATGCAGTCTGCAGCTTGACTTTGACGATATGAGTCAAGAAGTAAACTGTGACGTAACGAGAATGGTCGTCAATTAGTGTCAAAAAGTTCGAACTTCCTCCTATGGATTTCTGTTCCATGGGACCACAAAGATCGCTTACAATTAAATTAAGAAGTTCATTTGAGCGATTTCCTTTTGACTTAAATGGAAATCTGGTTTGTTTGCCGATCATGCATAACTCACATGTTCCTGAAACTTCTGTGTTTCCTGTTATGCCAATGGAGTGGCTTTTTAGGATGGCGACTCCTTTGGCATTGAGGTGACCTAAGCGGCGGTGCCAGAGGGCGTCATTATCGCGGGAGAAGAATGCTGTCTTCATTGGAACATTCATTCGATAAATACCGTTGATCTCGTGAGCTGTAGCGAATATTTGACCATTTTCGTCGTAAATGTGACCTCCATCTTTATTGAAGACGACTGTGTTGCCTTTCTTGACGATGCGACTCACAGACAGGAGGTTGGCGGTGTTTGGTAACCGAGTGGACTGTATAAGTATTATGCGATTTTATGCAAATGGGCAAAAATAAAAAATAAAAAAAATTATTTAAAAACAAGGTAAAAAAAGTTAAAGGAATAGGAGAAAGGGAAATGTTCACCTTTTTGGGCAAAACGGCCACGAAGTTCTCGACTCGAGATTTTCACAAAATTGTTGAGGCGAAAAAGCGAAAACGAAAACGGTCACACGCGACAACGACAAACTTCTCAAACGTGAGTGAGGGGAGGAGAGGAAGGAATCAATTTTCAAGATGGGATCAACAGGCGGGAAAAATGAGAAGAAGGGTGAAAACTATAATGGAAGGAGAAAAACCCCGCGAAGTATATAAGTATTTTTGAATACGCAACATTCCCCCCACCTTGAAGCATATGATTCAACTGCACAAAAGAGCATTGTAGAATTATATATAATGTTAAGATAAGAAATGGGGATAAGTTAAAACATGAAAATTAAAAAATTAAAAATATGAAAAACCATCATGATATCTCGTTTTAAAAATAAAAAAAGAAGATAGAAGGCGTCTCGACTCTCGAAGTTCGAAGCAGTGGACTTCTAAACCCACGTGCTTCCCCTTCCGTCCGAGCATCATCCCACTCGCACTCCCAATCGCGAGGGAAAGAGCGTGCAAGCTTTACCGCGTTTTCGTTTCCCTTTGCCCTCCCTTTAGACGCACAATCTTTCGTGAGCGATACGGCTTTTCCCGCGGGAAACACCGTGCGTGTAAAGGGGCCTATTGGGAGATTGTGTGCTTCGCTCTACTAAAGGCGGTGCTATTTCCACCATAAAAACAGCTAAACCGTCTATAATTACGTCCCTAAATGGCAAAACTGTCTATTCCCGCCTTGTAAATGACCAAACTGCGGCTATTTGTGCCCTAGAAATCCCCTCGAAAATAGCCAAAATGACTTCACGCCTGCCCTAAAAATGGCAAAACTGTGAAAAAGCCCTAAAAATCCCGCTCCGAAAATATCCGAACCAACCACTCGCGCCAAAATAGCCAAACTGGCGATTCCCACTCTAAAAATGGACAAACTGACTCTACGCGTCGTAATAAAAATGGCTTAGCTGACGATTTTCGCCCTGAAAATTCCTCAACCAATCATTCCTGCCCTGAAAACTGCAAAAATCGCCATTTTCCACCAATCGCCCCTTCGTTTGACAGAACTAATTGCGCCCTAAAAGAAACAAAACTGACGATTCGAGTCCTCAAAACATCCGAATAGATTATGCCTGCCCTAAAAATGGCAAAATCCACCATTTGCGCGCCAAAAATGGCATAAATGAACATTCTGGCTTTACGTACTATTAGCGCCGTATAAATAACAAACTCATGACTAAGCGGTAAGCGCCCCCAAAACTGATTATATGCCAAGCCATGAAATCGACAAAACTGACGATTCACGCCTTGAAAATATCTAAACCGACGATTTCTGCCCTGAAAATGTCCATAATGACCTTTCACGCCTATAGAAAATTGCTGAAATGGCAATTTATCTCCCTAAAAACAATTCTCGCTCCAAAAACCCTACAAATGGCTTGGCTGACTATTCGCAACATAAAGACGGCCAAACTGACTGTTTGCATCCACAAAATGGTTGAATTTACGGTAAGTATAAAAATGATTTAATTGAATTCGCACTCTAAACTTGATTAAAATGACGGATTCGTGCACCGAAAATATCGCTTTGACTATTCCATACTGAGAATTTGCGCCGTAAAAATGATCCAACTGGCTATTCACGCCCCATGAGATTGGTAAAACTAACTCTATATGCCTCCTATAAGTCTTTAAACTGACGATTCTCGCTTTGAAAAGCCCTAAACAGATTATTCGTGTCCAGAATATGGTAAAATCGACCGTTCGCGCATCAAATGTCCAAACTGAGCCTTCACGCCTTTAAAGTGTCTAAAGTGACGATTCCTGCCCTAAAAATAATAGTAGAACTTGCTATTTACGCCCTAACATACTGGCATACTTTCCAGCGCCGCAAGTAAGGCAAAGAAATACAAAGAAATTCACCACTAACTGATCGTTTTGTGCCCTACAGAGGCTACCGTCGACGATTCACGCCTTCAAAGTGGCCATCAACACTCTCCCCACTTTACCACCTGTAAAACTCCGTACCGCCAAAGGTTGCTATGACGGGATAATGTTATTTCTTATTCAGCGTTCTTGGATCCCGCTTGCGGCATTTTATCCCGACAACTCAGAATAGGCCCCCAGAGGACTTGCACGTGCCGGGTCACTTCCCGGCTGTCCAATCAGGCTAACACCTGGTTATGTGCCTTTCAAGGCATCAAGCCAGGGCGGGAAGAAGGCTATCAACACTCCAAAAATTGACAAACATGGCTATTCGTCGTGATGGGGCCAGCCAGGTAGATTCAATACTGTGATTCACGAGGTGGAGATTCAAGAAGGTGGAGTGAATACTAAACTGTAAAATTACCCCCTTCCCAACCCCCCACCATTATGAGATTATGAAAAGTATCATTATGATATTATGAAAAGTATCACTTTCCGGGGTGGGGTGGGAGGAGAGAAGTTTCAATTTTTCGACATAAAATCCGAAATAGGAGGCTACAAACGACAGGTTTCCAGCAGATTATGTCTTTTTTGATGGATAGTGGCCGTTTCTGTGCAAATTTAGTCTCTGATGACCGTGAATTGACGTGATTCTAACCTCCAGATCCTGTTAGAAGCCTGCAAAAAGGCAATGGTTCATTTGTTATTTTCGCCACAGTGAATCTGCCCACAGGCGCGGTGGATCCAGTTTTTCCTCAAGAGGAGTTGCACAGAATCCCCCCTCCCATTTAACTCGGGAATTAGCACTATTCGTAGCGTCGAATTTACGTTTTCCTTTAATTTTAGGTGAAACTGAGTGCTTTTTCTCAATTCAACCTCGAACTATA
Source organism: Corythucha ciliata (assembly GCA_038030265.1). NCBI lineage: Eukaryota > Metazoa > Arthropoda > Insecta > Hemiptera > Tingidae > Corythucha > Corythucha ciliata. Next base: position 3,530,188 of record CM075939.1, read on the forward strand.
GCCTATTTTCTTCATTTTAACCGTTAAAAAAAAAACGTGAAATAACGCATTTTTGATTTACTATTCTAATTACGGCCAGCACTGGGCATCGCCTATAAATTGCGAATACGCGAATAGGTGCGCTCTGTCAATTTCAGCCGCAAAAGAACAGTTTTTCCTCAATGTAACCTGTGAATGAACGCTATTTCTCAATTTTAGCCACGACAATTACACCATAATCAACAAAAAACGGTGACAATTTTGCCAATTCATTTTCCCTCAATTTCAGCCGCAAATTCGTGCTTTAATCTCAATCCTGCCTTTAGCAATTCCCCCTTTCAAATTTCAGCAGTGAAAAGGTCCACATAATACTCATGTTAACGAATTTAATTAATTTTGATCCGGACGTTGCATCGCGGACCTTAAAATAGGTGTGTTCCTCAATGTGCCTTCATTTTAGTCGAAAATAAGAACTTTTTCAAAAATCGCCATGTCACCCTCTTTCTCGATTGTACCCGCAAACTTGCTATATAATTGTATGAAAACAGTCAATTATCACTTTTTCGCAATGTTCTCCGAGATGTTGGTTTGAGAAACCACCAACTGGTGCCTTCTCTCAATATCACCTGCGTGAATGAGCTCCATTTCTCAATTTTAGCCGCAAATGAGCGATTTTTCTCAATTCTACATTGAACGCGCGATTTATTTTGTCAATTTTAGCCGTGAAAAGAGCACTGTAAACCTTGAATTAGCGCATTTTCTTAATTTCGGCCCGGACTTTGGATCGTGAAACCGCAAATTGGCGTGTTTTCTCAATTTCAACCGCGAGCAATGAGCAGATTTATTTCTCAAGTTTAACGTGAATCAGCGCTATTTCTTGTTGCAGATGCGCATAAAAAGCTAGGACAATTTTATTAAGATTGTATTATTTAAAGAAAGAAAAACTGTGTGAACTTGGGAACAACATTTTTCATAAAAGCACGATAGCAATCACAATTTTGATATAAGAAGTTGGAGGAGTCTCTTAAAGTTCTGACTGAAGGGGGCATAAAATTTGCTACTGTGAAGCAATAAAATCCAACACGCCCCCTCGAATGATATGCGAACAATTGAAAAACGTCTGCTAATGATTATAGCACAGTGCTTCCTCGCTTTTCACCCCCTCCCCCTTGTACGAATTTGACGAAATTAATAGGGGACCCTCTTCTGCTAGCCAACACATATATTCCCTGAAAATTTCATCAAATTCGGATAAAAACTATGGAAGATATGCTTGTTACAAGGATTTGCGGACAGACAGACAGACAGACAGACAGACGAAACCGAACGAATTGTTCAGGAAGGCATAAACGTGAAATGCAAGTGGAAATTTCGATTTTAAAGAAGAAAAAAAAAAATTTCCTAAAAGTGAAAACAATGCTTCCGTAACTCGGAAGCAATTACAAAACACAAATTACTTGGAGACTAAACATTTTTGAGCCCTAGTAATTTCACAAATCGAGCATGCGTTGGTCCCGGCAATGCTTTCGTGAAAACATCTGCCATCATGTTTTCCGTTGGCATATACTTGACAACCATGGTTCCACTTTTTATATGGTCGCGAACGAAATGGTATCTGATGTCGATGTGTTTGCTTCTTTGGGTGATCATGTCGTTGTGAGCCCAATTTATCGCACCCGAGTTATCACAAAATACAATCGTAGGCTTCTTCTCAATATTGGGGCAAAATTCTGAAGTCAGTCGTCTGAGCCAAATGGTTTCTTGGATACTGAGGGATAGTGCCATGTACTCAGCTTCGTTGGTACAAATTGAGATTGATTTCTGTTTACGACTAGCCCAAGAGATAAAATTGTTTCCGATTTCCGAACAACAGCCGGTAACTGAAGATCTTTCGTTCAATTTTTTTCCCCTGTCTGCATCACTGTAAGTGAATAGTTCGAAATTTTGAGTCTTGGAGTATTCAAGTTTTAGGTCGAGAGAACCTTTAAGATATCTCAGTATTCGTTTCACAGCAATCCAATGTCTTTTTTGAAAGTTGGTATTGAAACGGCTAAGAACATTAACTGCAAAAACGATGTCAGGTCGGGATATTAGAGATAAATACAGTAGTGAACCAATAGCCTCTTGATAAGGGACGTTTCTAACGAAGGGCTCGTTAGACTTCGATTCTTCCGGTGTAAGCGACAGTTGTTCCGTCGAATTGGTGTCCATTGGAGTTCCAACTGGTTTGGATTGTTCCATATGGAAGCGCTTTAGAATTTTTTCTATGTAGCTCTTCTGAGAGATCCAAAGCTTTCCGGAATCTCGGTCACGACTGATGTCCATTCCAAGGCAGTTTTTCAGGCTTCCGAGGTTGTTCATTTCGAACTCTTGATGAAGCCGGTGTTTGATTTCTTCCTTAATTTTTTTATTGTCGGAAAGAAGAATGAGACCGTCGACGTAGAGAGCGATTACAGCCATCCCCTTCTCGCTCGAACGGGAATAAATACAAGGATCGGCGGCTGAACGGGTGAACTGAAGCTCTCGCAAGACAGAGTCAATTTTTGTGTTCCAACATCGTCCGGACATGGATTTGTTAAGACGCCAGACTTTTCCTCTTTCATGGGGTTCGAGAAATTCTGGAGGAGGAGAGACGTAAATTTCTTCCGGTAAATCTCCATAGATATAGGCAGTCTTGACATCAAGGTGGTCGATGTCCAAGTTGTTTTGAGCGGCGAAGGCCAAGAGAAATCTAATTGAAGTGTGTTTCACAACCGGTGAGTAGGTTTCGGCGTAGTCAATACCAGTTTTTTGGGAGCATCCGCGAACAACGAGTCTGGCCTTGAAACGTTTGCGGTCGCCGTCATTTTTCACCTTGTATACCCATTTGGTAGATAAAGCTTTTTTTCCTGGAGGAAGGTCAGCTACGGTGAATGTATTGTTCTTTTTGAATGAAACAAATTCGTCTTTCATTGCTGCTGCCCATTCGGAAGAATTGTTGCTGTCCATAGCCTCTTGGTAGGTCATGGGAAAGTCCAAGTCTTCTTCTGCGAGGAAAGAGATAAAGTCAGTCCAGACGACTGGTTTAGGCGTGCGCTCTGATCGTCGCACCGGAGCGGCCTGTGTGGGCTCATCAACGTTTTCAGGGGGAACCTCGTAAATGTCGTCTGTGTCATCGTCGTTAAGTACGACTGTGCAATTTGAGATCGATGATTGATCATCAATACTAGAAGTGTCCTCTGCAGCTTGTATTTCCGTTGGATCCAAAGGAATTGTCGTAGTAGGAATAATTTTTGTGGGTGGGGCATTACTTCTAGGAGAGAGCGCGGTTATACTTGTCGAAGTTGGCTTGATAGTAGATTTTGTGTCGGAATCTTCTAGAAACACGACGTCTCGACTGATTGTGACGGCCTTGGTAACTTGTTGTTGATGAGTCGATAACCATTTGTCTCCGTACAGTAGCCTACAAAAAGCATTTTTTCGGACTTTCGGTCCCATTTCTTGCGACGCTCCTTTGGAATGTGAACCATAGCGTCGCACCCGAAAATCCTGAGGTTGGCCAGGTTTGGCCTTGATCCTTCCCACAATTCATACGGGGTCGTGCCATTGAGTGCACGAGCAGGAGATCTGTTTACGAGATACGCAGCCGTGGCGATGGCTTCTGCCCAATATTCTTTGCCTAGGCCAGCATCAGCGAGCATAGTTCTCGCTTTTTCGACTAACGTACGATTCATACGCTCAGCTAAGCCGTTTGAAGATGGCGAGTAACGGTGCGTGGTTTGTTGAACAATGCCAACATTTTTGAAATATGTCTTCACTTTTTCATTTAAGTATTCTGACCCTTGGTGGCTTCGAAAAATCTTGATTTTTTGATCTTTTTGACGTTGGACCATTGTGCAGTACTGTTTAATGCAGTCTGCAGCTTGACTTTTATATGAGTCAAGAAGTAAACTGTGACGTAACGAGAATGGTCGTCAATTAGTGTCAAAAAGTTCCTCCTATGGATTTCTGTTCTATGGGACCACAAAGATCGCTTACAATTAAATTAAGAAGTTCATTTGAGCGATTTCCTTTTGACTTAAATGGAAATCTGGTTTGTTTGCCGATCATGCATAACTCACATGTTCCTGAAACTTCTGTGTTTCCTGTTATGCCAATGGAGTGGCTTTTTAGGATGGCGACTCCTTTGGCATTGAGGTGACCTAAGCGGCGGTGCCAGAGGGCGTCATTATCGCGGGAGAAGAATGCTGTCTTCATTGGAACATTCATTCGATAATACCGTTGATCTCGTGAGCTGTAGCGAATATTTGACCATTTTCGTCATAAATGTGACCACCATCTTTATTGAAGACGACTGTGTTGCCTTTCTTGACGATGCGACTCACAGACAGGAGGTTGGCGGCAGCATTTGGTGCGTAAAGGACATTATTGACCTCAATATCGGTTGAGTCGAGTGGGTCCGAAGCAGTTACCGAAAAATTCACTGTGCCTGTGGAAGTAGCAGTCAGATTTTGGTTGTCAACACCGAGAATTTGTGTGTCAGACGTGGCATGAGGCACAAAGTTCTTAGTATCATTAGTGATATGTGACGAGGCGGCGGAATCCAAAAACCAGGATTTCGTTGATCCTCTAGTCATGGCAGTAAAACCACAAGCGAAGAACGCTTTTTTCTTGTTTTTGTATCGATGGTTGGCAGCTGACTGATTTTGTTCAGACTGATAACGATTACACTGTCTGGTGCGACAATGTGAGGCATAATGGCCTAAACGATGGCACTTGTCACACTTTGGCTTGTCAATCCTGTGATTTGGCTTGGAGTAGAAAGCGTTATCACTAGTCGATTGATCCGTATTTTTGTCATGATGACCGATTTCTTGAAGGAGCTTGACCTTTACAGAGTCAGATGTAATTTTGGTGCCGGAGCTCTCAAGTCCCATGATCATAGGTCGGTACTCTTCGGGGAGACCAGCTAGGAGCAGGGAACCGATCCACTCGTCACTGACGTCAAACTTAATTTCATTAAGTTTCTGAGCGGTCGTAAGAATGTGGTTACAATACTCCTCGACGTTGGGGAAATCGTTGAGCTTGACGAGCAACGATTGTAGTAACGAGATACGTCTAGTTAGCCCCGAGTCTTCAAATGCACGATTTAGTGCTTCCCAGCATTCTTTCGCCGTCGTAGTCTTCATGATATGGGGATAAATTACTTTATACACAGCGAGGATAATCTCAGAACGAGCTTTCCTGTCCTTCTTAGGATCGTCAATCGTACCCTCTACGGCGTCCCAAAGTCCTTGACTTCGAGCACTGCTTGTATAGCAAATGTCCACGAATTAAAGTTTTCGCGGCCCACTAGCTTCTCTATTTGAGTTAAGTTAGACATGCTTGTCGAGATTTTAGAAGTTTATTATAGATAAACTTACAACTTACGAACGAGTGTCCAGCTTGAGAAGATGCGGAGAACCGTAAACTATAATTACGCACTCACGAAAAACTTGCAGTACTTTTTTTACTGAAATGTCATACGCTGGCCCATAACCTGTTGCAGATGCGCATAAAAAGCTAGGACAATTTTATTAAGATTGTATTATTTAAAGAAAGAAAAACTGTGTGAACTTGGGAACAACATTTTTCATAAAAGCACGATAGCAATCACAATTTTTATATAAGAAGTTGGAGGGGTCTCTTAAAGTTCTGACTGAAGGGAGCATAACATTTGCTACTGTGAAGCAATAAAATCCAACATTTCTCAATTCCCCAGCCGTGAATGGGTGTTTTCGCTCAGTACTAGCCGGAAAATGTACTTTTTATGGATTTCATCCGCGAACGAGCACTTTTTCTCAAGATGTGCGTTCCCCCCCCCTCCCCAAAAAACTCTGAATCCGTGTGCCTGGCTGGCTGCCCACCCCTTGATCATGGGCTGGCTACGCCCCTGCCGTCCCGTCCCGCTCGCACCCCTAGCTGAGGGTACTTATAGAAAATCAGAACGGATTTTCATGCTGAAGTTGAATAAACGAGAACGACATTGAAAAAACAAAAGACCCCCCCCCCCCCAACTTGTTTTCTTGGCCTAGGGAGGGCGTCCGTCTGAATCCACGCCTGCGTTGAGGTTCTTCCACTGGCATGTACGCAGAGGGCTGTCTGCCGTCTGTGAGAAAATTATTGGGGCCCCTCTGTAGAATATGGGCCAAAAGCGCCAGTTCAACGGCTTGTTTACTCGAAAATGTGTTTCGATTTTCGGATTCCTCGGTTCGACCGATTTTTACAAAAGTCATTCTCTGGGCGTTTTTTATGGCAACTTTTCATTGTTTCGATTTGAGCCGCGGGTAAGCTGGAGGGGCGCCGTGCCGTCAGAGCCTCTCAAGCAAATTGAAAATAACGCGGAGAAAAATAAAAGCTCAAAGGATTAAAAAGGATTTATAATAAGAAAAGTTTCAAAATTGGATTTTTAACTCTCAAATATCCAAAGACCTATGTAAACAATAACTTTTTTTTTATGTAAACAAACACATGGGATGTCAGGTGCAATCTTGAAGTCCGCCTGGTTCTTCGTTTGCTTCAACATTCCCCCTCAAACGAAATACCTGTAGACCATCTCTATGTTTCACGAATGAGGCGTTTGCCAACCCTTTAGTGAGGATATCTGCCAACTGCCTTCCGGTAGGGATGTGTTCGAGTACGAATTCCCCGGCTTGATACTTTTCTCGAACGAAGTGATAACGAACTTCAACATGCTTTGTTCGACGATGAAATTCCGGATTCTTCACGAGCTTGATAGTGCTTCTATTGTCCACATACAAAGTTGGCGAAATTTCGGCGCTTGAAATTTCCTCGAATAATCGTTTTAGCCAAACTATTTCTTTTGTAGCCTCACTTGCCGCTATGTATTCCGCTTCCGTAGTACTCAAAGCAGTAGTAGCTTGCTTCCTACTAGTCCATGAAATGGCACCACCTCCAAAAGTTGTAACAACTCCGGTTCTAGAACGACGTGTACTTAGGTCGTTGGCGAAATCACTGTCTGAAAAACATTTCAGCTCACGTGGCGCACCAGACTTATACAGTAGACCCATGTCTAGCGTGCCATTCAGATATTTGAAAATTCGTTTAACAGCGTTCCAATCTGACCTCCTTGGCTTGTCTAGCACTTCAGGCGCAACGCTGACAGCAAACATCAGATCCGGTCGAGTTGTCATGGTCAAATAAAGAAGGCTTCCTACAGCTTCTCTGTACGGAATTCTTTCTTCGAGTGGCGGATCTTGGTCCTCCCGATAAATCATCTTCTCACAGGGCGTTGAAACTGAATTAGACTCTTCCATCCGAAATTTCGAAATAATATTCTTGGTGTATGACTCTTGACTCACGAAAATCGAACCATTCTTCAATTTTGAAATCTGCATGCCCAAAAAGGTGTCCAGATTTCCCGTCGTGATCTTGAATTCTTCTTTCAATTTTTGTAACAAATCTTGAATTTCATTTTGATCCCCGACAATAATTCCATCATCGACGTAAATTCCGACCATAAGTTTTCGACCTTCTGTACAATACTTGATGAAAAGACATGGATCCGCCTGACTTGATGTAAAACCCAAAGACTCGATGAATCGGACGAAACGTTGGTTCCAGCATCTAGGAGACTGTTTCAGCCCGTAAAGACTACGAGCCGTGTCCGTGAAACCGCCCACACATGTCCGTGTTCTCACCGCGCCGAGTCCGCACCGACACTCGGCCGTGTGTCGGTGAAATGAAAACAACTTAATTAACATGTGACAGCCTACACATGTCCGAGCTCATTCTCCGAGTCGTTTCCGCGCCGTGTCCGTACCGTGCCAGTCACGCCTTTTCTTCATTTTACGCCCAACTTTTTTTCTTTTTTTTTAGTGCATTTCATTCTGAAAATGCACTATTGGTCTCGTCGTGATGGTGGCAAACATGGATCACGTCATGTTTTTTTCACGTTTCAGAACGTCTAGAACACGAATTCAGAGGTCTACAGAATTCATATACATATATATCTCTATACATTTCTTTATATATTTATTTATAGTATATTGGTTTATTTATAAGCTTATGGCCGTTTTCTTGTTAGCACGATAACTCTCGAAGAAATTAATTTAGCGGAATTCAACTGACAGTCGAGAAAATAAGTTAACTGCTGATTTAAAGGGAAGGAGTGAAAGAACGGTCGAACAAGACACAAGCGAAAATTGAGTGGTGGGGAAGCAGCCGAAATATTGCCCGATCATAATCGCTAAGCTCGGAGTACATACTTGAAACGCGAACATTGATCGTGGTTTATTTAATAGCGTTCCCCATTTGCACAAAATTCTGCAACGGGGCTATTCATTTCCACCCGTCTTCTCTACTAACATATGATTTAATTCAGTGAAGACGGGTGGAAATGAACTGCCCAAATGCAGAATTTTGTGCAAATGGGAACGCTATAAGAGTAGAGTAAGTACCTTGGCAAAAAATTAAATCGAAGCATCCACTCCAGTTTATATTTTACCCCTCGAAGCACGGAGACGGATCGGTGGCGAATCGGACATGTGTGGGCTCTCCTCACCGCGCCGAGTCCGCACCGACACACGGCCGTGTGTCGGTGCGGACTCGGCGCGGTGAGAACACGGAAATGTGTGGGGAGACCTTTAGCCTGCAGACCCTGTCACTACCATCATTGAAGCCCTCAGGCTGTTCCATATACACTTCTTCTTTCAGCTCTCCGTAAAGAAAGGCTGTCTGAACATCGAATTGCCCAAGCTCGTACTTCTCGGCTGCTGCTACGCTTAAAAGTGCCCTAACTGTGTCAAAACGGGCAACTGGACTGAAGGTTTGATCGAAGTCAACACCGTACTCCTGAGTGAATCCCTTGGCAACCAAGCGTGCCTTATAGCGTTCGATAGCACCGCTGGGTTTCTTCTTGATTTTTAACACCCATTTATTAGGGATCACCTTCTTATCTTTTGGGCGGTCTACCAAAGTCAACGTATTATTTTCGGCTAAGGAGTTGAGTTCTTGTTGCATACCTTCTTTCCAACGTTCCTTTTCATTTGATTTGTTGACTTGAGCAAAAGATAGATTTTCTGTGAGCAAAACGTAGTTATTAACCAAAAACGAGGGCATTCTGCTTTCACGCGTACTCCGACGAAGATTAAATTCTTGAGGCAGTTCTTCTATGTCATGGGATGGGTTTAAATTTTCTGACTCATCTTGAGTCCTTTCGATTGTTGCTAGTATCTCCCTTGTCACACCATTCTTCTCACAATCAACAGTTGAAATATTGAACTCAGCCGATGGCACCTCATTTTGTTGACTCTTCCGTCCACTTTCGGGGGCTAACGAAGACCTTAGCATTGATTTCGATTGAATCTGCCCCTCTTCTGGATTTAAAGACCCTTTTGAGAAGATAACATCTCGTGACAATATGACTTTGTTTCTTGACAAATCCCAGACCCGATACCCGCTGTGATAGTCATTGCAGTAACCCATGAAAATGCATTCTATGCTCTTTTTGTCCAACTTCTTTCTGTTGCATTTAGGCACGTGCGTATAGCATTTGGTGCCAAAAATTTGGAAATTGCTGATCTTAGGGGGTGAACATCTCGCCCATACTTCAATAGGAGATTTGTTATCGTCACCTGAAGGGCCAGTTCGATTTAATACGAAAGCAGCTGTATTAATTGCTTCAGCCCAAAGTTTCATGGGTACATTTTTGGCATGTAACATGGAGCGTGCGGCTTCTACTAGAGTTCTATTCTCTCTTTCGGCGGCTCCATTTTGCTGAGGGTTGTAGGGCATCGTTTGACGAATGGATATTCCGTTATCCAAAAACAGTTTCTTTATTTCTGCATTAATAAATTCCCCGCCTCCATCACAGAATACTACTTCAATTTTGTTACCAACATTTTTAGCCTCCTTGAGAAACGTTTCGAAACACTTGGCCACTTCTGATTTATTTTTTATAAAGAAGACTCACCTGTACTTGGAATAATCATCTTTAATACATAAAAAATAACGAGATCCACCTGGTGATACTTCATGAAAGGGACCGCAAACGTCCGCGTGAACCCATTTTCCACATTCCGTTGGTCGATCTTTTCTGCTTCGGAATGGTTGTCTGTGTTGCTTTCCGTAAGTGCAACCCTCGCATAAGTCGTCATCTATTTTAAGATCCACTCCAAATCTTTTAAGGACGTTCTTCACTTGTCTCTTGTTTTGATGGCAAAATCTCTCGTGCCACACTTGCATTTTATCACTTGAGTCAGTAATGAACCCATGAGCCAATGCAGGCACTTGTGGCTCAAAGTCCAAAATAAATAAACCTCTCTGAACCCTTTTTCCCAGCAGGCATGATGTTCCTTTCTTTCTAAATTCGCAAGTTTGCTGATTTGCTCGAAATTCATAGCCTTTGTCCAACGCACGGGTAACAGAAAACAATTGTCGACTAACCTCAGGAACATACCAGACTTCTTGCAAGAAACTTCTGATGAGCTTGCCGTTGATCCTCGTTTTAACAATAATTTCTCCTTGTCCCAAGGCTTTAACTGATTCGCGATTGCCGACTTGAACGTGCTTCGGCTGGCTAAACTGTCTGAAGGAAACGAAATAATCCATTGAGTTTGTCATATGCTCGGTTGCTCCAGTATCCACAATCCAGGTATTCCGATCGGAAGAATAGGTATTGTCAGTTATAAAAGCATGCCCGTCTTGCTTTTCCTTTTCAGGTTCATCCTTCTTTAAATTTCGAGTGCGTGAGTAGCAATCCCTTGCGAAGTGTCCAACTTTTTGGCATCTATTGGCGATTGTAGCTAAGGGATACGATGTCTGGCGGCGTTTGAGAGAAACATTGAGTCCGGTACTCCATGTGATTTGTTGTTGTCGTTTGACAACAAACTAAGGAACCTTTAAAGACGAGTAGACGCATACGGCGCCATGTTCGTTCTTATCAGTTTAATAAGAATGGTTGGGGGTGGTTTGTTGACATTCACAAAACATCAACAAAAGGTGGATTTTACAAGGCTGATAATTGATAAGAGCGAACATGGCGTCTGTGATTTTACCTGTCTGATTATAGGTTCTCTAAACAAACTACAACAAAGTTTTCTTCAATAAGAAAGTTCATGTATCAAAAATGTTGGCCAATGACACTTTTTTACTGTGAACTTCGGCTAAATTATCCAACGGTGAAGAGGAGGCCTCAATATTGTACCTTTGGCATCACCAAATCAAGAAAACAAGACGGTTATGCGGGTACACGGTACACCCGTACAGAAACTTTCGCTGTCGGCTATTTGTTAGGACAGGAAAACTCGAAAACCCCGATTCAAAAACGTTTTCGACCGTTTTACTGAACCCGTGCCGTTCTCTGAGCACTAAAACGAAACGGTGAGCTGGTGAGCACCAATGTAGGCTCGTGGCGCAAAAGGCGCTCGTGGGATGTCTCAAAAAGGTGAATCCAGAGAAAACTGCTGTGTCTTCGGTTGCTCTTGCCGTCGTAGCCGAGACACAACGTTGTCATTTCATTGTTTCCCAAAAATTTAGGTTTCAATGGTGTCAGTTATCAATTAGGCCAGTGTTGGGAGAAAATCGACCGCCGAAAGACTTGGGTGCTTGCTTGACGTTTCAGTATAAATGTATCATAAACCATGTTCTTCTGTTCTTGTCACTTTAGGCCAACTGACTACTTTTTTCCCGGTATGTTACGGACGTTGACCACGAAAAAGCACTTTAAAAAAACGCAAAACTCGTTATCATTTAACATATGTGGGGAGTACCGGTTTCATTATCACACGACACTAGCGCCGCTAGTGATAGCTACAATCGCCAATAGCATTTGGGTGGTATACGACTCATCAACCGATCAACTCATCAACGCTATAAAAAATCGTTGACGAGTTGACGATGGGGGGGTGGGGGACCTTATCAGACTTGACCTTCAAGTCATCAACGGACCAACTCTTCAACGATGTTTTCGTTTTTTCCTCTGTGTATCATTGGTCAAATGTTTCTCATTTCGAACGTTTTTCAGCTTATATCCTGAGGATAGCGAAAACGGTGACTACTAACTCGTAATATTCAAGCTCGGCAAACATACGAACTACACATACAGAGAAAATACCCGCGTTTAAAACCCGCCAAATAAGAGCGTATTAACCAACGTATTAACGGTCGCACGGCAAAAAAGAAGTGTTAGCACTTCTTGACTTGAGTGCATCGAAACGGCAAAAATTTAAATCCAAAGTAAAAACAAACAAATTGTATTGAAATAAATAATTAAAAAGATGAGCAGAAAAATATGCAGTCAACGTTGTGCACCTGTTTGGGTGTCACATTAGGTCTTTTCGGGCGACCCTCCAAACCTACACAAGTTACAAAATTTGCAATTTGTGTAGTTTTTAAACCAATTGAACACATGTTGCTATGTATACAACCTACAAATTTGTAACTTTTGTAGCTTTTGTAGGTCGCCCAAGAAGACCTATTATGGCTGTTGTATCGTATAATTTTGAATTTGATGCACTTACGCAGGTTACTTTATCTCTTCTTTAGGACCTTGAAATGTATTTTTACAACGTGTATATCGAGTTGAAAACTATTTATTGAGGGAGGCAGTGAAATTCTGGGAGACTCAAAATCACTCGCAAAATATCCCGCAACGATCTTCGGTTTGAATGGGGGGGGGGGGAGTGAAAAAGTGAGAGAAATTATCATCTAAACCCTAGTATGCATGACGTTTGAAATCACCACGAATGCGTACGCTGGGTCTATTAGATCCAGCTATATTTTGTACTTGATTTTCGGCATTATTTGTCTCATAAATTCCTATTTTGAGATGTCACATTATTTATTTAGAGGTTCATGACCGATTTGAACCATTTCAGAAATGCCAACGCCCATAAAAAACGTTTTTGTTTTCAACTGTTTCGGAGATTGAGCTCGAGTAGGGTGATCAAAGCCAATCGCCCATACAGTAATCACGGAATAATGAAAAAGATGGAAAATGTGTAATTGAAAAAATATAGAGTTGAACCACAATCTAACGGAACCTAAAAATCAATAAAACCAATTTGTTTCACATGTGATTAGGTCCATTTACATCTGAAAATTTTGTTGAAAAATTCCATCAGAGTTTGGTTCAACTATAGTACCTAAACAATCCAGTTACAAAACAAAAATAATGCCAGCTATCAGAATAGTGTTGTTAGCGAATTTTGCACAAACCAAATGCGTGCACACTGCAATCTATTCGGGAACGAGTTACATCTGACGAGATTCATAACTGGCTTTTATTATTTTGACGGGTCTAGATGTACAAAAAATAATGGAACGAGGTATGGAACAATATTTTACGCTTACAAAAACTTCTTCCCATGCGCAAGGCCAACCAAAACGAACACCACTGAGCGAGTACCTCGCACTGCAAGTGAAAGAGAAACTTTACCCTCAAAATGAACCTATCACTCAATAATGCCACAAAATCAATGAAAATTACCATACTTAAGCACTGGGTCTGTCATACCCAGTGCATTCATTATAGGTAGGTCGCCAGAAAAATGTCGCCGGAATCTCGACAATCGGAAAAAATTGCCCCAAAGTTTAAGAAATGGGTTGAATACAGCCAAACTGAAGATGTCTTAGAGGCTCACAGTGATATAGCGAAATATAATTCCAACGAAAGACGGTAACTCCTCACGATAAACAGCTAAATCTACTGGCTTGCCCCCACATCCCCCATTGCCCCATTGGAAGTTGAGCCGTCAGAAAAACGGTTCTATTTTACCATTTTTTGCTGCACACGCACCCGCGGTCAGCATTTCGACTCCACACATCCCTTAGTAGGAATTTTCCTCACATGATGAGGCTCGGTGGCGTCGATGCATTTTCTTTGTCGCTGAGCGAATTTGTTTGGCATTCTAACAAACATCTGGATGATTTCAACGTCAAAACTTTTCACTCCCGCAGCTGGCGGTAAGAAAGAGTGCATTTCTTTTCGTATACGGGTATCCTAAGCCGTCCCAGAAGTAATAATGTTGATACCATAATTTGTTTCGTTAGTGTTTGACCCTCCCTCATACTGTTTGCTGCTCATATTGTCACCACCCTCTCGACAACAATTGTCATAAGTTTCCGTGGTTTTCGAAGGGCTTTGTTATATTAATTTTTGCGCCAAATTTTAGGATAAACTTGTGAATTTTGGCAAATTCACATTGCATGGCATTTCATCAAATTTCTTCCCCTATTGTGGCCCTTCTCCGAATTAACTTTTTGAAGAAATGTAAATGGTAATCAAAGGCCGTGATACATTAGAGTTTTGAACTGAATTTTGAAGCGCTGGGATAAATGAGTACCGTTTGGCGTTTTTTAAAAATTGCATCCCCCCCCCTTGAATTTGTTATACATATCTATAGTAATTTATGGCGCTTGTTGCATTCATTTTTCAGCCAAATTTTAATGTGGCTAGATAAACGTGTGAATTTTTGCCATTTTTTTGAAATATCTTGCCTATTATGCCCTCCCAACCATACACATCAAATTTTACGAGAAATCTCGACAGTAATCTAGGGTTTTTGTTCAATTGAATTTTTGAGCCGAATTTGAGAGCGCTAGGATGAACTAGTGAGTTTTAACGCTATTTTTACACTTCCAACCCGGGAGGACCACCCCCTCACGCTTTCAAAAATTAAAATGGAAATCAAAGGCTACTTCAAAATGGAATCATCGTACCGAAGATAATGCGTCTAGAATCAACTGGTGAATTGTCGTGATTTTTGACCAGTTCAAGCCCTATTTCTCCCCCACCACCACCACCAAGTCAATTGATTTGGCCCAAATGCAATACCGACCGGGGTCTTATGACTATACTGTTTTTTGGGACAAACCGCGTTCCGCTAAATTGATTTCTTCGAGAGTTAACGTGCTAACAAGAAAACGGCCAAAAATACATACATATTATACAGGGTGTCAGGAGGAATGATCAGGACTTTAACAAGTTGTAGCACTAACGAGGACGAACCAAAATCACCATATGAACAAAGGGTCGCAAACGCTTCATTTCCGAGTTACAGGTATCTTTGTCATTTTTCGGCCAAACGCGTTCTTTTCGTATTTCTAGCGTCCTGGCCATTCGTAACAGAACAATACCGATTACATTTATGAAAATAGCAGACATTTTGGGTTTATGAAACGCTGTTGTAACTAACCGAACTAATGTTTCAAGTATTTTCTTTTATTTCTTGAAAAAGCGAAAAAGTGCATATTTGATTTTTACCGTTTCCTTCAAAGACGAATCTTCCGAAGTCTTCGGTGGTAAAGGTACAGTTAAATTATTGGAAAAACATGCCAGTGTTGTAAGCTATAAAATGGCTCTTTAAATTTTAAAATCGACGCATTTTTGACTGAGATACCACAGCGAACGTTCAGAAATTCCTGATCAGATCGTCAAATTGAGCCACATTTCACCAAGCATAACAAATTGAAAACAGCTATTTCCGCGTCGATCTTTGAACGTGCATAAAGATATAATTTCATAAAACGAATACCTCAAGTTTTTTGCCAAATGATTAATTGATCCTCTCCTCCCCCGCCCATCACCTACACCTCAACAATAACAAATACATGTTATTTTGTCAAATTATTACTCCTTCCCATCCCTCCTCCACACTTACCCGTCAGCAATATCCAAAATTTCACCAAAATGATCTCACCAAAAAAAAAACTCACCAAAATGATCTAAAAGTTGTACTTTTGTTGGTGGGTAGTTGAGGTTGATGGTGGGCTGCAATTGGAGTGGAAGGAGGAGTCATTTTCAAACTAAATAACATTACAGCGTATCACAAAATTATTTATGATTGCATGTTCAAAGATTGACGCGGAAACAACTGTTCTTAGTTTTTTTTTTTGTGGTATGTGCAAAATGGCTCAATTTGACGATCTGAACAGGAATTTCTGAACGTTCGCTGTGGTATCTCAGTCAAAAATGCGTCGATTTTAAAATTTAAAGAGTCATTTTGTAGCTTACAACACTGGCATGTTTTTACAATAACTTAACTGTACCTTTACCACCGAAGACTTTGGAAGATTCGTCTTTGGAGGAAATGGTAAAAATCAAATTTGCATTTTTCCGTCTTTTCAAGAAATGAAATGAAATACTTAAACATTAGTTCGGTTAGTTAAAACAGCGTTTCTTTAACCCACAATTTCTGCTCTTTTCAGAAATGTAATCGGTATTGTTCTGTTACGAATGGCTAGGACGCTAGAAATGATTATTGACGAAAAGAACGCGTTTGGCCGAAAAATGACAAAAATACCTGTAACTAGGAAATGAAGCGTTTGCGACCCTATGTTCATATGGTGATTTTGGTTCGTCCTCGTTAGTACTACGACTGGTTAAAGTCCTGATCACCCTGTATATGTATATGTATATGTCGCATCCACTTGGCGAAATTGTTCACTTCATGAAATGGATGTCCATTTCACGAAGTGGCTCCACTTGCCGTAATTTTAAAAAATTACGACATCTAGACAACAAAAATGTCCATTTCTTGAAAAGGAAATAGTGTTTCCTCGGTAGGTGTACGTATTTTTATTATCCTCGATACGGTACGGTGAAAACGGTTTTAATATGTTCAAATCAGTTTCCACAGCTTAATTTTTGACTGGATCAGATGTATAAACAGATTTGAACCAATTAATTTGTCCTCTTTACCAAGGATTTTTACTTCCTCGAAAAGCCAACTGATGTATCGTAACCACAAAGTTAGCTCTTGATCAAAGAGCGGCGTAACTTTCGGAAAAATTCAAACAAAACCTTAAAAGTCGTCTCCCAAATTGGCTTTGAGGCTTCGGGCTATGAGCAGTGGAATTCACTGCTGGAGCAACATCAAAGGTTCGCTCACCGCTCAAATGACCGAATGGTCACAAACCACAGCCATTTTGGCCGGACGTGACCGAAATGGACCGAACTACCAACCTCGAATTGGATAGTCATCTGAGGTGTACAGCTGACCTCAAGGAATCACTGAAGTCCGGAAGAAGACTCCTTCTTCCTGACCGGGCCGGACCGACCCAATGCTAGCTGATGAATTATAAAGTATTGCACCATTTTGAACTCGTAAGATTTTTGTGGATTTTTTCGCATAATAAAAATTGGGGGTCGTCGGCCAACTTCCCTCGCCCATGAGCTACCGCCCGCAATTTTTTAAAATTCGGCTATTGATAAAAAGTAAGTGAGGGGCAAGCTCCCTGTGTTTGAGTCGTGAAAATCCATCCGGTCATATTTTTTCATCGCCACCCATCAAATTTTTCCCCCCTTCACCCAGTTTTTTTTACTTTCGCAAAAAGTTTCCCTATACACATAACCACAAGTTAGCTCTTGGTTAAAGAGCAGCCCTTCTTTGAAAAAATGCAAACAAAACCTTAAGAATCGTCTCCAAAAAAGTTTCGAGACGTGCAATTCACTGCTGGAGCAATAATTGGTTACTGGTTTAAATGACCGGCGGAACTTCGGAGTGCTGGGGCCTAGAAAATCTTATGACTTATGACATTTTTTTCGGATTTTTGCGGAAGTCTTGCCACTCCCTGAACAAGAGCTCATTTGTAGTCACGAATTATAGGTCGAATTTTCGCGGGATTTGACCCAGGTGGAAAAGGGCTCTCGAAGACCTTAATAAAATATTTTTTTGGGAACGCATTACATAATGTGATGTAGTGGTGTTACGCTACTAGCAGAGAGGAAAATACGTCAAACTAATTCAATGGGCCCTTATTCATCACACTGTGCGTGCCAATAAAAGACGGAATTCCACCTGTAAAATGCTCTATCATTTTACATCGCGGTCAAGGTTTCAGCTGACAGTTACCGTAAGCTCCGATCGGACATGCATGATCGGTATCGGATTTCTTTTGTTTGAATTTCCCCTGTTGGGTTGGAGCATTTCACCCAACACTTTGGCTCGTGCCCCCCCCCCCCTCGTGTTAAGCTTAATTAAAATTGAAACTTCATTCTCCCCAGAAAACGCTGAATTACATTTACCCGCCAGTCCCCCCAATTTTAAAACGAGTTACAGTCCACTCAGAAGCCCCTCCTAAGCGCCTAAAAACCTTCCCCACCAAAACTGTGGGGCGGTGAAGACGCAACACATATGAGGGCATGCCTGGAGCGTATCAGATTCTCCAAATTTAGGGCACAAATTAACCGGAATGTCTTAGTCATAAGCTTGTCCAATTCGATAGGTTTTGAGGAGCTGAATTATGAATGTAAGAGTGCATGAGGCGCACGGGCGTAGGGTGCATGAGTGAAGTGAGGCGCATTTGTCCTCGCAGTAGCCGGTAAAACTCTCTAAATAAGGAACAGCACAAATTAACCGGATGATCTAAGTCATCCCATTCGATAGGTTTTTGGGACGAATACGAAATATTAGCGTTGGTCGGCGACTACCTGGCCACCAGCCTGGAGACCATTAACATGACTATTAAGCTCTCGATTAATTTGTACCCCGAATTTAGAGAGTTTATGACTGGCCGCCGAGAGCAAATGCCCCAGGCAGACAACAAATTTGTCAATTATCATGACTAAAGTTCTTCCGCTTTGCTTCGCAAATTTGAGAATGTATAAGGACTTCCTAAATTCCAGACCAAAAAAGAAGGTGCGGGCCGGGAATTTAAGTCCACCAATCGAACCCAAATTGGGCACATGTGTATCCCACACCAATAGCTATAACCACACGAAGATTCATTGCCCTAGCACCAAACCTAAGCACTAACTCCGATGCACCACTGCGGACCAGCGACAAAAGTCTGCGGGCCGGGCATTTGAAGTGCACCAATCGAGCCCAAATTGTGTCTCTCGTACTAATAGCTATAACGCCACAGTTTTCGGCAGACGGGCATCGAATAATAGTACCTACTATTAGTTCGTACTAGAGCAATGAAACTTTGAATGGTTATAACTAAATTTATGAGCGATACATGTGTCAAATTTGGGCTCTATTCATGCACTTTTAATGCCCGGATCACAGACGTTCATCGCTGGTCAGCAGTGGCGCATCTAAGTAAAGTACTATTAGTTTTGCTGCTAGGGCAATCAAACTTTGTGTGGTTATAGCTATTGGTATGAGATATACATGTGCCACTGTGGGTTCGATTGGTCCTCACACCTTTTTTTTGTCTGCAAATTAGGAGGTCTCTATGACATGGCGCTGACGCTGACTAAGTTACTTCGGCCGATGCGCCCTTCGAATTTAGAGAATCTGACTGGCCGCATGAGAGTGAATGCCCCAGGTAGACGCTCGCATAATACCTGATAATCAAGTTGCACTCATGAAAAAAAAAAAAAAAAAAATGAAAACTGTTATATTACCTTTCCTGGTTGCCCCAAATAAATTACAGTATTGAGTGATTTATTTATATTTACTTATGGCGTTTTCCATTTGAATAAAATTCAGCTCAGGAGCCGAGCATTTCCACTCGTCTTCTCTGTTACCGTATGATGTAATTCAGAGAAGACGGGTGGAAATGCTCGACTTCGGAGCGGAATTTTATTCAAATGGAAAACGCTATTAATTTTAACGTCCTGAAATTTGTTGTATGTTTTATGAGCTGAAATTTAGGTCTACTGTAAGCATTGATCCACAGACGGTGATAGTATCCTTCGGTTTTCAGTCACTGAAGCAGAAAAGAAAGTGCATTCCCCAATCGCTCGGCGAAGAAGTCTTGTTCCTACGTCACTTGGAAAAATTAATGTTGACTAGAAAATCATCAAAACGTGTTCTCAAGTGTAAACACACTTGGCGTTTATTCGACCGACCCAACAAGAACGAAATGCTGGTGAACTGCGCGTTTATTGGGTGCTACTCGAGGGCTGGCAAGGACCGTGTATCCTTTTTCAGATTCTTTTCCAAGTAATTGATGACAAGATGTCAAATGTCGTGTGTTGTCAACTCACGAGCAAGGGCCGGCACCGATCTTTTTTCATTTTTTTAAGATAACGACGGCGATCCTTCCTTCGATAGTCCCCCAGCGTAGTCACTTAAGTTCCATTTTACGTAATTTTGATGCCTACCAAGCCATCAAGACTGAGTTATTGAAAGAAAACGCATTTGGAGCAACTCAGCAAGCTTCCAATGTAGAACTTTAATGAACGGGTTAACGGGGCAACCAGGAAAAGATATCACTGTTTATCAAAGCTGTCAAAACATTGCCGATGGTAGCAACAACTTAGCTCTCACCAGAGGCACAGTCCGTTTAGCAGTTAAGTTGGTTACCGGAGATCTAAACGAACAACTCCTTATCAGAGGGATTTCGTTGATGAGTTGAACGCAATTTATTATCAATGCGTTATCAGCACGTTGAACGGTTTTCCCGTTGATGAGTTGGTTTGTTGAAGAGCTGGTTTGTTGATGAGTTGAGGGCCCCCCATAGCATTTGACAGGTTCTTTTCTTTGCAGAATTTTCTTCGATAGAGCGTTTTCATTCATGATGTCTTTTTTGTCAGGAAGTCGCATTTCGATAAGTCTCAATCGTTCGGTCAAATTATTAACGGTTCGGTCTTGAATTGGAACACTTTCCCACACACTCTTAAATTCGAAATATTCGGAAGTCAACGTCGACAATATTCTACCCATTAATATCAACTCGTGAAGCTCAGAGTTAACAAGTTTCTTCAACTCAACGTTCAACGCGTTGAAATCTCGCTGAAGTCGAGCAATGTGAGTAACGATGCTTTCAGTTCCAAGCTTTTCACTAGAGAAAAACGCTTCCAGTGGCCGATCAACTCTTTGACTTGAGCTTTGCTCGTACGCCGACGTCAGTTTATCCCAAACTTCCTTGGCGCAGATACAAGACGACGTAAGTTCATCGTTCAAATGCGTTCAATGAACTTAGTAGTATTAATTGTGCCAGTGCATCTTTTGAGTCGAAGTCTTCTCCATTTTCTTCATTACGGGTGAGCTCCCCTGTTACCACATTGAGAAACTTGTGGTGTTTCAGAACGAGAGCAATCTGCCGCTTCCATCGAGCCCAATTTTCTCCACCCTCCAGCTTTTCGACATGAGGTTTGAATTCAGTACGAACTTCTGCCATTCTTATTCAGCGCGTTGCTGGGCCCATAACCAATTGAAAATAACGCGGAGAAAAATAAAAGCTCAAAGGATTAAAAAGGATTTATAATAAGAAAAGTTACAAAATTGGATTTTTAACTCTCAAATCTCCAAAGACCTATGTAAACAATAACTTTTTTTTTTATGTAAACAAACACATGGGATGTCAGGTGCAATCTTGAAGTCCGTCTGGTTCTTCGTTTGCTTCAACAAAGCAGACGGTGGGAGAGGGTTGAAAATGAGTGCTTATAGCAATGTCGAAACGATTCTCCGCATTTTCCTAAGTGGTGCAGTGAAAGCTGTATAGGTGTGGGTGCCCTTCACAGTGTCTATAGTGGATGCCTTATTTTTTTTGCTTGCAGACAGGCTTCAGAGCGTGGGGGGGGGGGTATTCACTGATCTCCGCATCATAAAAGCTCAGACAGATTTGAAGGAATGTTCCGAAACCAGTAATCGACAACGTCCGGAAGCATTCGTCTTTCTTTAATTTATCCTGCAATTTCCCCCTTACGCAATTTCACGGAGCTCGCCCAGATCAAACACATCTGATAAAAAAAAAACATAAATACAATCTCGAGGTGGCTTTTTGATGCTATCGCGCAATTTGCGGAGTAAATTATTATTATCCACGCGGTGCGGCGCCTTCAATTCCCCTAACCACCGCCCAACATATTAAACTGAGAGCCTCCTGAATGAAAGGACGCGTTCTGACTTATTTTTTGCATTATGTACAAGGAAAATTGCCCTTCAGTGTCAATTTTTTCAATTATTCTACGGCAATTATATTGTGCCACTCCTATTCCAACTCTGCCATTTATGGTCAATTCTTGAAAATACAGGTTCTTCTTCCCGTTTTGGTTGCTTTGTTCGTTTTTTTTTCATGAATCAAGGAGAAGAGATAAAAGGGTCGAGTAGGATTTCTTTTTTTTTTTTTCAGAAGATGAATCCAGGGCAAAAAAATGCATAAAACTCACTCTTGACTTCACCTTATCAAGGGAGCGGAGGCGTAGACTTGCCGTTAAAAACGTCGTTGGACACGGTGTTTTCGACCGCGATGTAGGTAAACAGTCTGACCCACGAAATGGCGTAATGGCTCTTTTGTCAGGGAGCACTCGAGTTTTTATTCCTTTAGCTCAAAAAAAGCTTCAAATTTACAGGGTCAGACAAAAATTGAACGCATTAGAGGCGGACTATACTCAGGTATATTATGGTGCACAGGGGGGGGGGGGGATGAAAGCCCGCTGTGCCCATCAAGCCACTCACTCTTTCACTCTCCCTTAAGGAGGAACAAAAATATATATATTCCGTGACCCAAGAGTATAGATTTATGCGGTATTGCGAAAAGGTGTCCGCTGAACTGGAACGAATTATTATTTATTATTATTATTATTCTCCCAGTGTTTTTACCTTCTAAATCATTTTTTTATTTATTTCCTTCTTCAGAAGAACAATAAAGAAGGTGTAACAGAAATTAAGAGCGAATAGTTGTGTACTGCGCGTTTATTGGGTGCTACTCGAGGGCTGGCAAGGACCGTGTATCCTTTTTCAGATTCTTTTCCAAGTAATTGATGACAAGATGTCAAATGTCGTGTGTTGTCAACTCACGAGCAAGGGCCGGCACCGATCTTTTTTCATTTTTTTAAGATAACGACGGCGATCCTTCCTTCGATAGTCCCCCAGCGTAGTCACTTAAGTTCCATTTTACGTAATTTTGATGCCTACCAAGCCATCAAGACTGAGTTATTGAAAGAAAACGCATTTGGAGCAACTCAGCAAGCTTCCAATGTAGAACTTTAATGAACGGGTTAACGGGGCAACCAGGAAAAGATATCACTGTTTATCAAAGCTGTCAAAACATTGCCGATGGTAGCAACAACTTAGCTCTCACCAGAGGCACAGTCCGTTTAGCAGTTAAGTTGGTTACCGGAGATCTAAACGAACAACTCCTTATCAGAGGGATTTCGTTGATGAGTTGAACGCAATTTATTATCAATGCGTTATCAGCACGTTGAACGGTTTTCCCGTTGATGAGTTGGTTTGTTGAAGAGCTGGTTTGTTGATGAGTTGAGGGCCCCCCATAGCATTTGACAGGTTCTTTTCTTTGCAGAATTTTCTTCGATAGAGCGTTTTCATTCATGATGTCTTTTTTGTCAGGAAGTCGCATTTCGATAAGTCTCAATCGTTCGGTCAAATTATTAACGGTTCGGTCTTGAATTGGAACACTTTCCCACACACTCTTAAATTCGAAATATTCGGAAGTCAACGTCGACAATATTCTACCCATTAATATCAACTCGTGAAGCTCAGAGTTAACAAGTTTCTTCAACTCAACGTTCAACGCGTTGAAATCTCGCTGAAGTCGAGCAATGTGAGTAACGATGCTTTCAGTTCCAAGCTTTTCACTAGAGAAAAACGCTTCCAGTGGCCGATCAACTCTTTGACTTGAGCTTTGCTCGTACGCCGACGTCAGTTTATCCCAAACTTCCTTGGCGCAGATACAAGACGACGTAAGTTCATCGTTCAAATGCGTTCAATGAACTTAGTAGTATTAATTGTGCCAGTGCATCTTTTGAGTCGAAGTCTTCTCCATTTTCTTCATTACGGGTGAGCTCCCCTGTTACCACATTGAGAAACTTGTGGTGTTTCAGAACGAGAGCAATCTGCCGCTTCCATCGAGCCCAATTTTCTCCACCCTCCAGCTTTTCGACATGAGGTTTGAATTCAGTACGAACTTCTGCCATTCTTATTCAGCGCGTTGCTGGGCCCATAACCAATTGAAAATAACGCGGAGAAAAATAAAAGCTCAAAGGATTAAAAAGGATTTATAATAAGAAAAGTTACAAAATTGGATTTTTAACTCTCAAATCTCCAAAGACCTATGTAAACAATAACTTTTTTTTTTATGTAAACAAACACATGGGATGTCAGGTGCAATCTTGAAGTCCGTCTGGTTCTTCGTTTGCTTCAACAAAGCAGACGGTGGGAGAGGGTTGAAAATGAGTGCTTATAGCAATGTCGAAACGATTCTCCGCATTTTCCTAAGTGGTGCAGTGAAAGCTGTATAGGTGTGGGTGCCCTTCACAGTGTCTATAGTGGATGCCTTATTTTTTTTGCTTGCAGACAGGCTTCAGAGCGGGGGGGGGGGGTATTCACTGATCTCCGCATCATAAAAGCTCAGACAGATTTGAAGGAATGTTCCGAAACCAGTAATCGACAACGTCCGGAAGCATTCGTCTTTCTTTAATTTATCCTGCAATTTCCCCCTTACGCAATTTCACGGAGCTCGCCCAGATCAAACACATCTGATAAAAAAAAAACATAAATACAATCTCGAGGTGGCTTTTTGATGCTATCGCGCAATTTGCGGAGTAAATTATTATTATCCACGCGGTGCGGCGCCTTCAATTCCCCTAACCCCCGCCCAACATATTAAACAGAGAGCCTCCTGAATGAAAGGACGCGTTCTGACTTATTTTTTGCATTTTGTACAAGGAAAATTGCCCTTCAGTGTCCATTTTTTCAATTATTCTACGGCAATTATATTGTGCCACTCCTATTCCAACTCTGCCATTTATGGTCAATTCTTGAAAATACAGGTTCTTCTTCCCGTTTTGGTTGCTTTGTTCGTTTTTTTTTCATGAATCAAGGAGAAGAGATAAAAGGGTCGAGTAGGATTTCTTTTTTTTTTTTTTCAGAAGATGAATCCAGGGCAAAAAAATGCATAAAACTCACTCTTGACTTCACCTTATCAAGGGAGCGGAGGCGTAGACTTGCCGTTAAAAACGTCGTTGGACACGGTGTTTTCGACCGCGATGTAAATAAACAGTCTGACCCACGAAATGGCGTAATGGCTCTTTTGTCAGGGAGCACTCGAGTTTTTGTTCCTTTAGCTCAAAAAAAGCTTCAAATTTACAGGGTCAGACAAAAATTGAACGCATTAGAGGCGGACTATACTCAGGTATATTATGGTGCACAGGGGGGGGGGGGATGAAAGCCCGCTGTGCCCATCAAGCCACTCACTCTTTCACTCTCCCTTAAGGAGGAACAAAAATATATATATTCCGTGACCCAAGAGTATAGATTTATGCGGTATTGCGAAAAGGTGTCCGCTGAACTGGAACGAATTATTATTTTTTATTATTATTATTCTCCCAGTGTTTTTACCTTCTAAATCATTTTTTTATTTATTTCCTTCTTCAGAAGAACAATAAAGAAGGTGTAACAGAAATTAAGAGCGAATAGTTGTGTACCGATTGTTCGATTGATACAGCAAGGAGGCATATCGATTTCCAATTAAGTTACGTTGATTCACCTAATTTGGTTCCCTTTGCGTCTCGTCTATAATAATCGTTAAAAGGATGAGTTATTTTTATTCATCACAGACTTCTTTCCACGATAATTATTACCTGAGTCACAAGAATTCGTTAAAAACAGTTCACGTATAAAAGTAATTTCTATTATGTACAAAGAAAACAATTAGGTACATTTAAAAAAGGAGCGTTTATCCGTAAAACACTTAAGAGAAAGAAAAATTCGATATACGTTTCATTTTCATAGGGAATTCTCTTGATACGGAGGGAAGAAGAACCTGGCTGGATCGGCAAGTTCCACATAATAAATTACTCAGGATGGCGGTGGGGGATGTTAGAGGAGGGGGGGGGTGTTTTTTTTAGCGTGGATGTCACCAATCCAGCCCTTTCAATCTCAATCATTGGAGGAACTCGTTGGAATGGCGAGGGAGGGTATACGAAAGACATGAAAACGCCTTTCCACGGGCCCAATGTATTCTGCATTTTTTTTTTTTTTTTTTATTGTTGTAGACCGATAGAGTTATAAAAAAAAATTGTTGGGCCTCGTTTATGGTTTTGGATCATCAAACTTTGACGGCGCGATCAAAATTAATTGCAAAACGACACTCGAATACAAAGTTTAAATTATTTGAGGGATAAAAATTTAACGAGAGCGTCGTAAATGAGTCGAGGATTGATATTAGAGTCAGCCGTATAGCGAACGCCGCGAAGTGAGCCGTCGTCATGTGAGACTACGCCGTATTCGCCGACGATAAAACCGTCAGGTGTTTTCTCTTCGACGCGATACTTGCGAAAATTTCGCCCTTCGACGACATAGCCGGATTTGGCCTGTTGCTGTGAACCGGTCGGGTCCGACTGATGATGGTGCTGATGAGAGGGTTGAATGCCGTGCGCTCGACCGTTTGTCATAACGCTGACGGCTTCGTCGACCTCATAGTTGGCTTCGGGCACTTCCCAACCAACCGGCGAGTGTTTGGGTTGACGAGCGATTTGAGCACCGACAGAGTAACTGGTTCGTTCCTCTTTTCTTTCCAAATGGTAGGTGGGTTCGTAGCTTTTGTGATTCCTCGCTACACTGAAGCTTTTTCTCTCCTCTTGTTTCCCTTCTTCTTTCCCATCGTTTTCAATTTCCAAGTCTGTCCGTTTATCGTTGCCTTCTGTAATAAAAACCACAAATTAGATACAATCAAATCATTTAAACGAATTACAATTATTTCAGACTCACTGTTTGATTTGCCTAAATGTTCCCCGGGCGACTCCGGCTGTGAGACCCTCGGAACTCCGATTGTTTCCTGAACGTCCGACGTTTTCCTCTCCCCCACGTGTTTAATCAGATCATCGCGATTAACTTCCTGAACGAGCGCTGGAACGGCAACTTCCGTCGTCGTTGTAATCAACGGAGGCGACTCCGTTGTCGTCAGATGATGATGATGATGATGATGTACGAGACGAGCGGGCGAATGGCTTTGCCTAATACTGAAATGACTGCTGGCTTCGCCGTTATTTTGACGTACAACTAGGCTCGTCTTTTCACCGTCCTGAGTCCGTTCGACGGTGAAATGACTGGACGCTTCAACGTTACGACCTGATGGTTCCGAGTCCTGGCTTTGGTCTTTGGGTTGAATCGTTAATGGGCCTTCGTCGACGGAAAAATGGCTTTGAACGGCAGAGGAAAATGTTGGTTCGTCTTGGGTTTCCACGTAAAGAGCTGCGGAAGATAATGAAATCATAAAAACATGTTCATATCGAACTAAAAAAAAAAATCATAATCTTACTAGCTGCAGGCCTTTGACGGACGACAGATGATGACACAGACACGGCGACTATCTGACTCGCCTGCGGTGGCTCCGTTTC
The DNA here is from genome assembly GCA_038030265.1 of Corythucha ciliata. Classification (NCBI taxonomy): domain Eukaryota; kingdom Metazoa; phylum Arthropoda; class Insecta; order Hemiptera; family Tingidae; genus Corythucha; species Corythucha ciliata. The sequence continues at coordinate 3,557,402 of CM075939.1, forward strand.
CGTTGACAGTGGTGTTGATTCCTCTGTCATCGGGGACGGATCAGTCGTGCTTGGCGCGTCCAGAAAATCGACTGTCGTATGCGGCGGTGATGGTGGTGGTGGTGGTGGTGCTGTCGTCTCAGCGACCGGTGTCGTCGTACTGACGACAACTGATGACGTTAAATCGACAAATTTGACACCACTTGCGCTGCCGCCGTCTCCACCGCTTCTACCCCGTTCGATCAGCTCATTGTCGGACAGTCGTTGGTACTTGTGGTACCTCCGATTTGTGGCGTGGGAGTTCGACCCTCGCATGAACATTTCCAAAAACTCCCGGCCAGTAAGGACATCGCGAGGTGCTCCATAAGCGCCTCGTTCCTCTACTCCCGCTCCTAAGACCTGGATGGACATAAATAAAAAAAAAATTGTTTATAATTTCATTTCAGGGTACAAATAGCAGGGACACTTTAAGACTCTCAACAGGACCGAAAACTGTCAATTCTGCCCCTGAATTGACTTTTCTTAACACTTGTGCTTGGAAATCGAAACACTTTGAAAAATCAACCTGAAAAACGACTGCTTTTCCCTGCTTTTTTATTTTTGCGTTTTGTGGTTGGAGCCAGTGGCGTGCCCACGGGGAGGGTTTTGGGGTCAGAACCCCTCCCAGAGTAGTTAAGCCCAGCATATTTGAGAAATAGCAAACAAAAATGTAATGAAAACATGGAAATAAAATAAATAAATATAAAAATAAAAAAAACAAACAAACAAACAAGAGGAAGAAAGAAAATGCAAAAAATCGGATTTGTTTAGGCCACTGACCGGCTCAGGTTTAGGGGAGGGGCTTGAGAAATTGTGTGCTTCGCTTTCCTAAAAATGGCTTGACTGGCATTCGTTGCCTAAAAATAGCTGAACGACCTATTCCTACCATCTACTAGCCTGAAAATAACCCTACGACTGAGCTCGCCCAGATCAAACACATCTGATAAAAAAAAAACATAAATACAATCTCGAGGTGGCTTTTTGATGCTATCGCGCAATTTGCGGAGTAAATTATTATTATCCACGCGGTGCGGCGCCTTCAATTCCCCTAACCCCCGCCCAACATATTAAACAGAGAGCCTCCTGAATGAAAGGACGCGTTCTGACTTATTTTTTGCATTTTGTACAAGGAAAATTGCCCTTCAGTGTCCATTTTTTCAATTATTCTACGGCAATTATATTGTGCCACTCCTATTCCAACTCTGCCATTTATGGTCAATTCTTGAAAATACAGGTTCTTCTTCCCGTTTTGGTTGCTTTGTTCGTTTTTTTTTCATGAATCAAGGAGAAGAGATAAAAGGGTCGAGTAGGATTTCTTTTTTTTTTTTTCAGAAGATGAATCCAGGGCAAAAAAATGCATAAAACTCACTCTTGACTTCACCTTATCAAGGGAGCGGAGGCGTAGACTTGCCGTTAAAAACGTCGTTGGACACGGTGTTTTCGACCGCGATGTAAATAAACAGTCTGACCCACGAAATGGCGTAATGGCTCTTTTGTCAGGGAGCACTCGAGTTTTTGTTCCTTTAGCTCAAAAAAAGCTTCAAATTTACAGGGTCAGACAAAAATTGAACGCATTAGAGGCGGACTATACTCAGGTATATTATGGTGCACAGGGGGGGGGGGGATGAAAGCCCGCTGTGCCCATCAAGCCACTCACTCTTTCACTCTCCCTTAAGGAGGAACAAAAATATATATATTCCGTGACCCAAGAGTATAGATTTATGCGGTATTGCGAAAAGGTGTCCGCTGAACTGGAACGAATTATTATTTTTTATTATTATTATTCTCCCAGTGTTTTTACCTTCTAAATCATTTTTTTATTTATTTCCTTCTTCAGAAGAACAATAAAGAAGGTGTAACAGAAATTAAGAGCGAATAGTTGTGTACCGATTGTTCGATTGATACAGCAAGGAGGCATATCGATTTCCAATTAAGTTACGTTGATTCACCTAATTTGGTTCCCTTTGCGTCTCGTCTATAATAATCGTTAAAAGGATGAGTTATTTTTATTCATCACAGACTTCTTTCCACGATAATTATTACCTGAGTCACAAGAATTCGTTAAAAACAGTTCACGTATAAAAGTAATTTCTATTATGTACAAAGAAAACAATTAGGTACATTTAAAAAAGGAGCGTTTATCCGTAAAACACTTAAGAGAAAGAAAAATTCGATATACGTTTCATTTTCATAGGGAATTCTCTTGATACGGAGGGAAGAAGAACCTGGCTGGATCGGCAAGTTCCACATAATAAATTACTCAGGATGGCGGTGGGGGATGTTAGAGAGGGGGGGGGGTGTTTTTTTTAGCGTGGATGTCACCAATCCAGCCCTTTCAATCTCAATCATTGGAGGAACTCGTTGGAATGGCGAGGGAGGGTATACGAAAGACATGAAAACGCCTTTCCACGGGCCCAATGTATTCTGCATTTTTTTTTTTTTTTTTTATTGTTGTAGACCGATAGAGTTATAAAAAAAAATTGTTGGGCCTCGTTTATGGTTTTGGATCATCAAACTTTGACGGCGCGATCAAAATTAATTGCAAAACGACACTCGAATACAAAGTTTAAATTATTTGAGGGATAAAAATTTAACGAGAGCGTCGTAAATGAGTCGAGGATTGATATTAGAGTCAGCCGTATAGCGAACGCCGCGAAGTGAGCCGTCGTCATGTGAGACTACGCCGTATTCGCCGACGATAAAACCGTCAGGTGTTTTCTCTTCGACGCGATACTTGCGAAAATTTCGCCCTTCGACGACATAGCCGGATTTGGCCTGTTGCTGTGAACCGGTCGGGTCCGACTGATGATGGTGCTGATGAGAGGGTTGAATGCCGTGCGCTCGACCGTTTGTCATAACGCTGACGGCTTCGTCGACCTCATAGTTGGCTTCGGGCACTTCCCAACCAACCGGCGAGTGTTTGGGTTGACGAGCGATTTGAGCACCGACAGAGTAACTGGTTCGTTCCTCTTTTCTTTCCAAATGGTAGGTGGGTTCGTAGCTTTTGTGATTCCTCGCTACACTGAAGCTTTTTCTCTCCTCTTGTTTCCCTTCTTCTTTCCCATCGTTTTCAATTTCCAAGTCTGTCCGTTTATCGTTGCCTTCTGTAATAAAAACCACAAATTAGATACAATCAAATCATTTAAACGAATTACAATTATTTCAGACTCACTGTTTGATTTGCCTAAATGTTCCCCGGGCGACTCCGGCTGTGAGACCCTCGGAACTCCGATTGTTTCCTGAACGTCCGACGTTTTCCTCTCCCCCACGTGTTTAATCAGATCATCGCGATTAACTTCCTGAACGAGCGCTGGAACGGCAACTTCCGTCGTCGTTGTAATCAACGGAGGCGACTCCGTTGTCGTCAGATGATGATGATGATGATGATGTACGAGACGAGCGGGCGAATGGCTTTGCCTAATACTGAAATGACTGCTGGCTTCGCCGTTATTTTGACGTACAACTAGGCTCGTCTTTTCACCGTCCTGAGTCCGTTCGACGGTGAAATGACTGGACGCTTCAACGTTACGACCTGATGGTTCCGAGTCCTGGCTTTGGTCTTTGGGTTGAATCGTTAATGGGCCTTCGTCGACGGAAAAATGGCTTTGAACGGCAGAGGAAAATGTTGGTTCGTCCTGGGTTTCCACGTAAAGAGCTGTGGAAGATAATGAAATCATAAAAACATGTTCATATCGAACTAAAAAAAAAAATCATAATCTTACTAGCTGCAGGCCTTTGACGGACGACAGATGATGACACAGACACGGCGACTATCTGACTCGCCTGCGGTGGCTCCGTTTCCGTTGACAGTGGTGTTGATTCCTCTGTCATCGGGGACGGATCAGTCGTGCTTGGCGCGTCCAGAAAATCGACTGTCGTATGCGGCGGTGATGGTGGTGGTGGTGGTGGTGCTGTCGTCTCAGCGACCGGTGTCGTCGTACTGACGACAACTGATGACGTTAAATCGACAAATTTGACACCACTCGCGCTGCCGCCGTCTCCACCGCTTCTACCCCGTTCGATCAGCTCATTGTCGGACAGTCGTTGGTACTTGTGGTACCTCCGATTTGTGGCGTGGGAGTTCGACCCTCGCATGAACATTTCCAAAAACTCCCGGCCAGTAAGGACATCGCGAGGTGCTCCATAAGCGCCTCGTTCCTCTACTCCCGCTCCTAAGACCTGGATGGACATAAATAAAAAAAAAATTGTTTATAATTTCATTTCAGGGTACAAATAGCAGGGACACTTTAAGACTCTCAACAGGACCGAAAACTGTCAATTCTGCCCCTGAATTGACTTTTCTTAACACTTGTGCTTGGAAATCGAAACACTTTGAAAAATCAACCTGAAAAACGACTGCTTTTCCCTGCTTTTTTATTTTTGCGTTTTGTGGTTGGAGCCAGTGGCGTGCCCACGGGGAGGGTTTTGGGGTCAGAACCCCTCCCAGAGTAGTTAAGCCCAGCATATTTGAGAAATAGCAAACAAAAATGTAATGAAAACATGGAAATAAAATAAATAAATATAAAAATAAAAAAAAAACAAACAAACAAACAAACAAAAGGAAGAAAGAAAATGCAAAAAATCGGATTTGTTTAGGCCACTGACCGGCTCAGGTTTAGGGGAGGGGCTTGAGAAATTGTGTGCTTCGCTTTCCTAAAAATGGCTTGACTGGCATTCGTTGCCTAAAAATAGCTGAACGACCTATTCCTACCATCTACTAGCCTGAAAATAACCCCTACGACTGTGCCGACTATAATGGCGCCCATAAATGGCAAAACTGACTATTCGCCTTGAAAATAGCTAAACCGACTGATTTACGCCATGAAAATGACTAAATTCAACCTATTCGCGTGTCAAAAATGACTAAACTAACCATTCGCTTGTATGGCTCTTTGCACTCTAAAACAGACAAAATGACGCCCAGGAAAAGACAGAGATGATTCCTGTGCTGCGAATTGCAATAAACGACCCATTCACACACAACAAGAATAGCCAAACGGTCCATTCACAACCATTGTCTAGACCATTTGCGCCCTATAAAAATGGTAAAACTGATGAGTAGCGCCTTAAAAATTGCTGAACTGATTATTTGTACGTTATTCCTGATGATACCTAGGACACTTTTCAATGACACGTTTTCTTGAAACGTCATCCTCATTTTTTTCTTTTAAAAAAATGCTTTTAAATAGGCCTTTAAGTCGAGAAACTCTCGTTTATTCGCGAATTAGTTCAAATTGTGAAATAAGCGTGCTTCAATAACTTTCAATTCGAGGTCTTAAACTGACAAAAATTGAGAACCATTCAAAAATAGGCTAATAGTTCTTTTAATTTCGACGAAAAAAAATGTTTTAGCTTGTTAGCGTTTGGCCTCGTGCACTCTGATCGCTAGCATTGCTTCAAATTCGGTTTTTTTTTCAATGCAGAACCACTTTTACTTTCACATACACCACACGCTTTAAGGAATTCCAGTGCCGTTCACCCGTGAAAGTCAATCGATGATCGACTGACAAAAACCTCGATAGTTAATAATTTACGCGCGCTTAAATGTTACTGTTTTAATTGGGTTGGTACCTGTCAGCGGTAATTTTATTTGTTTAAATGGCGTATAGTGAGGGGCGGAGGGTGTAACAAGTACCCTGAGTGTGTCCACCTTTTTTTTTTTTTTTTACTTGTGTCGAAATTTACTACCGCGCCAATTCCTGAGAGGCTTGCGGAGTAACAAGGTTAGTAGGTCGGGCTCTGTGCGAGCGTGGAGAAAAGAAGAAGAAGAAGAAAAAAAAAATGACTGTCACAATAATAGCTCAAGTTCGCCCTGCTTGACTGAACTGTTCGACCGTTGGTTTGATTGGTTAGGGGTTGGGAATGGGTTGGGGGGAGGGGGTAAATTTCACGGGACGAAAAAAAAACATATCGCACACCGACCACAACCACTCTTTCAAAAGCTCATCTCACGGCATGGAACGCTGGTGTGATCAGGGCAAAAAGGTTCAAGTGGAAACCAGGCTTTACTGGCCAATTCACGACGAAGGCTTTTGGTGGGACCGTCCATCCGCTAGTGCCACGGCATTATTCTCACACTTCAGCGAGAAACCCAACATTTCAGCCCTTTATAATACATTTCTTGAGTCACCTCCCTCTTTTCTGTGCCCTGGACTACGTATAAATGGCCAGAATCCCCCTCCCTCACCTCCTTACCAACACCAACATTTCTTTTCATATTATTTTTGGCACTTGGAGAAATCAATTTCGTGAGTTTGGCTCTTCCAAACCCCACATTTTATGGTTTTAACGCTCTCAGAACCAAATATCGCTGGTTTCGCCCCTCAAAAAGCCAATTTCACAGGTTTCACTCCCTTAACAGCAAATTTCACGGGGTTGACCCATTAAAAAATCCAATTTCACGGGACTGACTCAATTCAAAAATAAAATTCCACTTGTTAGGCACTTTGAAAGTCACATAAAACGTCGATATGTCACGGGTCAAGGATTTGACACTCACAGAACCCGGTTTCACGGTTTTTGCTAATTAAATAACCAAAAATGCCTCTGGCGCCTTTGTTTGCCACAAGAAGAACCAATTTTTTGCGGATCTGGCTTGACAGAAACCAATTTCATGGGGTTGGCTCCCTAAAAAAGTCAACTTCACTGGATTTCATATTCCTCTCCCCCCCCCACCACCAAAATAGTGTTTCCAGAGTGCTCGAATATTTGAAAGAGCAATCTCGCTCTTCGCAGGGTTGTCCATTTAAAATGTAATTTCACTGAGTTGGCTCATTCAAAACCAATTTTGGGTGCTTGGCTCTCTAAAAGAAAACTCATTGAAAAACAATTGCACAATTGAAAAAACAATTTTTTCAGGTTTCGCGGCCTCAAAAACCAAATTTCCCTCTGCGGACCTGCACCTATGTTGGGGCCCGGGGTGGCAATTTCTAAGAGCCCCCCCCCCCTCTAGTTGAGTTTTCTCCACTTTTCCAGCAATTTTTTTTTATTTTAGCAGAGAATTAACACTGTTCTCAGTTTGATGTGAAAATTAGATTTTCCTTACGTATTTTCCTCAATATTACCCGCAAAACAGCAGGTTTTGTCCACATTTTTGCCACGAATCGCATTTTTGTTCACCAAGTGCTATGAATCAGCGATTTTCCTCAGCCGTAAATCAGCAGTTTTTACCCTATAACAGCCACAAAATTGGCGCTTTTTCTCAATTTTAACCTCAAAATTGCCTTCAGAAGCCGCGAATGAACGTATTTTCAATTTTGGATACAAATTGGAATTTATTCACAATTTTGGGTGCGAATTAGTGATTTCCCTCAATGTTTCCCCTGAATTAGCGCTTTTCCTTAATTTTAGCAGCGTAGTGGTGTTTCCAATCCGTGAATTAGCGAATTTTCCAATTTTAACCACGAATTAGTGTTTTCCGCAATTTTAGTTGCAAATTGGCGGGTTTTTTTCCACTTTTAGGAGCGAATTAGCTTTTTTTACCTGTCAGGATGAAAAATTAGTCTTTCTCCTAATTTTGATTCTTTTGAAGCCTCAAATTAGCATTTTTTAAAATTTTTGCACCACATTAGCAATCTTGTTTTACTCTTAGCTGTAGATTAGCGCTTCTTCTCAGTTCTAGCCGTGAATCAGCGGTGTTTTTTTTAACTTATAGCCATGAATTCGCCCAGTGGCGTACCCTGTGAAGGGGGTGGGGGCGCGGTGAATCTGTCCCTCCGGGAGGCCGTTTTTAGCCAAGTTTTTGCTAAAAATTCCAGCAATACAAAGGACATTCATTACAAAACCCGTCCCCTTGCCGGTCCTTAGTAGGCTGTGGACTGCCGGAAGGATTTCTAGGTTACGCCCCTGAATTTGCCTTTTCCTCAATTTTAGCCACGAAGTTGTCTTCAGAAGGCGCGAAGAAGAGTGTTCAAGTTAGAAATTTAACCACAATTTTGGCCGTGAATTGGTGATTTTCCTCTAGTTTAGCCGCGGACTAACGCTTTTTCTCAATTTTATCGGCGCAGTCACAGTATAGGTTCTAGCCCGTGAATTCGCGAATTTTCTTAACTTTAGCCATGAATTGACGTTTTCTTTTTTAACCTTTTTCCCCATTTTTAGCAGCGAATAAGCACTTTTTCTAAATTTGAGCTGGAAATTGGAGTTTTTTCGATTTTTGCCGCGCTAATTATAGTGATTTTTTTTCAATTTAGAAAAAATCAGCGCTTTCACGCAGTTTTAGCCACGAATATTAACGTTGCACATTGATGATTAGCAAATTAGTGTGCTTAAGGACCTAACGAAACAGGGAACGGTGTATTTTCTCCATTTTAGCCGCGAATTTTCCTCAAGAAGGCGCGAATTTTCTAAAATTTGTGTCACCAGAAGAGCTCTCGAGGGCTCAATCGAGTATTCAGCCCACGCTCTTTGCTGATATCACTTATTGCAACTTATTGCGTTTCTGTTGGCACATCTAAACAAGGAATCGGAGGCGTACTACTGTAAAAACAAAGTGACGGTCACAACTGGCCCGTTTTTTACATCTCCAGAACAGGATACGTTTGATGCGATACAACGTACATAATGACATTGCACCCCGGCAAGCATATGGCTCCGGGTGATTGCCTATCAAGAAGTCCACTACCAGAGAAAGAAAACTATGATTTAAATTAAGACGTAGACGCATTCGTTCGTAGCATAATCGAGTCCATTGAGACAGTAGATGAAAAATCAAAACTGCACAAATAGTCGAGGCAAAATACGCGAAAAATGTCAGGAAAAGGAAAATGTTGCGTCCTGGACGGATAGGAATGCGGTTTTTTTTTGCATTCGCTTCCAAAAATTATTTGTAAAAAATTTACCTAATTTTCATTAGGGAGAAACCGGAAATTGCATTGCTGCAGCCAAAAGTGCATTCAAAAAATGCATCATCTGGGAGGCCTTTTGGAAGATTGGTAAATAAGTGTCAAAACTGGCCGTGATCGGGTACTCGGGGGTTTTCGAGGTCGCTGACCACGAATATGATGTTCAAATTGACCCCCGAACACGTAGTGCACCAGAACCTCACCGTAAACGTCATCTCCAACCGGCCAACTGAAGATCGTCAAGGGGGGTTTTTGGGGCGCTGAAGTCAAATATGGCTTCGGCGAACACCCCGCGGACACCTGGTGCGCCCTAACCTGGACGTGGCCGTCCTCTCCGAGAATTTTCCTAACAAGAGTGTCAAAAACAACCCAAAAATCATTGTGGGGGCGTTCTATGAGGCGCTGAAGTAGAATTTCACGTCGAAAACGATCCCCCCGAGAGCACCTGGTGCTGCGCAACCTGGGCCTGAACGTCTTCTTCGAGGGTTTTCCAGACAAACTCGAAAAAGACGAACCGAAAATCGTTAAGGGTTTTTTTTTGGGCGCTGAAGTCACTTCGGCGAACATCCCGCGGACACCTGGTGCCTCCCCCCCCCCAACCTGGACGTGGACGTCCTCTCCGAGAATTTTCCTAACAGTAGTGTCAAAAACAACCCAAAAATCATTGTGGGGGCACACTCTTGTCAAGAAAATTCTCAACACTCGTGAACGTCCTGGTTGGGGGTGCACCAGGTGTCCGCGCGGGGTGTTCACCTAAGCTCTATTTGAATTCAGCGCCCCAAAAAACCCCCCATAATGATTTTCGGTTGGATTGTGTCAGGAAAAGTCACGGAGATGACGTTTACGGTCAGGTTCTGGAGCAACTAGGCGTTCGGGGGTCAATTTGAACGTCGTGACCAGCGACCTCGAAAACCCCCGAGAACCCGATCTGGGCCAGTTCTGACACGTATTTACCAATCTTCCAAAAGGCCTCCCAGATGATGCATTTTTTGAATGCACAAATTTACAAATAATTTTTGGAAGCGAATGCAAAAAACCGCATTCCTATCCGTCGAGGACGCAAAATTTTCCTTTTCATTGCGAATATTGACGCGACTAATTCGACTTTTTGTTTTATTATTAACTTATTAGATTTTAAGCCATACTACTTGGTTAATATTTTATTTTTAGTGGTTTGCTTTTTCCCTTTTTACTTTTGGCCGGTTGACTTTGGGCGCGGGGCTGCTGTTGTTGAAGGGGGGGGGGAGAGAGAATTGGATTTTCGATGGTTTGGTGGGATAGTGCATGGGATTGTGAAGGGGGGTTTGGATTTTATTGATTGGGTGAAGAGGCTTAAGATTTTCACGATTCGAGATTATTGACCATCAAAGTTCTTCTGTGATTTGAGCTATTCTGTGGCTTGAGCATGTCTGTAGTTTGACCTTTTCTGTGGTCTGAGCGTTTCTGTGGTTTGAGTTTTTCTGCAGTTTAAGCTTTTCTGTGGTTTGGGCTTTTCTGTGGTCTGAGCGTTTTTGTGGTTTGAATTTTTCTGTTTTTTTTTTTTTTTTTAAATAATGATAACTTTATTTTTACTGTGTACATTTCAGTTTTGCTAACATATTATTAGTAGAACATGCAATTCTAATTCACATGTAACGTGTGAAGAGGTATGTATCCACTGATACGCCTCTTATTAATAGGAACAAGTGCTGATATACTTCAAAAAAGAAAGGAGTGAATGATAATAATGTTCAACAATAAATATAAATAATGGGGCAGTTGTAACAGTTAGTTTATCACAGGCTTAATGTCACAAATCACAGAAGTTTCAGCTGATTATGTCAACTGTTCGTTTTCTTTTGAGTCTTCTTTGGTCTCGAGCTGGTGGTTGGTTTTCCAATAATTGCTGGAGTTCCGTATTGTGGTGGGATTGGAGTGAGTCAAAGTATCGACGGCTGGTTTCCTTGAGTACCTGGACTACCAGTGGTATATCCATATCAGAGTGAAGAGTGGAATTCCGAACGTACCATGGTGCTTTGGTGATTATCCTGAGGATTCTAGTCTGAAGGGTTTGTATCTTTTTTATTTGACTGTCTGATGCAGATCCCCATATTTGACATCCATATTGCCAAATTGGCCTTATGAGAGCTAAATACATTAGACGCTTGGTGGAAAGGGCTAGAGCTGAGCTGGTGAGTAGCGGCATAAGAATGTGCATCCTCGTTCGAGCTTTCTTAATGACGGAGGTTATATGCTCGTGCCAAGTTAGTCTCTTGTCAAGAATTAGCCCCAGATATCGAACATGGTCTGACTCGGGTACGTCAGTTCCGTTCATCACGATTTGATGGTGAGTCAATTTTCTTCGGTACGTGAACTTGACAAGAGTGGACTTGGAGGGATTGACCTTCACTCGCCAGTGGTTTGCCCAGTCTTCGATCAGACGGATGTGCTCTTGCAGTGTTCGGCTTGACTGTTCGCAGGAATCACTCTTGGCTAGGACAGCGACATCGTCGGCAAACATGGCAGTGATGACAGCTGGGTCACTGGGGAAGTCATGCGCATAAATAAGATACAAAAATGGACCCACCACACTTCCTTGCGGCACTCCAGCATTGATAATATGGGACTGTGATTTGACTCCTCCATAGGTAACTGCGTAGGATCTCCCTGATAAATAGGACTGAATAATCCGATAGTAGGTGTCTGGAAGATGGGGTTTTATTTTAAAAAGCAACCCACTGTGCCAAAACTTATCAAAGGCCTTCTCGTTGTCGATGTATAGACCCATGCGAACCTGCTTTTCTTCATACGTTTTTAGTATGGTATCCACTACTCGATGGAGCTGTTGAGGACATGAGAGGCTGGAACGAAATCCAAACTGTGTGGGAGGCAGTAAGGGTTCGAGAAATTGAAGCATTCTTGGCAGCAGCAACCTCTCGAACACTTTGGAGAAGAGCGATAGTAAGCTAATGGGTCTATATCCATCAACACTGCGATGATTCTTGCCGGGTTTAGGGATCATTATGATCATTGCATGTTTCCAGTTTGATGGAAAATGAGCTAGTCGGATGATGGCATTGTAAATTTGGGTGAGTAGAACAAGTGCTTTCCTGGGGAGTGCTTTTAGAAGTGGCTGGACTATTTGGTCTTCTCCTGGTGCTTTCTTCGTAGGAGATCGGGAGATGGCGTCTCGAACTTGCGAGGGCTTGAAGAGAGGAGGAAGAGGTGACAATTGGAGAGGTTCGTTCAAACCATCTTCAACTGACTAGCAAAAGGCTGCATCGCGTTGAGGATGAGGGGAGAATTGGCTGAACAAGCTGTTCGCAAAAGCTTCTACTTTTTGTTCAGGTGTAGTTAACCAGCTGTTATTAATTTTGAGTGGGGGTATATTCTCTCTTCTTTTGGTCAACGCCTTAGTCTTCCTCCATAAGGACCCGTCCTCGCTGCTCAATTGTTCAAGTTCGGAGTGAACATTTCGTTCTCTATGTTCTCTTAGAGCTTTCTTGAGGTCTTCTGTAGCTCTGTTATATGCTGTTTTGTGAGGCTGGTATTTAGTTCGCTCCCATAAATCTCTACAGCGTTTCTTTACAGAATGTAGCTGGGTGATATGAGATGGCCATGACACAGGTTTTGGTGTGGAAGATGAATTTTGTCGCGGCTGGTGAGCGATTGTTGCAGCTTGTTGTACTGAACGGGTTAGGTAGCTTACAGCTTTATCAAGGTCTGTTGTTGTTTTCAGGGGTATATTTGGATTTATTAGCTCTTCTAGAGTGGGCTTGTATTTCTCCCAGTCGAATGGCAGTTTTATCAGTCCTGTATATGATTGGCGTCTATCATGATGAGCATTGATAGTCATCAACACCGGGTAATGGTCGGAACTCAACTCATGTATTACGGAGGCGTTTGAACATAAATTGATCATATTTTTGCATATGAATATACCCAGAACGTCGGGAACTTGCCCTTGTGCCGGCTGGTGAGTGGGACTTATGGGATATATAAATTGCAAATTGTGTTGAAATCCTATATCAGATAGAATCCGTCCTCGTGGATTTGTTACATTTGAGCCCCATCTAGGATGTTTTGCGTTGAAATCGCCGCCGAGCAAGAACGAACTTCCAAGCTCATGAAAAACCCCCCAGTAATGAACTGGTAGTAATCGGTACACAGGAGCGGAGTAATAAGAGCAAACTTGATAGTAACTCGTGTTTAATTTGATGCTCACTCGAGCTACCTGAAATTCCTCTTCCTCGATCGGTGTAAGGGGATTGTGACTTATCGGTGTCCGAATGAAAATGGCAGACCCTCCTTTCCTCCTGCCACTGGGATGGTCTGCTCTATAAATTGAATAACCCGCAATACTAAAATTAATGTGAGGAGCTAATTTAGTTTCAGTAGCCAATAGAATGTCGACTTCATGAGTTTTTGAAAAATGGTCTAGCTCATGGTATTTATTGTTGATACCTTGGCAATTCCATGTGACTATTTTCAGCGGACTATGTGTAGTTGTTGGATTCATGGTTTGATAATTGTAGGTAATATCTGGGCTAACATTTGTAAAACTGGTTGAATAACTGACAGCAATGTGTCAATTCTAGATGTGAGCTCATCTAACTTATTGGTTGATTGTGTTTTGAGCTTTTCTGTGCTTTGAGCTTTTCTGTGATTTGTGCTTTCCGTGGTGTATACTCTTCTGTGCTTTGAGGTTTTCTGTGGTTTGACCTTCTGTCGGGTCTAAGCGTTTTTGTGTTCTGAGTTTTTCGTGCTGCTGATCCTTCAATGGCTTGAACCATTGACTCCATACAATTTTTCCTTTTGTTGCGTTTATAAGGAGCGCGTAAAAAAACAGACGTGCGACTCCGCAAGTGAAATTGTTTAAATGATACACGCATACTATTATAGGCGTGTTAATATCAAGTTGACGCCTCCAGGGGGGAATGCTAAACAAGTAGACAACGATGATGACCTTGATATTTAACACATCCGTGATTATACTCGGCTATATTATTGGCATTATAGAACATGAAGTTTTAACTGTTCAACCAATTTGTTGCTAGTTATATTCTCGTGCCACCCCTACAGGCCATCGGGGAATGGAATTCCACTTTGGAATGTTATTTTGTTGCCCCTTCCCCCCCTCCAAGTTTGTTTTCGGTATTCCTTAAAGTTTTAGCGTTCAGTTAAGATGGTTTTTGTTCCTTCCCAAACTTAAAAATAATTTTCCTGTCAGATAGAGCTAATTATGACATTAAAGAGGTACAGATAGTTGAGATATTCAGAACTCGGAAGGTTTATGAGCCTCCTCTAGACGAGTTTCCGTGATCGTTTTTATACACGGCTATGCGGGGGGCGGGGGCTAAAGTGAACGGTGACACTTCACGCCAAAACAAATTAGTGCGATGACACTGGGACTTTCTTCCTCGTTCGGGGATGCTCGTTAACGATATATAGTTTTCATTGGTTTAACAGTCTGAGACGGAGTTTCGCTATTATTAGCCTTTCTGGCGTACAATTTGGGGTTAACTCATTTTCGGCTAGCCGAGGAGGAGGGGGAGAAAACAATTCTGGTTTGACTGGTACAACAAATGTGTTGGTTTTATGACGTAATGAGGTCCTAACAGTTAAAAAACAAAACAAAAAAAACCTTTGATTATGATATTACGCTCTGGTGCTTTTAGGAACACGAATTTTGCAACACACTCGTTCGAATTTCAAAAGTGCGTAAACTTGAACCAAAAAACTGGGGAGGGGGGAATTATTTAAGACGAATATTGATCAGATTAGCCAGCTGACGTCGAGGTGAATCACCGCGTCTCATCAAACGGTTTTTTTTCTTCTTCTTCTTTATATAATTACGTTTTTACGACCATGCCCGAGGACCTCTTAGCCGTATAAACGGGCGGCAAAGACCCCCAACAAGAACCGGGTTCCCGACCTTGGACAAGCCCCGCTTTTACGCATTTCCCCATTCTCTCTATACTTTCGTGGGCTTTTTGTCAAATACGGCCCGAATGCGTGTGCTTGTCATAATGATTTTGCTTCATATACGTAGTAATCAGAACGTGTAGCGTTGATATTAATGAATTGTTGTGAATAGGGGGAGGGGTGGTTTTTAATTAACGTAATAACGTTGTTACGCGTTTTTTAAATTAATAATTTTTAAAAAAACTGACTTTTTTTGTTCATATATCATATACATTTCATCAGGCCCTCTTTTTGAGGTCACGATCCATAAGGTGAGAGGACAAATAAATTCCAATTTAAATTAGCATCCTATTTTTACCGTCCAATATCTTTAGCAAAACGTAAGAATAGACGTATATTAAGGGGAGGGCAGGGGGTGACATATCACGACTTTTCGAAGACATCACCCACTCCCCCCAAACCCTACCCTTCACGAAGAGCTGGCGCTGAATTGCGTTCTTCATATTTTTTGTGTGTCACACTAACAGGGTTCTTTCACTTCATGGATCGCTATAAGGTGTGTGTGTATGTGTTGGCGATGGGAGGGGTAGGCGAAAAATCAGTTGTCTCCCCCCCCCTGCCACCACCCCATCCACACAATTAATCGCCTTCGGGGTGCATGGAATTGCATTTTTCAATAGAAAGGCACGGGAGATTCAACAAAATGATATCGCAAGGCCACGACGTTACTAGGTCCTGACGACTTATTCTCGCTACTGTCCTCCCCTTACTCACGAACGATTTTTTTATTTTTTTTATTTACTAATGTTGACTATTTTGTGTTTCCGCTGTCTCGGAATGCTGGAGAAGTCAACGAATTCTATTCGCTTGAAGTAGCGAAAGAAATGGGCGCACACAGCGGGAAGGGCCGAGCCACTTTTATATGTATACCGATTGCGTTTTCCATTCGTTTGTCCCCGGTTGGCTGAGCCAAAAAGTATGCTTGCAATGTACACGACAAGGTTGTGTGTTATGAATTTTCTGAATACTTATATTTTCTAAATACCAATCTAGGCATAAATTAATACCCTCAGAAGCATTACAAAACGCTTATATTAAAAAAAATAACTCAATTCAGCCGAGCAGGACAACTTTTATAGTCGATTGAGTATTCTTCGGTGAAGAAATTTATGGTCTTACAGCCAAAATTGTCTTTTTTGGAGAATTATTTTCGATTACGGGGCTAAAATATTAGTTATTGACATTAGTATTAGTTATTAATAATAGTTACCTATTAATATTAAAGTAAAGTATTAGTATCGTTGCATGGTGTCTGTGAAACGTATCAAAATGCTTCATTTTTCGAGGGAATACATTCCGAATACATTCCGTCGGGGGGACCCCCCCCCCCCCCCCGATTTCACATCTTCAAGCCCAGTACACACGGAGGCATTTTTCAAGTCCCAAGTTCGGAAAACATGTGAACCCTACCGAAGAAACACGTGTGTCACAAAGTTTTGCTGTGAAATAATAAAGGCCCGTTCACAAGCTCTACGAACGCGTTCAGTGGAGATTATGCAACCAAACAAAATTTTTATTAGTCCGGGAGCCCACCGTACCGTATGAAAAATCCGGGTCATATGATCGAGTCTGGTACCTGCGCAGGACGTTTTTTATGGTCTAGGAGATGACTTTTCGGAGATTGCCAGACATTTTCCGTGGGACAGGTGCTCACAACAGAACTAGCTGTTGGCAAACACACCTTATTGGCCTGCTTGAAAACGGTTGGCTAGGGTAAAAATTGATTCTTCGCAAACAATACGCTAGAATACCACCATCGCCTTCCAATATCGAATGAAACCCTGGCTACTAGTGAGCCTCGAAATTTCACGTTTTCGCTGACGGCGCTATTTACAATAAAATTGGACGGCGGCGTTGGTTTTCGTAACGTATTGGTCGAGGGTAACGACTTTTTACTTTCGCCAGTCGTTTTCAAACCATCCAAAGGTGTGTTTGCCAAAGCTAGCTCTGTTGTGAGCCCCTATGCCACGGAAAATGTCTGGCGATCTCAGAAGTGTCATCTCCTAGACCATAAAAAACGTCATGCGCAGGTGCAAGACACGATCAAATGACCCGGATTTTTCATACGGTGGGCTCCCGGACTACTTTCCTTCGAAAAATGAAGCATTTTAAAAGGTTGCCTAGACCGGCCTAGACTCCACAGAACACATACATACAGCTCGTGAACGGTGCCTAAAAAATGTCTTTGTGCGTACTGGGCTTTAAAAGTACGTACGGACGGTGAGGATTTCCTGTTTAGGTCAACCCCACCGGCCGGCTGCAGCGTCTGGACCTGGCTTTGACTTCAGTTGAAGTCACCTTGAAATCAACACACATCAGTTGAAGAACGCGCAGTCCACCTCAACTGATGTCGAAGTCTGGGCACACGCTCCGGCTGTCCGGTAGAGAAAATCTCACCGTGTGTTCGTACCCTATAACTGTAGGGGTTAAAGAGTCTGGGGGGAGGGGCTTCAGGAAGGTGAGCCTGGGGGGGGGGGGGCTACAGAAAGTTTCGGGGGGGCTATAGGACCAAAGCCCCCTCTATCTCCGCCCATGACCGAACCAGCGAGCACCAAGGCGATAGATATAACAGGTGGCGCACCAAGAGCACTTTTCTTGGAACTGAGCAGGACTGCCTACGTCACTCATAGACTGGAAAGTCTGATTGCCTGACCGTCTGTTAGGTTTTATAGTTACTTTTCTCTTTCTTAAACGGTGCAAAGGGCCGTTTTTAGGGGGTAGGCAACCGCATAGGGGTCCCGTCTTGGAATAAAAATAATTAAAACAAAATCTCAATCGAGAGAAAATCCTGGAAGTTGGGGTTTTACAGAGCTAAAATCCTAATAATTTGGTTTTTAGCTCTGTAAAACCCCAATTTCCAGGATTTTCTTTCGATTGAGATTTTGTTGTAATTATTTTTATTCCAAGCTGGGGCCCCTGTATGTGGTTGCCTACCCCCTAAAAACCACGAAAATCAGTGAAATTGGCTTTGAAGGCGCCAGATCCACAGAAAATGGTCTTAAAATATCCAGACATGTGAAAGTGAAATTGGCGTATTTGAGCCAAACACCCGAAATGTCTAATTGAAATAGCCAAATCAACGAAATTTGGTTGCCAAAGTTGACCAAACCGTGGATTTTAAAAGAAAATAAATCTGGCAAATTGAGGCTTTAAACGGCCAAATTCTGGAAATTCGATTTTTAAAGATCTCGCGAAATTGCATTTTCGAATGAGAGCAACCTCGCGAAATTGTCTTTTGAAGAAGACGAATTGGGTTATCGGTTAATCCAAACCCTCGAAATTGATATTTGAAAGACCCAAACCCACGAAGTTTGTTTATTCAATTGAGACGGATCCCCAAAATTGCTATTTTAAGAGCTAAGTCCAATAAATTCGGTTCTTGAAGGAAGTTACGAAACTTGAGCGTGCTTGAACTTCGGCCCCAGACAGCGACTATTTGGCCCCTAGGAACGACGTGTTTCAATGGAGGCCACTCTTACTGTGCTTGCAGTCTACCTCCACAGTTCGACAATTTTCTACTTTAGACTTTAGATTAAATTGATCGTGTCCCGGCCAAGTTTGTGAACATTCCGCGTCCAGCTCCTTCGTTTAAGCCGCTTATTAGGGGCACTTTTGACGGCTACAGAGCCGACCAGACAGGTAATTTTATTGGCCGGACTAGCAAAATATTCTGTCCATATAGAAGTGCAAAATACTTTTAGATTTAATCTGCTAATAATTGCAAAAAAGCCCGTAGTTTCATGAATGAATTGTTTATTTTTTAAATATTATCCATTTTACTGACAAATTGTCTGTTTTGGGGGCTTTTCGGATCTTTTTGTAGGTTGTGACTGTCTTAGTGTTGCAGCTTTTTCATCATGAAGGCAAAGAAAAGAAAGGAAGGTCTTCTCCCACTTGTTTCATTTGAACTATCATGACCGTGGTTTCGGCAACGCCATTGTTCTCAAACAATTCAACGAATAAAACACTACCGGTATTGATACTTCCAGGCACGAATCCGTTATTTTAGTAATTTGCATTTTCAGGGCGCGAATCGTCAATCTTTAGCCATCATAGCGTGGATCCAATTTAGCTGTTTTTAGAAAGTCAAGCCTCGTCTATTTAGCCATTTTTAGGGCGGGAATCATAAACTTTTAAGGCATTTTCATGGCGCGCCAATCGTGCGTCCAGCAATTTATAGGGCGCGAGAAGTCAGTTTGGCTCTTTTTAGAGCTGCAATCGCCAGTTTCGCTATTTTTAGGTCGTAAATAGTAAGTTTAGTCATTTTTAAGGCACAAAAATCGTCAGTTTTTGCCATTTTTTGCGACTGTAGTCATACCTAGATTTGAAGGATGCGAGTGGCTATCAAGCCAGGTGGCTATCAAGACCCTCCATTTTTGAACAAAACCTGAATCCGCGTCTGTGTTTAGCATACATTTACAATATTTGAATACATCCTGACAAAATTAGCGTTAGCGAAAAATTGCAAATTGTTGGTATAGAGATGAGCTTTGTTCGAAATCCCGCATGTATTCCTTCTTAACGAGAAATTGTGGAAATGCTAAATGGAAAATGGGGAATGGCTAGCGCAAAGGAACAGTCGATCGTTTTCTTCCTGTATAGGTCTATGGATGACGTCAATTCCCAACCTCGTCATAGTAGAGCAAGAGGGGAGCTGCTCCACCTCTCTACATAGCTCTACCACCTTGGGCGAGCACTGGTGGCTCGTGAGCTGAAAAGGAGGTGAGGCCGACTGTAAAAGGGTTGTCGGGGGGAGGGATAGCTCTGGGCCAGTTAGCTGAATTACATTACAGCTGAATAACCCATATTTTCCCAATAGTTTCCACACTAACGAGGAATTTTACGCGTTTCGGATCTCCCTCCTTCCCCCGAACTACTCTTCCCCCTCCACTTTTTCGAAAAATAAAAACGTTTATCGAAGGATACTATTACTTAATAGTTTCGTTTAAAATACGGTGTCGCAAGGTTTACTTGGCGATGGTGAATTTTTAAATTTGTTTACCCTTATTTTCACCCGCTTCCCTCGAGCTGGAATGGCTGGTTAACGAACTTAGGCTAGGGCTCTCTCTCTCTCTCTCTCTCTCTCTCTCTCTCTGCGGAACTCCTTAAGATGTGGCCAGTACCTAGACCTTTTTGCAGGCCTTTACCTGGCCTGTACCCCATCTTTGGCCCGGATACCGCAACAGAGTCGGTCCCATCGCTCAGCTCAACACGTTAGCCACGGCTCTGTAAGATCCATTTTTGTGCCAAGTATCCATCCGCCTGCATCACTTTTGCGGCAGTTGTGCTAACAAGGAATTCGGAACTTCCACCTCCCACCATGACTACACTTCCCTCTCCACTTTTTCGAAAAATGAAAACGTCAATCGAAGGCGGTTATTATACACCGGGTTTTTGTGCCAAATATGGTTTCACTAGGTTAGGTTATACTGGTGAACGGTGGCGAAGAAGTGGAAACTAAAAAACGTTGAAATTAAAAGTATTTGTATTTGTATTTTCGTTGAGAGTGAAACACAAAATACTTTTGAAAATGTATTTCAAATACAAAGCCCAAAATACTTTCATATTGTATTTTAAATACAGAAATACAAATACTTTTCCAAAAGTATTTAAATACAATTACAAAATACGTATTTTGTATTTAAAATACAAAGTATTTTAAATACTCAAGTATTTTGCCCACCCCTGCCACACATTATCATTAGTAGGCCAGTAGTACGGATTTTAGCAGGGAATCAGAGATTTTTTCGAGTTTCAGCCTCGTTTTGCAATTTACGGCGGCCTGTTGGGGCTTTTCAGACTGTGGAGAGGAATAGGTTCATCCCCCGAGACGAGAACCTGTCACGAAGCGAAGGGCGCATGCGCGGTTATTAATTATAGTGTCAGGACAGGGGGTGCTTGAGCACTCTAGACTAGGGAACCTTTAAAACACAGGTACCCAAACGGATGATTTTACGCCAAAACTGACGATTTTACCACAATACTGACTAGTTGTTCACATATAAGACGTTACTACACCAAAACAGACCATTTCACGCCAAAGCTGACGTGTTATCGCAAAATAATTTCACCAGTGAATATGAGAGTTGTCTCCCTTTTAGCTGTGAATTTGCAATGTTTCTCCATTTTAGCGTCGAGTTAGCGATTTTTCTCAATTTTTGATTTCACTACAAAAACTGGCAATGTTACACCCAAAAACCTGTCGTTTTTAACCCCAAAACTAACGATTTCATACCAAAATCTCACGTTATCCCCCTCAATTAACAGTTTCACCTGCTTTCACCCAGAAACTGGCGGTACCACTTCAAAACTGTGTATTTTACTCCAAAACTGACAATTTCACACCATTAACGGGGATTTTCTCCAAAAAAGGGATGATTTTACGCTGAAACTTACGACTCGCGTCTAGTAAAGTCTGACGATTTCAATACAAAACTAATAATTCCACCACAATAACTGATGAATTCACCAAAATGCTAACGATTTATTCCCAAATGAGACGATATTACACCAAAACATACGATTTTGCGCCAAAGCTGTTACCACAAAATCATTTCATCAGTGAATTAGCTATTTGTCCTCATTTTAGCCGTGAATATGCAAGTTGTCTTTTTTTTTAGCCATGCGTGGGTACAGCGTCGAGTTAGCTATTTTTCTCAACTTTTGTATTAAATTATCTTTTTCCTGATTGTCCCGATTGGCCACAAATTTATGCCTGCCATTATCTGGGACTGGGAATTGGTCAATTTTCTCGAATTACCCCCCACCCCACCCAAGCCATTTATCTTTATTTTAGCCGCAAATTAGCGTTTTTTCTCATTTCAGCCGCTAGATTTTTCTACATGTCAGACACGAATTAGATGAGTTTTTCCCCAATCTTAGCTGCGAATTATACATAAACGCTTTTCCTGAATTTGGCCGCGGATTAGCGATTTTGTTCACTTTCTGGAACGAAGTTATTACCTTTAGAAGTCACGAATTGACGGTTATCTCCAATTTAAACCGCGAATTAGCGTTTTTTCCTCACTTTAGCGTTTCTTTCTCAATTTTATCGGTGAATTAGCCACGCATTTTTCACCATTTCCATTTTATCACTGCGATTTTTCATCATTTTAGCCGTTAATTAGCGATTTTTCTCAATTTCATTTATGAATTAGCACTTTTTCTTACTCTTAGAGCTTATAATTAGCGGTTTTTTCGCTTTTATGTATGAATTAGCGCTTTTTCCCAAGTTTGAGCCACGAACTTGCCTTCAGAGGCCGAAAATTGTTGTTTCCATACTTCTAGCCTCTAATTAGCTCGCTTCCAAAATGTGTCCAAAGTTGTCAATATGCATGATTAAAAGCATCGTGGCTTATTCTGGACCGTGACATCATGGAGGGGGGGGGGGGTGATATCATCGGCGATTGTCAATTCCTTGTTCACAGAATAAATTCGCCATCAAAAACCACGAAATACACACACATTTTTTAGAACCTGCAGCGAAGAAGCTGTTTCCTCATTTTTATTTTTTGGGAAACGCCAAAATGATGCGATACACGCTGGGTGGGCGAGGGAGGGGGAGGAACGACTATGGGAAAATCGTAATTTTAAAGCGGCGTCCTCAAGGGGTTAGACCGTATAGACAGGTCGTCACCGGGGTGGCCCAAGGCAATCGAACACCCGACGCTTTTGTCAACCCTCACCATCCCTTTTTTTCTATAATGGTGCAACTCAAGGGAAATGTATCATTCACGGTGTTTTTTTTTATATATCACAGTATATAAATACATAAAAAAAACGAAGGTCGTCCTTTCTAAATATTGACAACCGAAGACAATAATGTTTTTATTTTTTTAGAAACTGCAGGCTGCGGGGATGGTCGTAATTTTATTTAAAAAATTACGCTTAAGTAAGCAAGGTTAAAACCTTTATAGGTCCAAACAATTAATTTTTTGATGAGATTTTAAGGTCTTGCGAGGCGCCATCACTAATCCGTTTGGATTCAGAAGCGCCTCGTAATAACGCAACAATAAATAATGCCCTTTTTAAGCGTTTCACAGTTCAATAAAAACGCTTCGTTATAATATCAATGCGAGTGTAATATTGACGTTCTATTTCGTGAATCGAATTTTCTGGAACCCCCTCCCCCTTACCTCCAGTCCAATCAAGCTGCTCATCCATTTTTTTTTTTTGGAGCCCATAACTAACTCAGAAACTTTGAGGGCACATTCCCACGAACGAAGTTTTCTGGTTCTCTCTCTCTCTCTCTCTATCTTTTTTTTTAACAAATAGAATGAAGCAACTGTTACACAATCTTCTTTTCAATTGGCCGTCGAAGTGAAAAAAAAAAAAAAAATCAAGGTTGGTTGAAAAGAGTGATTTCTTCCGAGCGATTATGTCTATCTCTTAATTACCATGTTTGTAATTTTCTTTGTTCCAATTTTTCGGAGACCTCCGGATAGCATTTTAACGCGTCCCCACGCAACAATCGTGTTTATTCTTTGTACGCGGAACCTCTCCCCGCCACTCCCCTCCCACACCACTATCACCATCTCTCTCGCACTTGGTGCAACTTTTTGGGGTCGGATGCCTATATATCCCCTGTCCACCATCAGCACACAGCAGCAGACCCTCAAAAGCCTTGATCCCGAGGAATTCCGTCACGTAACAACCGCGCGCACAACAACGAAGGCGAAATTATCAACTCCCCCCCCCCACCACCAAGCCCGTACATTGGCCACCCGGGGATTGCGGTATTGATGCTTCGTTGGCTCTCAGTGAGAGCACGCCTTTCTTCTTTATTTTTTTTATTGTTTCATACTAACACAAAGAGAAACAGTCCCGGCATGTAAAGAAAACTCTGGAAAATGCGACTAATTGTTCGAAGGAAAAACTAGTCTTGGTGGAGGAAGGTTGGACTTGACATTTGGAGTCTAGCGTGCTTTCGAAGGCCAACCGGAGGAGTTGACCGCCGTACACTGGTGCTCGAATAATAATTAGAGCTGGTTATAATAATGCAGGCGTAATGTACGCCTCGAAAATAAGGAAACTAGCACTCTGAGGGCGGGACCGAAGGGAGGGGGGTGGTTGTGGTGGGATGCCGGGAAGCCTTTTCTTTATAATGATATGCTAAGTACCCGTCTTCAAATTTGGGAGCGGAGAATCTTGAATGGTTTTGCTTTTTTTTTTACGTGCAAGGGCACTCTATTTACAATACCCACCTACATTGCAGTCTATAGTGGGTGTCATTACATCGTTAAAACCAAAAGTTCCGGGTTCAGAAGGCGCACACAGTCTTTATCCAATTTTAGTATTGTCTTAAAGGCATCGCCTCTCTATTTAAGTGGTTAGTCCACCGAGAGCGATCCTTCTGCATCCCCGCTCACCACTTCCATGTATTACATCTCATCCACTTCACCTTTACTTTAATAGTCGAGCGAGTGTTTGAGGAGAACGCTGATTTTTCACAATAAAACAGCTCGTAAACCGTTGGAGTTTGGTTTGTGTCTTGTCCGTGGCGGGGGAGGGGGAGCAAGCAAATAGGCCACAGGCAGCATGCCCAACCTTCTTTCAACTCGTATTGTGTTTATGACTGTCCTCGAAACCAGGTACACTCGGAAAACCGCGAATTTCCCCCTTCAAACATGGCTATAAATATAGTACCTAACAAAAATTAAAACTGAACATTTTGCTCTTAATAAACTGTACCTACAAAATATGTCCGGGAAACAGAATGTCCACAGCAAAAAATTACCGTTTTTTGTAGGGATACTGCCATTTTTTCCACCAAACTTTCAAATTCGTTAGGAAACTGAAAATCTTGGTCCTCCGAAATCCGCAATCAAAGCCGAACACTGAAAATGTGTAGCGCCCGTTAGACCAGAGAAAGCAAACACTCGATAACTGAAGGTCTTTTCGACCGTGAAACTTACACTGGGGCTGGGGGTTTATACATATATTATTTAAAAAACCGTCAATTTCGCCGTCGTAAAAAAACAAAAAAAAAACCTACCACCCCACCCACCCTAAAGTAGTTATTTAGCGACTTCGTGTTCGAACAGACGATAAAATGTGGTCAATAAACAAGTTTTGGAGGTTCAGGGAGCAGCCAAATTATAAATTATGGCGTAAAACGTTACGAAACTGCAAATAATTTTGAGCAAAATAGCCGTATAATTGCCAGTTTCGGCGGCTTAATAGCCGCAAATATAACCAGTCAGATTCCCGTCGCAAAAAACGAGTTTCGTCGCTAACTATTCTACAACAGTTAACTATTAGTCTCAGTCAATGAACAAATTTCATGACCAAAAAGCCGCTGAATTGCAACATTGGAGCCCATTCGCCGGGGCATTGCTACATTGTGGGACTTGATTTTGGCTAAAATGCAAGTTTTGGGGTCTATTTGGCAGTGGCCGCAGACCTCGGTCCAGTCTGGCCCGGATATCGCCCAAAAAGCTTCATGAATAGTGGCTAAAATTACATCATTCGGAGCTAATTGTACCAGTGAATTCGCAAGTTCCAGGACTAAATATCGGCAAAATTACAAGTTTGTCGTTGGTTTTTGGTGGGTCTTGAACCCCAGGTTAGAGCTGGTCTGCTATGCAGCCTGACGGAGCGAAATTTCAAAACAAGGGCGTAAATCAGTCATAAAACTCCACAGGTTCAGGGCTAAAATAGTCATGAACTTGCAAGCAACTTTGAATTAACATAAACAAAATAAAGAATAAACACATTTCGTGGCTGAATAACTGTGGAATTGCAACATCGGACCAAAATAGCAGGGAAATTGCAACATTCTGCAATTTGCTGGTTTCAAGTCTACATTTCTGTCATATTGAATGTTCCAGATCTAAATATCGTTGAAATGCAAGTATGAGCCTTTTTTTTTTAGTGTGAGTGGCCACCGGGCTATAGCTGGCCCCAACTGCGGCCATAACCTGCGTGACGAATGTGAAAATGCGACATTTTAGAGTTGAATGATGTGAGGATTCAAGTTCAGGTCCTTAGTTGAGCGAAATTGCAAGTTTTCTGGCTGATTATCCACGCGATTTGGCCACGGAACGTAATTGACGACCCTTGAGAAACAAGCTTAAGCCCGCAAAACTGTCAAATTCAAACCTTCAAAACTGGCTACAAGTCAATAAAAAAAAACAAAAAAAAACTAGTTAATTTGCTCCCCGAAAACCTTGAAAATTGGCGCGGGAACGAGTTAGACTCCGTTCACGCGTGGAGAAGGACGAGCAGCTATTGGAGATCAAAGAGTCGCACGCTCGTTGCGGGAGGATAAGAACGTCCCAGCAAGTGGCATCCAAGGCAAGCCCACTGGACACCCAGGCCAGTCGTTATAGTAACCGTTCAACGTTCAAACGTTGCTCAGGGTTTAAACGATTTTGTATTCAAATACTAAATTCGGATTGGGTATTAGGCTCTTAAGCTCAGCTTAGTGTTAAACGAATCTTTAAACCCTTGTGGTCGATCCGGGCCTAATATACTTTATAGCAGCGTTGAAAAACATATTTTTCACAATTTTAGCCAGGAAATTGCATCCTAAAACTGCGTACATGCGTTTTCACAATTTTATCGGCGAATTAGCTAATTTCCTCTTTTTTAGCTGCGAATCGGCGCTTTTTATAAGCTCTTAGTCGTGAAGTTGCCTCAAGAATCTTCAAATCTCAAAGTCCCCAAAAATCACTCAGTTGGCGTTTTATCAATATCAGCTGTGAATTAGCGTTTTTTTCCCAATTTCAGCAGTGAATTAGCACATTTTCTCAATCGGTACTTATTATGAACTCCTAGCCGTGAATTAGCCATGAATTTGCCTCAAGAATCCGCAATGTAGACGTACCGTTTGAGTGCTCTGTCCAAATTTTATCCACAAATTAGCTTTTTTCTCAATTTTAAACGCCAATTCGTGTTTTTATAAATTTTACCCGTGAATTAGCGCTATTTTACAGTTTTAGTCGCTTGAATCAGCGCTTTTTCTCAATTTTTATTCCCGAAGTTCCCCAAGAATCTGCAAGTTGGTGTTTTCTCAATTTTAGCTGCGAATTAGCCTTGCTACCATCAATTTTAGCACAGTGAATGAGCACATTTCTTAATTTTAGCCGCGAATTACAGCCCTTTTTCTCGATTTTATCCGTAAAACCTTTGTTGTGAGTTAAAGTTTTTCTCCACTTTTAGACGCGAATTCGCTTTTTTCCTCCATTTCACGCCGTGAATCAGCGTTTTTCTCTCAATTTCAGCCTCAACCCTCTAGAATCCGTGAGTTGGCGTTTTCTGTGAATTCGCATTTTTCCTCAATTTTTAAAGCTGCCACACTGTAACACTTTACCAGAATAGCGTGTTCTCCTTTTTATCCGTGAAGTAGCGTATTTCTCAGTTTTAGCCGCGTGAATTAGCGTTTTTTCTCAAGTTCCTCCCCGAAGTTGCCCAAAAGAATCGGCGAGTTGGTGTTTTCTCATTTCGAGCTGTGAATTAGCGTTTTTCCCTCAATTTTAGCAGTAAATTAGCACATTTTCTCAATTTTAGGGGCGACTTTTAGCGTTTTTTCTCGATTTTATCCGTAAAATCGTAATTTTTTTTCCTTAGCAGAGTTTTCCTCCACTTTATGTAGACGCGAATTCGGGTTCTTGTCTATTTCACCCGTGAATTAGCGATTTTTCTAAATTTTAGTCCCAATGTTGGAATCCATGAGTTGGCGTTTCTCTCTTTTAGCTGCGATTTTGCGTTTTTTCTCGATTTTTAAAACTTCTAAATTTAGAACATTTTATCTCAATTTTAGCTGTGAATTAGCGTGTTTTTCATTCTTGAATTAGCGCTTTCTTCAGTTTTAGCTGCGTGAATTAGCGCTTTTTTCTGATTTCAGTCCCGATTTTGCCCCAACAATTCGTGATTTTGCGTTGTCTCAACGTCAGTTGTGAATTAGTGATTTTTCTCAATATTAACAGTCATAAATTTTAGCAATTTTTTCTCAATTTCAGCCGCGAATCAGCGTTTTTCTCAATTTTACAAGGGAGTTTAGCCATTCATTCTCATCTTATCTACTTTAAAATCCTGATTTTTTCCATATTTAAGCTATTCAGGGGCCCTATCTTGGTTCCAATACGTTGATCTTGGTGTTCAAGGCTCTAGTTCAAGGGAATAATAAGCCGCCCTGAACGTTTACCTTTTTCGCCCTTAATATCCAGGACTTGAGCCAACAATTTCAATGTTTTGCTCACAAAGAGGTTGAAGGCAGTTAAATAGCCTATAAAAACAAAAAACAAAAATAAAACGTGAGTTGCGCCCTTAGCCGCGTATTACTCGGTGGATCGGAGAAAAAAAAGAAGAATAAAGTAATAACATCGGTTTGCTCCAGTTTCGTACTTACACACAACGTGCGTCTTATTACCGTTATAGTGAGCAAACAAACGGTGCAAAATTCGTTAAGGATTCCACGGTTAACAAAGGGTGCAAAGAAAAGCTGTAAAGATATAGTTCTCCTCTACGAACCAGGAAACTCAGGAAAAAAAAAAAAAAATGACCAGTACTCTGTGGTGGGTTTGGGTGGTGGGGAAGGGGTTGAGTCGGTGAAATGCGCTTTTCACCTTGTAAGAACTAAGAAATATTAATTTTTATTTTTGGGGTGAAGGATATTTTCGTTGCGTCCTTGAAAAAGTCAAGGGAAGCGGAATTCCAAAGCTTCGAGCTTGCACCTCTCTTGCATCGGTGGTGAACCTGACAAATTTTTTTTTGATTTCGAGGTGGAAGAGGAATAAAACATTAAGACATCACAATGAAGTGAAAGGCAGACCATTCCAAACGACCAGTCAAGAATTAATAATTGTGGATAATAAATTATAATGAGAATGGAACGGAGGCAATAAGGCAATAACCAGTTTTTCCGCACTTGGCAACTTCAGCTATTTACGCATTGTTGTGCTTGGTCACTGTGTCGTCACAGAGCTTGAAAATATGGTACCAACCAAATTGATACACTTTGGGAGTTCAATTAAACAGTGCACTGTGTGCAGGTGTGACCTAACGGTCTTAAAAATAGCAATTACGCGGGTAAATAATCTCTAATAAGGTGAAAAATGAATGAAGTCGGCCTTTAAGAAGCCCCCCCCCCACCTCTCCCATCTGTTCTCTTGACATTTTTCTAGTTAACCGTCTTAAATACAAATATTTTTGCTTCATCACTTTTCTAAAATAAACTGATGAGGTCAAATTCTGACTAACAAACAGCCCTTTGGCAATTTTTCTGAAATGTCAAGGAATAATAATAAAATATAAAAAAAAAAACTTGGAACTTCCTCGTCCAACATCATTTTCCAATATTTTGAAGCTTTTTTTTAAATGGCTTACCCAATTAAAAGAAAGAGTAAATATTGGAACTCCTTAAACGCACAAGCCCCTTTCTTGCGCTGTGGTCGTTCAATTGCCCAAGGGGGAACCGCTTATAAATCGATTTGGAAAGTGTCCTTGCTGTATGCGGTTTGATTGTTTGGTCCTGCTTGATAGGATTAAGATTATTGAATGGCGGTTGAAATGGAAGAGGTGTTGGGGTTGGGGGGGGGTGTTGGAATGTTAGCTGTTAAAGGGCCAAGCGTATTATAATTTCGCGGAGTATTCGGGCGTTTTCCCCATATTTACAATTATTTTAATAAGATGTGTGGCTTCCTAACTTGAGGGAAGGAATTCACGGTTAAATGTTTAAAGTTTTTAGCTTAAATTATTTAAAGGGATACTTACGATGATTAAAGCTAAAAAGAGGGCTATCATGCCGCTTGAAGCATGGCTGGAAAACGTTCCTCCGACTGGTGAAGCCGGTCCGAAGAATGATATCTTCCGATTCCTTCTTAATCCAATTTTTCTCGTTCGAAAAAAAAAAAAAAATAGAAAAAAAAGAATTTAAATCGCTCTTCTTCCGATTCGATAATTTTTTTTTTGGCGGAGACAACGGAAATCGAATGGAGCCGCACACTTCGTGAAGAACGTCGTAATAATATGAAAATTCTTCCCGAAAAATTGGGCGCACTCCGTCCGTCCGAAGAGCTCGCGGCACAGGACTGGTCGAAAGAACCAAGCGAAGCGATCCCTTGAGTAGAGTTTCCTCTCCCCCCCAGACCCACTCCCATGGAGATCCTTCTTGGTTTTTTTATTTATTTTTTTTTTATTCCTATATCATTACCTTTATCCCCTCTCAGGTAATTTCTTGTGGAAGTTATTTTTTTGTGTTCATTGCTATTATTTTCGAATGCGAGGAGGTCCCCTCCCCCCTCCCAGCATGATTAAAGAAAATTCCTGGCCCAATGAATCACAACTGACGCATCATTGTTTGTCAAATTGCAATCGCCATACTATTTGGATCCGTATTTTCCCCATTAATCGATTTATTAATGCGATTGTCATGACCAATCGCACCAAATGACCAAGTGAGTAAAAATTACGGAAGAAAAATCCGGTCGTGTAAATAAAATTTTATTGTTACACCTATACGTATATTCCAGGCGTTTCTTTTTAAATCTTACCGTCAAATAGCATCTTACCGCAAATATTATTTTGCCGTTCTATCCAGCTCCCAATCGGCACGAACATATTAAATTAATTGTTACCACTATTAAAAATAAATAAGAATTAAGTATTTTATCATCATTGTTCCCGTAACCGGGAATAAATCCCAGAAATCTGATTGTTCCTGGAATTAACAGGCTGTACAGTGCTGGTTTGCCGCAAAAGAGTAATTTCACGGTCGTCGCTGCTATAAAAACAAAATTTCGCCCTTTTGACTCATTTAAAAAACAATTTCGTGGAAATAGCCCCAATTTTGAGAGAATTTCACAGCGGGTTTTGCTACTTTTAAAGTGATAAGATTCAACCGTTGACCAAAAATTCAATTCCGTGGTGTTAGGTTAGGCCGTTCAAAAAACAAATTTTCCGGATTGTGAATTTAGGTGAAAATAAAACCAATTTTGCGGTTTGGCACGACCAAGAAAATATGCATGGAGCTCGTCGACAAAGCAATTTTTACCAATAAGTGACAAGGCGTTGTTTAATCCATTTTGAGCGTTTTCTAGCGTGCTAATCGGGTTGAGAGGTGGGCATTTCTATAGGGGTCACCCACGAGAGCAATTTGAGCCCTTAGGCTTATCAACGATGTGGGAATGTTATGCACATTTAGACCTAACCACGTGGAAAAAATGGCCGCATTACACTAGAAAAAGGAGTAAAATCGTTGTTTTTGACAAGATTTGGTCCCCAAACGACCGCGGGAGAATAGGATGTGCTTGGAGCTCATTCAGGAAATTATTTTTGAAACGAAGAAGAATATTCATCATAAAAAACACGTCAAATTCGACTCTTTCACTGACAGTGCCAATCGTTTTTAAAGTTCGCGAGTTTTATATTAATGAAAAGCAATGCCCTTCTAGACTTTTTCACAAGGTGTTGTGCACTGCGGTAAGGAATACCTTCAGCATCGCTTACATCGTCTCGGGTCAGGGGCGTAGCCAGCCCATGATCAAGGGGTGGGCAGCCAGACAGGCACACGGATTCAGAGTTTTTTGGGTGAGAGGAGGGGGGGGGAAGTGCTCGTTCGCGGATGAAATCCATGAAAAGGACATTTTCCGGCTAGTACTGAGCGAAAACACCCATTCACGGCTGGAATTGAGAAATAGCGCTGATTCACGTTAAACTTGAAAAATAAATCTGCTCATTGCTAGCGGTTGAAATTGAGAAAACACGCCAATTTGCGGTTTCGCGATCCAAAGTCCGGGCCGAAATTAAGAAAACGCGCTAATTCACGGTTTACAGTGCTCTTTTCACGGCTAAAATTGACAAAATAAATCGCGCGTTCAATGTAGAATTGAGAAAAATCGCTCATTTGCGGCTAAAATTGAGAAACGGAGCTCATTCACGCAGGTAAAATTGAGAGAAGGCACCAGTTAGTGATTTCTCAAACCAACATCTCGGAGAACATTGCGAAAAAGTGATAATTGACTGTTTTTATACATTTATATAGCAAGATTGCGGGTACAATCGAGAAAGAGGGCGACATGGCGATTTTTGAAAAAGTTCTTATTTTCGGCTAAAATGAAGGCACATTGAGGAAAACAACTATTTCAAGGCTCGCGATGCAACGTCCGGATCATTCGTTAACATGAGTATTATGTGGACCTTTTCACTGCTGAAATTTGAAGGGGGGAATTGCTCAAGGCAGAATTAAGATTAAAGCAAGAATTTGCGTATAAAACTGAGGAAAAATGAATTGGCAAAATTGTCACCGTTTTTTGTTGATTATAGTGTAATTGTCGTGGCTAAAATTGAGAAATAGCGTTCATTCACAGGTTACCTTGAGGAAAAACTGTTCTTTTGCGGCTGAAATTGACAGAGCGCACCTATTCGCGTATTCGCAATTTATAGGCGATGCCCAGTGCTGGCCGTAATTAGAATAGTAAATCAAAAATGCGTTATTTCACGTTTTTTTTTTTTTTTTTTTTACGGTTAAAATGAAGAAAATAGGCTATAGTTCGAGGTTGAATTGAGAAAAAGCACTCAGTTTCACCTAAAATTAAATAGTTCGAGAGCTGGCGACAGCCCCATTCAACCGGAAGAACATAGTCACGAAAGGTGTGCAAAATGATAGCTTACGACCTCCTATTTACGAGTCCTGGAGTCTGCCATGCCGTATCTGGGGCCTAAGGATTTTATAGCTAATCAAAGTCCTTAATTTGGGACATGAATTTAAACGGAAGAACACAGTCCTGAAACTGGTCTCATTCGAAAGTTTCTATGTGGTTGATTACGAATATGAATGTCTGCCGGCGTCTGCCTGGGGCATTTGCCCTCTGTGGCTCGTTAAACTCATGAAATTTGGGAAATTCAAACTAACCGAAAGAACATAGTCCTGAAACTGGTCTCATTCGATAGATTTTATGAAGATGATTACAAATATGGTCGTCTGCCGGTGCCTTCTTGGGGCATTTGCCCTCGGTCACCAGTCAAACGCACTAAATTGGGGTTAATAATTAACCGGAAGAACGAAGTCCGAAAAATGGTCTTATGCATCAGTTTTTATGTAGCTGTATACGAATTTGTCTGCCGGCATCAGTCAGGGGCATTTGCCCTCATCAGTGACCAGACAAATCGCACGGAGGGAACATAACTAACCGGAAGATCATAGTCCTCAAACTAGTATCATTCGAAAGGTTTTGTGGATCTGATTACGAATATGATCGCCTGCCGGCGTCTGCCTGGCGCATTTGCCTTCAGTGATCAGTCAAACTGCGCTGAGGGAAAGTAATTAACCGGAAGATCTTAGTCCTGAAACTGCTGTTATTCGATAGGTTTTTTTTTTGCGAATACGATCGTCTGCTTGGAGCATTTGCTGTCGGTGGCCAGTCAAACTCCTAGGGATATTTATTAACCGGAAGAACGAAAGTCCCGACCTGACCGGAAGTCGAAAGGTTTTGTGTAGCTGAATAAAAAAATGATCGTCTGCCCACGTCTGCCAGGGGCATTTTCCCTCAGTGAACAGTTAAACAGCGCGAAGGGAAATTGCTTCCCGCCAAGGGAAAATGCCCCAAGCAGACGCCGCAGACGATCATATTCGTATTGAGGTCCATGAAACCTGTTGAATGAGACCTGTTTCAAGACCATGTTTTACCGGTTAGTTAATTTCCCTTTGCGCAGTTTGACTGATCACTGAAGGCAAATGCCCCTGGCAGACGACCATTTTCGTAATCATCTGCATTAAACCTTTCGAATAAGACCAGTTAATATAGGACTATGATCTTCCGGTTAATCATCTTTGCTGTGTGCAGTTTGACTGATCACTGAAGGCAAATGCCCCAGGCAGATGGCGGCAGACGATCACATTCGTAATCAGCCCCATGAAACCTTTCGAACAAGGCTAGTTTCAGGACTATGATCTTCCGGTTAATTATTTCCCCTCTGAGCAGTTTGACTGGTCACTGAGGGCAAGTGCCCCAGGCAGAAGATCATTTTCGTATTCAGCAACATAAAACCTGTTGCATAAGACCATTTTACGAACTTCGTTCTTCCGGTTAATTAAAATTCCCCAAATTTCGTGAGTTTGGCGAGCCACTGAGGGCAAATGCCCCTGGCAGACGGTGGCAGACGATCATATTCGAAAATCAGCTCCATAAAACCTTTCGAATGAGACCAGTTTCGTGACTATGTTCTTCCGGTTGAATATGGGACTGTCGCCAGCTCTCGGTCTAAAAGGAAAACGTAAATTCGACACTACGAATAGTGCTCATTCCCGAGTTAAATGGGAGGGGGGATTCTGTGCAACACCTCTTGAGAAAAAACTGGATCCACCACGCCTGTGGGCAGATTCACTGTGGCGAAAATAACAGATGAACCATTGCCTTTTTGCAGGCTTCTGACAGGATCTGGAGGTTAGAATCACGTCAATTCACGGTCATCAGAGGCTAAATTTGCACAGAAACGGCCACTATCCATCAAAAAAAGACATATCTGCTGGAAACCTGTCGTTTGTAGTCTTCTATTTCGGATTTTATGTCGAAAAATTGAAACTTCTCTCCTCCCACCCCACCCCGGAAAGTGATACTTTTGAAGCTAAACTTTAAATTTTAGACCTGAGACGGTAAACAGAGCTGGCAGTTTCTCTCCCACCATAAGTCTGTATGGCACAGCGGGCTAAACACGATTTGAGCTAACCGTCGAACCTTGCGAAAATGGGATTTTAATGCGAAAAATCAGCAAAATCGGTTTCCAAGTTGAGCCGACCCTCGAAATCGATTTGTCAGCAACAAACATCCGCGATTTTTTTATTTTTAGTGCACCCAATGCGCTAACATCTGTTGTTATTATTAGTGAGAAAAATCCGCAAAATTGGTTTTATGGAGCGAAATATAATAAATTTGTGTTTCTGTTAGCCAAATTAGGGAAAATATTTTTGAAATTTTGGGGGTGGGTAGCTGCCCCACGAAATTTGCGTTTTTGATTCTAGGGGAGGGCAACTGCCCACCCCTGTCCCCCGCTGGCTACGCCCATGTCTCGGGTTTAGGTGAAGAAGTGCCTGTATAATCGTGAAATACTTATTGAGCGGCCAAAAATTGCATCCCGTAGGGTATCCTGCCTGGCGGAAATAAAATAGTATCGAGTGCCCAACGAGGTGGTGAGCAAGGCTTCGTTAAGGACGATATCTTCTGACTTTCAAGTCCTCAAGTATTTCAGGGGAGGGAACTATCGGTCCATAAAAGCTGAGAATTTCTCAAAATGGCTCAGCACGTGCTTCCTACCCAACTTGCCGGCGGGCAGTGTCACGGTCATGAACACCTGAGTTGTCATTGCATCGAGAAAAACAATACCCCGAATTCCTGTAGCCTTTTCGCCGTTGTTCTGAGTCATATAAATACAACGTAATCAATAGTAACATTAAAAGTAATGGTCGTTTGATTACCCCGTTGGAAAACGTAACTGTAGGTATGAAAAATTGGTAACTTCCATGCAAACGCTTTGTTTAATTTCGCTGAGGTCTTCGCCGTTGGTTCGGGAACGCATTTTTTAACCTGCAGAGAACCGGGAAATGGGGAGCCTGGTCCCTTTAACAGTTGTGCTACCTCCGGTACTATAATTCTGACGTGGATTGCCCTTCCCCTGAAATAGAACAGGAGATCCCCGGTTTATGACTTCTGAGGTCGGGGAAGCACGTTTAAACCTACAGGGTTCTTACTCACTCAAAACGGGAGCTTTAGCTCCCTAAAGATTATTGCTCCGTGCATTTATGAAGGTAAACGTTCTTCCAAACGTCCCTCCACGCGTTCCCCCCACCCCTCCTAATGCCAAGGTTTTGTAACCACAGCATGGGCACAGCTATAGAGGGGGTCAGTTGCCCTTCCTACAGACTTGAAAGCGAAGGCTTTAGTGGGGCAGCTGCCATCGAAAATTTAAAATCCGGCAGGCGGGGGGGAGGGAGGTCTACATTTTGTTTCGTCAAAATGTTCTCAGACCCTGGCTCAGCAGTAAACCACTTTCTCGGATTTCACTCCATAAAACACCATAATATCGAGGCATTTTTGAGATGAAAAAGAAGTTTTTGATGGTTTCTGTTGCGATCGAAGAAATTTCGCGTGGGGTGCCCAAATCCAGAGACGGTTTTCGCTTATTTGTATTGCTTGAAAAAACGTTTTCCCGGACCCGGCTCACTTAGAAATAAATTCCTCAAATTTCACTCTCTAAAAACCAATTTTGGGGACTTTTCTTGCTAAAAACCCATTTTCGCACGTTTGACTCGAAAAAGTCAATTCATCGGATTTCGCTAACTAAAAAACCTATTTCGGGGGTTTTTTATTGCTGAAAAAACAATCTCGTGGGGTCGTTGCCTAATGAAAAAACCAATTTCGCTGTTTATTCACAATAAAATCGGAGGATACTCGAGGATAGTCGAGGAAACTCGCCTGAACCCCCCCCCCCCTCAAAGGTCGATACAGACTATTCGGATGTGACGTGGGAACACGATGTCCCAGCATGTGTGACACAAAATTCCAGAAAAGGATTTTGTTTGTTTGTGTTCACATTGCTTTGACGTGACGTGGGATGACGCTTGTCAGAGCAATGTGAACGTAAACAAATAAAAGCCTTTTCTAGAATTTTTTCATCACACGTGGGAATGTGTGTTCCCTCGTCACGTCCGAGTATAAGTCTGTATTGACCTTTAAAACGGCTATTTTTGTCTCAAGCCCTTAGCTACAGGAGAAAAAAAGAGTTTTGCGTGGCCATAGACATGTGAAGAAGTTAAGCGGGTTCAGTTCCTCTTGATATACTCAAAACGAGTCAAGCCTGCCTGTGTGATTCACCGTCAACAAGTCCTATAAGGGCGTAACATAATCTTATTTTGCTAATGTGACAAAAGAGAAATAAATTTGAGGCGACGGCGAGCCGTACTTTTTTTTTCAACAACGTGACGGCTACAAGTTCCTAACAATATATGTACACCTACCCGGAGGGCAGAAGGATCGTATTTAAATTAATTAAACGCTTCGAGCCCGGATTGAAAAAAAAAAAAAAAAAGGCTTCCCCGTAATGAGTGGGAGGAATAAAACCTCTCCCACAAGAGAAAATCTGATGGATAGGCGTCGACTGAAATTTGTCTTGTGACAGATTTGTTGTTGTTCATTATTTTTTTCTTGTCTTTATTGGCTGCAAAATCAATAACGACCGTTTATTTTATTTATACTCCACCATCGGGGAGCCTATTGGTCATGGTGTCCCACCACGTTGCCCTTAGATAGAGAGAGAGGCAGTTCTCTCCTGTCCATGGGCGTATCCTGGAAAAAGGCAAGGTATGGCCCGTCAAGACGAACATGAACGCGCGACCAGCTCTCTCTCTCATTCGATTAGTTGCCACTTCTGTTTCCTCAAATTTCGTTACCGAATTGTAAGATAAGTGATAAAATCAAGCCGAAATTCCATCGGAGTGGGTAAAAAAAAAATAGCTAGAGGGGCTAATCACAGGAGTGCGAGGTCCACGTTTAACTTGACGGGCTATAGCTGCACAGCCTTCTTTCAACTTGTCTTTGATCAAAACCAGTTAAACTCGGGAAATCGTCAGTTCCCCCTCCCCCTTCAAATTGGATAATTGATATTAAAAACATGGAAGTAAGACATTTAGCTCCTAAACACCCAAATAATCTTGAAGTTCCACCAAAATAAAACGGATTTTCCACAGAAAAACTGGTCATTTTTCATAAAGCAGATTACTGAAAACGCTAATTCCCGACTAACATTGGAAAAAAATAAAAAAATCACTCATTCACAGATGAAATTGAAACAAAACAACGCTAATTTGCAGGAGAACTTGGAAGAAATCGCGCATTCATAAGATGGGGTTTCAGGCGGGTTTCCTCGACCCCCTTCCCAGTCGCCCCTCGCCCAAACTTCGCACATAAATTTTAGCTCCATTTCTGCACCAATATTCGATTTCAAAGTCTTATTTTAATCTTCAGGAAGTTCTACAGTGACGTTAGATCTTGCTTTTCCAAATGTCATCCCTGAAATTACTTTAAAACACATTTGAATTCTAGTGTTTTGGGGTTATTTTAGGGGAAAAAATTGAAAAAGCAAGATCTAACGTCACTGTTGAACTTCCTGAAGATTAAAATAAGACTTTGAAATCGAATATTGATGCAGAATTGGAGCCAAAATTTATGTGCAAAGTTTAGGCGAGGGGTGACTGGGAAGGGGTGCAGGAAACCCGCCTGAAACCCCCCCCCCCTTAAGGTCCTTTCCATTGTTTTGCTAGTGCTACACTAGTGAAGAAAACCATGTGATTTCATTGACTTATTGTAAAAAATTCAATGAGACCAGATGATTTGCTTCAAAAATGTAGCACTCATGAAACAATGGAACGGTACTATTGGCGATTGTATCTATCACTAGCTGCGCTAGTGTCGTATGACAATGAAACCGGTAATCCCTACATATGTTAAATGATAACAAGTTTTGTGTTTTTTTAAAGTGTTTTTTCGTGGTCAACGTCCGTAACGTAATGGGAAAAAGGAGTCAGTTGACCTAAACTGACGAGAATAGAAGAACATGGTTTCTGATACATTCATAATCAAACTTCAAGCAAGCTCCCAAGCCTTTCGGCGGTCGACTTTCTCCCACTCCCAACACTGGGCTAATTGATAGCTGACACCGTTGAACCCCTCAATTTTAGAGAAACAATGAAATGACAATGTTGTGTCACGGTTACGGCGAGAAGAGCAACCAAAGACACAGCAGTTTTCTCTGGATTCACCCTTAAGAGAGACATACCACGAGCGCCTTATCATTTCTTTATTGGTACTCATTGGTACCATTCAGCAAAATGGTCGAAAACGTTTTTGAATCGGTGTTTTCGAGTTTTCTCGCTCCAACAAATAGTAGACAGTGAAAATGTCTGTACCAGTGTACTGCGCAACCGCACAACCGTCTTGTTTTCTTGATTCGGTGATGCCAAAGGTACAATATCGAGGCCTCCTCGAGCACCGTCGGATTATTTAGCCGTATTTCACGGTAAAAAAGTGTCACTGACCAACATTTTTGATACATGAACTTCCTCATTGTAGAAAACCTTTGTTGTAGTTTGTTGTCAAACGACAACAACAAATCACATGGAGTACCGGACTCAATGTTTCTCTGAAACGCCGCCAACAGTGGCGGCGGAAGTATTTTGGTTCAGGAGTGGCGAAAATTAAGGCGCTTCCCCCCTTCCCTTCCCCACCATACCCTACACTACCATCACTTCCTTAGTTTTCATCAATAGAAGGTGAAGTGTAGTGTAGTTCTCAATTTTAAGTAAATAGAGGAGGCAAGGTATTGTATGGAGGTGCCCAATAGTCTTGAATTTTCAGCATTTAGGGAATGATTTGAATGTGGTATACAACGGCCTGATTCTTGATAGGTTTTTGACTAATAATATTTTATTTTTATCCCACATGATACTAAAACCGAATTTTACGGCCGCAAATGAGTCCCAAAAGTGTCTCTTTTCATGCCTAGGAACTAAAGTATTTTTCAAGCGACATGCTCCGAAAGTAGTCATTTTCTGTACCCAAAAATGTCTGGGAAATTGACCATTACCGCACAGTGACATTCGAGAAATTTTCTGTACTAGTCCAGAAAATATTTTCCGTCCTAGTACGGAGAGTAAGTGAACTCGGGTTATAACCTCGTTTAAGGTCTTCTTAAACTAAAGACCCGAGAAGTCAGTAGTCAATTTGTCAAAGTCAGTTTTATCATTTCCTTGCTGTCGCGTGAAAAAAGTCGTAGATCACTCGTAGGAAGGGGATTTACCTCGCCTCGCCCGCCGGGCTTGTAATGTAATGTACCGCGGCAAATTTTACGGCGTTTTAGAGCCACGACTTTAGCTCCTGCGTATACATATACTATTATTGATTTCTTAGTTGTTTTTTTGCCACAAGAATTTGGCAAGTATTCGTTTTAAATAATAAACGATAATCATTCGTACTCAAATAAAACAGCAAAGTGTGGGAATGCAGGTAGGGGCATAACTAGAAATCCGGATCCGGGGTTCGGATGGGGGCCCCTGAATAGCTTGAAGATGAAAAATCGGGATTTTCAAGTAGATAAGATGAAAACGAATGGCTAAACTCGCTTGTAAAAGTGAGTAAAACGCTGATTCGCGGCTGAAATTGAGAAAAATTGCTGAAGTTTATGGCTGTTAATATTAAGAAAAAGCGCTAGCTAATTCACAGCTGACATTGAGATAACGCAAAATCACGAATTGTTGGGGCGAAATTAGGAAAAAGCGCTAATTTACGCAGCTAAAACTGAGAAAAGCGCTAATTCAAGGATGAAAAGAGAAAAACGCAAATTCGCGTCGTCTTGAAGAAAAAAAAAAAAAAAACACGCTAATTTACAGCTAAAATTGTGATAAAGTGCTACAATTTAGCAACTTTCAAAATTTAGAACAAGCGCAAATTCACAGCTAAAAGGGAGAAACGCCAACTCAAGGATTCTCGGGGCAACATTGGGACTAAAATTTAGAAAAAGCGCTAATTCACGGGTGAAATAGTCAAAAACGCGAATTCGCGTCTAGATAAAAGTGGAGGAAAACTCAGCTAAGGTATGAAAAATTACGATTTTACGGATAAAATCGAGAAAAAACGCTAAAAATCGTAGCTAAAATTAAGAAAATGTGCTAA
The DNA here is from genome assembly GCA_038030265.1 of Corythucha ciliata. Classification (NCBI taxonomy): domain Eukaryota; kingdom Metazoa; phylum Arthropoda; class Insecta; order Hemiptera; family Tingidae; genus Corythucha; species Corythucha ciliata. The sequence goes on from CM075939.1 coordinate 3,597,888, forward strand.
TTTACTGCTAAAATTGAGAAACAAAACGCTAATTCACAGCTGAAAATGAGAGAAAACGCCAATTCGCCAATTCTTAGGGGCAACTTTAAGGCTGAAGTTGAAAAGCGCTAATTCACGCGCTAAAGATGAGAAAAACGCTAATTCAAGGATAAAAAAGAGAACAACGCGAATTCGAGTCTAAAAATAGAGAAACACGCTATTATGATAAAGTGTTACAATTTGGCAGCTTTAAACATTGGGAAAAAGCGCGAATTCACAGAAAACGCCAACTCACGGATTCTCGGGGCTGGGACTGAAATTGAGAAAAAGCGCTGCGATTCACGGCGTGAAATAGAGAAAAACGCGAATTTGCGTCTAAAAGTGGAGGAAAACTTTAATTCACAACTAAGGTACAAAACATTTCAATTTTGCAGATAAAATCGAGAAAAAGTGCTATAATTTCCAGCTAAAATTAAAAAATGTGCCCATTCACTGCTAAATTGGGGGTAAAAAGGCTAATTCACAGCTGAAATTGAGAATACCCCAACTTGCACATTCTTGGGGAACTTTGGGAATAAAATTGAGAAAAAGCGCTAATTCAAGCGGCTAAAACTGTGAAAAAGCGCTAATTCGAGGGTAATAAATAGAGAAAAACACGAATGGTTTTTTTTTGTAATGGAGAAAAGCGCGAATTTACGGCTTAAATTTAGAAAAATTGCTAATTTGCGGATAAAATTGGGAAAGAGCACTTAAACGCTACCTAATTTGCGGATTCTTAAGGCAACTTCACGGTAAGAGCTTGTAAAAAGCGCCGATTCGCAGCTAAAAATGAGAAAATGAGCTAATTCGCGGAAAAAATTGAGAAAACGCACTTTAGAGGCAATTTCGTGGCTAAAATTGAGGAAAATATATACTTCAAAGCTGCAAAAAAGTACATTTACGGTTTAATTAGAGACTAAAGGGCCTCCTAGAGATTTCCGCCCCGGGCCCCGGACAAGTGTTGTTCCGCCACTGGGTAGCGGTGATCGCATAACAAAACAGCGGGTTTGATGCCCCCAGGGTAGAGATGCCCGGTGCGCACCCCACACGCCGCACGCCCCTTGCTACGCCTGTGCTTCATATTGCTTAAATTTGGGCTAAAACCCTCTCCGGGGAGGGTGGCCGATAGGTGGATCGCCCTCCTTTGCCAGATGGCAGGGGTAAAGTGTAGAAGAAGAATCAATAATATACCTAACAAAAAGTCTGCAGAAAAGTGAAAGATGGGGGGGGGGGCGAATGTTCTAGGCATTGCTATTTTTCATCTTCTCGCAAATGATCCAGGGTTTTCGATCTGAGTGACGGTCGCTTGGTCCTCGAATAAGAAGCGAAAAGGATAGAATAAGAACTTTGGGCGCAGCATTCGGGATAGAAGATTGGCATTGAAGCCTGGGGGGGGCGGCCACCCACCCTGCCCCCCGGTTCCGCCGCCACTGCCGCCAGATATCGTATCCCTTAGCTACAATCGCCAGTAACTAAAATTTAGAAAAGGCGCTAATTCAAGGTTAAAAGTGTTGAGAAGATTATTATAACTTCTTAAATAAGAGCAGATGTTTTGTAGTAGTGGTTGATATAATAATAAAAAAAAGAAGTGTGTTCGAACTTTTGACTTTTCTTTTTCCGGAATTACCCAAAATAAAACTGTATAGATTATGAGACTTAATGCTAATTCACAGTAGTTCGTGTTGTGAATTGTCGGTGTCATTGAAAGTGAAAAGAAGTCATGGAAGTGAAATATTGTATTAACCCTTTCAACGGGAGGAATTTTACGCAGTGACTCTTTAGAATTAACGCCGTACTCGAAGAAAAACAATTAAACTACACGATTACTGACGAAAAAGCAGCCGAGAATGCATCATTTGTGCGGGACGACGCAAAAGCTAAACGTATCATCGTCCAAGCCATCGCAGATAGCCATCTGGAATTCATAAAATCGGCCAAGACTGGCAAGGAAATGATCGACACTCTGAGTAGAGTATTTCAGCGAAAAGGAGTAATCAGTCAGCTGTTACTACGAAAAAAGTTACTATCAATGAAGTTCGTCGAAGGAACTCTCGAGGAACATTTCATAAAATTCGACGAGTTAATAAGCCGTTTAAGGGAAGCCGGAGCGACGGTGGATGATCAAGACGTGATATATATCATCTGCTATTAACTCTACCTAAAAAATTCGACTACGTGGTTACAGCGTTAGAAACTATTCAAGATAAATTGTCAATCGAATTGGTAAAAACTAGACTTCTAGACGAAGAGCTGAAGGGAAATCAAGATGAATCGTCCGATTACCAAGGAGCAGCTTTCAAGGCATCCTTTCCGTTCAAGTGTCATCACTGCCACAAAGTGGGACACAGAAAAGAAAATTGTTGGCATCTAAATAACTCAAGGAAATTTCAAGAATCGCCTCGCGGAAGGGGTCGTGGACGACGAGGAGGAGGTGGACACTCCAACGACTCAAAGGTAATGGCTACTTGTTCTGAAATTTCTTTTGTAGCTACTACACAGTCTTTCGTAGCGTCATCCTCACTAGTTTCTGAGAAATCTAAAACAATTTCGTTTATATGTGACTCTGGTGCATCCGAGCACATGATTGAGTTCGAGAACAAACCTTTATTATCGAGTATTCAAAAATTAGATAATCCGATTTCTATTAAGATAGCCGACGAGTAAGCTCGTTGCGCAACAGTGCACGCTGAAAAAGGTTTTAATAGTAAAAAACTTGAAATTTAATCTCCTATCAGTTCCAAAAATCGAAGAAGCGGGATTTTGTGTTGTCTTTACTAATGGGAGGGTAATCGTCAAAACACGGGACCAAACGATACTGGCTGGACAAAAAGTAGGGAAGCTTTTCGTGATGAAGTTGGAAATGCAAGAAAATCCAGTCGTCTGTGATTTCATCAGAAAATGGGTCACCCAAGTAAAGATGCAACGACACAAATCCAAAAGGAATCAAGTGCTCCAGTCGACGAAAATCAAGGAACTCGTTTCGGCACCTGTCAGAAGTCGAAACTACCTCTGGAAATTATCACGAGTGACGTCTGTGGACCAATTACACCTACGACGTTCGACGGAAAAAGATACTTCCAAACAATGATCGACGAATACACAAATTTTGTGATTGTTTACACACTAAAAGAAAAATCTGAAGTCGCGGAAAAGTATAAAAAACTACGTCGAACTCGTCCAGAGAAAATTTTCAGGAGAGCGGTATAAGGTTCACAAGCTAAGGTGTGACAACGGAGGAGAATACTTATCAAATGAATTCAAAAACTGGTGCAAAAAGAATCGAATACACCCCGCCATATACGCCTCAACTGAACGGAAAATCAGAGCGGATGAAGCGAACAGTTCTGGACAAAGCAAGATCGATGATGCTAATTAACGAACGTGAAATTCCAAAGTTCTTGTGTGGAGAAGCCATACTGTGTGCCGCTTATCTTTAAAACAGGACACCAAATAAAAAAGGCGTGCCTGCTGAAATGTGGTACGGTTTAAAGGTTAATTATAATAAAATTAAAATGTTTGGTTCTGAATTTCCCAATAGACCAGTTGGGAAATTGGACAGCCGATGCGTGAAATTAATAATGGTCGGCTACGCAAGCAATGCTTACCGTTTATTCGACCTTCAAACGCGAAAAATTGTAATATCCCGAGACGTCAAAGTTTTGGAGGAAGAAGCCACCAAGAAATTCTTCGAAATTTAAGAAGAGGATCAGGAAAATGACTCATATGAACCGCTCGACCATGAATCCGACGATATCAACAAATCGCCACCTCAGGAGGAGTCAGTCGAAGAAACTGAAGAAGACAGATCGAGTGAAGAAGATGAAGAGCAACAGCCAGCCGTAGGGAATCGACGATCGAGGTCCGGTAGAATGATAAGAACAAGACTACGACTTGACATATTTATGTAAAAATACTTCTCTAGACATACTTATGAATGACAGCGTTTCTTTTATTTCCAAAGACTATCACGATCCTGAGACGTTCGATCAAGCCGTAAAAGACAAGGATTGGAGAGAATCAATTAAGAAGGAGCTTAACGCACTCGAATCTACATCTACCTGGGAACAAGTTGATCTACCAAATGGAAAGTCACCGATTCAAACGAAATGGGTGTTGAGGACGAAAGAAAACGGAGTAAAAAAGTCGCGCCTAGTTGCAAAAGGTTTTCAACTGCAGGAGGAGAGAAATAATTATGCTCCAGTTGCCAAAATTAGCACAATCCGAACCTTCGTGGCATCAGCTGTGGACAAAGGTCTGTCTATAACTCAATTGGACATTCCATCAGCCTTTTTGAATGGAAAGCTCGAAAATGAAGTCTACATCGAGCCAACAGAAGGAGTGCAAGTCGAGAAAGGGCAAGTACTTAAATTGAAAAAGGCATTGTATGGCCTGCGAGAATCTCCCAAATGCTGGAATGGAACATTCAACGAGTTTGCCGAGAGGAACAATCTCGTAAGATCTAAACACGACTTTTGTCTTTATAATGACGACTCAGTCAGCCTAATAATCTACGTCGACGATGTTCTGGTTATAGGAGCAGAATCAGAAAAGATCGTACGGGCATTACAACAAACCTTCAAGGCCGTCAATATGGGAGAAATCTCAAAATTTCTAGGGATGGAATTCGAAAGAACCACCGATAAAATGAAAATTACTCAAAGAGGATTGATCAAAAAATTAATCGGTCAATACAACATGCAAAACTGCAAGGGATCATCTACTCCAATGGAAAAAGGTTTCCATATCACGGATTCGACAAAAGAAATAAACGTTCCTTTCAGAGAACTGATCGGGGGGCTCTTGTACCTTGCGATGGGAACAAGACCGGATATCACCTACAGTGTCACCTATCTCAGCAGATTTCTGGAACATCCAACTCAGCAAGCGTGGAAAGCCGAAAAAAAAAAAAATCTTGAAGTATCTGAAAGAAACACCAGACGTTGGCCTGAACTACACGAAGAACCTATCTCAAGGAGTGGAAGGCTACAGCGACGCTGACTGGGCAGGAGACAAAGCAGATCGAAAAAGCGTATCTGGATCGGTCTTGCTGTTCAACGGCAACCCGGTTTATTGGTCGTCACAAAAACAAAAATGCGTAGCGCTTTCGACGGTATAAGCTGAATACGTGGCAGCTGCGAGGACGACGAGTAAACTAATAAACTTGAAAGGAATAGTAGAAGATCTTGGCTACGACATCAAGACAACCTTATGGATGGATGGACAACCAAGCTGCTATACAGATGTCACAAAATTATGAAAATTCGGGGCGAAGCAAACACATTGAAATTCGCACCCATTTCATTAAGGACGTTGTTCATAAAGGACTCGTTGAACTGAAATACGTTCTTACGACCGAAAATCTGGCAGACATCATAACAAAGGCTCTGGCACGAAATAAATTCAATGATCTGCGACATAAACTGAAACTTACTTGAAACCAAAATTTAAAAATTAACGATTTTTCATTTAAAATGTTTTTTTGAAATTCAAATCGAGGAGGAGTGTTGAGAAGATTATCATAACTTCTTAAATAAGAACAGATGTATTGTAGTTGTGGTTGTGGTTAATATAATAACAAAAAAAAGAAATGTGTTCGTACTTTTGACTTTTCTTTTTCCGGAATTTCCCAAAATAAAACAATAAAAAGTGACAAATCGCCGACAAAATTGCAAAAGTGTCTGAATATTCACAACATTGAGATTTTTACGTCTAAATTTCAGTGAAGCTGCGAATTTCGGCCTCCCCCCATTTTTTTTTATGGAGGGTGCAGAACTGCAGACCCTGGGCAAGCCGGTACTGCGCCTGCGCGGACAGCATACCCTGACGAATATAGCCGTGGAATAGCCACATTTTAGAGATGAATAAATATTTTTGAGCATGCAATTTCTGGTCCTTTGTGTGAAATTGGTTGATCCAGGAAAGTGAAGTTTTCGGGTATTAATTTAAGCGAAATGGCAAGTTCTGGGCCTCAGTCTAATTGTAAGTGGGATTGCAAGTTTTGGGACCTTTTACATGGCAGTGGATCCAACAGGCTTGCTGGCTTCAATACAACAGAGCTTGGAGCCAGACTTATTCTTAATAGTTAATCCCTTGGAAATGCAAGTTTTGGGCGTTAATTTTTAATTCAATGAGCGAAATTGCAAGTATCGGGGCCTCTATTGTGACCGGCGCGCGGTGCAACTATCTGGCTAGCCCGCCCTGTATGCGATTGATCAAAACCTGACAAATTCCCACGAAATTGAAAAGTTTCCTGTACCCGATACATCGATATCGGTGCCCGGAGCCTGAATTCTTCATATAGGAGGCCCCTTGGTCCAAAAATAAACGGTAAATATAAATACTTTTTATGTATGGCGTCAAAATAGGGGGGGGGGGTTCTCAATTTTATAGCCATGAAGATGCCGCCGGAAACTGCCAGCTGACGTTTTCTTGAACTTGAATGAGCGCTTTTTCTCAATTTTAGCCACGAATTATAGCACTTTTATAGAATTTTAGAGCGTTTTCCCCCATTTTGTCGGCGAAATTGGGGGTTTTCTTAATACTCGCGTTTTTTCTTCCATTTTTTTTGCCGCAAATTAGCGTTTTTCTCTATTTTTACCTGCAAATTATAGCTTTTCCCCAATTTCAGGCGCTAATCAGCGTTTTTTGTCAATTTCATCCGTGAATCAGCGCGTTTTCTCAATTTTAGCCACAAAAGAGTGCCTTTTCTCATTTTTCTGGCTGACTTCATAATTCTTGATACTTTCACGAAATAACAACCTTAAAAACCCCATTATTTCAACTTTAAGATTTTCAGTGGCCCGGGGGTGGTTTGCCCCTCTCAACCACTAACTACCTCGGTACGCTTATGAGTCGCCATTTTCGGCCACCCACGTCCCACAGCCGCTCGTGGTCCCACCACAGCCTAGCTCCATAAAAAGCCTGACGAATTGTACCTACGAAATTGGAAGTTTCCTGCGACTAAATATCGGCACGATTGCCAAGATTCGGAAACTTTTTTTTTTTTTTTTTAATAGCCGCCGACCCCGTGACCTTCCCTCTTATGTCTCGCATGGTCCCCTCCCATCCGACGCGTTCATAGCTTGAGACGATAACTACGCGCTCAAGGGCTCAGGGTAATGAGAAAAGCTGCCCATCACCGAACATGTTCCCCCTCTCCCCCGGCCCTATCATCATTCTCCGTTGAATTTTATCTCCATCTCAAAAAAACCAATGCCTTTAGAGAATAAAACAAACGTTTCTGAACGGGGTACGCTTTCAATTCATCCCCACATCGCGGTGAATGCGGAATAAAAACTTGAAATAATTTAATTAGCGTCTTTTTATCAATAGGAGAATGGCTTTTCTTTGTTTCTCGTTTGATATTATGACCTCTAAGGAAACGGTCGATTACATATCTTAATAAAATGCATCTTGCCCATTACTCTTTCATTTTTAGAAGACGTGTGCAAGGACGTGGGAAAATTTTGTAATTAACAATTATTATTTGTGCACAGAGGAAAAAACCATCTGATATTCACCCCTGAACTTTCCCTCCGAATGAAAAACCTTTCGCTTTGATCTGATGTACTTTAGTTTTTTCTCTTTAATTATATATATATATATCCAGGAAACGTATGTGTACTAATGTACTGATGAGAAATACGAACCTACTACTTTTTTGTGTACAGTGAAAAGTGTAAGTTGGCGTGGAGAGGTTAATTGCTTAGCATTTGTAGACTTGTAATAGCGTTTCAATTTTGGCTGAACGTGGGACTTTTTGGAATGAAAATCTTCCCCCTGGAAGGACCACCGTTGATGACTATTCTGCGGAAAAATGGGAGGAGTCGCTGAAATAAATTTGTAAAGGGTGACCTTGCCAATGTTGTTTTCTGCCGAGACTAACGAACCCCTGGCTATAAGGGGCGTACGAGAGCAAAGTCTGATCACGTTCAACTCGTGCATTATAATAATTTTCGATCTTGAATCTCTTGCTCGAGGCGTTAATTTTTTACTCGTTATGATCTTTCTCCCCCTTCCCCTCCCCCCACACACACCAATCCCGCTTCCAATAGCGCGCACTTAGCCTCCTCACCAGTCACTTTTATCTTTCCCTCTCACTGTTGCCGATAGAATCTGGTTCTCTTCATCTAATAATACGCAAGTTCCACAATTAACGACCTTGGTCGAGGCCGAATATTTTTCAAGAGCTCTACGCTTTTATATTAATATCGTCTCAATTACCGGTCCCGTGGGGCCGCGCCCTCCCCCGCAGAGCTGCCCCGGCAAAAGTCAAGGGCTGAGTATAAAGAAATTAGGAGTGAAAAAAAAAATTGCAAACGTGTCATTATGAACTGTTGAATTTTAGTGCAATGAAAGAAAAAACACGTCTGCCTTCCTTCCACCGCCCCCCATTTGCATCCTTAACTTTATTTTTTTGTTGAACTTTGATTTATTTATGAACATAATTTATTATTTATTTCATTTCAACTCCAATGTGGGAGGGAAGCCACTTAATACTCAATGGCATTTTGTAACTTGGAATAAGAAAAAAAGGTTAATTGGTGAACCATATCGTTAAAACATAATATACGATTTACATTTATGCAAACTCACGAAGTGAAATCGAGTCAGGCAGTTACAGGAAACTGTGCGTGTTCTCGGGTTGTTGCTTTGATTGTGAAATGCACCAAATGTCCCGGAAATAGTTCCCGAAAAATCAATGGAAACAGTTTGGATTGGTGGGAGGGGGGTTTTGACAGTAGGACGTCATAAATCTCGAGAACCGTGAAAGGGGATTATGAGTTATTCAAGCAAATCTTCCGTTATATGCGGCTGAGCTGAATTTTGGGCAGAGACACTATAGGCGTTGTCCTTGGGGCTGGACCAGTACAATTAAAAAAAAAAAAAAAAGCCGGTTGAAATATTGCAAAAAAAAATATCTATAAACTACCCCTTAACATAGCGAGGAAACAGCGTCGCTTTTATAGAGACAATTGCAAAAACTCGGATTCTTTGTCTTTCTGGCCTTTGACCGGACGGCATCCCTAAACAGGTTACGCCTTTTTCCACCGTATTCCACATTATTTATCTCACACCGTCCACATCCCAGTCGTTACTCGTTAGTCATCGACCGCTTTGTTAATAGTCTCTTCGCTCTCCACCCTGAAATAATTGAGAGGAGAGAAAAAGAAGAAGAAGAAGGAGGAGGAGGAAAAAAACCCTTCTTTTCAAAATTAGAAGGCCATCCAGATACCACAACTTGAAGCATTCTTCTGGTCATTCGTCCCTGGCTCTGGATGTACGATATACAAGAGGAGTTGTTTTATTATACGGAACCCTTATATATAGGGTCGATGCCCTGCCAGCAACACATCCCAAGCCCAAGATAGCATCCTTGTAACTGTCGCCACGGCTGAAAACCTGCAGGACTTGTCTAAAATTAGCTGCTTTGAAGACGTTATAAAAGGGAAAAAGAGAATCGAGCAAATGTCTGTCGTCTGACCACTGAAGCTATGTTTAAAGTGTGTTGTAAAGTCTGAGTTTTTGGAAATAGCGATAGTGACGGGGGGTGGGGGGGGATGTGCCTCAAAAGAGGTCGTGTGAGATACCAAGAAACCGGCGGTGTTTCCATACATAATTGTGCTTGCCTTGGCTCATTTATACGTGTGGTTCTCTCACTGAAGAACTAAAACTCCAATCTCGTGGTTTTTCGGCTATAGCTGAAAACCCAATTTCGTGGCGTTTGGGCTTGCATAAAACCCAATTTCGTGTGGGTTTCGTGTTTGCTGAGAACCCAATATCGTGGAGTTGGCTTCATTGAAATGTTCCAATTCACAGATAGGATTTTTTTTTTTTTAATCCCTTAAAAAGCCTAAGCCCCGCAAAAGTCCCACTCCCCCCCCCCTTTCAGTACCAGACAACATGCGATCTTCTCAGAAAAGCTGCCCTTTCCAAAGATCATGCTGCTGGTCTACACGCTTGTTGAAAACTATTTAACTTGACAGTTTACAGGCCTGCAAGTTCCTGACAAGGAGCCATTTGTCTCTACATCAGAAGAGTTCAGTTTGGGGGAATAAATTACCGCAGTTACCGTCCCAGGGGACGAAAATTTCCAAGTTTAGTCCCAGAAATATCACATTCTGGGGGGAAAATTGTCAGTTATTGAACGAAAAATCTGAATAGAATGCAACAACGATTGTTTTCCAGCAGAGATTATACAGCTTTTGACGGTTAACGATCAATTGTCTGTGCTAATACAGTTTCTTGGGTTGAATTGACGATTTTCCACGCCAATTTTTTAGTTGTTGAACCACCGATTTCTCTTTCTGGAGACTCATCCCCGAATATAAGCCTGTACAGTCATTGGGACGCACACGACTTGTGCTCACGTGAAGCTGCCCATCCCAAGATCAAAGACTGGCTTTGTCCCTGCCGTGAACTAGCGATTTTTCCGCTTTTAGCCAACTTTTGGCGTTTTTTCTCAATTTTAGTCGCGAATTAGCAACTTCTTTCGATTTAGACGTGTACTCGCACTTTATTTCAGACTCAAAGTGGCCGTTGGGAACCGTGAATTTTCTCAATGAGCGCTTTATCCTAACCTCGAAGTTGCTTCCAGAAACCACGAATAGTTTTTCCTCAATTTAGCCGCGAATTAGCGCTTTTTCTTCATTTTAGCTACGATTGAGATCTTTTTTTGTATACTATAGCCGCATACTTGCCTCGAAAACGCGGCACATATTAGCGCGCTTCTCAATTTTAGCCGTTTTCTCAATTTTTGCCGTGGTTCTGGTATACGGATTGTCTCTCCAAGAACAGTGCCAGCTTTATGGAGCGGTGGGGGGGGGCGAGCCGGGTGACTGCCCGGGGGCGCCGTGGCCTAGGGGGCGCGTCTAGCAAAACGAGGGGGAAAAAGGGCGGACGACAGAATATTAGAATTTTATATTTCAAAAAGAGCGAGGAAAGCGTCACTTTACCCGAGAGTTTCGCATTAATTGTAAGCAGTGAAAAAAGTAATTCTCTATTCTTTTTTCCTAATGCGTCCGGCAATCAATTGAATAATTGATCTTAGATGACCCTATCTACGGACATGTATGGGATTACTCCCCCTTCTCACCGCACCACCATAGTCACAAACGTGAATTCGAGGGAGGGGGGAGGCTGAAAATAAAGAAATTAATCTTTAAATTAAATACTAACTCTTCTTTACTTGTTTTGAGTTCCGAGAAAAAATTACTCCCCAGGTGGGATTCGAACCCACGACCTCCTAGTTTCTCGCCAGGTGCACTAACCAATTAAGCTATCCCGGGAGTCGCCGCAAGTAATTCCACGCAAAGTAATTCTAGCAGTGACGGAAATGTACTTTCATTCACTCTGTGACATTAAGAGGAGACACCTCGCTAAGGTTGTTAAGTAACTGGCTAAAAGTTTGGAAAGTGCAAATACTCGTGCCCAAAATCGGGGAAAATCACTACTTAGAGGTTTCTCGATGCAACTTCCAGACGCTAATTTAGGGCTGAAATTTAGAAAAATGGCTAATTCACGTCTGATATAGCGGGGGAGCTATGCTACTCTCGCCTCCGTACAAGTATAGTGATGTCTAAGCCTATATCGTCATTAAACACGTACAGGTGCCCCCCGGTTTGACGCCAAAAGAGGTAGCAGCGTCGCCCAAGAAATCGGCTCAGTAAAACAACGATTGCGACACCATGTGCAGACCACAACCAAACAGGTCTGATGTCAATGGCCTTTATCAAGGCGTGGACAACATCCTGCTGAAGATGATCTTCTGGAATGCAGGAGGCTTAACTCAAGACAAGTTTATCGAGCTGACGAATATCATACACTCCAACAAAGCCGACATCTTCGGGGTAGTGGAAGCTGGAGCATGTACAGACCGTCTGGAGTCCGAGCTAGGCGAGTGGCCTCTGGAATTCTTGTTGGCGTGAAAACGGCCTTAGTAGCCGACTTCACCGTGTTGAAAGAGGCGGACACAAATGATGGCCTCGAAGCCGTGGGACTGGATGTCTGGATGGATGCCTGCCGCCGGCGAATAGTGATCCTGTACAACCCTCCGTCCATTGTACCCAACCTTGGATGGTTGGAAACTGCTTGGACGTCCAACACAGTTGTCTACGGCGATTTCAATGCCCCCTGCAGCAGATGGGGATATAGCAGGACAACAGCGGTAGGCAGAGCCATTGAGGAATTCATTGACGATAGCCCGGTTGAGGTGATTGAGAACGAGGGAAGCGTGCCCACTTTTCATGCGTACAACGGGGGAACTGGTCACCCGGATCTCATCCTGGCCCACTCCGCACTCAGGGATTGCCTGGAACACTATGTGAGGCCGGCGCCCGGCGTCCTTGGACACAAATTGATGCACCTTGCCTGGAAGGGAGGATCGCGCGCGGATACCCAACCAAAAGCTGCAGTGTGGAACCTAAAGAAGGCTGATTGGAAGCGGTTTACAGTAAAATGCGAGGAATTGCTGTGTAATGTCGACCTTTCAGGAAACATTGATACATGCTATCGCAAACTGAGCACTGCAGTGCTGAGAAGCGCAATGGACTCTATTCCGCGGGGCTGGGTCAAAAACGCAAAGCCCTTTTGGAATGAAAGATTAGGGGAATTGAGGGATGCAAAAAATGCTGCCGACACACTGTATGAAACACATCCTACCCAAGACAACAAAACGAAACTAAAAGCTGCCGCCGCCAAGCTTAAGAACGAGATCCTGCAGTCCAAGCGAGGATCAGTAAGAACTTTCATGGAGCAGCTGGATTACAGGAAAGATGGAGTGAAGGCCCACCGGTACGTCTCAGAACTCTGTGGGAAACGGGGAGCCCCCAAAAACAAACCTGTGGTCACTCAGTCTGGGAAAACTCTCACACGATATGCGGACATTGCTAGGCACTTCTGCGCCCATTATGCCAAAGTGAGTAACCCACGCCCTAAAGCTAAACGCAAGCTGCATACCCGGCAGCCATCTTCTTGCCCGGATGAACTTGAGATGAACCTCTTCTATTCGGAGTTCACTCTCGCGGAACTGGAGAGAGCCATCGAGAGCGCGCCCAAGATGGGATTCTGCCAGAGTTTATCAAACACCTGGGGGCAAAGGCCAGAGAGAAGATCCTTGTATTTATGAATAAGGTCTGGATCTGAGGACTTTCCAGTGAGTGGCGAAAGGCTGACATAATCCCCATTGCAAAGAAAGGAAAAAGCGAAGATACCCCCAAGAGGAACAGACCAATTGCTCTGACAAGCATGTTCTCGAAGTTATACGAGAAAATGGTCCTCGAGAGGCTGCAGCTGTACTTGGAAAAACGGCAACTTCTATCAGACAAGCAGGCAGCTTTCAGACGGTACCGCAATACCATTGAACATGTGGCTTACCTGTCCCAGGAAGTCAAAAATGCATTCCACCGTAAGCAAAGTACAATAGCTGTGTTTGTGGACTTTAGAACTGCCTTTGACCGGGTCTGGAGGGAGCGATTGCTGGAAAAGATTCTGGGATTGGGCATATCTGGGAATATGTATGAGACTATTCGTTCGTTCCTCTCACAACGGTGGATGAGAGTGAAGTACCGAAGCGTTTGCTCGCCGTACCGGCAGACCCGCCTTGGAGTTCCCCAGGGCGCAGTCCCACCTTATTCAGCATCATGATAGACGACGTGGTGGCAAAATTGGAGGCCATACCGGGAGTTCGTGCACTGCTGTATGCGGACGATTTGGTGATATGGGCCTCCAGCAGCAACCTGAAAGCGATTGAGGCGTGCCTGGACGAGGCTCTGAGGGCTTTAGACAGCTGGGTAAAGGAAAATCGGATGGATGTAAACCCACAAAAATCGGAATTTCAGGTTTTCAGCTTGTCGACTAGACGCCCGCAAGTAAACCTGCTCTTCAATGGCGCCTCACTTCCCCAATCAGACTCAGTCGCATACCTGGGCATCCAGCTGGATAGTAGGCTCTGCTGGAAGAAGCATGTCGAGAAGTTCGTACAACAGGGAGAGAAGAGGCTAGGACTACTTAGGAGACTGGCAGCAGTGAAGTGGGGAGCCAATCAGGACCTCGTGGCCTTGACCTACAAAACGTATGTGCGACCCTGCATAGAATATGGAGCTGAGGTCCTGGTAACCGCCTCTGATTGTGCGCTAAAGCCCCTCGACACACTGCAAAATAAGGCACTGAGGCTGATTACAGGTGGAGCAAAGTCAGCCCCCATTGCGGCAATGGAAATCCAATCGGATGTTGAGCCATTGCAGGTCCGAAGGGATATTGCTGCCATCAAGTTCGTAGACCACATGAAGAGCCTCGGAGTTGAATATTGGGATACGCAGGAGACCTCGTCGCAGCGCCTAGTGACCCAGCAACAACTAAGCAGCAAAGTGGAGGACATAGTTGAGAAGTACGGCATCATACGAGGGCCCCGGCAGCCGATCCCACCACGCAGACTCCCCTGCAAAAATATTGCCCATACGGAGACTGAGCTAGTTGAGAGGGTTAAGAAAGGGGAAACCCCCACTCTTATATTACGAAGCCTAGCTCAGGAAACCATAACCCTACGATACCCCAGCAGCGAGTGGTTACACATCTACGCCTCCGGTATTACAAGGCAGTGTTCTTGCCGAAAGTGTCCTACGCGTGTGCCGTCTGGTGGCCAAACGCTCGCCCTGCCGACCGTCGAGCAGCGAGGACCATCCAGAGGAGGTTTTTGCTGGCAACCCTCCGCGCATACTCCACCACCGCGCACCTCACTCTGCACGTCCTGGCCGGGGTGCTACCCTTAGACCTCGAGCTGGACATTCGGGCAGCAACACGCGCACGCTTACTGGGAATCGACCAGCCATCACCACCATGGCTGGCCCCCATCCCCCCGGACTTGGACCAAAGTGCCTACGTAGCAGCATGCCGCGATGCAGCGATATCCCAGTGGCAACTCGAATGGGATACCGCGCCAACAGGGCGCCATACGCACACCATCGTCCCCAACATCACTGAGCGCCTCAGGTGGAAGTGGAGCTTTCTCAGTTATCCCGCTGTCCAGCTCCTATCGGGTCATGGAACATTCAACGGAAAGCTCTACTTCCACCGCCGCCGAGAAAGCCCGGAATGTCCATGCGGAAGCGAGACCGAGACTGCGGAACACGTGATCTTTGAGTGCCCGATCCTCAACGACCTTCGAATCAAATGGCGAATACCACCAGTCCCGAGCCAGCTCGTAGCCTCGAAAACTTCCGCAACCCGCTTCTTGGCATTCGCCAATGCGTGGATCCACCGTCGCGGCACTGGTCCCAACTACACATCCGCAGGCACGCCCGGCCCAACACCAGAGCAGAGGTCGGATACCCAAAATACCGACTCCCAATAGACAACGTACCTCCTGGCACACGAAACCACAGTGCTCTGGGGCCCGGTACCCCACCCCTTCCGAATATCACGGGTATCACTCTCCACCCCACACTACACCTGTAAACTCCCCACCGCCAAGCGGTCCATACCGGTAACGTGTCAGCTTTGACCAACTGGCACGGCTGACGGGGAGTGGGGTGGAGATAACCAGGACTTGCACGTGCCGGGTCACTTCCCGGCCGTCATGTCAGGCTTAATCCTGGTTATGTGCCTTGCAAGGCATCAAGCCAGGGCGGGAAGAAGGCACAATCCTGGTTACACATCTACACCGATGGGTCAGCCCTGGATGCAAGCAAGAACGCAGGAGCTGGGGCCTACGTGCAGATTTTGAGCTGTATGCTCCGGTTGGTGGCCAGGCGACAAGCTTTGACGGCGAGGTCAAGGCAGTTTGCCTTGCGTTGGAGAGGATCGGCCGCGACTGTCCATCGCGGGTTGTCTTTTTTATCGATGCACTGGCGAAACGTGGGTCCATGGAGACACAGCCAAACTCAGCCTTATCCCTCAGCTCAGCAAAGAGAATCTGCTACAGTCGGGTTGCGGGTGAGGCCAGGAGGGTTTGGGAAGCTCTGACCGAGGGCCGGCAATGGCGGCAGCTTTTGAGCGCGCCACTTTCCTCCACCTTGCCCCGCGACGAGTTTGTGGCTTCCTTCCGGATGACAACAGGGCACGACTACCTCCAGAAAGATCTCCATCGCATTGGGGTTGTCGACTCCCCCATATGCCCCCTGTGCCATCTTGAAGAAATGGACAGCGACCACCTACCACGATGCTCCCAATTGACAGATGTCAGAACACCTGACACAATGGGCGACAGCCAGAAATTGGCAAAATTATACTGGGCCGCCAGGAGTTTAATGGCTTAAATTGCCAAATGCTCGGGTGTTACTGATTCCCGTGAATCAGAGTCCGTACACAAGTGAGAAAAAGCGCTAAAATTGCGGATTAGTGTTGAAAAAGCAGTAATTCGCGGTTAAACTTACCAAAAACGTTCATTCACGGCTAAATTGTTAAAAAATCTAAAATTCACCAATGGATCTGTGAGAAAGCACTACTTCGCGCCCAAAATTACGACAACGCCAATTCTTGGCTTCACACAAGGCAAGTTTGTTGCTCAAACTAAAAACAAACCTTAATTCATGGCTAAAAGAGAAGAACACCGCTATGATAAGAGTTGATTCACGAATAAAATAAGGGAAAATCTCTGATTCGAGGCTGAAATGGAGAAAAATCGCTCATTTACCGATCAAAGTGAGAAGAAGCACTGATGCGTGGACAAAACGATAGTGAAATTTCTAGATAAAATTGAGGAAACGCCAATACGCCGCTTCCGAAGATAGCTCCAAGGTTGCAGGAAGCGAACAAAATTACTAATCCGCGACTAAATGGGAGAAAAAGCGCTAATTCGAGGTGATAATTTGGACAAAAATTTTGCGGGGTGAAACACTAATTGACGGCTAAAATTAAGAAAAAAGGCTAATTAGGGGGTTAAATTGAGAAAACTTGAAAACTCACAGAAACAAATTGAGAATAATTGCAAATTCACAGAAATAAATTGAGAAAATGACAAGTCGCGGTTTCCAGAGGCAAGTAATCGTGGTTGAAACTAGGAAAAAGCTCTAATTTACGGGTAAAATGGGGGGGGGGACTATCATGAGCTGCTAAAATCAGTAAACACACAAATTCAAGGCAAAAGAGGAGGAAAATCAACTTAACCGAGGCTAACACGATAGGAAATAGCGCTAATTCACCGATAAAATTGAGGAAAAAAGTGAGGAAAACCCCTTAATTCGCAGTTAAATTGAACGACAACGCCAAATCGCGGCTCTCAAAGACAACTTCATGGGGGCGCTGATGAAAGATTCGCCCCGGGGCGCCAAATGCCTCCAAGAACTGACCTCGTTAGGCTACTCTTGAGTCGAGAAATACAGAAAACGACATTTTACAAGCTCCATTTTTGACGCTGACAAGATGTTTTGGTTGGAACTGGAAAAAATGGCCCACTTATAATCTTTCGGCACGCTTTGCGAAACGTTTTCTGGAGAAGAGGAATTGCTCAAAATGGTAGTCTTGATGACTCGACACTACTAAATTGGCTTTTCCCCTGGCTAAACCCGTGAAACAAGGCGTTTTAGTAAACAAACGCACACAATTTGGTTCATTGAATCCATCCCAAACCTCGCGATAACGAATTTAAAAGGTTCAAAGAGCCAGCCCCGTGACATTTGGCTTAGTAATAAGAAAAAATCCTGTCAAACTGGGATTTTATGGGTCAAACCCACGAAATTCCGCGTTCTTCATCAAAACTACCAGGGTCACGACAGTGGGTTTTGACTCGGTCCAAAAAAATGTCTTGGTTCTGAACATGAGCCAAACCCACGATATTGTTTTTTTACGGTCCAATAACCAACGCTTGGTGCTTGAAAGCACTTCCAACTTCGTTAAATTGACTTTTTAGATAGTGAAACCGGTGAAATTCGTTGTATAAACAGCCAAGCCCGTTAAATTGTTTGTTTTTTGACGTCCAAGTGCATTAATTTTGGTTCTCGAAAGCGGTCGACCTCCTGAAATTTACTTTTTAGTTAAAATTGGTTCTTGAAAAGACTGAAACTCGTGAATTCAACTTTTGAGAGAGTCAAACACGCCAAAATCGTTTTTTTAATTAGTCAATAAAAAAAAATGGTGTTTGAGAGAGCCGAAGCCTCGGAAGGTTGTTTGAATAAGCCAAACCACCGAAATTGTGTATTTCGAAGAGCCGAGTCCATGAAATCCAGACCAAATTGTCAGTTTTCTAGTGACACAACAGTTCCTGTGGGTGCCTGGGTTTACTTGTTGCGATCCATTAATATCAGACTGTTTACCACGGCTGTATGGTTCAATAAAGTTTATGGTCTACAGACTGTTTACTTTATATCTGATGTTTTTTTGATGCCCGAGCATGGAATTGAAAAATACGACTTGACAGCCTCTCAATTTCTCTCAATTGGAACCGAAATTCATGCGTCATCCGAATGACATTAATAGGCTGTAAGTGACTTCCTTCAACACCACCTTGAACTTCCGAACCATGAAAGAGTCCTCGTCCTTGGCGACGCGGTCGTGTACCCATCCATCAAGCATGGTCACTGTTTCCCATAAAATTAACAAAAAACAGTCGGACACACCTCAAAGTATACCCGCGTCAATTTGGGAATTTCCATTGCTTCTGTCCTTTCGTTGTTTTGAACCTTACGGAGTGACTCTTTTTCGCTGCTAAACACATTTTCCAGATTCCTTGCGATTAAAATTCTTGAATTCTTAAAACCCTTTTAAAGATTTTAATCGATTTGCCACTCACATTTCATGAATATTGTTTTATTATGCCTCCATTCTCAAGCATTAAAGCATGAAGTACTTGAGCTGAAGGATAATTAAAGTTAAAACAGAAATTAAAATTCAAATTTATGGTTCCTTAAACTCGCGGACATGGAAGAAGAAGTTGAAGAAGGAACAACAAGCAAAACAAATACAAATTGGATGCGCCTTCTATAACAATGTGTAATCTGCGAATCTGCCCCCGCGTACACATTTTTTTTCCAACTTCTCTCCTGTCCCTGACATTTGGACGATTCTATTCCAGTGCAGCTCACTTAATTGCTTTACTGACGAGCTTTAATAATAATTTTTTAGTCGGGCGAAGCAGTCATTAAAATTAAACGTTTCTTCTTCCTAGCCCCCGCAGGGGGTAGGGTCTAGACTCGATCCCAAACGCTCTTTTTTTCTTTTTTTTTTAACGAACACAACCCAAACTCGATAATGCGTATTCACGGATTTAGCGAGGCGCCATCGAGCTCCACCCACAAAAAAAAAGGAGCCGTTCTGTCGGGATGGAATTTCATCTAATGACGTTTTTTATTCGCGGAATAACGACGATTTTATTTATTTGAAGCGCAAAAGATGCGCTTAAAGGACAGAAAAATACTTGAACAATGCGTTTTTATCGCGGAATTTAACCAAGGCTCTGGAAGGGAGTGAAGTCAACAGGTTTTAAATAGCTCTTTTTTTTTCAGGGGCGTATAAGTCACGACCTCTGAACTCTCAAGGGGGCCCAGCCCCAGGATGTTTTCAAGCGCGTAAATCCGCGCCTTCGCGAGCTTGTTTTTTTGTTGTCGCGTGGGCCGATCTGAAATCCGCTTCACAACGAACGAGACAACTGATTTTTTTTCTCTCGTAAAAAGAAAAGAACTGCGCGAAATGACTTAAAATCCTTGGGAAGTGCCCTCAACTTTTTTTTTTTTTTCAACCATGAAAAAATAAATTATCGATATCCATCTTAACGACACCTTTAGAAACACGAACTTGACAGTGGATGCGCGATTGCCGTCGTGATTTTTCTTTTTCTGAGCATAACGGAGAACTCTCGACACCCTGAAAGCGCTAAATGATTATATTCTTGGCCTCTCGAGTCATTTGAGGAAGTCGCACTCAAAGAAAAATCACTGAACTTAACGATAAGTTATTTTATGAGTGGAATGGGTCAAACGATGTAATTAGAAAGGTGAAGTAATCGGTTGAAGGCTTCGAATTGAATGAAAAAGTTTCCTGATTTTGGTCGCTTAGGGTACCTAACAAAAAAAAAAAGGGTGGTGAAAAGGAAAAATAAGCCTCAAGTGGTGGACAATCATTAAATGACCAGTTTGCCTTCGATTTGCTTCTGAACCACATTGAATCACGTGATAAACGGCCGGGTTTTTATAAATATCGCGCATTCAACCACCCTTTCTTTTATTCAATAAAATACTACATTCCATCCATCAAGTGATGCGCTACCGAGGTGGAAAAAAGAGACGTATTCCACCCCTTTTTGTCGACAGATTCCCCCCTGCCCCTCTCCAACCGACCGTCTACCAACCACCTTTGCTGCTCTTGTTTCAGAAAACGACATTCCTCTATTTTACTGGAGACTGTCAAGTTCAAGCTGAAAATGCCGCAATTACTGCCACTCTCTTGCGTCACTCTGGTTTAATTTTCCTTCCCCCCCCCCCTACAAATCCCTTCTCACTCTGGCTTTTAAATCACTCTCCGTTCAAAACTCCGCCAGGTTCTAAAATACCTGTTTTTCTTCGGGTAACGACGTTCAAGGTCATGGACTTTGCGAGACAATTTTCGTTATTTCACTTTTTTTTTTTTTTTTTGTAAAGCTATTAAGACGATGAAAAACGTCTTGGAAGACTATAAAAATACATGCTACTAAATGTTAAAAAAAAAAAAAAGAGGCGGCGCAGGAAGGACAGAAACTCTTGTTTCGATCGAAATTAACACAGCGTGTTGATGACATGGGCGTCGAGAAAAATACTCGTCAGAAGGTCGGAATTTTTAGAACAATTTTGTCGTTAAAACATAATTCGGTGAATTCGTTTGACTTGGCTATAACATTTATTATTTTTGTAGGTAAAATTACACTGTAACAATCAACAAGTCCAATCAATCAAGTCTTAGACTACCGTCTACGACAAAATAGTTAAGCCATCGCAAGGTGCTCCAGTTGGAGCCATACTATAACTAGCCTATTCGGGAAATACACGAAAGCGTTGCTTGTTTTGCATACCACAGGATCGTCATGAATTGCAAGTGTTGATTAACCCACAGTACAATTTGCTCATTTTCACCACCTATGAGCAGGCCTGTCGAGAGGGAGATAGGTCCGTTAGCCCCGGGCAGGGCTAACCAGATTTCAGGAATGATGAGAGGGAAGACAAGAAAACGAGAAAGAAACACCATACAGTGTTTGATGCTCTACTGTGGCTGGAACGGCAAATGCCGGCCTCGACTCGGTTCGAATTCTAGCTTTGCTTCTCGAAGCTTGTTAGGTGGTAATCGTCTAGCTCTCGCGTACACAGGCGTTCCAGACGTCGCAATTGTATGGGAAAAATTGACGCCAGGCGAATGAAATCCGGGAGTCTCCTTTAACAAGTTAGGATATTTCGATAGGAGTTTCAAATACCTGTGCTTCGGACCGGATCGAGAATGCTGACTGAAGGTGACGTTTGAGTGGTTGATTTCGAACCACGAGAAAACAATTTTGTCACGCTGTCCAGTTGGCGACGATTTTTAATATCGACTATAAGACCGAATCGGGCGAGAAAATCAGCTCCAATGATGGGGTGACGAACGTCGGCGAGAATAAATGACCAACGAAAATGGCGTCGCAGTCCCAAGTCGACGTCAACTACCAAATGTTTGAATGACTGATCCGTTGGCAGCGAAAAGGGTGCGTTTTGAAGGACGATTGCGTTCTAGCTTCGTTGGAGGCATCACACAAACGTCCGCCCCTGGATCTACCAAAAAATTTGAAATTAGTTCGGCGATCGAAAACAAATAAACGGGACGACCTAATTTGCAGAATGAACAAAAGTCTGCAGAATGGGGTGTTTAAGATTTTTCACAGGCTCCAAAATTCGTATGTGAGTTCAACAAACTACCCGACAATAGTTACCTTTCAGTTACTTGGACATTCACCAAAAATACTAGTACTTGTACCCGAGAGGTACCCTGCAGAATGAACAAAAGTCTGCAGAATGGGGTGTTTAAGATTTTTCACAGGCTCCAAAATGCGTATGTGAGTTCAACTAAGTACCGGACAATAGTTACCTCTCACTTACTTGCACATTTTCGAAACGTACTAGTACTTGTACCCGAGAGGCAACCTGCAGAATGAACAAAAGTCTGCAGAATGTGGTGTTTAAGATTTTTCACAGGCTCCAAAATTCGTATGTGAGCTCAACTAACTACCCGACAATAGTTACCTCTCAGTTACTTGCTCATTCACCAAAAGTACTAGTGCTTGTACTTGAGAGGTACCCTGCAGAATGAACAAAAGTCTGCCGAATGGGGTGTTTAAGATTTTTCACAGGCTCCAAAATTCGTATGTGAGCTCAACTAACTACCTGACAATAGTTACCTGCACATTCATCGAAAGTACTAGTACTTGTACCCGAGAGGTACCCTGCAGAATGAACAAAAGTCTGCCACCTATGTTGGTCGGATTTCCAGTCTTCGGGCTTCTCCGAATTGAAATAAACGTACAGCTCACCGGGCTTAGGACGAACTGGAGGAAAGGAACTTGTCTTTCTGAAATCGACTGTTTCAAAAATTGAAAGATAATCTTCAAGTTGAAGCCATAGATTCGACGTTTGATAGGTCCTATTGATGGACTCCATCCTTCAAAAAAAGGAATCAATTTGAAACCCCTTAGCAAGTCGTAAAATAAAGAATTGATTAAACCAAGCGAGCAAAAAAATAAGAGGAAATAAATTAAGATTTGTCTACAGCGAGTTGATCAGACCTTCTCACTCTCAACGCATTCATGGGACTGAGCGAGAGCGATTCTACGAGCACTCGAACAGGGTGCAGGGTCTTTTCAAGTGGAACATGTCTGTGCCGCCAGAGTGGTGGGTGGTTTAGAAATAATGAAGGAAAGGTGGGAGTAAAAAAAATAGAACTACTGGATTGCTCACGATTGACAGGGAATTCGAGCCAGTAGTTGGGGGGGGGGGTTGGCCTTGACGAAGTCTGCGTATCTGAATCCTCCAATCTTAATATCGCATCCTAACCCTACCCACCACTGCACCCCACACCCACACACCATCATGAGCAATGTCTTCCGATTCTATACTTATTCATTTCAGTTTATTTTTGAATTATAAATCAAAGTTAATGCCTCTCAGTTTTATTTCAAATGTCGGACTGTGAAAAATGTAAGAAATCTTTAGGCTTGTATTAGTTGTATTGGTGAAAATGGGCCTTACAACATCGCCCCGTCCAGCAAGTAAAATATTATTCTCAATGGAAATTTGAAAAGTCACGTCCGGGACGTGCCGGATATGTGTGGACGAGCCTCTCAATTTCCATATGAGAGTCATATTTTACTTGCCGGACGCGCCCATATTTTACTTTTGTATAGAATTCTGATTTTCTTAATTGTAGTCAGGCTTGTATACAGGGTGACTGGTACTTGATTGAAAAAAAAAAGAGGGGTGATTATACATCCAAAATGCAACACAAAATTTTCATGACCTAGGGTCCGATTTCCATTCCTAGTCGAGATAATCGATTTTTTTACGTTTTTGAGCACAGCACAGGGTTTTGCAACAAAAACAGCTGTAACTTGGGAACTAAGTGTCCTACCTCCTACAGATCGGCGATAGAAAGAATGAACCTGACGGGGGAAAGCAAGAAGTATTTTCTAAAAACATTCTACTCCAGCTCTCAGCGGTAACCAGAAGAGGAAGGCAATAGAATGTTTTCAGCAGAGCACTGTTTTGACCCTTCCCGACCATCCTCGCCTTGTCGCCTTCATTCATGTGATCGCCGAAGAGTACGTTAAATCCTACGGCACCACTGAAAAGAGCACACTTTTTACTGTGTGGTTGAGGACATTTTGCCTAAGGATAGCGAAAGATTCTAAGAGTAAACTGGGGGAATATCAAGACATTTTCAAAAATGACATACTTCGACAATCCTTCAAAGCTAGACTACAATAGCAATTTTGCTCCCATGCCTGGCAAATTACTCCAAAAGTGGGTGAAGTAACTAAGTTTAATAATTCATGCTTAGATAGGAAGCCATCAACACGGAAAAAGCGAAAGGATTTCTAAGTACTACTCTATTTATGGGTAAAGCAACCATACATATGGAATGCTGCAGGTTAAACTTCTTACTTTACGGTTGTTTTTGGATGAGGCCATAATGAATCTGAGGGTTTAAATGTCCAACCAGGCCTCTTTTTGATTAATTTATTAACCCTTGTTAGGGCATGTTCACGGGTATATCTAAAAACCATATACAATTATTATCCCACAAATGGCAACGCATACATCTGCTACGACTGATCCCTCTTACTTTATTATTTAACTTTATTATTCACTCGGGTCCACAGGCATGAAGTCCTACCTTCCCTCGTCCACTTGTAGCACCGCGAGAAGCTCGCTCAGTCTTATATTATACAATTATTATCGCGATTAGTTGAACTCACATACGAATTTTGGAGCCTGTGAAAAATCTTAAACACCCCATTCTGCAGACTTTTGTTCATTCTGCAGGGTACCTCTCGGGTACAAGTACTAGTATTTTTGGTGAATGTCCAAGTAACTGAAAGGTAACTATTGTCGGGTAGTTTGTTGAACTCACATACGAATTTTGGAGCCTGTGAAAAATCTTAAACGCCCCATTCTGCAGACTTTTGTTCATTCTGCTGAGTACCTCTCGGGTACAAGTACTAGTACTTTTGAGAAATGTGTAAGTAACTGAAAGGTTACTATTGTCCGGTACTTAGTTGAAATCACATGCGAATTTTGGAGCCTGTGAAAAATCTTAATCACCCCATTCTGCAAACTTTTGTTCATTCTGCAAATTAGGTCGTCCCCAAATAAACGGCATGAATTGTTTTCAACGCTCTCATCAGCCGCATTTAAAGAGCGTCGAGTTAGTTTTCCGATCGTGTACGAGGAGCATTAGTTTCGTACTCGCAAGGACGAACACATTTTGTCACCTTTGTACTAAAACGTTTATGGTACCAACACCATGGCATGGATTTCCGATTCGTCGAGGATGAATGACGAGAGCTGGAACGATTTTTCGAGCGAGTCCTCAACTCGTTGATTGACGACGTTAATTCAGAAATATGGCACTATAGCCTGTACAAACGGTCAATTAGTGAGGGTTCTTTCGACTTAATGCTAGACAAAAATTCATTCGACGGAGAATATTCGAGATTTTGTCAGTCATAGCAGCTACGTTTTCCAAAGTATCGTTACTTGAAGCGAGAATAGCCTGCACGTTAGTGGGTAGAAGTTTGATGAACATCGTCTTGAACGTTCGTGCCGGCCAGGGAACGCATTTCACGGAGCAGGTGAGACGGTTTTTTGTCTCCCAATACAAGTTCGGTCAGCAATTTGCGTACCTTCGTCGTTTCGGATTCATCAGCGATCACAATCATTTCAGCGATACATACACCATGTTCTCCACGACCTTCCTTTTGTCTATTCTTACGTCGATGACCTTTTGGTCGCATCTTCGTCTGAGGAAGAACATGTGTCGCATCTCAGGCTGTTGTTCGAACGCCTCAATTCTCACGGAATTGTCGTCAATCTCACAAAATGCACTTTCGGTGCCAAATAAATTAATTTTCTCGGCTATCTTGTCAACGCCAAATGGTATTTTTCCCCTTCCAGAAAGAGTCGAAGCTGTAAAAAATTATCCACTTCCTTCTACCGTCGATCAACTACATCGATTTCTAGGTCTTGTCAATTTTTACAGGCGCTCGCTTCCACACTCAGCGGCAACTCAACAACCGCTCTTCGAGCTTTGTGGTGCACCTGGAAAAAAAGACAAGAGTAAAATCGAGTGGACAGAGGCTGGAAAAATAGCGTTTGAAAAGCTGAAGGAAGAGTTCGCAAATGCTACGCTTTTGGTTCATCCTTCGTCGGACCTACCCTTGGTTTTGAACGTCGACGCCTCGGATTTTGTCGTAGGAGCGTCTCTTCAGCAACTTCGAAATTCCACGCTCGAACCTTTAGGTTTTTCCTCGAAAAAGCTCACACCGCCGGTACAGTACGTACGATCGTGAGTTGTTGGCAGCCTATCTCGCCGTGAAATATTTCCGACATTTCATCGAGGGGCGTCAAGTAATTATTTTCACGGACCACAAGCCACTCACTTTCGCTTTCGAGCAAAGGCCAAATAAAGCCTCACCTCGACAGCTACGTCATCTCGATTTTATTGGACAGTTTTCTATACTGACATTCGTTATGTTCCTGGAAAAGAAAACGTTCCAGCCGACGTGTGTTCACGCATCGCAACAATATCGATGCCTTCGTCCATTTCGCACCATGAATTGTCCAAGTTTCAAACGACTTGTGACGAACTATCTCACTTAATCAATTCTAAAACGTCCTCCTTTAATTTTCAGGAATTTATATTAGACGATGGCAGCAAATTGATGTGCGACTCGACAACTGCCAAACTTCGCCCTTTCGTGCCTGTGCAACTCCGAAGGTTAAATTTTCGAGCAACTCCACAACCTTTCTCATCGGGGAATTTCGGGCTCTGTGAAACTGGTGCAGGAGCAATACCTCCTCGAGAAGCGATGACGTGAACGTCCAAGACACAGGAGTTGGTTGGATTAAAGAAAACGTCTCGTTCACAGTGTTTATTTTTCCGAACCGGTTTTCAACTATTAATAGTCATCTTCAGGGATGCTGCGACAGTTTAATTTTAATCAATAAGTAACGTACGAAAATAAATAAGTAATAAATAAATAAATAAGTTAATAAATAATTGAATGCCTACGTTCTTTAAAGGGAAGCCCTTGTCGTTAGTAACGATTCCTTGTCGTTCGTACGTTACTTATTGATTAAAATTAAACTGTCGCAGCATCCCTGAAGATGACTATTAATAGTTGAAAACCGGTTCGGAAAAATAAACACTGTGAACGAGACGTTTTCTTTAATCCAACCAACTCCTGGTGCAGGAGCGATTTTGCTGGCCATCGCTGAAGCGCGATGTTGTGATCTGGCCCCGTACATGCATACCTTGTCAAAGGTCAAAAATCTGGCGTCACACAACAAGTCAAGTCGGTAGCTATGCCTCCCCTAGTAGATGGTTTGAGCATATTAATGTTGACATAGTTGGACCCCTACCCCCGTCTCAAGGAGATCGTTACCTTTTAACTATAATAGATCATTTTTCAAGATGGACTGAGGCTATACCCGTCTCTGATATCACATCGGACATGGTCGCAACAACTCTCGTTGCCCAATGGTTTTCCAGATATGGACTTCCAAAATATGTGACGACCGACAGAGGCAAACAATTCGAATGCCAACTATTCGAAAAACTCTCGAAGGTATTCGGTGTTTATCACATTTTAACGACGGCTTACCCAAGGTGACTAAACTTTACTATAGGTGCCGCAGATTTCCTCCCGCCCATCGGTCGGGAGGGGTGGAGACTGACGTCACCAGCAGTCCTTTGCTCCCGAATGCTCACCCTAAAGTACGCGACACGAAATAAGGCGGGTGTGACTCATCGGCCCTCCCATGCCCTGTTGCCACCCCGTGCGTTGTGGGTGGTGATGTGGGGTGGGGTTTTACGAACGCTCACAGGCTCACAGCTCTCCAAAGTGACAACGATGGGAGCGCAACGTTGCCAGCTATGGGTGTAGACTTGAGCTTTTCATCGCATCTTTGGGACTATAATGCGCAACGTTGGTTTTTTAGTCGATGAGTCACACCCGCCTTATTTCGTGTCGCGTACTTTAGAGCCGCAGAGCAAGTTAATTTTGAAACTGAAGTTTATGATTTCTCAAAAATCACAACCCAATAACAATTAGAAGCGTGCAGCTTCTCTTTCGGAAGGCATTCGTGTTATCAATTCAGTGTTTTCTCTTTGAGAAATACTTTTATGGTTTATTGTAAGCTAGATGTAGAATTAAATTAATACGTTTTTAACTTCTAGATGATAGCTGAAGTGAAGGAGAGGCTCGGTGAGCTGAGGGCCCTCGTCGGAGGGTTCGACCCAAGTTCAGCCTTGGACTCGGAGTTCTCCCATGATATGTTAAATTACCTTGAGTGAACGAGAAGACTCACAAATAATAAAAAATCACCTCATCACCATACAAAACTACGTATTCTATGCCTTCCGAAAGATAAGCTGCACGCTTCTAATTAACAATGTACTGGGTCCAGCGCAAAGGCGGATGGGACTGCTCGTGACGTAGGTGGAGGACAGTAATGGCCGAAGATCTGCGGCACCTATAAAAAGTTTAGTCACCTTGAGCTTAACATCCTGCCGCTAATGGAGCTATAGAAAGGTGGCATCGAACCTTGAAAGCTGCCCTTAAAGCTGGGGGGAGAAGGGGTAGTTAAGCGAATATATCGAGGACTAGGAGTTTTTTTGTTTTCCTCTGTTCATCACAGATTTCAGGTACTTGATACGATTCCACGATTTCGTCAATTTGCCAAGTTTAGATCACAGCCCACAGTCGTTATGAGTATCACAGATGAACACCGAAGTAAGTTTTAGCATGTACCTAGACCTATAAGTAAGTTCTATCACAATCTGTTACATTAAGCTATTAACACAATTATAATATACATTGCACTCAATTTCAGAATATCACAGTTTTATATTATCTTATATCACAGTAAATTTTAGCCTATATTTATATTGATTTATACAAATCGATTTGTTTAAAAAACATCATTACATTCAAGATATCATCGGTCAAACTGAACCGGTCAGACTCAATTATCATTATTTTTTTATTTTTTATTTTTTATTTTTTTATTTTTTTTTTTTTGGGCATCGACATCGTGGTCATTAGCCGTCTGCATGGTAAGAATTCTATTCACTAATTTCACAAATGCTTTGTGGCTCTAAATTTTGTAGCCGTTTCTTCCTTTATACATATTTTTATTTTCTATCTTGTATCACTTCTAAGGACTTATACTTTGTGTGTGTTTCCAGATATGCACGCGACTGTTACCTGGTTCTCCGATTCTTGAGACCAGATTGGTTCCATCGTCTACAGTTCTGTCAAATTAAGGTATGACACAGTACAGGGACAAGGAACTAATATTATCACAGGAACTAATATTATCATCTAATATTGTACCCTGAGTACAGGGAACAAGGAACTAATATTATCACAGATTCATCACTTATGATTACAGATTCTTACCATTAATATCACAGTTAATTGGTTTGACTAGTATCACTAATTGAATACCTATTTAATTGAATTGCGTATCACAGGGCCGACAAGTTATATTTCATGGTACAGTTCTATGGCTCTCAGGTAATTTATAATTACTGGGGCATTTTCCGCAGTAAGAGCTTCATTGAGAGACTCAGGGAGCCTACAAGCTTCTCTGGCTTCTTCATATAAGGGACAATCTAGTAGGAAGTGTTCTACTGTTAAAGGTGCATGGCAGCTCTCACATATTGGGTGCTGAGCTCTAGTGAGATGGTAAGCGTTCGTTAGTCTGGTATGACCTATACTAAGTCTCGTGTATATTATGCTCTCCTTTCTTGTCAATTTTAGGTCAGACAGATCGTTTTGGACTTTGGGGAGAACCTGTCGAAGTTGTGTGCCGTTACAATCCCATTCCGTCTGCCACATGTTCCAAACTCTCCGTTTGATGTGGTACTTCTCGTCCTCCAGTGTCACGGGGACTATCTCGACGTAATTCTTATCAGATGCCAGTTTTGCTAGTGAGTCCACTTTTTCGTTCCCCGGAATCCCCATATGGCTCGGAACCCACATAAAGCGAGTTTTCCGCCCTGTATCTCTCATTTTCATCAACTTTTCGCAGATTGCTTGAGCAAGCGAGTTCTTAGTAAATCTGTCTTGTATAAGCTGCAGTGAGTTATATGAATCTGTGAGGATCAGAACTTCCAGAGAGAGCGAAAAGGATTGCATAGAGTTCAGCCGTTAGTATAGAGGATTTTTTATCAAGCGGTTTGCAGAAAGAGGCTATTTGGGGAATATAAAAGGCGCATCCAACCCCTTGTCCAGTCTTTGACCCGTCTGTATATATAGGTAAAACTGCATTGTATCGCTCCATGACCGAGTGGAATTTGCTTCGAAAAACCTGTGGTGGCAGTTCATTTTTTGAACAGGTCATTAGGCTCAAATCTACTATTGTATTTGGAAGGAGCCACGGATATACATCAAATTTTATGGGACCAAAAAGGGGGTCTTGCCCTACATCGATAAGCCTCAATGTTTCCTTTACGCGGACAAAAGACGGTCGCGTCCTACTAGGGAGGAGCTCGTATTCCCGCAAATCCGTGTTTGGGAGCACGTAACGGTGAAGAAAGTGATTCGGGTTGGTTGTAATAGATAAGAAACCATTTAGAAGGATTTGTTGACGTCGGTATTTAGGAGGTAGATGACTTGCTGCAACGTAGATTGCCTCGTTTGGACTTGTGCGGAATGCGCCTGTGGCTAACCGCAAGCTGGACAGGTACACTCGATCGAGGGGTATTAGCCACGACTGACGGGCCGATCCGTAAACGGCCGACGCATAGTCTAACTTCGATCCTATCAAACAATCAATGATGCGCAACAAAATTTTACACGCAATAACGCGAATTAGATTTAGGTCCTTTTGACACCGTGTTGTCAAATCCTGTATGTGTTCCTTCCATCGAAGGCCATAGTCTAACGTGATTCCCAGGAATTTATGGGAGTTCTTATAAGGGAGTTTCAAACCATGTAGACATAGCCGCGGTGGTGAATGAGATGTGCGCAGACGGCAGAAGTGAAGAGCCGATGATTTCTCCTGAGATATGGTCAGCCCCCTCTTTGCAGCTTCGGCTACGAGGCTGTCAATACTAGATTGCAGGATAATTGAAGCATCAGAGTCTTTATCGTGCTCGAAAAATATCGCGAGGTCATCGGCATACATGGATCTGTGCACTGACTCTGGAAGTCCGTCCGTCAGTCCGTTTACCGCGATCAGGAATAAAGTGGAACTAAGTACAGAGCCCTGCGGTACCCCTATATCCTGCGAACGAATGCTTGAAAAAGCATTTCCGACCCTCACCTGAAAACGGCGGTCGCTCAGGAAGCTATTTATAGTCTTAAAAAGGTTCCCCTCAATGCCCCACTTCCTCAACTCTCGCATTATGACTGGTCGCCAAACCTTGTCGAAGGCATTCTGTAAGTCAAAGAAAATCGCCGTCACGTGCTTCCTTTCAAGAAAGGCATCTTGAATTGTTTTCTCTATGTAGATCAACTGGTGAACAGTTGAATGACCTGGACGAAACCCCGCCTGTGAAGGATTAATTAGTTTACGGTATTCCATTACCGTCAGCAGCCTATAATTGATTATTTTTTCAAACAGTTTGCCTAGGCAGCTGGTCAAAGATATTGGCCGGTAACTGCTCGCTTTGTGAGGATCCTTCCCTGGCTTCCTTATTGGTATTACTGACGAGACCTTCCATTCCTCTGGATAAACTCCTTGAGACCAGAGGAGATTAAATAAATTTAATATATGCGTTTTCCCGCTAGGTGGTAGGTTTATTAAAAATTCGTTCATTATTTCGTCTTTTCCAGGTGTTTTCTTCGGAGCCAAAGACTAAATTGCTTTATCCAATTCCATCATTGTAAACGAGACATTGTACGAGTCATCAGAAGTTGACGACGAAGTCAGTACTTCTTATTATTATTATTATTATTTTTTTTTTTTTTTTTTTGGTAGGGCGTCAACGACATGGTTATTAGCCCTGTACTATCCTGTACCATTCCAGCATTTCTGTATTTTCCTCTGCTCAGGTGCTCCGGCTACAATAGGTGGTAAGTAAAATAATTTCAAATAAAGTCTATTAGATTAATTGTTTTTAAAAAGTTCAGCAAGGGTTCTAGATTATCCATTTTAATTCTTCTGTTCTCAGGCAATCCGCACTGCATACGAATATTTCTCAGTGCGCAACACTGGTTCAATATATGGTCTACTGTGAGTCCTTCTCCACACATCGGACATTTTGGAGGTCGTCGTCCTCCTAACAAAAGGTAGGTGTGTGTCACTCTAGAGTGCCCTGTTGCTAACCTGGTCCGTAGTACGGAGTCTTTCCTTGGGGTACTTAACCATTCTGCCATTTTGCTTGCATTTTGCTTTGATGATTTTAGTTTACTGTCCACTCCTTGCCACTCTTCCTCCCACTTCAACCATATATCACTCTTAACCTCTTCATAAGTTTTATAAGAATTATCGATTTGCAGAGTGACTCGCCTTTTTAGCATAATGTCTTTTACTCTGATTCTAAATGGCCTGGGCCGGCTATTTTACTATAAATAATTATTATTATTTATTTATTTATTTTTTATTTTTGTAGGCATCGACTACAAGGTCATTAGCCTTTGGTACACAATAATACTATTTTAATTGGGTCATTCTCTAATTTAATTTAATGATGATAACAATATCATATCTCTTATCAATTACCAGGTACATTTCGCTTTTACATCATTAGACTTAACTTTTGTCGTTTTTCCTTTTTAACCCTACACATTTTATTTATCAGGTACGTTATAGTCTTCATCGCTCATTGTCAACCTTATAATTTAGTTTGAGGTACTGTTTGACTAGAATCGTTCCACGGACAGTTTTACTTCGTATTATCACAGATTGCTTTATCACAGGTTAGTATTAGATTTCATTTATTAGCTGAATAACTTCCAAATACGAAATAATGGATTTTATGTTCTTCGGTTGGAGGAGTTCTTTCAGAGTAGTAGGAGTAGGGAGGCAATATCGTTCACGCTGGCTTTGGTAGGCCGGGCAGTGCAACAAAACATGTTGTACTGTGAGCGTATCATCATTGCATGAGCCACACACTGGCCGTCTAGAGCCCACCAGATGATACGAGTGCGTCAGTCGTGTATGTCCAATGCACAATCTTGTGTACAATACGGAGTCCCTTCTGAATATTCCCATTTCTAAAACCGTGTCTTTTTTAAGAACATGCGGACAGATATCTCTAAGCTGAGTAGTACTTTGTTCCCATTTCTCCTGCCACGATCTCCATACTTCACGACACAGTCGGTATTTTTCATCCAACGCATTAGTTGGTAGGGTCTCGATGCAGACCGCCCGAGTGGCTTCCATGGCTAGGGAATCCACTCGTTCATTTCCCGGGATTCCCACGTGACTCGGAATCCACATGAAAATGACCAGAATCTCTAACTGTCTAAGCTCATGAAGTTTTAGGAGAATGGTTTGAGCCATAGGATTCGTGGTGAATTTGTCCCGAAGGAGATGTAGGGCACTCATTCAATCTGTTAGGACGAGCACTTTTTTTCCACGGTAGCCTATTTCAGATAGCATGGCGTCCATCGCAAAGAGAATGGCATAAAGCTCCGCAGTCAGGATGCATGAGTGCGTCGGAAGCCTTCTCGAAAAACGCACAACCCCAGGAATGTAGAAGGCAGAACCCACACCAGTCTCTGTCTTGGATCCATCCGTGTAGACTTTGATGCATTCATAGTACCTTTCCATACGTGAATAAAAGTTTGACCGTAAGTCTGATGGGGGGTAAAATATTCTTAGAACAGCTTGAGAGTGTCATGTCCACCAGTAGCTCAGGTAACTGCCAGGAGTAGATATCATGCAGGCGTACATGAGGAAAGACTGGCAGAGACTGAAAGAAACAAGATAGCTCATGGATCCGTACAATGGAAGGCCGAGTTCGACTGGGAGCACTGCGGTATTCTTCCAAGAGGTCATTCTGAAATACATCCGAGTTCAAGAAATGATTTATTCTCGTTCTGAGATTCGTGGCGTAATTCAGGTGGATTAGCTGTCTTCTATATGCAAGCGGTAAATGCCTTGAGACCACAAACAGAGCTTCGCAGGGGCTCGTTCGGAACGCTCCAAACGATAAACAAAGGCCCTTCTGATATAATTGATTCAGGGGTTTAAGCCACGAGGCGCGGGAAGAGCCGTACACGATAGAGCCGTAGTCGATCTTCGACACAATTAACGCGTCAAACACGCGAAGCAGCAGCTTCGTTTCTCCTCCCCATTTATGACTGGAAACAAGACGAAGAAGGTTTAAGTCTTTCTGACAACGTCCTGTCAGTTCCTGAATATGGTCTTTCCATCTTAAGGCAGTATCAAAGGTCACTCCCAAAAATTTGTGTTGCTCCTTCAACGGGATCAGTGAGCTTACGAGCCACAATTAGGGGGGGGGGGATCGTGAGCTGACCTCAATCTACAGAAGTGGAGGACTTTTGACTTCTCTTCGGAGAACGCCAGACCTCTTTTTGCTGCTTCTACCACTAACTTACGTATACTTTCCTGTAATACATTCTCAGCAGTGGCGCATTCTTTATCGTGCTCTAGAAAAATGACCAGATCGTCCGCATACGAACATCGATGCACGGAAGAGGGCAAGTCATCTGTTAGGCTATTTATGGAAATAAGAAACACCGTAGCACTCAGGACAGAACCCTGAGGCACTCCTATTTCTGTTTTCCGCGTCTGCGAGAACGTAGAGCCTATTCTCACCCGGAAGAAGCGATCCTCGAGAATAAGTTTTGAACAACTTGTGGGAGGTTTCCTTGAAGTCCCCATTCACTCAGTTGCTTGAGAACACACACTGGCCATATCTTATCGGACGCGTTTTGTAAATCAAAAAACACGGCCGTGATGTGTTTTCTTTTTATAAAAGCATCTTGTATTAACTTTTCCACGTAAACTAGGAGATCGGTGGTAGAATGCCCTGATCGAAAAGCTTATTATGATTACTATTATTAGTATTATTATTAGTAGTATTTTTTTTGTTTTATGCTTACATTGATGTACGCGAAAAACGGGAACATGGAAGTATCGTGTTTTTTTTTTTACTTCTTTTATTCGTCTTGAAGAAGGAACAATGCAATTTTGTAATTTTTACTTTTTAATTTTTTCTCCAAGATGGTGACGAAGAGGGGGAGAAAGGCAGAAGAGCTCTTCCTTCGGATAAAAGAACGAGAAATCTTAACAAAATAGTTACAAAATTCCAGGAACAATTGTTTCGAAGTTAATACCGAAAAAATATTATTCCGCTACGGGGAGAACATGTTGTCAAGCTAAGAAACAACTAGATTTAGATTAGGGGAAGGGTCCCTACCTTGGACACTTTTTTTTCAATCCACTGAAACCATGGCTTAATGGCAATTTTTTTTCATTTTATTTATACATTCTGGTAGCGCCACTTGCCAACTACTTATTTCTGTGAATACAAGATTTTTGGACGACCTACTCATGCGTGAAACATTTATTAGTGAAAAGTGTCATTCTGTCCAAGGTTCGAACCCGGTCACTTACCTTGGACATGTAGGTCCCCAATGTTGGACACCTACTGTTCAAGGTTCGTCTCCAATAGGATTAAAAGGAAAAGTATTATTTCAAACTCTAACGAGTTTAATAGGACGTTATAAATATAATATTATTATATTTCAGGGAAAAATCACAAAGACTACAGAAATAAAATCTCGAGAACAAAACTTATTTAATTTTCACTGAAAATGAGTTGATAACATGACTTGGTATCGAAAGCTTATAGGGTTGAAAGGCCATGAACCAAGCGGTCTAGAACTCCTCCTCAGAAAAAAAATTCTGGTTGAGGCACACGTTTCTTTTTGGTGGTTGGCTGGCGCCTGGTGGTGAACGAGCTCTTTTCGTGGCATTCTTTGCTCTTCGGCACCCAAAATCAATCCAATCAAATACATCATGGGCCTTAAGCATGCAAAAAGTACAAGCCTTACACTGTCCAAGGTAGGAACACTTCTGACTGTCCAAGGTTGGATACTCTCACTTTTAGGATAAAAAGTTGAATGCTGGTCAATCACCTCCATCAATCAGTAAAACAATCAATGGAATAAACGGCCAAGAGCCTCTTTTATCATTATCAATAAAATGAGATGGCCAAAAATTACTTACACGTGCGGCAGGAGATATAAAAGTTTGCTGCTAAAATTTAGTTGGCACCACCAAATTTAAACGAACAATTTTATCTCCAGTAAAGCAACTACCATATTATTAATAACTAAACAAAACGTTCTGCCACATCACCTTGCACCACTCGAATTTGTTAGGGCTCATTGAGCATTTGCTATCCAGGGAAAACCATCAAGTGTCCAAGGTATGCCCCTGTCCAAGGTAGGGACCCTTCCCCTACTATGTAAATCTGTGGCAAATAATTTTTGACGTAGTCACGCCAAATCGATCTCCTCCCACAATTTTCTCTTAATCTCAGTTTTTTTGGGTACAAATATTTGCAATTAAGATACAAAGGGGCTCTCGAAGCCCTTTTTTGCAATTTCGACCGTCATTTTTTGCTACTGGTCCTTTTGCGCTAAAAACGACGATTTTGGCCAAAAAAAAAGTTGCATTTTTTCGGCAAATTTCACGAGGAATCCGAAAAAATATCAAAAAAATTCTGGAATGACTTGTTCTGAAGTTATATTCAAAAACGACATTTCGGTACGGGGAGAACATGTCCGATAAATGATTTTTTCTCAAAACAAAGGTAAGATTTGCGCTTCTCATATTAAGAAATAGCCAGGTTTTCATTTTCATGCAATTTATCGAAAAAAAAGCGACAGACCGACGGCATGCCAAAAACCACTTTTTTCAACTTTTTTGAGGTTGTACATTATGAATGTGATGTCATGGAAGTAAAATAT
This sequence comes from Corythucha ciliata, assembly GCA_038030265.1. NCBI lineage: Eukaryota > Metazoa > Arthropoda > Insecta > Hemiptera > Tingidae > Corythucha > Corythucha ciliata. Next base: position 3,634,510 of record CM075939.1, read on the forward strand.
ACAAATTCAGACATTTATTTAACAAATTGAATACGAATGTGGCTTAAATTGACAAATTTGGCAGAAAAATGATAAATTAGGGCGGGAAACTGACAATTTGGGCAACTTCTCCTGTAATCGAACGTGTTCATGGGAAGCAGCAACTGCAGCAGGACTATGTATATAACTGGTGAGAGGGTAATTTAATTCTGAACCCTATAATCACCTTTAGAGCAAACTACACAAATAAAATCAAGTTCCCCTGGTAAACCAGCTCCCAAAGGGCTGTAAATCATCTCTCAAACACAATTGCTCCCACAAACGCACTAGCCCGCGTGGGTTTCCTTCATATTTTATTCCAATTGTGTTGGACCGATCTTATTTTATTTTATTAGATCGATGACCCTCCCACAATTTATCAACAATCTTACTATTCGCGTTATTATTTTATATATTTCTTATTCCACACGGTCTTATGAGTGGGCCCCCAGCATTTTCACCCACGGGTCCATCGTCTTTTTTTCTTCTCTTCCACCGTCACAATACATCGTTTGAAAATGCCTAAAAAGGGTATTTCGCTACTATATGTGCGCGAGAATTGAACGCCTCCACAGCCCCGTGTTTCGTGTGGGAATACTTTTCGTACACGACTGTATCGTTATAATTTCGTTATTGGATAAAAATCTGTCACCCAAAATTGATAGCTTTTGTAAGCGGTTGGTGAACCGCTCGTAATTCAATAACGTTACGCTTGGAAGAGAGTGGAAATCTTTTGCTCGTAAAACGATGGGGTTGGTGATAATTAAAAGTCGGAGGGAGGGTTTAAACCCTTTAACACCTTTTTTTTTTCTGCGGGGTGAGATCTTCCTTGTCATGGAACTCCCCTTTTTTTTCTCTCTCCCCCTCTATTGAGAACGAATAAGCCGGAGTTTGGAACTAATACCAGTAATTACCCCCTACTGTTAATTTATTTAAAAATGTTAACATATTCGCCATTTTTGAAAATGTCAAGCTGTACATTCGTAAACTTGGTCATTTCCGTTACATTTTAACAAAAATTCGTTGACGGACGGAAGTGGATATTTAGAGAGAGCTCTTGTCATTTTCTATTATTATTTACGTTTGTGCCTTCTTTTCCCCCATTGAAAAACCATTATAACATTTCAGCCAAGTTTTTCGAGTGTTCATCACCGCACCCACCCCACCCATCCTCCCCCTTTTTCTGAATATCTTTCCTCCCTTTCTAACTTTTAGCTTTACAAAGAGAAGATGAAGTCCTATGGACCGGAGAAGAAGTAACGCCAGGTGTTGCGGGAAAAGGTAATTGGGCTAGTGTGTTGACAGCCGACTATATGGGCCTTATAAAATGCGAGGTTGTATTTTTGTGTGCGAGTATTTCTCTCTCTCACTCCCTCTTGTTCAAGTGACTGACTGACTGACTGCTATGAATAAAGAGCTTTGGGATTGGGTCCAAGAAAAAAAAAAAAAGTTCACCCGAAATTCTCCTCTTGTTCGCATGTTCCAAGCATATCTTTTTTACGCTTTGTGCTTCATCTGAAGGTTTTCCCATCTTTGCCCTTTCAGTGTTTTTACCTGAAAGGTACAGTACAACGTTTTACATGAAATAACTGTCACGTTAACAAACTGCCTTTTAAATTATAAAGACATTTTGATATTAAATTCTTGGTGGAAAAAAAAAATCAATTAAACGAATAATAAGTAAAGGATCCGCCTTTACCACTAGTTGAAATCTCTTAGCTCCTCATTGACGCTCGAATCACTAACAGAGGCACGTCGGTTTTTCTTACCCAACCACACCAACAGAACAAAGACGAGCCTCGTTTGTAATTAGTCGTTAAACCGTGAAGTATGCGTGTCGATACAAATCGTTAAAGACTGTATACACTCATAGAACGAGCGCACTTGAGTGTAAAAAAAAAAAAACCTGATAGGAACTAGGGACAATGTAGCAAGAAGTGAAGTGGTATCGGAATTTTCTACATCTGCTCCTTTGAAAAAAGGCTTTTTGAACCTTTTTTTGTGTGTTATGAAGGCTTGTAGACTGCTCGATTTAAGCCCAAATAAAAGCAGAGGAAAAAAAGGACTTTTCGTTCTTTCGTTTGTTTATAGTGGCCGTTTTGGTCCTCAAAACTCTGAGTAACCTTTTTTTTTTATTATTTTTAAACAAAAGCTTCGAGAATCTTTGAGTCTTCTCATAACGGTTTTCTTCAAAGCAAAATATTAACCGCAAGAAGTTCCTTTGGTTGGATTTAGCAAATTACCGATATACGAGTGACCCCTCTCATCGAACCGTCAATTTCAAAAAGCGTCATTCACTTTCGTCCCCTACTCGCACGCTGCATACGCGTTTATAATTCCCTAAACATCTTTCCATCCTCTCGTTTTAATCTCTCATGGCAATGTTTGTTATGCAAAACAGGATGAAAAATCTTTTTTCTCGACGAACGTTGTCCCTGTGGTGACAAGTATAGTTTTGTCGTATTATTGCCGTATGCAAGCGACGAATGGTTAAGACCACTTCACTCAATCCTTTTCAACGATGACACCTCTATTTGCGAAGGTTCAATGAGTGTAGAAGGGGCGATGGAGAGGGGGGGAGAGGCAAAATTAATTGATTGAGAAAGTAAGAGAAATGGATGTAAACGTTTTTAGGCATTCTCGCGGTGGCGGTGGAAAATTAGGCATTTTGGGTTGCCATCAGGAGTAGTGATGGGCAAGAATGGTCTTGGTTCTTGCAGTCTCGCAAAACTCTTGCAGCAAGAATAAGAACAAGACCAAGAATAAGACTTGATTGTGGATGCAAGACCAAGACCAAGACTTACCCTGCAAGAACAAGACTTTATTGTATATTGACTTCAAATGCCACTTTTATTGGCTCCCCTACTGGCTTATAAAGCATATGGGTCATCTTATGTTTCTTTTTTTTTCCAGTCAGTGTTTTAAAATATAATGTTTCAAGCAAAGTCATATGGAAAACCAAGTTATTCGACTCGAAAAAAAAAGTGAATTTTTTTGTGGGTTGGGAAATTTGCTCCCGTTGATGTAATAAAAAGGCTAAAAACCGCCAAATTCAAAAAAATATATTTTCGAAGAGGAGGCGAATGTTCAAGGAATAATGTTGATAAAAATAATCAGTAAAGGAGAGGAAATAAACTATAAGTTCGCTGGGCTCTAATAATTATTTATTCAGTTTCAAGAGGTCCGGTTTTTGTAAGGATGCTGATAAAGAATGTCCTTCCTCCTTATTGCTGCTGACCCGTCTCTACCCAGAAAAAATGTTGTGGCTCGGTGTCATGTCGGTGCAAACTAATGTACTATTCAACATTTACATACACCCAATAGGGAAAAATCAGTTGCGCCCTTCGCTTCCCATGTAGTCCTTTCATTCGAAATTGATTCCGGCTCCTCGGCTCTGAAGGAGCCGGACGTACATAAAATGCAAGTGCAAACTTGCCAAGGCCACCGTAAAACAAACAAAACTTGTGAATAAAGGGCCAATACGTTCAGGAATGATGAGGTTGGGCATGAAAGAGATGGACAGAAGTTGTTAAAATCGTAAGTTTTCAGATTTTGCCACATTGAGTTTCATTACTATTATACGACGACCGTAATTTCCACATTTGCGGGGAAAACAAACTCCGTGGGAGGCCAATCAGCCAAGCTCCTCATGGTGTCTCCTGTGTAACGCGGGTAGGCTTCCTTTCACTTATTATAGTAAGCTATGGGATGGAGGGAATACGTATTGGATCATTTGCTACCGTTGGGATAAAAGAAGGGCTAAAACCCGCCAAATACAAAAAAAAAATATTTTCAGATAAGAGGCGAATAATAATAAATATGATTTTCTGGGCTATAATAATTATTTATTTAATTTAAAAAAGGCCCGGTTTTTGCCGGGATGCAGAAAAAGGATGCCGGACGTCGAAAACGATAACGAGAGAGTTCAACAGTTGATAAAGTTGAACATTTTCATTTGCGCTGCTCTCGATGTGCGGTAGGTGTACTATTTTTCAACAGTCTTGAAGAGGTTCTTGAACCATCTAATGTAGGCGCTATCATGAAATTTATATGCAATCATAGATTCTAAAAGCCCTGAAAAACAAGCACAAAGAGCCATGCCATAGATATTCTGAATGAAAGCAGAACTTATCTGATATTAAGAGAAAAACGCCTTCGAAGAACTACGTATCTACTGCGTGGGAATCAGGCAGAAGAAAACTTTAAAACAGGATACATGTGCTAGATGGAACTCAAGGAAACAATACAACACGAGACCTATACGTCACTCAAGCTACTATACATACATGAATATGTACGGCTAATTAACGGCCTCGTAGTCGATGCCAGACCCAAAAATAATAATTAATAATAATAATAATTATAATGATAATAACAACCAAAACATTTAAATCTATTGATATGATGGAATAGTTCAAAAGATCGGGTGGAATTCAGTCAAGCGTCCGATAGCCGAGACTTCAGGCTCAGACCATAATGGCAGATCTTCGAATAGGTTCGCAACGATATCACATTGACTGAACAATCATTATTAAGCCAAGCGATTTTGTCTCATGAAACAAAACTGTCAGCTCGCATCGTGGTTCTTGATTTTTGCAGCCTTGAACGCACGTCTGTGGTCGCGCCTCGCTACTCTGAAAGTGACTCTTCCTACGCAATGGCCTAGCAGCATTTATCAATAGAGAGACAAGCATTTATACGAAGATCGCGTCTCACAATTGCTAGCTATTGAAGAAGAAAAAAAAGAAGAGAGAAAAAATAATAAAAATTAAAAGTTATGAAATATGCTATTTTGTTACCTGAAGATTTATATATATATATAAATGATTCACTTAAGCTTTGCAAGTTTGCTCAAGTTCTTGGCTTCAATATTACTTTTGCGATGTTTGTTTGCAAAAGTACAAATGAAGTGCATTCTTGTACTTAAGTAGAACATCACTATTTGATTGGTTACATACATACGATGGTCTTTCGCATTACACCCTACTAGAGGCAACGGATTCGTAGAATCCTGCAAGGCCCAGATTACTTTTAAAAATGTTTCGGCGCACAAGGGGTCCTCTGCTTTGATTGCAGTAATGTGGTCCTCGAGATGCTGAAGTAGACGCACAACTTCTAAATTGGGTTTCATAAGCACCCGTGCAAATCCCTATGCTTAAAGTACTCGCGAACTTCATGACCACCGTCATTTACCAAACATCGCTTACAGTCGTCGCAATTGGTATAGGATGAAGCTCGTTTGGTTACGTAACCCGCGAAATATTCTGCGGCGTCAGTGTAATTTATGAAATGAGCGTGGCCGGCTTCGAAGTCACCTGAGGTAATAATCAAGGTAATTAATAATAACGAAATTAAATAACGACGGCTAATGGCCTTAGGAGCCCATGCCGAGAAAAAATAAGGAAATAAAGAATAATAGAATTCAATGCCAATGAACTGAATGAATCTCACTCAGTGGATTTCCGGTCCGTTACATTGGACGTATCGTCTTCTCGCGATATCAGTGACTGGAAAGCCTCTTCCACATTAACATTACTGCCTTTCGGTGGCCTAATCAGGGAATAGACGCTCAATAGTCGAAAAATGTGCATGAAAGCCGTGGGGCTAGGGCGGTTGTTACAACCACCACTTGCTCTCACCATGCCGAAAAACCCCTGAGGCATGAAATGTTTCTGTTATAGATATTCTCTATCGAGAATAGATAGTACACACTTCTAAGCGATCTTGACTCAATCTTGATGTCATAAGAAAAGTATTTCCCTGTTTTCTGAGCTATTCAAAAATTGAGAGTGCTGAGTTCAGCGTCACGACGAGACCAACTAAGGTGCTGCTGATCAACACGTTGTCACACGTTGCTTTCCACTCGACAAGGTATTTTAAAAATCCTTTGACAGTCTAGAAAATTACATTACATTAGTTATAGTTATAGAACCGCTTGATATGATTAACAATCGAAAATTCAACATAAAAAAAGAGATTGTTTAAATTTTGAAATGGCTATGAACCAAGTAGGTACCAGCTTATTACTGGTGAAAAATGGATTTTCTTTTCTCCGTGTGCCCTGACTTTTACAGGGCGGCCCAGTAAGAGTTGCGCAAAATTTTGGGTGATAGTACACCAAAAAGGGTAGACTATTTCGATAAGCATGCAACAATGCCATCAGGGGTCTGTATGGAAAAATTTAAAATATTACTCATATACGTATGTATCATCACAACTGGTTCCGTCTTACCTGAAATGTTTTCATTCTGAGTACCCAATTTCTAATATTTTTGACCAAGTGTGGAAAATCGTCTATGAAGTGGAGCCTTCTGTTTTCGTCCATGAAATGTGGGACGGAACAGTTGCTGTCATCAATGCCAAGAATTTTCCACACGCCTATTCCATGGTGAAAGCAGTGAGTGATTCGGCATTATGTGACTTCAGTAATTACGTACCTCTGTTCCACGATGCGCCATCAGTGACGACTCCGTCCACGAAGAACCCAGCGTTCTCAGTTAGTGTTATCGCTTCGATAATTAATTTATTCAGAACTTGAGAAGTAAGGAGCAGCGTTCCTGCTAAGAAAGGCTCCTAACGCCTGTATCCATTTTCCGTGAAACGGTTGAAAAATAAAAACCAGAGCGTGATCTCCCTTCAAATCTATTTGTTCTGGCGGCGTATACTGGCCGAGATCAGTGAAACCAATTATTTTTAAAATGATTCTTGTCAAATTTGAGGTCTTTGCTGAGACACATTTCGTCCAGTAGCAGCGTTCCTATGAGAGTACGTTCAAAGGTTATTTCAACAAACGAGAAAATCACTACAGTAACAATCACAACTAGTCCCTACCGTGTCTCTCTAATGGATTCATGAGGGCTGCTTTTTTCTGCATGACCTCGAAAAGACTTGATTGGAAGCCGAATGCCGGTTTCAATTTTTTCAAGTACACATTCAATGTCGTTGGAGCTAGTAACGCCATTATTTGGTTTCGACGCTAGAAATAGTACGCTGCGTTGCTGCGGATTTTTAGCAGTAGGCAGTGGTATACTCATGCCGTAGTGTATCTATTTCCTTCCCCTCTGAAAGGGGCGGAACACTGCTAAAAATATATTTTAAATTGAGGATACTATTAAGTACAGCAGAGAATGGCAGCTTAAACCTATAAAAACTGAATAAGTTAATATTGTACAAGTTACCGCTGGTGGTCGGAAAAATGAAACTTTGTCCACGTCCGGCCTTCTACTCGAAGGGCGGTAACCACTTGTGCAGTGGGGAACAAAACACGTCCTCGGCATTTTACCCTTTAAAAAATATGATAACTATACGATGGCGTGAATAACTTACCTTACACATTACTTGAAAAATAATAATTCTCAATCTTACCTCACTTAGCTCCGATTTCCAGTACGTCACTCACTGTGCTCAATAGGGAAGTGGCAATAAAGATTCGTGAACAGGCCGAGCTTACTGTCTATTAACGGAGTAAAATTCAAGCACGATATCTTCTTGATAACATATGTTTCTTTCAACTCTTGGATTTATAGAAATTTTGTATTTTTTGGGTTTTAGCCTTGAAGGCGACGAGAGCGCAGCCAATCGGGAGCAAAAGTCCCAACCCAAGAACCGCTTCATTTTTTTTTATATAGAAACCACGGGAAGTCGAATAACTTGGTTTTCCATATGACTTTGGTTTCAAGAAATGTCTCGCGTGCAATTTTATATTATATGATTGTCACACAAAAGTCACAACAGTTGGCGACGATTGGAAAAACCTCGTCATAATTTTCATCGGTCTTCTCAGTCTCGTTCTACCATGGACGCAGAGCAATTTCAACAAATTTTGACTTTGTTTCGAGGACAACAAGGAGCTCTTCTCTTCTCGAGCAACTGTTCGATCGTACTCGTCCAGAGCATCCAAATGGTCAGGTAAACTTTTCGTCAGTCGCGCCTTTCGAGGTTTTCGAACCAAGACGTGAAAAATTTTCGTCTTATCTTGAACGGTTCGAAAATTATTATTCCATGAAGAATATCACGTCGGAAGAAAAGATAGCGCAGTTATTATGTGTTTTAATCGGTTCTATTCATTATAATAACCTCGCAGCATTTCTCGGTCCTGAAAAATCGGTTAAAAACCTTTCGTATCCAGATTTGGTCACAGCATTCAAACAAATGTTAATGCCCCGAAAAAGTGTCGTTCTTGCCCAACACTGTTTTTTCAGTATTTTTCAAAAACAAGACGAATCTGTAGCAGAGTATGTCGCGAATTTACAGAAGGATCTGTCTGACTGCGATTTTAACGTAAAATGCCAATGTAACCAATCCGTGTCAGTTGCAGATGTTTTTCTCCGCGCCCAGTTTATTCGAGGTCTACGTGACGATTGGCTAAAAGAGCAAATTTTACAGTCGGACGCAGTAAAATTCGATCAAATTTTAGCAAAAGCCCTAGCTCTCGAGGCGTCGAAAATCGAAAGCAAGCAGTTCCAACGCCCTAGTTCAAGCCATTAAAACTTTTTCGACTGTGACACCAACAAAGTGCACAGTACTTCTACACGGTTCCGATCAGGTTCACTTGACCGTTCACGGATGCATGTCGGATCATCCAACACTCGAAATTCCAATTCTCGGTATCGTAAAATTAATTATCAATCCCTCGGTATCGCAAATAACTGTTTCAGATGCGGTAAAAATGACCATCGCGTTAATGAATGTCGGTCCGACCGTTCTAAAATAAAATGTGGCTCATGTTCAAAAGTCGGTCATGTCGCAAAGGTCTGCATTACAACTCTGATGAAATCTAAATTGAATTCTCCAACATCTTCGTCATTACACAATTTGTCCAACGATTCTTCAGGAACAGCATTTTCTTATGGCATCAACCACCTAAACATAGTTTCAAAATTTCAAGTCGTCGATTTATTCGAATGACTCAGATAAATACATTGTTTCAGTCGCGATAAACGGGAAACTACAGAAATTTGAGGTTGATTCAGGAGTAAAATATTCTCTGCTTTCTCAAACCGATTTCGAGCTCCTCAACCTGAATCTAACGTTGGAAGATTCGCATGTCGCCTTTCACTCATATTCTGGGAACGTTATCGAGCCGAAAGGAAAAGTCCGCGTCATTGTCGCCTACCGTGGGAAAGAAATCGATAGTGAATTACACATCGTCCCAGATGGTCATGCCGCTCTACTGGGTAGACAATGGATCAGGGACTTGGGCATTGAGCTAAAAGAAATCGAAAACGACACAAAACAGTCAATTCCTGTTCATCAACTTGACTCAGGTAATGCCGTTGCTCAAATTTTCCAGGAGTTTTCCAAAAATTTTCAGGCGAAAATTGGCTGTGTCCCCGGAATAACAGTACACCTTCAACTTCGACCCGGTGCAAACCCTGTGTTCACTAAAGAGCGTAATGTACCGTATGCTCTGAGGGACCGCGTCGACCGGGAACTTGACTCTCTGGAAGCTGACGGTATTCTCCAATTCTAACAAGCGATTGGGGATCCCCTCTTGTCGCGATTCCCAAATCTGACGGAGGTATTCGGCTGTGCATCGACTACAAATGTGGGGTAAACGAAAGACTCGTCAAAGCAAACTATCCTATCAGGCGCATTGACGATGTCCTAAATAGCCTTCGTAATTCTCGTTTTTTTTTGTAAGCTTGATTTGTATAAAGCATATCTCCATTTAAAAGTTGACGAAGATAGCGCAGTGATACAAACCATGGCAACCCATCGTCGACTAAGTTTCGGGATCAAAACGGCCCCTTCGGATTTTAACAGAATTCTATCTCAGATTCTACAGGGCCTCCAGAAAACCGAGGCATTTTTTGATGATATCATCGTCCACGGTTCGACTTTTGATGAATGTGTTCAAAATTTACGCTTCTGTCTTCAACGCTTAACTGATTTCGACCTCCATCTTAATAAAAGTAAATGCAACTTTTTTCTAGAAAAAATTGAATATCTCGGTCATGTCGTGGAACATAACAAAATTTCGAAGTCCCCAGACAAAGTTTCAGCCATCCGGAATATGCCACGTCCTACAAATCCTGATGAACTGAGACGTTTTTTGGGCCTTGCAACCTATTATTCTCGTTTTATTCCCGATTTCTCTACAATGACGTACAATCTTCGCTGGCTCTGAAAGAAAGGCATTCGTTGGTCTTGGACTCCTCAATGCGAGTCAACTATCCAACACATCAAAGAAGAACTCTGTAGCGACCGTTTTCTCGTCCCTTTTAACCCCTCACTGCCCATTGTTTTAACTACAGACGCAAGCCCAACAGCGATCGCCGCGGTCTTGAGTCACACATATGAAGGCTTCGAAAAGCCTATAGCCTTCGCCTCACGTTCGCTTACCGTCTCTGAGCAAAACTAGCCAGCTAGATCGAGAGGCTCTGGCTATAGTATTCGGTGTTCACCATTTCTATAACTATCTTTATGCCAATACTTTCGTCCTCGCTCCAATCGAAGCACCGAGTAATTCCAAACGAGGAATCGTGATGTCACGCAAAGGGGCCACACGTGACTTGACGGCTAATAAATTGACTCTGACACCCGCATATGCGACAGCTGTCGACAAAAACATGCAATTCGACTCTTTCATCCTTTGCCCCAAGCGCCCACCTAGGAATCTCAATTTTAAAAATGTAAGGAAGGGTCTTGAACCATTCGTAAAACTTTTTTACTAGATCATCGTCAAGTGACTCGTCCCATCCCGTTTTTCGCTCCCAGGACTGCTGCAACAAAAGTTTAGGTGTTAAAAATGCAGGGCACGAAAACCCAACTGGATCAAACACTCTCTGTGCGATTGAAAGGAGCTTTCTTTTCGTCACACTGGTGACGTCGCAATCACGCAAAGCATTCTGGCCTACCCTCAGCGTGTCGTTCTGTCGATTCCATATCAGTCCCAGGATTTTGGTCGAGCCATTTTCAGGATCCGTTCCTTCGTCCTGCGACCATTTCCATTCTCTCAGCTCAAATTTTCCTTCTGCGAGGACAGACGTTGCGACTTCTTTGAATTCGTCCAATTCGAGTGGGGTTCTGACGCTCACTAGGCAATTATCCACATAAAAACCCCGCGAAAGAGTTTTTAAAACTGTTTCCGGCCATCCTCGTGCCATGGCGAGTTCTTGCTGCGAACATTTTCGTAAATGGAAGTCTAGAGTGGCTCCAAGCAGAAATGGGCTACATTTAATCCCCAAACACCACTCTCCAGTGCCGACAATAAGGCACCACGCTTCCATCTTCCAGAGGACGGAAAAACCTCAGAAAATCTCTGTCTTTTTCGTGGATGCTAATTTGTAAAAATGCTCTTCGGATGTCCGCTGTTATTCCCAGTTCTCGTTCCCTGAATCGCTGTAAAATGGCAGGTATCAGTTCGATCGCAGGTTTTCGCCACATTCAACACAATCATTAAGCGAACAAGACCGCCCCCCTTCCCTCGCTGAGGCATCAAACACCGGGCGGATCTTCGTCGTGCCTTCTTCCTTAAAAACTGGACGGTTGGGAAGGTAATGTACTCCTCCCTCAATTTCGTCAACAAGGACATCCTCAATGACTCCCTCATCGATCCATTCCTGAAAAACTGAAGAATAACCAGCCAGTTGTCCGCTAGATTTCAGGCGTGACATTTTTTTTGAAGTTCGTTCAAGAGCTAAATTTTTATTCGACGGGAGAGGGGGGGTGCCCTTCTTTCCACGGGAGACGTATTTCGTAACGCCCATTCACTAAATTGACGTTCTTTTCAAAGTGTAGCCGAACTGCAGCCAAACGATCTTTTTCTTCCAATTTTTTCGTTGGATCATTAATGCCGATCGCTTCAAGGTCCCACAAAGCCTTGATTGACGGGGCACTAAACAAACTAGTAGTTACAGAAGTGGCTACATTTGTGGGGCTTCGGCAGTCTGCCCATCAGCGTCCAGCCTAGCAGTGTTCGCACAGCTGTCAGTCCGTTCGATAAGTCCAATTTTTCGCCAGTCAGGAGCTTGCCGTAGACATCTGCACCAATTAAAACGTCAATCGGCCCATTGCGGACAACGTGTATCTCGACCGCAAACTTCTTTAATTCCGTCCGGCAATCGCTGAGAACTACGGGCTCCAGGTCCTGACAAATAATCGATTCGTCTAGGACCTCAAAATTGCAGACGAAATCTCTTTCACGACTGGAGAACCGGCTTCGTTTCGTGTCCTCCGAAAAGAGAGTGTGCCAGTGACTCCTCTCTTATTCTTTCCAATCCAAGCTCGTCCGCTAAACCCTTAGTGACGTAGCTCCTTTGTGATCCGGTATCCAGGAGTGCTCTTATTTGCTTTTCTGACTTGTCGCCCAGCGCGTACAGGGACATGTGTCTGCATCTGGACGGTCGACGTGCTAAACGAAGTTAACGTTCTCTCGACGACTGGCCGAGTCTGGGAACTCGACTCTTTCGGGTCTTTTTCGGGACACAACAGCGCAATGTGACCTTTGTTGCACATAGAACAGTCAACCTTCATGCGACAGCTTCTACGTAAATGTCAAAGTTTCAGGCACTTGAGGCACGCTCCTTTTTTGAAAAGCACCTGCCGTCTTTCATCCAGTTTCATAGCTCTGGCCTTCGCAAACGTGGAGGAATCATGTTTCCCGTCACAAAACACACAAGAGACGAGATTTTCGGTTTTATTCACGAGGTTTCCGACTGCGTGATAGGGGATCCGTCACTGACTTTGACTTTCGTCCGGTCCTTTCCCCGGTCACCTAGAGTAAGGTTTATCTTCTCCTCGTTCTCTACCTCGTATTTCAAAAAATCTAATTTGCAGCGTCACTTTTGCGATCGGCGGGTCATTCTCGCCCCAATCTTGCCGGCGGTGCCACAAACTAATTAAATCCTCGTCCAAACAGGATTCAATCAACGTCTCAACTTGCAGTGACTCCAGAGCTTTCAGTTGCGCCACAAGTTTATCGTAAAATGTCGATAGTCGGTCTCGTCCCATTTTTCTATTTTGGAGTACCAAACCCGCTAGCTCACGCATATAGAGTTCAATCAATAAGTCTTGGCGCCCAAATCTGTCACAAAGCGCAGTGACCGCCTTCTGATAGTTCTGTGGATCTGGGGGAAACGCTTCCACAAGAATTCGAGCTCTCGAGCCTGGAGCGAGAGATTGTACCAAGTAATGAAACTTGTCGGCAGGGTCCAAATCCGGGTCTTCAGGCTAAAATGGACGACAAGTGTGCGAGAGAGAGGGAATATAGCCGTAGCGATTCTACCTCTCACGGCCGCAAAAATTCGTCGATTTTTTTTTTGTAAATTTATTTCTACTCATTGATGCCAAAAATTTTAAGGAAATTGGGTCGCTGATTTTTAAAATGACTCTAGCCCATAAAATTTTAAATTCAAAATTTGAAAAAATAAATTTTTGGAGAAAACTGGATTATGCCACGAAGCAGCGTAAAATCTTGAATACAAAATGTATTTTGTTTTTTATTTTGGTCCAGAAACATCGTCCGAAAGAGAAAAATGTGACATCAAAAAGAATAGCCGCCCCAAGGCCAGGGTAGTCATGGTGGTGTGTACGGGAGGGGTCACTCGAACGCCTTCTCAGCTTAGCTCCTTCCTTTGCACTCACGCACTCCAGAAATTAGTTTCAATATATCACCGCATTTATTTATTACTTTGCCTAGGTTATAAATTAATTGATTGATTGAATTATGTATACCTGTACATAATTATGTACAACAGGTGCCTACAGGATGTTTCAGAATACCTGCAAAACAAATAAAATGGGTGAAAGTAGACCTGATTTTGGTACCTATTTTTTATTTTAATTTTTATTTGAGTATAAAACATTCATTTATTGGAACATTACCGACTACTTTCAGGGTTACACCCCATTCTCAAAGCATCCAGGCCGAAACAAATCTGTCTGTCACATATTAATCAAAATTCCTAAAAATCCTGCTGACGGACGTGCGAGGAAACTTGTTTCTCAGTAGACCTAATTTGCAATCTAAAATACGAATTACATGATCAGTCCGAAACTTAATAGTTTCCGAGATTCGATTTTTCAGGCGTTTTTAAGGCATAGGTACCTCGTTTTTCTCAATAAATTAGCAACTTTGTCGGTTCCACGCGAAGCTTGTCGACTTCTGACATCGGATTTGAAAATATCACAATTTTTTTGTAGTTCGGAATAAAGTTTCTGGTAGGAGTTATTCATTTTTTGTGACGATGACAGCGTCTCAATCTGGACAAATCCGAGTTTTCTAATTTTGTCATGAAAGTCAACCCGACCTTGATAGCCCTAAATCACTTCATAAGACTACCCTTTTAGAAATACTTGTTACAAGATGTAACCTCGTTCAAATCATTTATTTGGGTTATTGTGTTACAAGCTGGAATTTAAATCATTTTGCTTCAAAAAATAGAGCTTTATTTATTCAAAATCGAATATTTTGACTATAGGGTAAAATTAATAGGAAAAAAATAATGCGTCTTTGTAGGCATAATAAACTGTTACTATTGAGTTAGCCGTACCTATACAGACGATTTTTCATTTTTAGGGTTTAGGGTTCTGTTTTCTTTTTCTCCTTTTTCTTTTTCTGAGCTTTCACCGTCCTGCTTTCCCCAGACATGTCCTACTTTTTAGAGCGTCCGGAGAGAGTTCAAAATTGTCCACTTTTTGTCCTACTTTTCGGTCTCATCTTGTAACGTCTGGCGTGTCCAACTCCCATCTTTTACGTTCATCTTTGAACAAAGTTGCGGGGCTTGATCGCAACGTCCACGATCCCCATTTCGCCCTCACGATTCTCATTAGACCTGCTGAGCCGGGTCTCCTCGGTGAGTCGCTGACTCGGTTCCAGGTCAGCTCGAGCGCCGGGGCCAACAATCGTAGCGTGGAGAAAAAGGCAGCGATTTCACCCACTAAATCACTCCAATACACCGCCTTGCCTCCCAAAAAATGATACATTCACCCTATAATCTTGAACATTCGACCCCTCCCCCCAAACCACACAATTTGGCTCACAGACTGATTCAAAACCAATCACGCGCGTTTGGCACTTTTAGAAAAAAATTTCGTCATTTTGCCTGCAAACCCCAATTTCAAAGATGTTTGCTGTTTAAAAACTAAATTTTGCGGATTCTTCTCGTTCTGCTTGTTAAAAAACCAAATTTTCCAGAGTTTTGCTCTTACATGAACCATTTTTAAGACTTTCGCTCTTTCAGGGCCCAATTACGTGGGTTTTGCTATTTATAAAATCAGTTTGGCAGTTAATTCGAAAAATTAATTGCCGGAAAACGAACGACAGAAGATCAAATTGTGAAGCATTCGGCTCGAGGGCCCAACGAAAATGGTCTAATCGTTACTTTAGTACGTTACCAATCTCATAAGAAGGCAACCGCGGGCGGCGGGACAAGCAATAAACCATAACGTCTGCTAATGGTGTTAGCACAATGCTTCTTCGAGTTACGTATCTTCGTTGAACAGGGCCGGATCTATTAGGTAGTGGGGAGGGAGTTAGGAGGGGTATTTTCACTCGCACTGGGGCACTCGCCAGGGGGCAGCAATTAGAAGCGTGCGTCTTATCTTTCGGAAGGCATTCGTGTTATCAGTTCAGTGTTTTCTCTGTGAGAAGTGGAATCAATTTTAAGTTTTTCTCGCCTTTTCTAGGAACAAGGTAATTTTGAAATCGTATACTTTTATAATTTATTGTATGCTAGTTGTAGAATTAAATTAACACATTTTTAACTTCTAGACGATAGTTGAAGTGAAGGAGAGGCTCGGAGAGCTGTGAGCCCTCATCGGAGGGTTCGACCCAAGTTCAGCCGTGGACTCGGAATTCTCCCATGATATGCCTCAGCTTTCAAAATTACCTTGTTCGTAGAAAAAGCAAGAAAAACTTAAAATTTATTCCACTTCTCACAGAGAAAACACTGAACTGATAACACGAATGCCTTCCGAAAGATAAGAGACGCACGCTTCTAATTGATCTCTTATTAAGAATTCAAATCTGCCAAAATTAGCATAGATAATTCGAGAACAAAATTTTGGCTAATCGTGCACGTCAAGTGTGCACTGTACACTGCCACTCTGGAGCCCCTCATATTGGGCCGATTTAATTCAAAATGAAGTGGGACCATCTATTGTCTAACCTACGTTTATAATGAAAATGAGTTGCCTCTTCTAGGAGATATGTGCGTTATTGGTGAGAAGTGTACACTGCCCCCCTCCTCTGGAGCCCCACCAATTGGACCAATTTTATTCCAATTTAAATGGGGCCGTTTTATGGCTCAACCGCCTTTCTTAGGAGATGTGTGCGTTGTTGGGGAATCCAACCCCCCCACTTCTGGAGCCACCCCCTTTGGACCGATTGAATTTAAATTGAAATGGGACCATCTGTAGCCTAACCTACGTGTATCACGAAGATTTCATCAAAATCGGTTGGCTACTTTAGGAGATATGCGCGTTGGTATAAAGTGTAAAGACACACAGACAGACACGGAACCAAAAGTTGTTCAGAAAGCTCTGAAACGCAAATGGCAAGTGGAATTTTTGAAATCGGAGACCAACAATTTTTTCACCTCGAGAAACGATCACATAGCTTCCCATACCTTCGGTATTCGAGGAAGCAATTTTTAGTCTGGCGAATCTGTATTGTCTATTTGGCCACGTATGTTTCCCTTTATAACGCTAATGCGTTGCACTTGCTCCCTTTGAATTAAATTGACATGTTTTTTGATTGTTGTTAAAGTCGTTAAAAGTGGGCTATAATCCCGCATTCAATCTTGCACGATTGAAAACAGTGCGGGATTGCGAACCCTAGTTACAACAGATGATTGTAATAATCAGGACTCCCAAAGAGCCGAGGCAGCAAGATCTGCCGAAGATTTCGGCCATTTATACCTCCACTCATGGGTCCATTATAGGCGATTTTTGACCCATTGTGTCACACCGGAAAACTAGGTCAACCTGACGGATCGTAAATCCATTTCGATTTTATGATTTCTCGTTTCCTTAAACCCCAAGACATGAAGTTTCATCCATTTAAGCCATCTATCTACACCAAATCACCAAAAATTAGGTGATTTCTATAGGATATTATAGGAGCCGGAAGGGCAAACGTTCAGTTGTGGAATGCAGCAGCCACCTAAGAGGACGTCACTGCGGCGGATATCGTTAGTAACGACCGATTTTATTCACTCTACAGTAAGCCAGTGAGGTCCACCCAGCGTTCATGCTCTTTCTTTCAACTTGAAGCATTCAATTCCGTGGCCACCGTCCGCGGGATGCATGCAGACATTGAAAACGGTAAAACGCTGCCAAAAACGTCAAAATCACTTGTTGGAGCCTTTCAAGGACTCATCATCGAAAATTCGACTCGAATTTTGGACTCCTCGTGCATAGAAACTAACGAGATTTCGTCCATTTATCATTAAATTCGGGAGCCCAATTCAGAATTCACCCAATGGTCAAGTTGACGTTATTAGCGATTTCAAAGTGCCAACATTTGTGGACAACATTTTCAAAGTGCTTCGATGTGAGTCGGACACGGCTTAAGAGTCCTTTGGGGAATGCCCAGTCAAAGTTGGTCAGTCTCTGGTATTTTTTTTATATCGCGGAAAGTCATGCCTCCGAGGCAGAGTCCTCCGACTGAGTCGGCCTGAAAAGGCACAAGTGGAGACTTAGCTTATCGGTATGTTATGAGTCGCCATTTTTGACAGGCAGTTCATTTTCTGGGTCAAATTCACTGTTTAATAGATAAATAAGTCAGTTCTTGTGGGGTCAAGATCTCGGTACTTGTACTGTTGTACTATTGTAATCAAACCTGTTTTCAACATTTCCTTAGGCCTAGGCCTTCGTAAGGAACATTCATAAATATGGGCCTAATTCCCGGAGAAAACTGCCATTCCTAATGGGAAAAAATGTGATATTTTCGAATCCGGCGTCGGAAGTCACCGACAGTTCGCTTGGAAATGACACAGTTGCATTTATTAAAAAAAGCAAGATATGTATGTATAAAAAAAATCGTTTGAAAAATCGTCCCTCGGAAATGAACGAGTTTCGAACCATGGTGTATTATTAGGTCTACTTTAACCCATTTAATTGTTCTACAGTTATTCCTATACACTATGT
This sequence comes from Corythucha ciliata, assembly GCA_038030265.1. NCBI lineage: Eukaryota > Metazoa > Arthropoda > Insecta > Hemiptera > Tingidae > Corythucha > Corythucha ciliata. The sequence continues at coordinate 3,652,621 of CM075939.1, forward strand.
ACTACGTGTTCACCGCGTACCAACACTGAAATCGGTACGTAAGGTCTCAATAGGAGCAGACGGAAGGACAATTATTATTATTTCTACGAATTATTTTAGGTCGCCCAACGTATTTTTGTTTCAAGATATCGGGAACGGACACGAGATAAGAGTTGGGTTATATTACCTTTCCTGGTTACCCCAAATTTATTACAGTATTGAGTGATTTATTTATATTTACTTAATTTTAACGTTCTCTAGTTTAAAGTTGTTTTATGTTTTATGAGCTGAAATTTAGGTCTGTTGTAAGCAATTGATCCACAGACGGTGATAGTTTCTTCCGGTTTTCAGTCATTGAGGCAGAACAGAATGTGTATTCCTCACATCACTCGGCCAAGAAGTCTTGTTCCTATGTCACTTGGAAAATGAATTTTGACTAGAGAATCATCAAAACGTGTTCTTTTTATTCTATAATACACAAATGGCGTTTATTCGACCGATAAAAAAAAACGAAATGCCGGTGAACTACACGTTTGTTGGGTGCTACTCGAGGGCTGGAAAGGACCGTGTATCCTTCTCCAGATTCTTTTCCAAGCATCAGGGTTAGGTAATCTTCTTCAGCGCTATAAAAGTAGCACGTGAACATTCTACGTTAAGCATTTCCCAACGCTCTTTTCACACTAACGCGGTTTCACGAGGCCCCCGCGTGTAATCCGCGTGAATGCCGCTTTCGCATCGAACCAAGTAATATGTACCGCACGTGTGTAAAGGTGTACGTGGTCACTACGCGGCAGCCAAAACCGCGCCGCGTGAAACCTCGTATATGTGAAACGAGCCTAACGCGCTAGTTAAAAGTTAAGCCACTTCAAAATTGACGGGATGGCAACGTGAAAAGGTTTGAAATGAAACGATTGCTCTGGTCCGACTATAGTCACTCATTCGCGTTTACGTTCCCGTACCGATAATAAATGGTGAACTGGCCTTTTTTCTTGAATAACAACGGAAAACTCACTCTTGTCATCACAAAGCCCTTGTCTCCGGCATTCCGAACTCCCGAAGTACTAACTAAGCCACTTCTGTCGACGTGTTGCGGTTTAAATGATTTCAAATCGCGAAACTCTCCTCTTTTGTGAATGCACTCACCACGTCAACGAGGTAATTTACATTATCCAAGCTCGACATCGCCGGGAAATGACGGGCGCCTGTCGAATTGCCACTAATGAATCTTTGTACTAGAAAGGACACTATGATTGAAATAAGTTGCCCGATTTTTATTGATGACAGTAGCGTAGCGTGGCCTCCGATCGTGGGGTACCGCACAGTGCCCCCCCCCCCCATATCACTACTTGAGGAATCAAAGGAGACAAAGACCTACAGGTGCTAATGCGCGAAAACTGTGCATGAAAATTCGTAGCAGTTCTTAGCAAGCAATTTGTTCAAAGGAATCGCATGATTTATGAGACACATCATTCGTTTGAAATTATTTATATTCCCTTGCAAAAAGCCAGTATCCAGGACTTGCCAACGGGGAGGCGACTGCTGTTAAGTCCTCCCAGTCCGCCCCAACCACCCAACCATGGCGGACTGGCTATTCTAAGTAAACCAAAAAAACAATAAAAAAAATACGGTAACACGACAAGACTAGATCACAAATTGCGGTCGAGACTATGTTAAGACTAGACGAGACATGTTAAGACTAGACTAGACTATTTATAGATGAGATCTATGCGCCTATTTTTTTCTAGAAACTTATCAATAACGAGATCATTGAACTTAGATGTAGGACTAGATTTGAGTTTCGCTACCCTATTTTTCTCTACAGATATCAAAGAAAGATCAGTCAACCGTTGCTGTCCTTGTGTCGACCTCAAATATGTTTTAATACGCTTGAGAGCAGAAAATGAACGTTCTACAGAGGCAGTTGTGCTTGGGATCGTCAAAATAAGCTTCGCAAATCTAAAGACCTCGGGTAAAACCCACGACATTTCAGCAAGGTACAAAACCAGCTCATGAACTTCTTTACCGCCAAGTTCTGCGTCTTTGTACAGGATGCTTAATTCATTTTTAAGACGAACAAAATCAAACTTTTTATAAGTCGAAACCAAAGAATTCAAAGCCGATTGAGGAAAATCATTTTGGTAAACACAAAATTTGGCTGAGTCTAGTAGAGACACAAATCTAAGGGACTCAAAATTCGCGAACCTTTCCGAAATTTGTATGACAGCTACATCCAGGATTTCGTTGAAAATCTGTTTGAAGGAGGTTTCAGAGTCATCTCTCCGCTTTTTATAGCATGGACTCTCGACTTCATCAGTGTATTCGGTAACCTTGAGCCAAATTGGGGAAAATCCATCGTTTCTCATGTCCTTCAAGACAGCTAAGAAATCGTCGATTTTTTTTTGACAAAATGCGATGTCAAAACGGGAAGTTTGTAGGATATTGTACAGCAAATCTGAGTGCAAGAAAATCTTGGAAAATACCTTCAAAAGAAACACCGTTTCGAATTTTCTCAATTGGGAAGAGAAACCTACAGCTTTGTTCACGTCATCGGCTTTCCATTTGTCAGAATTGTCAACTATATGATCAAAAAATTCGATAAACAATTCGCGGTGTTCTTCAACCATAAATATCAGGCGTGAGGCAAAATTCCACCTTGTCTGCGCTAAGGAGGGGAGCTTTTTCACAATAAAATCTCGTAAAAGATTTTGCCTCGCAGTGGAATGGGAAAAAAACGATATCAGTCCATTTAAAGTTTGAAAAAAAACTCGAGTCTCTTTCATACAGCTACAAGTTTGTTCTAAGACCAAGTTCAGAGAATGAGAGTAGCAATGCACAAACAAGGCCTCTGGATACATAGCTCTAACTTTTGATTGCAAGCCGTTCAAATGACCAGACATAACAGCTGCACCATCATACGTTTGGCCAACGAGTTTATTTTCGAGAGAGAACGAGTCAACAATGCTGCGCACGTAGTTGAATAGAGCAGACGCAGAACGGTCAGAACTTACATCCGTAAATCCTAGGTTTCTTGAGGGCAGCCATGTTCATCAACATACCTAACAACCGTTGAAAGTTGGGACCGAGAACTTACGTCAGACGTTTCATCCAACAAGACGGAAACAAATTCTGACTTGGCTAGATCAGATTTAATGTCATCTAAAATGACTCTAGCTATTGCGCTGATTAGATTGTTCTGAATGTCTGGGGATGTCCCTCTAAAAATCGTTGCCGTTTTTAGGTGTTCTTCCAACGGCCGGTCGTAGTCTTTCAAGAAATTTAACAACTCCAGATAATTTCCTTTATTTTGGGAAAGGGAAGACTCTTCATGCCCTCTAAACGGAAGCTCTTGCTTTGCCAGGAAAAGGCAGCTGTCAATGAGCCGTGTCATAATCTCACGGTTCTTTTTCACGTTTTCGTTGTGAAACGAGATTTGCGCAGCTCTTTGATCATCTAACAAAAGATTAATGCGAGGTGTCTTACCGAATTTTAATAGCGAAACAGAGCAAACCGTATGTGAGTGACTGCTCTGATGTTTTTGAGCAGCTTTAGTCAATGTGGCGATACCGGAAAACCCAGTAGTCCACGAACTTTTGTCGGGCGAAAACAAAAGGCATGGGAAGCAAAACAAATGGTTTCGTGATTGACAACCCGATAACCATGGATACCTATTGTAATTTTCTACAGTAAAATGCCTTGTGTACTCACGGTTACGTTCCTTCTTTACACCTGTAAGACCTGGCAACTCTACCGCCGAACGACCTGTGGTGATCACAGCACACTTCTCCTCGTAGTTTCGTGAACTAAATGAACGCTGAACCAACGAACAATTCATTTCAGCTCAAAAGAGTAATTTAAAACGAAAAAAACAAAAAACTAAGTACGAAAAACGGTACTAAGAAAACAAAGCGCTGACTGAAGCTGAAACAAACAAAGATGTACCCTTCGTGTTCGAATACAAGAAAGAGAGAGAGAGACGTTCTCCTCCTTTTTATCACCGGTCCTCAGGGTGTAGCTCAACCCACCAGGTCGCACTTGACGTTCGGGAGCACCCTTGGCTGTCTGTTATCACCGGCTTGTCATCTTTGTTATCTCCGTTTTTTTGTTCGAGCCACGATCCGAGTGAAAATATGATATTTCCTATTTTCTAGTTGTTTCTCTTAAGTTTTTAGGTCCTTGCTGTTTGTTAACACTCCTGTCCTTCAGTTTAATAAGTAATGCCGCGTTGTTCCATTTGTGATAAAGACTTGTGCGACCGGCCCAGTTTACTTCGGCACAGCCGGAATGTACACAGCACAATTTTATCGTCTCCTCCACCTCCGAGAATGGTATGTGGAAGTTGTGAATATACTGCCGCCAACAATGGCGAATTCGAAAGGCACGTAACTGACAACCACTCAGTAGATATTTCCAAAGAGAAACTCTCCTTTGAATCTACCACGCAATTTCTACAGTGGAAACGGACTGTTGAAAGTCAAGGCCCCGCGAAATTCGTGGTAAAACACCGAAAAAAGCTGCGTGACCGGGAGGTCATCGATTATCGCTGTAATCGTGATGGATTTTTCCGATCACGAGTGCCTGATTCTGACAAAAAACGGGAACTAAAAATGCAAGGCTCTAGAAAAGCCAACTGCCACTGTCCAGCTCGCATCTCCGTCTGCATACTTAGCGATGGTAGCGTCGACGCAAATTTCACTCTTACTCATTTTGGACATGAGATGGATATGGCTCATGTTCCCATTTCATCACCAACCAAGAGGGAAATCGCCGCAAAGCTTGCCTGTAAAATTCCAATCGATGACGTCCTCGATGGAGCTCGTAATTTTTCCGAAAACGTGACTCGAGATCATCTCTTGACAAAACAAGACCTACATAATATAAAGAGGGACTTCCAAATAAACGCTGAATTTAAAAACCATTCCGACGACGCGACGAGCGTAGACATTTGGGTCGAGAAGGAACGGCAAGCGAATTCTCCGTCTTGTGTGCTTTTGTACAAAGGGAAAGGAGTGAGAGACGAGGCGTATCCTGCTCTAAGACCTCATGATTTCATCCTTGCAGTCATGACTGCTGGTCAACAAGAAATTTTGAGAAAGTTTGGAAATGACACAGTTTGTATGGATTCGACCCACGGGACCACGGGGTATGGTTACGAACTAACCACATAGTTAGTTATCGACGACTTGGGCCAGGGCTTCCCATGTGCCTTCTGCATTACGAACAGGAACGACCAGGCTGGAATGGAGCTCTTCCTCGCGAAGGTAAATGAAAAAGTTGGGGCATTGAAACCAAAGACCTTCATGTCGGACATGGCAGAAGTTTTTTCTAACGCCTGGAAAACTGTAATGGGAGAAGCGCCTCGACGTCTATTTTGCACGTGGCACGTGCTCAGAGCATGGGAAACGAAAATAAACGACAAGGACATGGAAATCAAGTCCACCGAAAAAAAGAAAGAAATTTCAAGTACGCTCCGAGCTTTATTGACAGAAACAGACAGGCCGGCGTTCGAAAAAATGCTCCCAAGCGTAGTGGAGACGTTTATAGAAGATCCAGTCACAACGAAATTCGGCAAATACTTCGAAAAATACTATGCAAGAAACTTCCAGAACTGGGCATATTGTTTCCGTATCGATTCTCACATCAACACCAATATGCATCTTGAAAAAATGCACGGGGATTTAAAACACATTTTCCTCAAGGGACGCAAAGCAATACGCTTGGACAATACCATTCATGCACTGATGAGTCTGATTAACCGAAAACTATTTGATAGATTGGTCTCGCTGGAAAAAGGGAAGTTGACGTCGAAAATTAAAGCGCTTCGACAGCGCCACAAGGTATCCCTCACTCTCAATCCAGAACGAATTGTGGCAGATGCTTGTGGAACGTGGACTGTTTTCTCCACAAACAGCTCCAACTGTTACATTGTCTCAGAAAATTGCTACTGTTGTCCCTGTCAAATTTTATGCAGACAATGCAATGCGTGCATTCACAAATTTACATGTACTTGCATCGATGCATGTATCAAGTACAACATGTGCAAACACATTCATCTTGTCGCCCAGTTCCTAAAAAATGCCAGCCATGTTGAAGACATGGTTGATGCCACCGGGCATAAACAAGTCGCTTACGTGTCGGAGAATCCCAGGCCTATCCTGGTGCATGATGATGCCACAATCGCCGAGAAGTTGAAGATAGTCGAAAATTTGGCGGCCAAAGATGAAAAGTAAGTTCTTAACTGGGAAAGTTCCTACCGAGCTAAACATTCCCCTCTCCTGCTTATTTTTTCCAGGTACCATGAGAAAACTGATTTATTGTTAAGTAAAGTTGGAAAAACCCATCTCCTGTCGTTTTCATTATGTGGTCAAGGGTCAAACTTCATTTTGGGGAGCTCAGACCCTCACTTTTCAATCCAAACATTAAAAAAAAAGGCGGAAAAAACGATTTCGATTGTAGAGATAAGAGTTGCAAGGAAAGTGGGAGGCCAAGGGTGCTCCCGAACGTCAAGTCCAGAGCTGGACCAAGGAGAAAATTTGGTGGTGGGGAAACACAGAGCAAAGCCTGTCTAACGATGGGTTTCACACACACACACAAACCGAAGTCCACCGCAGAAATTGTGGGCTACCCCGGCGTTCTCATCAGCTCCACCTTACTATTTGGCGGGCTTATTCAACGGCTTAGGATGATCGAGGAGAATTATCTTGTGTATTTCTGTATTGCTAAAGAGTTTAATTTCGAGAATCATAAAAACATAAATTTATCCCAAGCCTGAGCAAACTTAAAATTGTAATTTTTAATAATTACAATTTAATCTTTCAACCAAAAAAAAAGTATTTTTTTCGTTTTGCTTGGGGTAGCGGCGCTACCTGCGCTACCCCTGACCCTACGCGCCTGATTGATGACAAGATGTCAAATGTTGAGCGATTGGATACTCACGAGCAAGGACCGGCACCGATTTATTTTCCTTTTTTTGTAGATAGCGGCGATCCTTCCTTCGATAATCCCCCAGCGTAGTCACTTAAGTTCCATTTTACGATATTTTGATGCCTACAATGCCATCAAGACTGAGTTATTGAAAAAAAAAAAAAACCGATTTGCAGCAAGCTTCTAATGTAGAACTTACATGAACGGGGCAACCAGGAATAGATAAGAATGCAATGCCAACTCGATCGTAACCTGCCGTGTCCTTTCCCGATAATATACCAATCTCAACAAATTTTGAAGCATTGCCTATTTGATTCCGCTATCACTAGCGGCGCTAGTGTCGTGTGATAATGAAACCGGTACTCCCTACCGTTTTGTGTCTTTTAAATTATTTTTTCGTGGTAAACGTCCGTAACATAATGGGAAAAAGTAGTCAGTTGGCCTAAAGTGACGAGAACAGAAGAACATGGTCTCTGATACATTTATACTCGAACGTCAAGCAAGCTGCAAGCCTTTCGGAGGTCGACTTTCTCCCAACACTGGGCTAATTGATAGCTGACACCGTTGAACCCTCAATTTTTGGGAAACAATGAAATGACAATGTTGTGTCTCGGTTATGATGGGAAGAGCAACCAAAGACACAGCAGTTTTCTCTGGATTCACCCTTGAGAGACATCCCACGAGCGCCTTATCATTTCTTTATTGGTACTCGCCAGTTCACCGTTTCGTTTTAGTGCTCAGAGAACGGCACGGTTTCAGCAAAATAGTCGAAAACGTTTTTGAATCGGTGTTTTCGAGTTTTCTTGCTCCAACAAATAGCCGACAGTAAAAGCTTCTGTACGGGTGTACCGCGCACCCGCATAGCCGTCTTGTTTTCTTGATTCGGTGATGCCAAAAGGTACAATATTGAGGCCTCCTCATCACCGTCGGAATATTTAGCCGTAGTTCACAGTAAAAAAGTGTCACTGACCAACATTTTTGATACATGAACTTCCTCATCGCAGAAAACCTTTGTTGTAGTTTGTTGTCAAACGACAACAACAAATCACATGGAGTACCGGACTCAATGTTTCTCTGAAACGCCTTTAGATTTCGTACCCCTTAACTACAATTGCCAAGCTACAGAACTGAACTGACGTTTCCAGTTTCCACCTCTACTGGTAAAACGAGAGGGGGTTGGAGGTGGGAGTGGAACCCCCCCCCCCCACTCAGTAAGCAAAGGACTTTGTGATGCATCTAACAGACTTCGAGTTTTTGCTCAATCGGTGGGGCTCCAAATTGAAAACATATACTACTACCTTCCGTGTCCATTTCAATAAAGGATAAGAACAATAATTTTAGCGCTGGTGAGCGGTGAATATAGCATAATGTATTGTATAGTAAATATGTACCTACATATAACAGGTAATTCGATGAAAGCGTGTAATTACATCAACTTTCAACTTGATATTTCTAAATCACTATCCCCATCCTTACCTGTTTCGAATGTCAGAAAATGTAAGTACTAGCCACGGAAGCTGAACGTAATAAATAAAAAAGGAATTTAGTGAGCCTAATATTCATAATTGTACTAACAAATAAAGAATGAGCGCATGTTGGAAACTCATTCCTGGAGCGTGAGTGCAAAGGAAGGAGATAAGCTGAGAAGGCGTTCGAGTGACCCCTCCCGTACACACCACCAGACTACCCTGGCCTTGGGGCGGCTATTCTTTTTGATGTCGCATTTTTCTCTTTCGAACGATGTTTCTGGACCAAAATAAAAAACAAAATACATTTCGTATTCAAGATTTTACGCTGCTTCGTGGCATAATCCAGTTTTCTCCAAAAATTTATTTTTTCAAATTTTGAATTTAAAATTTTATGGGCTAGAATCATTATAAAGATCAGCGACCCAATTTCCTTAAAATTTTTGGCATCAATGAGTAGGAATCAATTTACAAAAACAAAATCGACGAATTTTTGCGACCGTGAGAAGTAGAATCGTTTGGCGAGCGCTGTGGCGCGATCTCTTGACACAGAATCTCACTAGAGGCCTATGGACTTTAGCCTTCATGGATCTTTTTGAATTGGGCCCAAAAAGAAACCCACTCCTTCAAGTCACCATTGTACTTTTTAAGCTCAATCAAGGGCAACTTGAATTTCCTCCTCGACGAACAGTTTCTATCCACTACTCTTGACAGAATCAATGTCGTTCCTTTCTGCCACGACAACAGCCTCAGCTCGAAGTTTAATGCGATGGAACTGTTCGACGAAGTCCTCCACAGCATTCATTTCCCCTTCCAGGACAGAGTCATTGTGATTGTAAAAGCACGAAGTCGAGGATTTCATGATCGAGTATGCGTAGAGCATCAAAGACCTCAGTCAGTGTGTTCATTTGGGCTTGGAGCTCTATCAAGTCGGGCTTCTCACTCTCGATCGCCGACATCACTTTTCCACGGTACTTGTCGAAAATCATTCTCTTCACTTTACGCTCTTTTTCCAACTTTTCCATGGTTTCAAGTCCTGTCACGGTCGCCAAATGTTATATTTTCACACACGAAGGGGAATCGTTGCTCGCGTGAAATTGCCCCGGCTTATAACGACAGCATATTAAACTCATGCAAACCTTTCGGTTTTGTGAACTCGAGGGGGTTTAAACTTCAAAATCAGTCATCAGTTCGACAATCAAAACAAAACGAAACGAACTATATTTTTCTCTTTTAACAAAACAGTTAAAAACAACCCACAAGGCTTTTCATTTTTTTATTCCCGCATGAGTCTACTGCCAAACATAACCTTGTCGCTTTTTTGGGGGAGGTTTTTTCCAAGTTACAAATTTAGCGGTTCTCAACACATCTGATCAATTTGCGCTAATTTGTCTACCCCGATAAGTTTTGGTGCTGAAGAGGGGCGGGGGTGATTTCGGGGGGGGGGGGGGTATGCGCCCTTCAGCTTGGGGGGGGATGGGCACACCTGATTCTGGCTATCGTTTTTTATCAGTTTGGGTTAAATCCGCCAGTTTTAGAGATTTAGAGTGAAATAATCAATTTTGGGGCGAAGCCTCGGGATTAAAATCCCCAGTTGTTGTGCATGTAAATCTACAATTAGGGGTAACACTTCGGCTTTGGCGTAAAATCGTCGATTTTAAAGTAAAATATTCAGTTACAGAGTGAATTCTTCAGTTTGAAAAACGTTCAGTTAAAAAACGTCAGTTTTGAGTTGAAAATCGTTGGGTTTTTACGTCTCTCAGACAAGACGTTGATGAAAAGTCGGACACCCAGTACTGAGGGTGCCAATCTTTTAATTCCTACGAGTATCGATTTAGGGGGAAAACATTGTCAGTTTTGGGACAGAAAATTTAGGAATGGAAGGCTAAAACCGATAGTTTAAACGGGAATGTTAGTTTTTGGTGGATTACGACCCTTTTTGTGTAAAACTCATTTTACCTGATGCATGGCCAATAACCAAAAACGCGGTTTGTGCTCCAATCTGGTGATTCTGTCAGCTTTTTCCCCTTGAACGCTTCTGAAATGATTCGATTGTGGTAACGGGGGGGGGGGGGTGTTCGGTCTCGGCCATCAAGTACATAAGGGGTAGGTATGTTTCTATTTTTCTATTTGTAAAACTACCTTGATCTCCTTTTCCTGTTTCTTTCATTATCGGCCCAGGAAAGCATCGTGGTTTTATGTTTTGTAATTTGGGTTTTTAAAGTTACTCTCGGCACTTTTTTTCCTTTACCTTTTAAGCCCTTTTTGTAAAAGCAAAGCTTAAGCTTCTTTTTATGTTGTTGAAATGATCTGGAGAAGAAATGCTCGCCTTGTTCTTTTTTTCTCTCTCTCTCTCTCTCTCTCTCTCTCTCTAAATGTCTTTATGGTTTCATCCTTTGCCTTTTTAGGCTCTTTCAATTTATGTCGGGTCTTCAAGCAATAGTTTCGGGTTATTTACTATCAGTCTACGGCAATATTGCGGCATACACTTTAAAATCGCCCTAATTTTCGTCCATTTGAACGCCTAATCCCCTCCCCCCACCCCTAAACCCCATTAGAGAGATTTGATTTGTAAAAAGAGAAGATGGAGTCGGCCGCAGATGTGACCCACACACTGCACACCATTCCCTTCTCTCTCTCACTCTTATAAGTTGCCTCTGGTGAAAAACCCACAATAGATGTGTGTGATGGCAATGAGGGGGGAGGGGAGAATGTTTTCAACAAAAGCCTCCACAGTGATGGGTTGTTGTGGAGCGGTTGATGGGTGGGGGGGGGGGCTTGGGGAGGGGAAAAATGAGAATGTTAGAAAAAGGAAGAGGAGATAATCCCGGCCCCAACGCCCCACCAACTGATGACAAATAAGGGGTATGTTAAGGACAGAGGATGATGAGGTCAGGGGATATTGGAGTGTTTGGGCTTTGGGTTGTGCGGGGTGTGGGGATTGCAAAAAAAAAAAAAAGGAGGGATTTAAGGGACTTGAAAAAGCCGAACCCCCTGGACCAAACAAGAAGGGTATGGGGTTGTAGGGGGGTGGAGAAGGGGAGGAGGTTGTGTGTGTGGCAGATAGAAAAAAGCCGAAAAGGGCTGGAGGGGATAAGATGAAATGAGGAGAAGGAAGAGATTTTTTTATTATTTAAAAGTCATTGTTCACCAGTCAGATGATGTTATGTGGAGTTTGGTTGTCGGCTGGTGGGGTGGGGGTGGGGGAGATTTTTAGAAGCAACTGACTTTATGACGTTGAGAAAACTTGCTGGACCCGTTTGATGAATGACGGAATAATAATAATCTCAAATAAATAATTCATAAATTAATTTAAATCAGCCTATTTACATGTTTTTTGGTTTCATTAGATTTGTTGAAACCCTATAAAAAAAATAGATAATTTACATTATAGACATCATTGCACAAAGGCAGTGAAAAAAGGCACAAAGAGATCGACGTGAATTTAAAATTCTAACCCCCCCTCCCACCCTCTTTAATTTTTAAACCACAAATCACAGAATTTCAATTTTTTTTTTAAGAGGGATTTTCTCAAGGATTATAAGACTTAGCTGTAAGATGATCTGTACATGTCGCATATGATGTTTGCGATAGGGATCGGCCCGATGGTTCTTCTAAAGAACATTTCTTCTATTGCACTTCCTGGAGGAATGAAATTCATTAGAAATGAGGTGGGAGGTAGAGAGGGGACTGCGATAAAAAATTGGGCGAAATACGAACCGGACACATTCTTCAGAGCCGGTAATAGAAGGAGAATTTTGCCAAATCTGTACGGTTGATCTGGGTAGGCAGTCGCTAGGTACTTGTTGAGAGTTGCTTGGGTCTCGTCTTGGAGTGCGGCGACGGCGGGTACGTCGACAAGGCTTTTACCTTCACCTTCTAGGACTAAAATCGCAATTTTGTTTGTTTTGAAAAAAAAAAAAGGAGTAACGGCGTGATTTTTAGGAGTCTCAAAGTTTGTATACCTGTTTTAAAGAGAAGAATAGCGCGGAGACAGGCAAACTCGTGATGGTCCATGTGAAGCCACCTAAGTTTTGTCAGGACATCCTGGAAGTGAGCGGCACCCTGAAGAGAGGACGGAGTACCATTGGGCAGGAGTGCTGTGAGATCCGTTGGTGGAAGAAGTTGAGCCCAACCAACGAGAAATAAATCCCGCCAGCTCTCTTCAAGCAGCGTTAGCTGTGTTGAGGGCAAAATTTTCAAGTTTTATTTGTGTTTTTTTCGTATTAAGAAACACGGGGGGGGGGGCGACTATACCTGATCTTTCATGTTGAGATTTGTGAACGCTGGAACATTTTTAGCCCATCGAACGTTCATAAACAACAGTCTGGCCGCGGATTCACAAATTACCTCTGGGTTTCTCAATACCACGCTTATCTAAACAAAACCGAACAAAGCATTTATAAAATACAAAAGAAAAGGACGACGGTGCGTCATTCAATTTACTTCCGGAGGAGGCGGAGCGTAAACATAGGGTCTGGGCAAACCAAAGGTGACCGCAGGTTGAGGGGTTCGTGCCAAATCCAAAGGCACCCCTTGCATGCTACAACCACTCCCACTCAACGAGGGGGTTAAATTGCCGCGATCGTCTTCGTGAAGTGACGACGGCCCTGGGCTTGTTTCATCTTTAATCAGCAGGTGCATTTGTCGTCGAAGCGTCGAATTTCTCGGTCCTCTTTCGTGTTGAACGGCTGAAATCGAACGAATTTTTCTATTTAGATCGATGGAAACCATAAATAAAAACGAATTGTTACCGTCTCGGTTCATTCCAGCCTCGAGGCATTTCGTGAGACGACAGGCTCGACATTGATTCCTATGCGTTTTATCCACTAAACAACTCCCATTATCGCTTTTCCCTTTGCACACATACTGACGATTCCTCCTAATGGACCTCTGTCAAACAAAATTGATCCATTGAAAAATCCTCCGAGTTACAACGTGATTTAATTAACTCACCTTGAAAAACCCGGCACATCTGAAAACGAGCAAATCATCACGGATTACTAAAATCTCGAACGATTGAAGAAAAAAAAAACGTGATAAATACCCGTCGCAAGCAAATATCCCGTAGTGTTTACCAGACGAATGATCCTGACACACTTTACAGGGAATATCGTAGAGAATACGGCCTGAAACGACAGAAATCAAGATTTATGGTGACGCTAAAACGCCTGTGGGCATGTCTTAGGAGTAGCCACACTTGCTGTTCGCTTCAATATAACCGACAACCCCTTTGGCTATAAATCTGAAATGTTTGCTCCCCCCCCCCCCGCATTATTAAAAACAACTTAAAATTTCACACACAGTCCATTATCAATTTATCGTAAAAACGTTAGTTATTATTCATTATTCCAGTAGAAACGTAGAACTCGGTATAGCAACAAACGATTTTAATCCGAGATCGTCCTGTTTAAATTTTGTAGAGTAATTTTCTCAAAGTTGTCCGATATGAGAAGTACGCGGTTCACAAGGATCCCTCGTGGCGACGATAATTTGATAAGAAATGCGGCTGGTCTCCGCCCAAACACAACCAAAATTGACAGTGTTTTGCGTATTCATTGGTTTTATATAGTCGATTATCTCTCGGCTCCAGAGCGGCCAATCAACGACCGCACAGGTCGAGGCCTTCACCTGACTCAAGACCCGCGTTTCGACCCATCACAAAGTGTAACCGAGTATAGGCGTGCCTCGATGGTTTAATGGATACATTTGGGTTCCCATTTTCACTATAAGGCAACGGCGAGCTGTGACAGGGTGCACTCGGCTTCGTGTGGGCGTTCAACAAACCGCGCACCGACCGGAAACGCCCGCGCATGAAAGGTCCATTAACTTAAGTACTGCAAGTCAAGGGCGTATAGCCTGCCCGTGATCAAGGGGTGGGCAGCAAGTTAGGCACGGATCCACAGTTGGAGGATGGGGGGGGGGGGGCACGTCTTAAGGAAAAGTGTTCGTTCGCAGATGAAATCCAGAAAAGGGCATTTTACGGCTAAGATTGAGGAAAAACACGCTCGAGCGAAATTGACAGTTGTCGATGGGGGGGGGGGGGTTAAGAAAATCCATAGTCTGGAACCAGAATTCTCCCAGTGACAGAGTTTATAATTTTCAGTGCGAGAATAGTCATTTTGGTAGTACGGTTGTCGTTATAGGGCCCAAATGGCATTGTCGTGCATTTTAAAACACGGATGGTCAGTTCAGGCATTTTTTTAACGCACGAATGGTCGCAATTTGGCCCTTTTTGGAACGCGAATGGTCATTTTTCAAGGAGTGAATCTGTCAGTTTAGCCATGGTAGGGGGGGGGGGTGAATTGTCAGTACGGCCAGCAGCCCGTTTTAAGACCTGATCGGTTAGTTTTATACCACTTTCAAGGGACGAATTGTGCCTGACGCTTTCCAAAGAGCGCGATTGACAAGTTTGACCATTTTCAGAGCAAAACTTTGAAGATGGAAATTTGTAAGGCGTTTGGTTATTTTAGGGGACGAATTGCCACTTTAGCCATTTCCAAAGGTGCTGAATGACCTGTTTGGCCATTTTTAGAGCGCGAAAGGACGGTTTTGGCCATTTTCATGGCACAAATCGTCTGTTCAAACTTTGTCAATGGTGCGAAATCGTCAGTTTAGCTATATTTTTGAACCACACACAGTTATTTTTGCCATTTTGTGGGTACGAGAAACCAGTTGGGCTTTTGCAACTAGTCAGATTTTCCATTTTTTTTTGGACGCGAATAGTCCGTCAAGCTATTCCTAGGCCGAACGGAGTTGTCATTTTGGTTAATTTAGAAGCGCGAATAGTCATTTTTGCCACTCTACGGCACGAATGGTCATTTTTCGAGAGTAAATTGTCAGTTTGGCTATTTCCAGAAGAATTGTAAGTTTAGCCATTTTAAAGTAGGTGTAGCGAACTGTCAGTTTTACTATTAATTAACAGCCACAAACTATTGTTTTATATTACTTTCATTTACTATTTATGGTGCTATTTTATTGTTATACATTATTTATTATAATTTGTTACTTGGACTGTTTAGTGTTTACTGTTTTATCTAACCATTATAAATATGTGTAATACGTGTTCGTTTTTATTATTGGGTTATTGTGTCTCGTCACAATTTGTAGCTTATTTATTTTGTTTCATACTTTGATTTTCGAATCCTTTATGAATTTAGTGACATATTTAGTTGTATGATCAACATTGGCCAAAATGGTGTCGTAATAAAAAGGCGATTCTAGAACATGGTAAAGTTCGTTCAGCAACATCTGTCTTTGCTCCATGTATTTGGCGCATGTGAGTAGGGCATGTGACATATCATCTTTTTCTTGGCACACTGGACAAAGTTCTGACGGTTTTTTGCCTATTCTTGCCAGGTAAGCTCTGCAAGGCACATGTCCTGAACGTAATCTGCACATAATTTTTATCTCTTTGGTACCTGGTGAAGCCGAGAAAAACCAGGGGGGATTGCCTACTCGAGTCATAAACGATTTGAAAAAGGTCCCTTTATCTGATTGATTATATTGGGTGTTCCAAGTTTCGAGAACGGCTTTTTGTAATCTTTTCTTGTAATCGGAGGAGGGTGTTCTATAGGGGGCGATTGTCCCCTGATCTGAAGCTCTTTTGGCCATCTAGTCTGCGATTTCATTTCCGGTGATGCCTACATGACCCTTCACCCACGCTAGAGTGATTACGTGGGATGGTTTACTACTTATGATACAAGCCTTCAGGTCCAAGAGAAGATAACATGTGTGTGCTTCGTACCGTTTATTCACGCCATCTAACAAGCTCTTAGAGTCAGTCAAAACTGCGTATTTTCCTGCGGGGAGGGACTGTACATATTTAACAGCCTCGATTACCGCAACTATTTCTGCAGAAGCGCTTGACATGAACTGATGTAGTTTGAACTGCTTAGTTACGTTGTTTAATGGGTCATACACCGCGGCCCCTACATGTTTCTCGTTTTTGGCGGCGTCTGTATATATTAGGGAGTGGTTGGGGATTAAGTTTTGAACGTCGTTCCTGAAATACAGATTAACAGCACTTGGCAAGGTTTCACTATAGTCTGGAAAGATGGCTATGTTTATTTCCTTGATTAACGTGCTAAAATTGTTCCCGTAAATGGGGAAAGTGTGGTATGTATACACAGTCGTGCTGTATTCTGCGATTGCTAGAAAGCTTTCAACAACTAGGGGTTGAGGTTTGCTGCGCCAATAAGCATAGTTGGTGACCATTCTAACTAACTGCGACAATTTTCCTGCTATGTAGGGTTTATATGATACCACATTCGTAACGTATCTATCGGTGAGAGTACGCCTTCTTAGACTTATGGGCATTTCCGCAGCTTCGACCTGAATGACATCAGTTGGTGTGCTCTTTAAATAACCTAGGCATATTCGGAGGGCGGAGAGCTGAATTCGGTCGATTAATTTCAGTCTTTCCTTGCTGCCACTACCGTAAAAGAGCGATCCGAAGTCTATGATAGATCGTACTGTTGCACGATAAAAGGTCAGGCTTGTTTTCGGGTCTGCACTCCACTTGTTGTGAGCTACAATTCTAAGGACGTTCATGTACCTCTCGGCTTTCTTGGTTATGCAATCAAGGTGGGTCTTCCATTTCAATTTGGAATCCAGGTAGAGCCCAAGAAACTTTACTTCTTCCTTACATGAGAGCAGACAACCTCCGATGCTCAACTCATTGCCAAATTGGAGATTTCTCTTCCGCGTGAATGGGCAGACAACTGATTTCTCTCGAGAGACTAAAAGCCCGTTTGTTAACGTCCATCGATTAATAATGTCGAGTGCTTCAGATAATCTCTCGATACACGTCTCTATTGTTTTTTGTTTACTGTACACACATAAATATCATCGGCAAATTGTATGAGGTCACATGTAGGACGTATCTTGTTTTCAAGATCGGCTACATATATGGCGTACAATAGGGAGCTCAAAATTCCTCCTTGAGGCAGTCCGAGGGCGGCTGTGCGAGGGCCGAAGAGTTTGTCGTTATGATGTACAAAAATTTGTCTGTTGGAAAGAAGACGTATGATTCTGTGGGAGAAACCTGGTGGAAGCCCTAATTCTGACATTTTGTTTTCCAATACGTGTAATTGGACGTTGTCGTTTGACGTTGTCAATGTCTAAGAAAAGTCCAAGTAACACTTCGTTTGTCGTGAACGCTACCTCAATGTCACTGATTAGGCTAGTGTGGCAGTCGTATACGCTTCTTCCTTTGCGAAAACCAAACTGTGTTTTGGGCAGTAGATTATGAAACTCGAGGTGCCATTCTAGTCTGTTTTTTACCATCCTCTCGAAAGTCTTGAGAGTACATGATGACATCGAGATGGGACGGTACGAGAGATAGTCGCCTTGTCTCTTCCCTCTCTTTAGGATTGGAACGACTAAATACTCTTTCCAACTCTGAGGATATTCGCCCTTAGCCCATATATTATTGAATATTTTGAGAAGGAGTTTCTGTGCCACTAATGGTAGGTTGGTTAACATTGGATAGTGGATATTATCCAGTCCAGGGGCGGTGTTCGCGTTGTGCTTTAGGGCTAGGTTCAATTCTTCCTACTCGCTGAGTAGGAAGTGTTGGTCTGACTTCAAAACAATGTCACTGTCTGCGTTGTCTAAAACGGAGACGGGGACGTAAGGGGGGCATAGCTTTTGTAGGAACTCATTCATGCATTCGTCCGTTGACATAGCAGTCGCGTTGGAGCTCAAGGGGCGATCGGATTTATTGCTCAGCCTTTTCAGTGTTCGCCAAACATAAGTGACATTGGAATGCCGGTTTAAGCTTTTTACCTTACCTTATTAATAATCGGCGCAAATAACCAATTTAGCTATTTTTAGCGATTTTTAGAAGAGCGAAGAGCAAATAGTCCATGAACACCTACGTATGGTCATTTTTTTGGGCGCAAATCAGTCAGTTTACCCACTTTGAAGGGGGCAAATCGTCCCTGACGCTTTGCAAAGGCCGCGAATGAGTGTGCGAAATTGTCTATTTGGCCATTTCCCAACCCATGTGAATATCCCAATAGGCGGGTGGGTCCTTTTTCCAAAATTCTGCTACAACTCATTGAAATCGTTTCGGCGCCTCTGAATCCGGGCTAAAATTGAGAAAAATTGCTAATTTTCTGTTTCTGGGACTGGCTGGGACAAGTTTGTACATAAAGATAAGAAAAAAGTGCTAATTCGTGGCAAAAAATGAAAAACAATCACTCAATCACTGGTGAAATTAAAAAAAAAAATCTCCAATATGCTGCTGAATTAGAAATAATTGATATAGGTAATTATAGTGTTTATGTGCGGATATTTATTGGGACAAAACGCCAGTTCACGGGTTCTCGATTCAATTTCCACTACTTCCAGGCTAGAATATAGAAAAATGTAAACTTCCTGTACGTGGAGGGGACAGGTCTGCGGCTACAATCAAGAAAAAGAGCTGATTTGTGGCTATAAATTGAGAACAATATCTTAAGTTGGGTGGCAAAATTGAGAAAAAACACCAATTCGTGGTTTCTAGATGCAAGTGATGTATGCATGCCAAAATTACAAAAAATGCTAATTCACGGCTCAACGGCAGACCTTTTTGCGGCTGGAATTGAGACAAAGGGTACGTTCATGGGTTGAATTGAGTAAAAACACTCATTTTCGGCTAAAATCGTAAAAAACAAAAATGCCAATTGGTGGTTTCTAGAGACATTATCGAGTCTAAAATTTTAGATAAAGCGATAATTTGTTTTTCTAGACAAGACACATCTGCATGGGCTCGTAAAAACGTGGTAAAACGGCCAAAAACACACGGACCCTTGATGGGTGGCACTTGCCATCGCCTACTCGGCGTGAGGGCCGGTGAGGCGGACCACTCCCGAGGGGGCCTCCGAAAAGCTTCGAGATACAAAATAGGGAATATAGATGTTAAAGCGTTTAATTACGTCTAAAATTGAGATTAAGCGCTCACTTGCCTCTACATCTTTTTCTTTTCCTTAATTCACCAATTCGAGGTATCTGAAGGTAACTATCGCTAACATCGCGGTTAAAATAGCGAAAAAAAACTTATAGTTCAGTCAAATTAACTGAAAAATACGGCTTACTAAAGGTCCAGCATCATATTTTTTTTTCCTGTATACAGGGGGAGAAAAACCAGTGAAGAGGCAACTCATTTCTGATCGAAATGACTATTTGCACTTTTCCGAAATTCCGCTTTGTTTCCGAGATATCCGCCATTTTCTGATTGTTTCAGAAACAGCTAGTTGCACACGCAGTAATTGTTGCAATGGCAAAAATGATGAACCCATTTGAAAAAACACAAAATTTTCTATTTAAAGAGCCTTTTTTAATCCAGATCAGACGAGTTTTTCAAGATATCTACTACGTTTTGAATCAGCTTATTGGCGAAAAAACGTAATTTTCTGACTACATCACCAATACTTCCGGAATTAAGTTTCCTCGCTAATAAGCTGATTCAAAACGTAGTAGACGTCGTCTGATCTCGCTCTTTAAATGGAAAATTTTGTGCTCTTTCCAATGGGCTCATCATTTTTGCCATTGCAACAATTATTGCGTGTGCAAAAAGCTGTTTCTGAAAAAATCAGAAAATGGCGGATATCTCGGAAACAAAGCGGAATTTCGGAAAAGTGCAAATAGTTATTTCGATCAGAAATGAGTTGCCCCTTCACTGGTTTTTCTCTGTCCAGTCGCTTTTTGTACACCCTGTATACAGGGTGTTCCAGGAGGAAACGTCAATACTTGCACATCTTGTATTACTAAGAACGACGAACCAAAATCACTATATGGACATAGGGTCGCAAACGCTTCGTTTCAGAGTTACGGGGGTTATCGTACTTTTTAAGCCAAACCACCTCTTTCCTACAAGAACTGTCTCTGATGGGTTAACCTTTCAAAATAGAACAATGTGAGTGACATTTCTATAATGCTAAATTTAACTTTGGAAAACACTACACCAAAACTCAAAAGTTGTCTTTATGTATGTATATGTTACCGGCAAAGTGGGAAATCAGGCATTGTGGAAAATGCCTAGACATTGTTCACAATGCCTGAGCCTGTTAGGCAATGTGGGAAATTTGTTCATTATTTCTCACATTGCCTGGCTGTTATCAGGCATTGTGGATAATGCCTAACAACACTCAGGCAAAGTGGGAAATTTAATAGTGTGGTGCTTGAAGTTTTTATTTTTTCCTTTAGAACTTCGGTACTGAATTTAATGTCACTGCACTGCACGTACGCAGGGGCGTAGCAATAGCCCCCACGGTCGCGGGGCGGGGGGCTCGGAGAATTTGTTACCATCTATTTATTTATCTATGTCGGCAGAGGCGGATGAAGGGGAGGGCCTAGTTGCTTTCTAGACCTTCCAGCGGCTACTTTAAGCGGCGGTCATTTCAATTTTTTTTTTTTTTTTGACGATTTTTCCGCCCGTCAAGAAAGGAAAAATTCCTGGCAAAAAAGTGAGTCATACCGGCAATTAATTCAAGCGCCCGGCGGAATATACAATGCACACCAAAAAATGGATTCCACCGGCAGGCTTGAGAGGCGCCCAGGATGCAAAGAAAGTGCGCTCTAGTCTCCGTCAAGAACTTCAGACTTTCAGCTACCATAGCTACTCTGTCCTGGTACGCAGGTAGGGTGAGAAAAATGACAATAAAAAAAAAAAAAAAACTAGAAGGGCTAGAATTGAGAAAAACTGAGAACCGCTAAAACGTGGAAAAACGCAAATTCACGGCTAAAATTGAGACAAATCAGCTATTAATCACTGCGAAATATAATTCGTGGTTTCTTGAGGCAACTTCACATGACTACAATTTTACTATTTGCGGCTAATATTGAGAAAAGGGTTCATTTGCCTCCAAACTTAGGAAAAATACACACAAAAATTCTCATTGCAACCAGTACGGCACAGGGGTATCTGATGGCAACTTTGCTTGAGTAGACACGCAAGTGTGCTAGTCTTGGAGCAAGAGCGTGACAAAAAAATGGAAAAAAGCTCTAATATTCACGGCTGAAACAGTGGAAAAACGACAATTCGCGGCTGATATTCAGATAATATGATGATGATTCGTGGATACATTTGTGAAAAGCCGGTAATTCACGGCTAAAATGGAGAAAAAGCGTGAATTCGCGGCTAAAGTTGACAAAAAACACTCATTCGCGGCTGAAATGAAGGAAACAAAATTCATGGATAAATATGAGAAAAGCTGCTGGTTCCCCGGGGTTAAAATTGACTGAAACAAGGGAATAATTCGCGGTTAAAATCGACAAAAACGTTAATTAACGGATCTTTTTGGGAAAACCTGCTGATATACGTGGCTGAAACTGAGAAAAACCGATAATTCCCGGCAGGGGGTAGCCAGCCCGTGATCAAGGGGTGGGCAGCCGGCTAGGCACGGATCCACAGTGGGGGGGGGGGGGTGCGCACGTCATGAGAAAAAGTTCTCGTTTCGCGGATGAAATCTAGAAAAGGACATTTTGCGGCTAAGACTGAGGAAAAACACTCATTCACGGCTAAAATTGACAAATAGCGCAGGTTCACGTTAAAATTCAGAAGTAAATCTCGTTATTCCCGGATGAAATTGAGAAAACACGCCAATTTGCGGTTTCGCGATGCAAAGTCCGGGGCGGAATTAAGAAAATGCGCTAATTCACGGTTTATAGAACTCTTTTCACTGCTAAAATTGACAAAATAAATTGCTCGTTCAATGTAGAATTGAGAAAAATCACTCATTTGCGGCTGGAATTGAGGAAAAGCGCCGATTCACGGCTAAAATTGAGAAATGTAGCTCATTCACGCAGGTAAAATTGAGAGAAGGCGCTAGTTCGTGGTTTCTCAAACATCAGTAAACATTGCGAGCAAGAGCTAATTGACCGTTTTATATATGGCAAGTTTGCGGGTGAAATTGAGAAAGAGCGTGACTTAGCGCATACATTTTTGAAAAAAGTGCTTATTCACGCCTAAAATTACGGAAAATTGTACGTTCGCCCGTGAAATTGATGAAAATACCCATTTCAAGGTTTCGCAATGCCACGTCCGGGTCAAAATTAATGAAATTCGCTCTCATGCGGGTTATGAGAACCTTTTCACTGCTAAAATTTGACGGGAGAAAGAATTGCTCACGGCAGCATTAGGAAAAAGCACTAATTTGCGGCAAGAATTCAGGGAAAACGAATTGGCGAAATTGTCACCGTTTGTTGTTTATTGGTGGAATTCTCGTGGCTAAAATTGAGAAATAGCGTTCATCCACATGTTAAATTGAGGAAAAACAGTTTTTTTTTGTTTTTTTTTTGCGGCTGAAATTGACAGAACGCACCAATTTGCAGTTAGGCGATGCCCAGTACTAGCCGTAATTGAAATAGTAAATCAAAAATGCGTTATTTCACGGTTTTCTTGAGACCTTTTCACGGCTAAACACGGGTAAATACGATTTGAGCTAGCGAAAAACACACGAAAATTGCGCGTCGAACCTGTGAAAATGGGATTTTAGTGTGAAAAATCGGTTTCCAAGCTAAGCCGACCCTTGAAATGGGTTTGTCAGCAACAAACATCGGCGAATTTTTGATTTTTGGTGAAACCGATAAGCGAAAATGTGTTGTTTTTTTTTTGAGTTAGAAAAATCCGCAAAATTGGTTTAATGGAGACGAATACAAGAAAGCCAGATCAGGGATTTTGGGGGGGTGGGCAGCTGCCCCATGAAATCTGCGCTTTTGATTCTAGGGGAGGGCAACTGCCCACCCCTGCCCCCCGCTGGCTACGCCCATGATTCCCGGCTAAAATCAAGATTGAGGCGTGTTTCCTCGGCCCCTTCCCAGTCAACCCTCGCCTAAGCTTCGTACATAAATGGCTCCATTTCTGCACCAATATTCGATTTCAAAGTCGTTTTTCAATCTTCAGTGACGTTAGATCTTGCTTTTAGCGCATTCCATTCAAAAAACACACTATTGGTCTCTTTCAAATTTCATTTCTAAAATAACCCCAAAACACTTTGGAATTCGAAGTGTTTTAAGGTAATTTCAGGAAGGAAATTTAAAAAGCATGATCTAACGTCACTGCATGTAGGACTTCTTGAAGATTAAGATTAGACTTTGAAATCGAATATTGTTGCAGAAATGGAGCCAAAATTTGTGTGCAAAGTTTCGGGGGGGGGGGGTTACTGGGAAGGGGTCGAGGAACCCACCTGAAACCCCGCCTTAAGCGCTTACTCCCAGCTAAAATAACAAATAAAAACGCTAATTCGCGGATCAAGTAGACAGTTTTTAATTTGTAGTTAATAATTTATTTGTTTTTAAATTTTTCGATTGATTTTTTACGGTTGAAAATGGCTGCAGTCAGCCGAAACCGGTAACAATAAATTATTTTACGCGACGAGAACATCCCATATTTCTCCTGATTCCAATGTTTCCGCGTATAGCGCTGCACTTGAAAAACTGTGATGAGGAATTCCATTAAAAAAATGTCAAAATCTCCCTTCTCATTTACTCTTAAGCTTGAACTGGCAATCATGGGAAGGCTGGTTTGGCTGAGGGAGGGGGACATTTTCAACAAGCTACGCCACTGATTCCACACGATAGAAGTGAGGTGCTCCAAGTCTCACCACCCCTTGTTCTTTGGTATGTTTGGGGCGTTAATGCGTGTTCTATGTCGTCAAGTGTGGAGCTTGGCCTTCTGCATCAATGCCACGAGGATAGCCGGATACCCCCCCCCCCCTCGTAAGACATCTGTTTACGGTATTTGATGGTTAACAATCCGTTTTTGGGTCAGTGATGAATTTTCTGTAAAATCCTTCTATACATTATAGGAGGCTGGGATTTTACCTCCCTTCAAACAAATTAAATAATAGTAATAAATAAATTAACTGCATTATGACTCCCAAGAAATAAGCTGATTCTCACATTGCCGGCAGTGCTGTTATAGGCATTATGCACAATGCCTGCTCAGCGTTAGGTAATGTGCACAATGCCTAGGCAAAGTGGGAAATATTTCTTCTTTCACCTTCTTTTCCCACATTGCCTGATTTCATCAGGCATTGTCAACAATGCCTAGGCATTTTCCACAATGCCTGGATTTCCCACTTTGCCGGTAACATATATTTATTACTTGAAAAAGCGAAAAAGAGTGGCATTTAATTTTCGTGCATCGACCAACAATAGGAAAAACATGCCCATTTTGTAAGCTTTCAATTGGTCTAAACAAAATTAAAATCGGTTGGGTTTTCACTGAGATATCATACAAAACGTTTGGGAAAACAGTGAAAAACGTCAAAATGAGCCGTATTGAACCTACTAGGAAAACATCATGGAAACAATATTTTCGCCGTCTCGGTAATCGCAAGGTCCTTGGAAAGGAATGTATTACCGAAAATCAATGTTAGTTTGCCATCATCGTGACCCCCCCCCCTTCCTGAAATTAACCCTAGAAAATAACCGTTTAAAATGTATTTGTCAGTTTCTCTCTTAACATCGACAGGGGCCATTGACGTTTCCTCCTGGAACACCCTGTATAGGTAAGAAGTGTTTGAGAAAAAAAAAGTAAATTCTGAAACCCACGGCACAACTTTTGGCAGCCCGAAAACCACGATTTTTCGGCACTTTTTTAGTTTCTTCCAAATATCGCTAAAACCATCGGCTTTAGAGGAAATTCTCCCTTACATCACAGGTAGGGCATTAAATTTCCTACATCTTTTGCATTCAATGTATTTTTCTACTACCAATTTGGAGGCCACTACTGCCTCTCGGACCATTTTTTCTGTAATAGTTGAAAGTCTTAAAATCGCAAGTTTCCAAACAAAATATGTTCGGTGAGCTTCATTTCTTGTCGTCAACATTCATCTCCCGGTCACTACCAAATTTTCAAGCCCCCTCCCCCCTACTTGTATGCAAATTTCAAAATCACTTTTTTTCGGCCAAGCTAAAATCTTGGCAAGTCGGGTCCTCGACGTTATCACTATTCGACATACGAGTCGAGGGTATCCATGACGCTTGCTAGCTAGTCTTCGCCAAAACCGATGTCGAAAAGTCGAAAAAGTCTTCAGTGGCTTTTCATGCAAGATGGAAAAATAAATTGCCGGATTGCGGAGTTGGTGAGCTAGGAAGGAGGATCGATTGAGTGAGAATTTATTAGTATTTGTGTACGTTAACGTTCCGTGGATGCCCCCAGCTGTCCTCGAACGCTCAACGCCTTAAGCTACGCCTTGACGCTTTAAGAAATTAAGAATTTCCATTGGACTCTGTTGGAAATTCCTGAGCTTCATTTAACCCTCCTTTTTCAGTACCTCCACCCGCTATACACTCCCACTCCCAACCCTTCGACGATCGAGTGAAAACGGGTTTAATGGTAAACAGCAAACTGAATTACAATTGTTGTTCTGTGAAATAAAGCGAATCATTCCTATGCACGCCGTTAAAAACTCCAGCCAAAAGCTCTTCTTTCAAATCTTCGGTTTCGGCGAACACTTGCAAGCAAGCGTCATGGCAAACCCTCGACTCGTGTGTCGAGTAATGACAACGTCGAGGACCCGACTTTCCGAGGTTTCAGCTTGGCCGAAAAAAAGTGAGTTTGAAATTTCCAAACAAGTAGAGAGGAGAGGGCTTGAAAATTTGGTAGTGACTTGGGAACATATTTTGCTCGGAATCAGGCGATTTTAAGACTTTCAACTATTACAGGAAAATAGTTCGATAGGCTGTAGCGGCCTCCATATTGGCCGTAGGAAAGTACCTTGAATGCAAAAGTTGTAGAAAATTTAATGCCCTACCTGTGTTGTAAAGGAGAATCTCCTTTGGTCCGATGGTTTTAGCGATATTTAGAAAGAACTAAAAAAAGTGCCGAAAAATAGTGGTTTTCGGGCTGCCAAAAGTTGTGCCGAGGGGTTTAGAATTTATATTTTTTTTTCTTAAACACTCCTTGCCTATACATATAAACATGAAAAAATAAAAGTATACTGACCTTTTGCAAGGTAAAATTCTAATTTGACTGGATCCGCAGCTGAAAACGAAAAACCCCACTTAATTTTCGGCTAGAAATTTAAAAAGCACTATTTCGCGGCCATAATTGTGAAAAAACGCAAATTCACTGCTAAGGTTGACCAAAACCGAACATTCGCAGCTTAAATAATTAGAAAAAAAAGAACAATTCGCGGATCAATTTCAGAAAATCCGCTAATTCACGGAGGCTCAAATTGAGGAAAAGACTTGATTTGTATACTGAAACTGGGAAACTCCATTTATTCCCAGTTAAAATGGATATTTAAACGCTTATTTCCATCTAAAATGGAGAAAAACGGTAATAGCACCCCGCACCACCCACCAACGTGAAGTGACTCTGCGGGTCCGCTCCTAGAGTCACTTCATCATCTACAGGCCAATGTTTTTTGTTCGAATAGCCTCAAGATCTGAATTTCGAGAGCCTTTCCGAATAGAATTTTGAGAGTACCAAACTCGGAGTTTTTTGTTTTTGGAAGCTCAGAGGCGGCCCAAGGCAGGAAGTCCAGGACTACGTGAATTTGCCAAAATTATGTACAAACCCGAATTTTTCTATTTAAAAAGGCGATTACCGGTGGATGGGGGGGAGGTGCTTAGCCATTTTTAAGGTCAGTCGACATTCACGACTTGACTCTAATTACCCCGAAACTACCGGACGGAGACTAATTATTATTGCTCTTTCATTCAGTTGCACCTACACGTTTACTATTCAATTTTCAGACTGAAACATAAAAGTCGTCACATCGAGACGAAGAGGACACGCATGACGCTTTTTTGTCACAACCCCCCCCCCCTACCCACCCAACTCACCACTCAAGCTTCGCTTGTGGGAAATGTGTGAATTTTTAATAATGGAATTCGAGAAGGGGTGCCCCCCGAACCATTTTAACCCCGTTCACCCCTTGTTTAGCCAGCTCTCACTCTTTTAATAATTGCCTTCCTCCCACTATGGTTACCCATCATGTGCCATATGGCTTTTATCATAATCGATAATACCAGCTATAACGCTACACCTTTGACATTTTTTTTAGTTGATGATAGCTAGTGGAGGGAGTACCTTTTAAATTACCCCCTTTTTAATGCGGACAAAGGTAATAAAAAGGAATATAAACAATCATTTAAACCAGCCCCTGGCTTCTTCAACACAACCCAAAAGATCCTTTTGAATGGGAAACTATCAGCAAGGGGATAAAGCGTCCGATTGTAATGACGAAAAGTACTCGCACCCCCCCCCACCCTACCTCCACCCGCTATACACTCCCACTCCCAACCCTTCGACGATCGAGTGAAAACGGGTTTAATGGTAAACAGCAAACTGAATTACAATTGTTGTTCTGTGAAATAAAGCGAATCATTCCTATGCACGCCGTTAAAAACTCCAGCCAAAAGCTCTTCTTTCAAATCTTCGGTTTCGGCGAACACTTGCAAGCAAGCGTCATGGCAAACCCTCGACTCGTGTGTCGAGTAATGACAACGTCGAGGACCCGACTTTCCGAGGTTTCAGCTTGGCCGAAAAAAAGTTTGAAATTTCCAAACAAGTAGAGAGGAGAGGGCTTGAAAATTTGGTAGTGACTTGGGACATATTTTGCTCGGAATCAGGCGATTTTAAGACTTTCAACTATTATAGGAAAATAGTTCGATAGGCTGTAGCGGCCTCCATATTGGCCGTAGGAAAGTACCTTGAATGCAAAAGTTGTAGAAAATTTAATGCCCTACCTGCGTTGTAAAGGAGAATCTCCTTTGGTCCGATGGTTTTAGCGATATTTAGAAAGAACTAAAAAAAGTGCCGAAAAATAGTGGTTTTCGGGCTGCCAAAAGTTGTGCCGAGGGTTTTAGAATTTATATTTTTTTTTTTAAACACTCCTTGCCTATACATATAAACATGAAAAAATAAAAGTATACTGGACCTTTTGCAAGGTAAAATTCTAATTTGACTGGATCCGCAGCTGAAAACGAAAAACCCCACTTAATTTTCGGCTAGAAATTTAAAATAATTGAGAAAAAACGCAAATTTACTGCTAAGGTTGACCAAAACCGAACATTCGCAGCTTAAACAATTGGAAAAAAAAGAACAATTCGCGGATCAATTTCAGAAAATCCGCTAATTCACGGAGGCTCAAATTGAGGAAAAGACTTGATTTGTATACTGAAACTGGGAAACTCCATTTATTCCCAGTTAAAATGGATATTTAAAGCGCTTATTTCCATCTAAAATGGAGAAAAACGGTAATGGCACCCCCCCCCCCCCACGAGAAGTGACTCTGCGGGTCCGCTCCTAGAGTCACTTCATCATCTACAGGCCAATGTTTTTTGTTCGAATAGCCTCAAGATCTGAATTTCGAGAGCCTTTCCGAATAGAATTTTGAGAGTACCAAACTCGGAGTTTTTTGTTTTTGGAAGCTCAGAGGCGGCACAAGGCAGGAAGTCCAGGACTACGTGAATTTGCCAAAATTATGTACAAACCCGAATTTTTCTATTTAAAAAGGCGATTACTGGTGGATGGGGGGGGGGTGCTTAGCCATTTTTAAGGTCAGTCGACATTCACGACTTGACTCTAATTACCCCGAAACTATCGGACGGAGACTAATTATTATTGCTCTTTCATTCAGTTGCACCTACACGTCAGACTGAAACATAAAAGTCGTCACATCGAGACGAAGAGGACACACATGACGCTTTTTTGTCACAACCCCCCCCCCCTACCCTCCCAACTCACCACTCAAGCTTCGCTTGTGGGAAATGTGTGAATTTTTAATAATGGAATTCGAGAAGGGGTGCCCCCCGAACCATTTTAACCCCGTTCACCCCTTGTTTAGCCAGCTCTCACTCTTTTAATAATTGCCTTCCTCCCACTATGGTTACCCATCATGTGCCATATGGCTTTTATCATAATCGATAATACCAGCTATAACGCTACACCTTTGACATTTTTTTTAGTTGATGATAGCTAGTGGAGGGAGTACCTTTTAAATTACCCCCTTTTTAATGCGGACAAAGGTAATAAAAAGAAGTATAAACAATCATTTAAACCAGCCCCTGGCTTCTTCAACACAACCCAAAAGATCCTTTTGAATGGGAAACTATCAGCAAGGGGATAAAGCGTCCGATTGTAATGACGAAAAGTACTCGCACCCCCCCCCCCCAATCATCCCGTGTGGGTGGTGTTTCTCTTGGAGTACCTTTATGAAAGCACCGGAAGTACCTGATGTGTATTCTATACCGTCTCTCACAAAGACACTTGTGCTTGTCTGTTTTCACTCACAATGAGTCGAGCTCTAATTATTGTTATTTCAATTACGGATTTGCATTGGGTTTGTGTGTGTGTGGTTGTGTGAGGGGGATGCATACCGCGATGAGTAAATTTACGCTAATGAGACCGTCGGCGCTGGTGCCGTATATAGGAGTGTGCGGCGCGGCGGCCTTAAAAAGATAAAAGAGATCTTCCGCTTGGTCAAGATATAATGATGGGGATGAGAAAGGGTTAAAATGTTTAAAATTGTTTTAATAACCATTTGGTTGAAATCTATGTAGAGCTTTGCTT
Source organism: Corythucha ciliata (assembly GCA_038030265.1). Classification (NCBI taxonomy): domain Eukaryota; kingdom Metazoa; phylum Arthropoda; class Insecta; order Hemiptera; family Tingidae; genus Corythucha; species Corythucha ciliata. The sequence goes on from CM075939.1 coordinate 3,682,501, forward strand.
ATAATTGACTGTTCTCTGTCCATTTTTTTTTTTTTTTCCTCCTTGTTTTTAACGATGTATTTCCGGGATGGACCGTGAAAAAAAAGAGGGTGGTGCGATATGGGAAACTGATGGATAGATTTTAATGTGTGGGAACTTTTCAAGTGGGGACAGGTGACCCTCATATAGACAGGGTGGATGAGAGCTGTTCAAAAGCGACAGTTGTGAACGAAATTATATTGATGTGGTACTCTTCAGGAGGATCCTAAACACGACACCACCTCCCGCACCGATCGTAACAGGGTAGAACTCTCACGGTCTCGACTGGACCATAGTTTATAGCGTGTCCCTGATCGATGGGAATTCTTTTTCGCAGGAAACAAAAAGCGAATTAATTGCTCGACAGTTGTTACAAAACAGGGAAATCATCATAGTGCGCCCTAAATTGTGCCTATCAAAGCTTTCTCAAGCTATACGCCCAAAGCTGTTGAAATTCCTATAAGCGTTGGGCTTACGACTCTGAAACTAGAGAAACTGATCTGGCGTTTCCATACACCCTGAGCACTATAGTACAGGACGAATTTTTACTAATTAGGACATTTATACATATGCTTATTTCTTCGAGATATGTAATTGTGTCCGTTTCAATTATATAGTTGTGAGCTTGGACATTCTGATCAATGACTGCCTCTAAATTAAACAAACTGTCAACCGCTCACTAATAACGTTCAGTACCGTCTTCAGGATGAACTTACGGTAATTTGCCAAATTTTAATAAAAAGTAATACCAAGAAAATGCAGCGGAATGGTAAAAATTGGGACATAAATAATGGAAATACTCACTGGATGTGCCGTGCATCTTGTTCAGAGCCAACTCCATGACAAGACAAAACGTTCCTCGCACGTCAAACCCGTATAACGTAACTATAAATTGAAAACTCCCGATTTTTCCTCGATGAAGTCGAAAAATCAACCCCCTTCGTTATAGTGCCTACAAAAGCATTTGAACGAATTACCGGACTGACTTCGTTCTGTCAAATCATTTTCGGAGGAAAAGGGGGTGCGTCTCCGTCCATAAAACTCGGTGGGGAGGATACCTTTTTTTTTTTTTTTTTTTTTGCCACCCGAATAATGTGACCCAAGAAGCCAAGGAAGGGTGTAAATCCCTGAGGGAGAGGGGTTGCTAAAGAGCTTCAATGATTGGTCGGCCCTTATGGGAAGAAGCGCCGCCCTTCCCCACTCTTTTATTTGATGTGTCTCTATTTCCCTTCATTGTACAAACAAACCATAAAGGGGCGGTTGAAAAATAGGGGTATATATCCTTTACGCTTCGGTTGATATATTAAAATCTCCTACTCCCCCCCCCCCACTCAAACTACTAAAATTTGACCGCTGAAAACAAAAAAATTACAATTTTAAAATTTTGTTTTCATATTTCAAGACTTTAAAAAACATCACTCTAATGAGCTGTCCACACCATGAGTAGCTTTCTGAAAAGCACCCTCAGGTATAACGTCGGCATTTCAGAGACTTTAAGACTTCAATGTTGTGTGTTCATACACGGGTGCAGACCAGTCCCCTTCACCTTGTTTTCAACTAATTGCCTCCTTTTTACCTTTTAAGAGAAGGAGCATTGTGGCTTTTCTGGCTTATTGACAAGGGAAGATTATCTTTCAAAAAAATCAAACCCCATGGAGGGGTGAGGATGGGGTAAAATTCAAAAAGAGGTGCCGCTGATCCATTTGCTACTCTGGAATAAGACACCTTCTTCAGACATTTACCGGCTGGGATGCAGACTGAGCCTTTTTGCCCAGGTATAGTAAATATGAACAACTCGTCAGTTCAAAAAAATATTCATTCGAATTTGTAGAATGAATTAAAAAAAAAGTTAATACCTCCGATGAATGGAGAGATTTAAAAAGTAACTACAAAATGAGGGTCGTTCAATGTTCCAAGGTTGTGTTTCGTCACCTTACCAGACCACCTATTGATATCACCCATGTAACTCGTTGTTCGAAAAAGGGGATGCTTACCCCCTTTTTTTTTCCATTGTATATTGTTCCTCCTTCAACGCTCTCGATGAGTTTACCACCCCAAGCCATTATATGTTTCACTTACAAGAAAAAACAATAAGTTTTTATGAAATGAATCGACTTCTTTCAAGTTTGTACCTTTTCTGTATCGGTTTAATGTGAAACTGCGCCTTTCCACCCTTCCTATTCCTGTGAAGCCACTCAACAAGGTCTGTATAGACACTGATTCGACGGTTGGAAATTGAAACTGTAATAACGTGACTTTTTTGTTTTTCAAGTGCTAACAAACCATTAACCTCCCCTTGCACCAACCCAATCGCGTCAAAAAAAAAATAAGAAAATTATTGTTGTCACTCACATCCATTGCTTCATGACTTAGGTTCCGGCTGATAGCGAAGCGAAGAAAACGTGAGAGATTTGATGGTGCGTCAAAAAGTCCTCGAGACAGCCTCTTATGCGCTCGGGTAATTGAGTCGAAAGCTATAAATCCTTGCGGGCCGTAATGTCGCTACACGGTGCTCGTAGCACCGGTGCGCGCATTCAGTGATCTTGCGGTTCGTGCGGCGAAATCCAAAACGGGCCAAATCCTCAAATATGGGGGGGGGGGGGTTGAATGTTGAATGGTCCAAATCTGTGAAATTTGAACTTTGGGCGAGACAAACTTCAAACTGTGGCATAGCGGCGAAATTTGTTCCCTGAAAGAGACAAACCGTGAATTGATTGATCATCAAAATTTAGGTTTTATGAACAGGCCAAATCCACAAGAGTTTGGTTTATAGGAGGACAACTCTATAATGGGGAACTTGCATAGGGTGACCAGGCGTCCTACGTTCCGCGGACATGTCCTACTTTTCAGAGCGTCCAAGGACGTCCGGGCTCATTTTTCAGGTGTCAGGGGAGGGGTCAGAATAAATTGTCCTCTTTTTGTCCTACTTTCTGGCTTCAACATGTGACGTCTATAGTCACATCTTTCACAGTCAAGCTGAGGGGCTCAGCATCATGACACTTACCCCACAATCAGAACATTCGACCCTAAAAACAGACAATTTGGATAATCACTCGCGTTTGGAACTTTACAATTCAAATTTGGTTATTTTAACTCCACCAACCTTATTTCACCGATTTTTGTTCTTTCAAAACAAAATTTTGCGAATTCTTATCGTTCAAATCCCAATTTCGCGGGATTTTCTATATTAAACTTCGTTGGTTTAGCTCTTTCAAAAATCAGTTTTGTGGACTTTCCCTCATTCAAACCCAAATTTTGTGGACAGGGCTCCTATAAAACCATTTCGGATAGCTCTTTATAAAAATCAGCCCCAAAGGTTATGGCTCGACAAAATTACTTGGCAACATAATGAACGACGAAAAAACAAATTTTGTGATTTCGGCTTTTTCAAACCCCATTTTCGTTTTTCGATAACCAAATGTTTCAAATTTGGAACCTTGAAAACCAAATTTCATGGATTTTTGTAAAATCCTATACCAACTTTGTGGATTTTTAAGCTTTTAAAAACTGAAATTTGTGAGTTTTTCTCTTTGATAAACAATTTTTGTGTAGTTTCGCTCATTCAAAACCTCCTTTTGTGGGCAGGGCACCTATAAAACCCAATTTCGGGAACTTTGCGTCCTTTATAACCCAATTTTCGTTAATATTCGCCCGATAAAAAATTAAATTCCGTCCCTTTAGTTATTTCTAAAATTAGTTTCGCAGGTTCAGTTAATTCAAATGGCTAATTAGGTGGAAAACGAACGATAGAAAAACAAATTTTGCAATTTTGGCGTTTTCAACCTCCAATTTATCTATTCCATAACAAAAATGTTACAAATTTGGAATCTTAAAAATCCAATTCAACAGATTTTTGTTATTTTCTACCTTTTAAAAACCAAATTTCTCGGGGTTCGCTCCTACTAAAATCGAATAAAATTAGTTGGCTAGTTCAAAAAATTAATTTGGCACTTTCAAAAACCAAATTTCCGAATTTGGTTTATTCGAACCCCAAATTTCGTCATTTTGGCCCCTACTCAACTTTGGCGGGCTTTCACTCTTTCAAAATATGATTTTGCGGATTTAGTTCATTCAAACCAGTGAACAAATATGTCAGCATTAAACTGATCAACGATTAGTCGTTAACCTGTCTTCAGGCGTCCTACTATTGTGCCCTACTTGGGCACAATAGTTGGGGTTGGGGTTGGGGTTGGGGAAAAAACATCTGTTTGGACGCCCACTTAGCGAAATTCAAGTTTAAGGCCCGGTGCACACTTGCGTTTTTTTAAGCTGCGGTGCCGCCGCGGTGCGGTAGATTTAAGTGCGGTAGATTTGCGGCACATTTTGCCAAGCAACATCAATACATAGCATTGAAAAATGCAACAGAGGCCTCTTTTAACACACGAAGTGTGAAGCTCTGATGGAACTTTGTACCTTTTAAACCACTTTTGACCCGAACAAAGGTCCTAATCACTCACTAATTGACAATATTATAAGGACTAATACATCCCAAGATATGTAGCTTTGGCTATACCAACGCCATTTCATTTCTAAAAAGTGTAAAGAGCTTCAATCGAGTGGATATACATTTTGAAATTCGAGTTCCCCCCAACTACTTATTTGAAAGCGGTGCCGCGACTGTGTGCATTGCTTCATAGCAACCCAGAGCCAGAGCGGTGCCGCCGCCGCGCCTCAGCTTGGAAAAACGCAAGTGTGCACTGGGCCTAAGAAATGTCTATGAATACGGGCCTTAATTCACAGCAGATAGTTAGCGAATTAATTATAAATTCTTTTCAGTTTTGTCCGAGAACTAGGATATTGTCCCAATTTTACCGGATAATTAGAGCTTTTTCCAATTTCACTAGCGAATTAGTGATTTTTTCAATTTTAACAGTTATTTATAACAATTTTCTCAATTTTTCTCGAGGATTAGCGTTTGTAGTACCAATGTTAACTGCTAATTAGCAATTCTTCTAAATTTCAGTCTTTAATTGGCGCTTTTCGCAAAATTAGCTACGAATTAGCGGCTTTTCTCTATTATCATCCGCGAATGGGCTTGTCAATTTTGCCATTTTTTCTCAATTTAACCCCGATTTGGTCTTGTTTTGTTTCTTTGATGTTTTTTTTTTTTTTTTAGCCGCGATTTTTCCTCTACTTTTTTAGTCTTGAACAGTGAACTAGCGGCTTTTTTGACTTGCCTTTTTGGTGCAATTGCAAAAAAGCATAAACTGGGGCACGTATTAATTTTACCAAAGAGCAGCAAATTAACGTTTTTTTCTTACTTTAGCCGTAGAGTGGCATATCTATACACCGCGAATCAGCGATTTTTTCTCAATTTTGGTCTAGAAGTTCTACCGATATACCGTGAATAAACGCTTTTTCAGAGTTTTAGTTACAAATATTAGCGCTTTGTCAAACATTTTTGCTGCGAACTTGCCCCAAGAACAGCATAATGATGCGCTTTCTCATCTAATATCCGCTTAAGGACCTGAAACAAAAAACTGGGGACCAGCGTATTTCCTCCATTTTAGCCACGAAGTTACCCGCAGAAAGCACGATTTCTCTCAATTTGAGGCTTTGAGTGCTTTTGTGGGCTAAATCGAATATTCAGCAACACCCAATCCGACCTTTTCAGCTGAAGCTTTTCAGTGGCACCCTCTGGTAGATGGCCAGGGGCGGTCCCCGCCCGTACGCAACTGATTCACGGAAAGAAGTGACAAAAAGCGCTAAATTACGGCTGAAATTAAGAAAAATACTTCGCGGCTAAAGTTTCTTGAAGCTTCCGCGGATAACGTCTTGAAAGAGCGCTAATTAGAAGCTAGACGATAAAAGGCAAGTTCATGGCTCAAACTGAGAAAAAGCGCTAATTCATAGCTAAAACCGAAAAAATCGCTAACCTAATTCGCAGCTAAAATTAAGAAAAAGTGCTAATTCATGGATGAAATTGGGAAAATTCGATCATTAGCGGCTAAAAGCACGAAAAATACGAATTCACTGCAAAAAAAAAAAAATCAGAAAAATCGCTAATTTACAGCTAATATGAGAAAAAATCCCTACTCCGTAGCTCGAGAAAAATCGCTAATTCGCCAATCCGATAAAATTGAGAAGAAGCGGTGAAGTGAGGAGAACACGCTAATTCGCGGTTTAATTGAGAAAATGTCAATTGGCGGCTTCGGCGTCAACTGGCGTATAACTTCGGGCTAGAAAGTGAACAAAAGTGCTAATCCGCGGCCAAATTCAGAAAAAACGTTAGGCAATTTGCGGCGAAAATTGGGAAACAACTCTAATTCGTGTCCGAAATGTAGAAGAATCTATAATTAGCGGCTAAAATAAAGAAAAATGGCTAATTTGGGGGTTAATTTGTGAAAATTTGCTCAACGCCTGAAAATCGAGAAAATGTCAAGCCACGGTTTCCGGAGGCAACTTTATGGCCGATGGGGAACTTGCATGAATCTCAGATTGGGGAGAAAAGCAGGCCGGTCATTTGACCCGTGAACTAAAGGATAACAACGGAAGTTGTAACCCGATTTGTGCGTTTTGTGATTTCTAAAAAAGGTGCAAAGTTCTTCAGAAGGGGATGGATGCGGTGCGAGGGGAAATGACTTCAATGCTTACTTGTGAAGCATTTGAGGGAGCTCTAAAATTTTTTTTGTGCAAATAACACGCAAAATGTCCCCTCAGTAAACGCGTCTAACCCCCTCTTCCCCGCATCATACATTTCAATAAATAAGTTTTGACAGCGACTATTTCGGTCCCCAAGAGTGTCTCAACGGAGGAACTGTGCTTGCAGCCTGCCTCCGCTGACCGACAATTTTCTACCCGAGGTTTTAAATTGATGGTGCCCCAAAGCAATTTTGATGGCTACAGAGTCATTCATTCTGTAGCCTCTGTATGGGGGCGCAAATGATCAGTTTGACCATTTTTAAGAGCGTGAATTGTCAGTTTCGCTATTTCAGGGTACGAATATCGTCAGTTTAGACATTTTTGACGCTCGAAAATGGTCGATTTTTGTCAGTTTCAGGACAGGAAGCATCTTTTTTTTAGGTTTTTTTCAAATTGCGAATCGTCAGTTTAACCATTTATAGGCCGCGTAGAGTCAGCTTTACGAATTTCAGGGCGAGAATAGCCACAATTTGGCCATTTTCATGACGCAAACTGTCAGTATATGGTCATTTCTATGGCATGAATAGTCAGTTTGATTATTTTTGAGTATTTTCAGGGAGGGAGGGGGAGGTTTTAGCCAATTTCAAGGCTCGAATTGCCTTTTTAGATATTTTAGAGCGCCCAGAGTCAGTTTTGCCATTTATAGGGCGCGAATAGTGCGTCATGCCGAAGCGCGCAAATGCTCAGTTTGACCATTCTTGGCACGTCAATGGTCGATTTGGCAATTTTCAGGGAAGGAATCATCCGTTTAGGCATTTTCAGGGCGTGAATCTTCAGTTCGGCCATTTTTAGGGCGCATATAGAGTGAGTTTGGCCCAATTTAGAGTAGGAGGAGTGAGGGGTAGAAAAAGGTATTCATGGCGCATGTTTTGGGAATAGTGGGGTCCTTTTTGTTTCTGTCGTTTATTAATTCCATGTAGTAATTGATGATGTTGTCGTTTAGCCAGTTGCGATTTTTTAGTGTCAGGAAGTCATCCCTAGTAAGTAACATATTGAATCCGGTTTTCATCGTTTCATTTTTGGGAAGGTTTTCATTTAGGGCTTGATCCAATTTTTTTTGTAGTTCTAGTCGGGTTGTTTTCCGAGGTCCTTTGATGTTTGATACGTGCATTTTTGGACGGGTGTTACGATGCTGTGGTATAATAAGAGCTTAGTTTTTAGTTTTTCGTCCATGGTTTTTTCGTTTAATTTGCGCTAATCGAGAACGATCCGGAACTTCTTTTTACCAGAAGCGTCACCTTACTTTGGGACGATCCATAAGGGCGCGTTGTACGGAGAGTGTGAGGGCTGGATGATTTCGTCTTCGAGTAACTTCTTGATTTGCGTTTTCACCTCATTTTTAAACACTTCGGGATATCTACATGATTTAGTATAGACCGGTATTTCATCTTTCGTGCGTATTATATGCGTTATCTCCGTTGTGGCCCCTAATTTTTCGTTTTCGTCGTAGAGGATATCAGCGTATTCTCTCATGAGTTTGACTATTTCAGTTTTTTCTTCTTGATTAAGGTGGTCTAATCATATCTTCTCCATTAAATCATCGAAACTATTTTTTATATTATCTCTCGTATTTATAGGTTCATAGAACTCGTCCTGCTCAATGCAGAATCATCGGCCTCATTGAGACCTCTTTATTTTTATTTCGCTATCTTGTTTCCCGGTGTTGATAGCAAGGCAGTATGCCTTGTGCTCTTGAACGTTCCCTATACACTCGGGTATTTCAATGTTTCCAGCTTTCGTGTGACGTATTATTGCTTCTCCATTTTTTATAGAATTAATGTGAAGTTCGATTTGTCTGGCCGTTCGGCTCTTAATCGGGTTACCGACTTCTTTTTGGGGAATAGTGTACATTTTTAGCGGAATATCACTTTTTCCTATACCTTGAGTTTATTATTGCCCAAATTTAATGTGACTTTTAATTTTTACTTCCATGTTCCCTACGGGAATGGAAGTGTGTGTGATGTTCGTGAAAAAAATCGAGTCCGAGCTGACATCACATTCATAATGTACAACCTCAGAAAAGTTGAAAAAAGTGGTTTTCGGCATGCCGTCGGTCTGTCGGTCTGCCACTTTTTTTTTCGACAAATTGCACGAAAATGAAAATCTGGCTATTTCTTAATATGAGAAGCACAAATCTGGCCTTTGTCATTTATCGGACATGTTCTCCCCGTACCGAAATGTCGTTTTTGGATATAACTTCAGAACAAGTGATTCCATAATTTTTTTATATATTTTTTTCGGATTCCTCGTGAAATTTCCTTGCAAATTGACCACAATATAGCCGAAAAAATGCAAATTTTTGTAGCCAAAATCGTCGTTTTTAGCGCAAAAGGACCAGTAGCACAAAATGACGGTCGAAATTGGAAAAAAAGGCCGCGTGAGCCTCTTTGTATCTTAATTGCAAATATTTGTACCCGAAAACTGAGATTAAGCGGAAATTGTGGGAGGAGTAGGATTTGGCGTGACCACGTCAAAAATTATTTGCCACAGAATTACATAGTAATCGAAATCTAGTGGTTTCTTGGTATGAAAAACGTGAATGTGACCTTTGTTTTGAAGGAAAATCATTTTCCAGGCATGTTCTCCCCGTAGCGGAATAATATTTTCGCGTTATTTCACATGATAACCCGCGAGGTTGCAAAATTTCGTGCTGCTCGGAGTAGTCCGGGACGACAAACGAATAGACCTACTGTAAACTCGTCTCGGCCCTTGACCATTTTTATGCAGGATGTTCCGAATCAAGCACGGACTTTGTGGATGAAAGTAGACCTTATTTGCAATCGAAAATGCCAATACATCAGATCCCGAAACTCAATTGTTTCTGAGATATGATTTTCCAAACGTTTTAAATTGCATAATATGCAATTTAACTAAGAAAAGAGATATATTATATCTCTTTTCTTAGTCTAGTGCGACTTGTCGCTTCCAAACGAACACCTGGGAGGTCGGGCACTTCTTTTCATTGATGAGTCAAAGGCAAATGGCTTATATGGGGGCGGCAAACCAAGAATCGTACTTTTTTTACATTTTTTGGAAAATCAATTAATTATGAAAATAAATTATTGTTTGATGCTTTGGGACGTTTTTTCATGGGTGATTGGTGGGTTTTATTTTGAAAAATAAAACGTTGACAGATCATGAAGAAAACTAAGGTACATTTCTGTTATTTAGGCCCTTATAACTTAAAATAATGATTATTCTCTTCAAAATCGCTTGTTTTGACCTGAAAAATTTGAACAAGTTTTGTGATTTGTTTTTAGACAAACGGGGACTGACTTAAAAAAAAAAAAAAATCCCTGATTTGCACGACTTAGAGCCGCATTTGAGGCCACATAAAATAGTTCATATCCACCGCAAATTGCTAATCCTGACAGAAAATAGTGTGCTATTTCCGAATCCATCACCAAAAAGTTGCAAAAATGCAAATTGAAAGCAATTTTCTCGCAGTTAGTTGAAAAAATTGATGTAAGTAAGCCATGAAAAAGCGTTTGAAAAATCATATCTCGAAGGGTTTTGATTTTCGGACCATGGTGTAGGTACATAGTGTTTTTGGTCGCAAATGATGTCTATTTTCACCAATTTTTTTTGTCACACTTATCTCCTTCCACCCTGTATAATTACTATTTTTAATTTCAATTTTAGAGAAATGTGCTGCAGTAACTTAAAAAAATATGTATTAGACCACGTTCATAAGTTCTTCATGTGCCAAGCGCCTGTGGAGTCTATGCGCAACCAAACCAATTTATTCCCTAGTAAAATAAAGCATTTTCATAGGTTTCACAGGCTCCACACTTCCACAGACTGAAACTTCCACAGACGCACGTCAATGGGTTGACAGACAATTTGTAAACGGGGCCTTATTACAACCAGGAAACTTGAACTTACTATACAAAAAATGCCATGTTCTGACAATAATAAGTAGGTAACTAGTTATTCAAATTCGTTCAAGATTCCTGAAATAAATAAATAAACATTTAATTTGTTGCAAAGGTAGCCCCCCCCTTTATCGTTAACCACGGGTGTTCCGGTTTGATGGGTCTACTAACTCGTTACCCTAATCATCCTTACAACACGCAGTGCTACTTCTGTACTTCAACCTGGTGTGCTTTGCAGCATTGATCCTGCGTCTTTCACAGCACTTAGTTTTAATGTTATGATCGTATTGACGAAATGTTCGTTGAAACTGTAACGAAGGGACAAAAACACGATGAGAACAAGTAACGTCAGGAAGAAGAACGCCCAATTTTACAGCTTCTTTTGTGGTGGTGTGGGGGGAATCCGCCCCTTCCACCCAGAATAAGTAGCCTCAGTACGACCCTGATCTTCAAACTATATAATTTCTGCTCTGCAGTTCACAAAGGGCTAAAATAAAGGAACCATGTGAACTGAACTTGAATAAAGTAAAGAACGCAGTGCTATCTTGTGGGATCAAAAATGAGAAATTAATTTGAGACCGCTGATTTAGGGCGGGAGGGGTGGAGTGGTGCAACTTGTAATCCATATGACTTTGCATGCAACCCTCAATATCGTTTCATGAAAGTTGCAATGTAACGTTACTTTTTTGTCATATTTATCGGTTTTCGCAACGTTTTGAAAATGTTCAATGAACAAGGTTCCATTGTCACGATAGTGCAACGTCTTTGAAACGTAACGGATAAGAGTCGGTAATTGATTGAGGGTTGATTATTGATTATGTGCGATGCAGAATTTTGGATTTAAAGTTATGAAAATTTCAGTGTTTAAGGAATGAAGACTGCGGGATTTTTTGTCATCTTGTATTTATAGGTCAGAAGTGTTCGACAAGAAAATAACTCTGAAAATGCTACCTCTTCAGAGGTAAATTTTTGGCAGACCAAAAACCGAACTGTTTTGGCACTTCTTTTAGTTTCTTCTAAATATCCAGAAAATGAGTTACTTTCGCGGAAAATCTTCACTCACAAAACTTGTTGAGCATTAAATTTCCCACAACTTTTGTATGTAAAGTAGTTTTCCACGACTAATATGGAACGGGCTACAGCCTATCGAAATTGTTGTTCTGAAATGGTCGAAGGTCCTAAAATCGCCCTTTTTCGACCCAAGTATACTCATTGTGCTTTACTTTGGACTATTTTGTAACATTTTTTTTGTGATTTTTTGTATAAAAGAACGAAGACGAATGATTGAAGGAGGATTGAAAATTGAGTGACGATTGATGGTTGAAGTCGTTGATGGATAAGGGTCGGTAATTGAAGGTTACTCGGTGTGGGCTGAGGGTTGATTATTGATTAAGTGCGACGAAGTATTTTTTTGGATTTAGGGTTATGGTAATTTTGGTGTTTGAGGAATGAAGACAGCGTGATTGATGATTCAGGGATTGTGTGGAGGACCACACGATACTTCCATGTTCCCGTTTTTGCTGGTTAAAGGGTAACATGGGCGCTCGAGTTTTATTTCGCATTTTTCTACTAACACGCCCATGTTACCCTTTAACCAGCATGAAATCGGAGGGGTCGGAGCACTGAAAAAATTGATACGGCCATGGAAGTTTTCTTGTTTTTTGTTTGTTTTTTTATGCATTATTGATGAACGCCAAAAAAGGGAACATGGAAGTATCGTGTGGTCGTCCACACAATCCCTGAATCATCAATCACGCAGTCTTCATTCCTCAAACACCAAAATTACCATAACGCTAAATCCAAAAAAATTCGTCGTCACACTCAATCAATAATCAACCCTCAGCCCACACCATGGGCGTAGCCAGCGGGGGCAGGGGTGGGCAGTTGCCCCCCCTCCCCTAGAATCAAAAGCGCAGATTTCGTGGGGCAGCTGCCCACCCCCCAAATTCCATCAAAAAGTTAAAATCCGACACATTTTAGTGCATTTCATTCTGAAAAATGCACTATTGGTCTCGTCGTGATGGTGGCAAACATGGGTCATGTCATGTTTTTTTCACGTTTCAGAACCTCTAGAACACGAATTCAGTGGTCTCCGGAATTCATATATATATATATATATTTCTGTATATATATTTATGGCCGTTTCCTTGTTAGCACGATAACTCTCGTAGAAATTAATTTAGCGGAACGCGCTTTGGCACAAAAATCAGTAGTCATAAGACACCGGTCGGTATTGCATTTGGGCCAAATCGGTCAAGGTGGAGGGGGGGAAAATCGGGCTTGAAGTCGTCAAAAAATCACTAAAAATCACCAGTTGATTCTAGAAGCATCATATTCGGTACGTATACTCCATGTTAGACTAGCCTTTGATTCCCATTTTAATTTTTTGAAAAAGTCAAGGGGGAGGGGGTGGTGCCCCCGGGGTGGAAGTAAGTGTGTGGTCTTGTTAGCACGATAACTCTCGTAGAAATTAATTTAGCGGAACGCGCTTTATGTAAAAAATCAGTAGTCATAAGATCCCGGTCGGTATTGCATTTGGGCCAAATCGGTCAAGGTGGAGGGGGGGAAAATAGGGATTGAAATGGTAAAAAAATCACTAAAAATCACCAGTTTATTCTAGAAGCATCATATTCGGTACGTATACTCCATGTTAGACTAGCCTTTGATTCCCATTTTAGTTTTTTGAAAAAGTCAAGGGGGAGGGGGTGGTGCCCCCGTGGTGGAAGTAAGTGTGTGGTCTTGTTAGCACGATAACTCTCGTAGAAATTAATTTAGCGGAACGCGCTTTGGCAAAAAAATCAGTAGTCATAAGACCCCGGTCGGTATTGCATTTGGGCCAAATCGGTCAAGGTGGTGGGGGGGAAAATAGGGCTTGAAATGGTAAAAAAATCACTAAAAATCACCAGTTGATTCTAGAAGCATCATATTCGGTATGATGATTCCATTTTGAAATAGCCTTTGATTCCCATTAAGTTCAGCTTAAACAAACCCGGCAGCAAACAGTACGAGGGAGGGTCAAACATAAACGAAACAAATCATGGTCTCAACATTACTACTTCTGGGACGGCTTAGGGTATCCGTATACAAAATGAAATGCACTCTTTCCGACCGCCAGCTGCCGGAGCGAATTTTTTTTTAATGATTAAAATCCAGTATAAAACTTTCGCCGTCAGAACCAATTCCTCGAATTTCGCTAACTAATACATACACCAATTTCGCTGTTTTATTATTTTTTGTGAAAACCAAATTTCTCAAACTACAAGCTCTGCCTCACTTAGCAACCATCATCTCTGTTTTCGACCACAATACATCACTTTTATTGATATTTCTAGCACACAACAAAAAAAAAACAAAAAACCAACAACATTTTTCCTGATCTGGCTAACATAAACACAAATTTCATGTATTTCGCTCCCTAAAACCAATATTACGGATTTTTCTCAATAAAAAAAAACAACACATTTTCGCTTATCGGGTTCACAAAAAACAAAAATTCACGGATGTCTGTGGCTGACAAATCGATTTCGAGAGTCGGCTTGATTTGGAAACCGATTTTGCTGATTTTTCGCACTAAAATCCCATTTTCGCATGTTCGACACGCAATATCGTGTGTTTTGACTAGCTCAAATCGTGTTTAGCCCGCTGTGCCATCCAGACTTATGGTGGGAGAGGGCATGCCAGCTCTGTTTAACGTCTCAGGTCTAAAATTTAAAGTTTAGCTTCAAAAGTATCACTTTATGTTTATTTTTTGACGGATAGTGGCCGTTTCTGTTCAAATTCAGTCTCTGATGACCGTGAATTGACGCGATTCTAACATGCAGATCCTGTTATAAGCCTGCAAAAAGGCAATGGTGCATCTGATATTTTCACCAGTGAAGTTGCCCACAGGCATGGATCCAGTTTTTCCCAAGAGTAGTTGCAGAGTTTTTTTCCCGATTTTACTCGTGAATGAGCCCTGTTTTTATAGCCTCGAATTGGCGTTTTCGCCAATTCGATGTGGCCATAGGATAGGCTCATAGGAATAGATGAGGCCAGAGCAAATCGTCAGTTTTGCCCATTTTGGGACGTGACTATAGTCAGTTTAGCTTTTTTATGGTGGCGTATTCGTAGGAGTACGCGTATTTTTAGGAAGCGAGTGGCTATGCCAAGTCAATTTTAGAGAAGCAAAAAACACAATTCTCAAGCCCCCTCCCATGAGCAAATCCTGATTCTTCGTCTGTGTTAGCACATAACATCCGGCCGTTCGGGGGTCCCGTGACAGTTCTCGCCTGGGGGACCCGCAATGGCTATATCGCCGAGCCTGTAAGCAGAGGGAAACTTCATCCATTTCAAACCTAATTTCGCATATTTTACTCTTAAAGAAATCAAGTTCACGGGTTTGACCCTTTCCAAACCCAATTTTATAAATATACATATATGAATGTATGTATAGGTGACAGAATAAAATTTCATGGGTTTTACAGATTCACTCAAGGAAATTTCACGGGATTGACACCCTAAAAAGCCAATTTCGTGGGTTTTCATGCACACTTCCTACACCCACCCTAAAGTCCATCAAATGAGTGGGAATTGAAAATGTATAGAAGAGTAGAACCGCAGACGAGCCACGAAGAGTGCCATATATGGCAAACCTTTTTCTTTATGGTCATGAGGATTCGTAGTAGGTATAGACAAAAGTGTCAGCTCGGACTCGATTTTTTTCACGAACACCACACTTCCATTCCCGTAGGGAACATGGAAGTAAAATGGGTGAGAAAAATGAGTGGCCCCCTCCACCTGCCCTCTCTCATTTGTCGGGAAGTTATACCCAACATTGGAGTGGACTTTTAAAAACTATCACCACCACCTGAATCGTTCTAGTGCCGCAGTTCTTGCGGTCCTAGCATTCTGGTCGTGCAAGAATCTCCCCCCCCCCCCACTCCAGCAACTGGCACGTTTTTCGGCCCAAGAATTCCCACAATTGGGGGGCGGGGGGGGGCACCCAGACAGCGAGTCCGCGAGTAGAACCTTCATCCCTTCCCGGGAGTGTATATGGGCAACATTCATGGGCTAGAGCTATAGAGGTTGAAACAGGGCCGAGTTTGGATATTTTCGTTTGACGAATATTATGCAAAAAGTTAGACCACCCTACGCTTAACTAAACAATCCCAAAATCACAGGCCGCGGCACTCAAACTTCAAGTTTACTCGCAGAGTGTGTGAGACCGGCAGTATTTGAATGAATTCTGAGTAAATACATTTTCACAGCGAGTCACCACCGGTTGAGCGGCACAAAAGATAAATCAATGAAAGCCACTATCGACCCTCTAACAAACTACTTTTTTAATCTCACTTGACAAAGATGTGCGGTAAATACTGCGTTTAACCACCCCGATCGTTCTATAAAAACGTCCTATATACCATACGCCTCGTGTATGGTGATAAAAATCTGCTCTGTACCCTTTTGAAATGAAATAATATGGAGATAAAAAAAAAAAATCACTACAAAGGCACAGAGGGAGACCTAATAGATAGCTGGTAAAGTTTTGTTGGCTTTCCCTCTTCGCCTTTATGATAGCCGAATAATAAAAAAAAAGGTGGTATGTGATGGATGGGGGGGGGGGAATCGTACAATTTCCTAGTTCGTCATTCTTTATCGTATTGGTTCTCGAGGGCCGGATGTTCTTGAGAGTGGTTCCCAATCGGGTAAACTGAATTTTTTTTTTTTTTTCATTTTCAAACGACGTCTTCATGTTTGTTCATCCATGGCCCATAAAAAATGAAGCAAGATTCTGGACAATCAGGACGCCAAACTGAAGGAAGTTTTCGTAAACTAGTTTTCAACTTTATAGGGCCAATGCCGAAGACAATAATAAAACCTTGAAAGAGAGCGAGAAAGACTTGCATGAAGAGGAGAGTTAGGGTTCATTGAATTGTGAATCCTTCCTTTAACCCTCGGAGGGCGGTGGTGGGCTTATCTTCACTTCTTTTCACTAAAGATCGAGTCAGTCAAAGTAAAGGAGCTTGAAGCGTTCTGTTGTAACTCGAAGCGACTGATGGTTGACATAACGCGTACTATACCACTCACTTCTTCGAACATCCTTCGTTGGATTTCATGTTGTTCACAATGGACCCACATCTTTTCGATTAAGTTTCCCATGACGTCCACATTTTTTTGCCCTATTTTTTCTTCTTCTTCTTCTTCTTTCTTCCTTCAAACACGAGTAGAGCACAATCAATGGAATCAAGAGCATCGAGGTCAAATTTTAAACGTCCTGTCTTCACTCCGACCTGGCTTTTTTTTTAGCTGTTCTCTTTCTAGCCGACTTTTTGAAATCTGTTCGAATTAACTTCTTGATGATGAAACGAAAGGTTAACTGAAGTAAAGATATAAATGCCTGCTGTTTTAAAGCTTCCGAAATAACCTTGTTCGGTGCAGCATTAAATGCGTTGTCACCCAGAGGTGGAAAATCATCGCTAACTGTCTATTCCCGGCAGGAGCTGAAGATATTTCCGTATCTATTACCCAGGTCTCCATGCCCTTTTTAAATAATTGCTTATTACCCTTGAACCTTGCTTTTTGTTTCCGTTCCTAGTAGATTCTTCTCTCCCCATGTTTAGAAACAAAACAAAAGTTCATTTATAATGGTTAGTAGAAGCGCTTAAACTGCGAGGGTTCACTAGTCAAAGTAATCAAGGCGACATAAATTTCAGGCCAATTTGAGAAGGTGCTTGCGGCCAATCTACGGGAGACATTTTGCCATTTTATCGAAGTGTTTCTATTTGAGCCGTTCCTCAGCTATTGCTTACAGTGCCCGCTTCAAGGGTGGGTGACCGGCCGGGGGCGCCATGTCCTAAGGGGCGCGTATGATGAGGGGGGCGGAGGTGGACGAGAAAAAATGACCTAAGAAGCGCATTTTAGCTTTTACTCTACACTTTATCCGCGAATTGGTGATTTTCCTCAAGTTTAGCCGCAAAGTAGCGTTTTTATCACACGTTAGCGATTTTTCTCAATTTTTGCCACGAATTGAAGTTATCCTCGATCTTTGCAGCAAATTAGCGACTTCTAACCTTTTCAGCAGTGAATTAGCACTTTGAGCTGCGAGTATTGCGTTTTTCGTTCATTTCAGCCGCGCTAATTAGTGATTTTTCTCAATATTGTCCGCAATTATAGCGGTGTATGAACTATTTTTGTCCCACATTAACAATTTATTTTCAACTTTCAGCTATGGACTGGAGCTTTTTCTCAGTTTTAGGCACGAATTCGCCTTCAGAAGCTACGGATTTGTTTTTTCCTAAATTTTAGCCGCGAGTCAGCGCCATTACTAAATTTTGGTCGTTTTTCTCAATTTTAGCCGTGAATTAGCCGATTTTTTATTTTTATCCGCGAATTAAGGTCTTTTCCATACTTTATCCGCGAATTATCGACTTTTCCACAATTTTAGCTCCAATTTAATAGCTAAAAGTGAAAAAAATCGCTAAATTTGAAGCTAAAATTAAGAAAAAGTGATAATCCATGGATGAAATTGAGAAAAATGGTTCATTAGCGGTTGAAATCTGGAAAAACACGTATTCACTGAAAAAATTCGAAAAAATCGCTGATTCACAGCTAAAATGGTGAAAAATCGCTAATCCGTGCGATAATTTACCGATAAAATTGAGAAGAAGCGCTGAAGTGAGGAAAAAACGCTAATTCGTGGATCAAGCGGAGAAAACGTCAAACTCGCGGCTTCTGGAAGATAACTTTGTGCCAGAAAGTGAAAAAAATAGCTAATCCACGGCCAAATTCAGACAAAGCTTTGGGTAATTCGCGACAAAAAAATGGGGGAAAAACTCTAATACGTGGCTAAAATGTAGAAAAATCTGTAATTTTAACGGCTAAAATGAGAAAAAACGCTATTGAGTGGTCATAATTAAGATAATCATAATCAAGATAAATGGCTTTTTGCTGCGAGTATTGCGAGTATTGCGTTTTTTCGAAAATATGCTAAATATGCTATGCGAAAATATGCTAATTCAAAGAATATTTAGGAAATGGCAAGCCGAGGTTTTCCAGAGGCAACTTCGTGGCCAATTAGAAAGAAGTGCTAATTTACGTCAAGATTAGAATTTACGTTAAGATTGAGAAAAATCGCTAACTCGCGGCCAAAATTAAGAAAAACCGGAAATTCGCGGCTAAAATGAGGACCAATCGCCTATTCACGGCTAAAATGGGGGGGGGGGGAATTCGCCGATGAAATTGAGAAGCGCTGAAGTGTTGAAAAAACACTAACTCCCGGTAAACGTGGAGAAAACGCCAAATCACGGCTTAATCTGAACGCTGGCTGCATGGGGCGCTGGTGAAATATTCGCCTGGGGGCGCATAATGTCTAAGGCCGGCACTGGATTGCTTAGTTGAACAATCATCCTGTTCCCCCCCCTCCCCATAGTGGCGTAATGGCCACAGGCCCGTGAAGACAATAGCTTTTAAATTTGGCTTTTTGACAGAGTCAAACTCTAGAATTTCTTTTTAACGAGCGAAACGCACGAAATTGGTTTTAAAAAGAGCCAGAGCCGCGAACTTTGTTTCCTGAAAGATCCGCCCCGCAATGGAAATCCTCTAAATTGGGGCTTGAACGGGCAAAATCCTCAGATGGAAGCCCTGAGGGAGCTATACAAACCCGCGATTTTTTTCTTTAAATCCTTGAAATTGTGGTTTCAATGGTCCAAACCCGTGAAATTTGGCCTTTGGGCAAGGAGAAAAATTTCAAACTTCATTTTAAAAAAATAACAAACGAGAAAGTATTACTGTATTACTATTTTTTTAAGGCCATGGCTCCGAAATGTTTCCTGAAAAAGGCAGATGGAATGATTGATCCAAATTCCAATTACCACCATAGTTTTCAAGGTCAACAATGTAAATCGGTGCGATTAATTGGTTTGTTTGCTCATAATTTCTACTTGAAGGCCAAAATAAAAGCATGTTATAGTTATACTTTTAAGTTTTATTTACTGTTTTATAAGTTAATGTTTTACAAGCCATTAGGAAATTTGTAATTTCGCCCCTAAAGCTCGATATTCAACTATAAATTAACTATAATATAATAACTCAACTATAAATTACGCCAAATAAACTACCTACCTATTACCTTAATAAAGGCCAATTTTCGACTCGGAACTCATACTACTGTCAGGAACTGCAAAATTTACCCCTCTAAACAACAATTTATGCAGTGAACCATCAGTTTAGCCTCAAGATATTTACTTTTTAGCCCAAAACGGCATGGCTCACTCAAAACACCAATTTCTCGCTTTCGACTCTCTAAAAAACCCAATTTCTCAGGTTCGAATCTCTAAAATTGTTTGTTTCTTCCAGGATGTACTCTTAGGGGGGGGGGGGGAGCGTGCTCGGAGCGGTGGTGGGATCAAAGCGATGAGCCACCCCGCGCTGGGCTGTCATTCGATTGGTTCGCCTTTTTTGCGATTTTTACGGCCGCCCTTTCAATCGACGACGGCCACGGGGAAAAGTCAAAAGGAACGCCACAAAATTCGATTTGGTCGCTTTTGAGGAGTCGTAAGGAAATCGATCAATTATATATGTATAAGTCAACAACGGAGGGCGGCGGTGATTTCATGACTTTGGGCCAATGATATAACTGGAATTAAGAAAGGCTGCGACATGCGTCACGCCCTCGTGCAAATGAAGATCGAAACCTTTGCTTTCCCTTGGCACACAGACCCCAACCGGAACCGTTTTGGCAGTAAGAAAGCCAATTTGTAGGAAGGGGGGCGAATTTGAGATTTTGGCATCCCCATATTTAATTAGTGGTACTGTGGTGATATGAGTGGTGCTCCCCTCCTCACTCGTTACGCCACTGGAACCGTCCTCGGTTGAGGCGAGTTCAAGGGGCTCATCATAAGCCGCGTCTCATTGTATGTATAAGCCATTCGAACCTTGCTCCTATTTTTCGTACCTCGAACGAGCTATTTGGTACGAAACTGGAAATTTTGCTCCCAAAACTCGACTTCACGACCTCAAACAGTTAATTTAGCCCCCTAAAACAGAAGATTATGGTATTGAATGCATAAATAATTATTTATCGAGTGGAAAATAAAAAAACTTTATATTCGTGGCAATTAATGTGAATTTAGGCACATGAAAACCCGTGTATCTCCTAATTCGTCCCAAAAAAGGGCATCTCCATCTCTGAAGCTTACAGCCTTTTTTCCCTCCGTGGTTACTCTGCTTACCGTTTAACGCGTAGTGCGAAATGGGGCAATTTATGCGTTTTGATAGTAACGTTGAGAGCATTCATGCCCCCTCCTACCTGCCCGGCCATTGACTGCTGGCAACACTACAGCATCGGAGGGAATAATAATTGATATTAAATTGTTAACAGCCGCCATTATTAAAACAAGGGACCTCTAGATTGTTCGAAGCATCATTTTTTGCCCCTTTTTTCTCATTGGACCATGAATACACGAGGTTCTCACAGCCCATAACAAGAAGTTCCTGCCTTTTTTCTTCTTCTTCAACTTTTTTGTTCACGTCACTCCTCCTCCTTCTGCCTTCTTACAAGTTAGAAAACCCCTCGAATAATAGCGTCCTGTCCTTTTCTACTCTTCTTCTTCATTTCTTTTCCCTTTTTTTTATTGACGATCTTTGACTGAAAGAATGACGGCCAGAGGAGGTGGAGCTCGGACGAAAAACTCCCTCGTGTGGAAGAAGAGCGGAACAAAAGGAAGGAAGTCGAATCTCGTTTTACTAACAACCTGCCTTCATCTTGAGAGAAAAGGAAGGACCTGATCTTAAATTCACCGGTTTATTCTAAGGCGTCTTGTATCACTATAATTTTAGTTGACAATCGTCATCCTGTATGGGTCCCCTTGAAACGATAAGTTCCATAATTTTTAACGAACTTTTTAAAAGCCTGTTTTTGAACTTGTTGCCTAATTTTACGTGAGATTTCGGGGGAAGACGAAAACAATAACGCATCGCAAATAATGTTTGGAACCAACCGAACGCACCGCATTATAAAGTACCGTGTAAGTTCGTGTTTCTTCCCATACGTTTCATTGATTGTTTGTTCCTCAGAGGGGGTTCCAACACTTGACAAACCCCCGCGTTCCAATAAAGCAAAGGGGGTACTCGATGTAAAAAACGGATGCTCTTCTTGTTTGGAAATTGTAAAAATGTAAAAAAGATAACAGCAGGATGTCTCAACATGCGGGGACACTGTGTGCACAAAAGCCAAGTGGTCTCTTCTGTCAAATATTCACCATAAATTTGACTTTTAAATCCTATGGACGAGAGAAGAGGCGTGAAATCTCACGGCTCTCGACTTCAGGAAAATATAAAACATACCTACTCGGGCCTAATACATCGAATACACTCCATCGAACTAGCCACAAAAAAGAAAGAATCCACATAATTGAGAGTGGTGAGAGGACGGAGAGGGGGTTGGACCGCCAGTAGCTGAAGACTTTACCTTCAACCACAAAGTCAGGGGTGCCGAACCCGGGGCCCGCTGAGCCTTTCAAAGTGGCCCACCCGTGGCCTGCTGGTGGCCTACTGGTGGTAAATAATCATTTTTAACGTTGGATTTTGGCGTCCCTCGGATTTTTGTGCAAATGGAAAACGCTGCAATTCGCGCCACCTCATGGGCAGCTAATCCCTCGCCAATTGCCCGGTTAGTCTAGACCAAAAGTGACAGTCGTTTGCGTTGAAAATTTCGAAACAAGCAAATTCACGAATAAAATATTGAAAAAAGATAATTCACCAATGGTTTTGAGAAAAAGCGCTACTTCGCGCCGAAAATTACGAAAACATGAATTCTCCGCTTATTCAGAACGCGAGCTCATGGCTCAATCTGAAAAAACGCTAATTCATGGCTAAAAGTGAAAAAAACGCTATAATTCGCAGGGAAAATTAAGAAAAATTGCAAATTCACTGATGAAATTGGGGAAAATCGCTCTTTAACGGCTAAAATCACGTCTTCATCGCTACAGCGGCTGAAATCAGAAAAAAACACGAATTCCCTGTAAAATTCAAATTAATCGCTAACTCACGGATAAAATGGTGAAAAATCGCTAATTCGCGGCAATAAAATGGAGAAAAATTGCTAATTCATCGATAAAATTGAGAAGAACCTCGGAAGTTAAGAATACGCAAATTAGCTGATTAAACAGAGAAAACGTCAATTCGCGGCTTCCAAAGGTAACTTCGTGCCAGAAAGTGGAAAAAAAATCGCTAATCCGCGGCCTAATTTCAGAAAAAGCGTTAATTCGTTGATAAAAATCCATAATTAGCACATAAATTGAGGAAATACACTAATTTGCAGCTAAAATCAGGAATTTGAAAAAAGAAATTTGCTAATTCACATAAAATTGAGAAATCATGAAAAACACGAATTCACGGCAAAATTCAAATTAATCGCTAACTCACAAATGAAATGTGAAAATCGCTAAAATGACAAAAAATCGCTAATTCGCGGCTAAAACGGGGAGAAATCGGTAATTCACCGAAGGGCTGGCGTGTGCGTGTAATTCTTGGTTAAAATTGAGAAAACGCGCATTGCGGCTTCTGAAGGTAACTTCGTGGCTGAAAGTGAACAATGAAAAATCACTAATCCACGGCAAAATGAGGATAATGCGCTAGTTCGCGGATAAAACTCAGAAAAAGCGATAATTCTCAGCGAAAATTGGGAATCAAAACTCTTATTGGTGGCTCGCTAGGAAGGCTGAAATTAGGTGAAACGCTAATTCATGGCTGAAGGCTGAAGAATAATGAGTCACTTTTTCTTCTTTATTTTCAGGCTCCCCACTCCCTCGAATTCACAGTTGTGACTAGTGTAGTGCGGTGAAGAGGGGAGTAATCCCTTAATTGCGCATAGAAAGGGTCTTCTTTAATTCGAATAACGGGTTTTTAAGGGGTTATAAATTGAGAAAATTGTCTGTTCTCACAGAAATAAATTGAGTAAAGGCAAGTCGTGGTTTCCGGAGACAACTTCGTAGATAAAATTAGAAAGTATGGCGCTAATTGACGGATAAAATAGCGGCTCAAATCTGGAAAAACACAAATTCATTGCAAGAAAAATCGCTTATTCATGGATGAAATGGAGATAAACCGCTAATTCGCAGCTAAAATGGAGACAAATAGCTATTTCGCGGCTAAAATGGTGACAAATCGCTAATTCACTGATGGAATTGAGAAAAAGTGATGAAGTGTGGGGAAAAACCCCCTAATTCGCGGCTCCCGGTTAGTAAAAGATTCGCCCGGGGGGGGGGGGGCAAATGTCCAAAGCCGGCACTGCAATGAGCTGCCCCACGGCACTTTTCTTGTGCAAATGGAAAAAGCTATTAAACAGGCCCCCCATGTTTGTTTTATTCAGAGCGTCACTGCCTTTTGCTAAGATCAAAGTATTGGGCTTGCGATAGAGTGGCGGGGGAGGGGCGTGGTTGGGTGTCCCGCCTGAGTTCCTACAACCAGAGGTTTATGGCCCACGATCAAAAAAAGGTTGGCCTGCCCTGCACTAAGTCGACCACTAAGAAAACCGATCGAGGGCCTCTTTTGACTCAACTATGGGTGCCGGGGGAGGAGGGGATATACAACCGTGGGACGTATAGTGTTAAATCGATACCAGTAAAGTAGATATCGATACCTAACTCATTGGAAGTATTGAATGGTAAATATAAAAAATGGTACTGAGTATCGGAAGAAAAGTATCGATACTCATATAACTTGTGTACGGTATCGTATTGTGTAAAAGTATCGATATGTACTCAGAATCGGTACCGAAGTACCGAACGAACCGAACAAAGTACCGAAGAACGAAACACACTGAATACTGAACTGACACTGATACCTGAAGTTACCTATTTGCAGTATCGAGGAAAAGTATCGAATAGGACTCGGTATCGAAAAAGTATCGATAACGAAACTACTGGGTATAGATTGAAAAGTATCGATACTTTACTCTATTTACTAGTATCAATTCAACACTAGGAACGTACGCGCGTTAACAAAAATTAACTAATAAGATGCCATCGAAAATATTAATTCAAATATATTTTTTCTTACAATAAGTTTTCTTTTTTTTACTCCCGTCGAACTTGAAGACTTCAAGCATTTCGATACAATGAAATGGCGCTTTTTAAAGGAGGAAAAAATAGTTTAAACCATATTTTGCCATATAGAATCACAGTTAAGTAACACAACACTTATAACGGACTTATACGCCGACTAATGGTAACTTTCGCTTAAAGCACTCAAAACTAGTATTAAATTTGATAGACATGTATAACAAATCAAAACGGGTTTTCATGCGTCTATTTGTGTATTGTCTGGTAACAATGATTTCAGCCGTTCAAATCCTCTCGCTTGGACTGGGGAAATGAGGGAGGGTGGAGGTGTTGAAACTCGAACGAATAATTTGGAGTAATTATTTTTAGTTGCATGCTACGTTTTTTGAAGGGTTTATTCTCTCAGATAAGAGTAGAAAGAAGATACTCAAAATTACGCGTATTTCTACGTTTTCCCGGTTAATATAAAGCACCTAGTTATCTCTGTTTTAGGCTCGTTCAAATAAAACGACTTCTACAACGGTTTTTGAGAAGAATTAGGCAAGTAGTAATAGTTTTGTTTTGTTTTTTTAGGACTCTCCATTGACGGAGTACACTTGGAGTTTAGTGGGGACTGTGGCACAAAAAATACGAACACCTTTTTTTCTTTTTTTTTACCGGGAAAATAGGGTAGGGTGTGGAGAGGGCTTATACTAGGAAAAATCAATTAATGATTGACAACCCTCGATAGGAAATCAGCCAAACATCTATTGGAACGCCAATTACAGGTTCTATCCATAGGTTTAGCGTAACGAATGGCGTGCAGTGTGCGACGCGAGTCGTACAAACACTCAGGGTCACCCTGGCAGCTGGCCTCAGCCTCCATGGCAAACGCAGAGTCGCACTCGTGCGGTGAGGCGGCCCTAAGCTGCGGACCCTGGTCATCGAGTCGTCGTTTGTCAATTTTTTCGCCCGCAAAAAAATTAAAAATTAAAAAATGTACTTACGCATAAGTAGCAGACTTGATGGAAATTACAGAGGTTTACTAAATATTCGTTTTGTTCCTCGCCTAATATTTTGGTGATGTCACGGCAGCGTCTAGCTATTTCCGCCAGAACAGGGCACTTTTCGTCTTCATCTTTAAAAGTTTAAAAGTTCTATAAATCTATTTTATCGCCCTATTTGAATTGTCTAATTGTATTACCTCGGTCGGTGTGATGAACATGATTCACGAGAGCATTGGGCGACATATCGTGACCCTGTTTTTTCTCGAATTCATTCGGCTCGGGTTTCTCTTTTTTCTCCGCAAATTTGGAGCGTTTATTATCCATTTCTGAAGCAAACCACGATTTTTTTTTTATAAATCTTCAATAATTGTCGGAAAAGTTCATACCGGCCGGTCGAAACGATGATTTAACAGCGGAAGGAGCGGACGATTGCTGGGCTGCAATACTCGCTTTGAATTCACCAAGCGCCCTGCGCATTTTTTCCAGGCTGTAGGCGGCCGCAAGTTGGGACATGACTTTATCTTTGACCTGTTGAATCTCTTCAGAGTCCCTTGAGCCTTTAATAAACAACAAATAATGTTATTTCGATGGGAAAAAAAAAATGAATTATCTGTAGTAAAACCTTCGTGGGAACCGGTGAATTTAACAGCTTCGTCCACTATAATGTCTTCTAGCGCTCTCATCTTACTGTCAATGTCTTCCGGATTTGAACGTTTTTTCTTGTCACTTACTGGCTTTTGCCTAAGGTATTTATCGACAAGCCAGTCCGCCGTCTTTTTCTTGCGGTCCAAACCGAAATAGTCCGACCATTTAATCGATTTTTTCTGTATGCCTCGCGTTTCAACCGGAAGTTTCGCCATGTCCGTGTCAATTGTTTGCTCCTTTTGACCCGGGCGGTTCACCTTTTGATTGAATTTAGCCGTTGACGGGGGAATGGCGGAGGCGGCGGTGGTGGTGGTGGTGGTGGTTGTTGTAGTCATCGTCGAATCGTTTTTTCTTCCGGCTTTATTCGAGTCGAATATATCGCTGAGAACCGCTTGGACTTTTGGGTCAGTCTGTTTATCGTTCTTCTTTTGTCTTTCGAGATGTACTGGGAAATAGGTGAGTGAGCGTTTGGCGATGGGATATCGCTTTTGAAAGTCTGAAAATCAAAGGATTTTTTTTTTTTTTCAATGAATTTAAAAATTCAAAATTGTACTGCTTCAAACCTTTGTAAGAATATCGCTCATCGAATAAATTTTCTCCGTATCGTTTCTGTTCCATTTTAGGACGCTTAGACCAGGTCATGGGGCTATTAAAGAAATCATAACTTGTGCCGCGACTGTCATATTGCCGTTTCTTCTCGTCCTTGCCTAAAAAAAAAACAAAAATGATTATTTTTCGTAATTTTAGTCACCGTCGTCCCCTATTTACTGTTGAAATATTCCAAAATCTCTTCAATATCATCTTGGGAGAGATACTCGGGGTCCTCCTCCGAGTTATACTTGTCCATGACTTGATTTAAAATGGCCAAATATTCATCGTCGGGGTCGTCCTCGCCACGTCGGCCGCCACCACCAAGCTGGCCGGCGGCGGCCCCATTGAGCTGGTAAACTCCGCTGTCGGGGAAATTACCGCCGACGCCGTAGGGTCGAGACAGCGTACGATATTTACCGAAACGCTCGCGGAATGGCGAAGGCTTACGCGTTGACGACTGCGAGTGTGTTCGGTCGGTGTCGAATATTCGTTCGATGGCTTCTGTCGGTTCTCTCTCTCTGAACACAGTTTTCTTCTGTAACGGCCTGCAAAACAAACGTTCAAAAAAAAAATTATTTAAAAAATTGTTTTTTTTGTTTTTTTACCTGTGCTTTAGCTGAGGTTTGGCTTCTCTCAAATAGTCGAAAACAAAATTATCCACGGACACATCACTTCGATCGTCAACATCTGAACTTCCCAGCTCGTTGTACGGTAAAGGAGCCGGTCCAAAAAAACCCATGTCCGGTACAAGTTTCTGATAGCCATAGCCTATGTCTTCTGGTTGTCCATCAGGATCTAACAACGGACCACACGGTCAGTAATTTGTTCACGTTTACTTAAAAACGCTTTCGCCCTCTTACCGTACAAATAAGGCCGAGAGTAAAAAACCGGCGTAACATAACTTTCCGAGCGTTTTTGCACGGCGTGAAGAGCCTCTTTTAGTGAGTCATCCCCTCGGACAATGGTTCCGACGAAGAAAATAGTTAAATATGCCACTAGCATCCTGGGGGCAAAAGTAATGAATTTCGGTGTTAAAAGGGGGTGTTATTGTACTACAACAGGATAATAAAAGGATTAGAGGAGACAAAGTAAACGCTCATTTATACGTGACAACTCAAATCCTCCCCTTTGTTAGGCTACAGACCCGCACAACAGACGCGTGTCGCGTTTGAACACTTTGCATACAAAACTGAAAATTATTTTTCGCTCTTCTTCGTCTTCAAACTGCAAAAAAAAAACAACCACCAAGCTCACAGTAATTGAGCCCGTAAATTCGATCAAAAACCTGTCAATTTTACGCCCAAATGATTAACGTTACTCCATCCAAGTGGCAATAAATGGAGAACGACAACGTCGTGTCGCAGACTCATTAGTAAGGGGGAACGGAGGTATCACACCAGAATCACTTTTTGAAGACAATGAAATGAAAAAATCGCTCTACAAGGTCATGGTTGCATTAAGCCCCCCCCCCCATGTCTAGAGAATGCCTGTGTCAGAGGGTAAAAACAGCAACTTTGTTTACATTTTTTCTGTTTTAGGTTGTTTTACGTTCTACAGAGACCACGACATTTGGTTTTTGAAAGAGCCAAATTCCCTAAAATTGGAATTTGAACGAGCCGAATTTGCAAAATTCGGTTTTGAAAGAGCCAAAATTCTCAAAACTGGGATTTGTGAGAACGAAAATGACGAAATTTCGTTTTTGTACTTCTTGGAAGAGCCACTGTTTTTCGAACCAGCGAAAATGATTCTAGAAAGAGCTATAAGGCCACGAAATTTGGATTTTGAACCAGCGAAAACCCGTGAAATTGGGTTTAGAAGGAGCAAAATCCGCGACGATTATAGAAGAACGAAAATCCACGTCAAAAATTGGGATTGATAGAGCCAAAAGCACGGAATTTAGTTAATGAAAAAGCAGGCATCTGTGAAATTGGGGTTTGAAGGGACCAAATCCACGAAATTGAGTTTTTAAATCATGGAAATCCACCAAAACTTGGGGTTTACAAGAGTCAGAATGACGAGATTTTGGTTTTGAATAAGCCAAGCCGAGGAACTCGGTTATTTTTGAAAGAGCCAAACGTACGAAACTGATTCCAATAAGAGCTAAAACCACGAAAATTGGTTTTAAAAGCCTGAAAATTTGGGAAATAGGGCTTTGAAGGAGAAATATTCGCCATATTTGACTATTCAGGGAGAAGCCGGCTCACTCTGGGCTGACGGCGAAATGGTGGCTGGGAACGTTGCAGCTAAGTGCCACAGCTCTGAACGTGAAAGAAGTTTCGACGTTTCCCCGGACACATAAAAAATGGCTCCCATGTCCACGGCATGCTCGAGGAAAGTAGGGGACATCTGGTCTAAATTGCTCTGAATGATCCAAAAGACGAAGAATGCTCTTCTGCCATGGTGGGGGGGGGGGCGACAACCACCTCACGAACATTATGAGGGGCACGTTCCTACTACTCCCCCTGAGCATCCGCGAGCTTCACCACAGTGTCGGAAAACTCTCGGACGCTTTCAGCCATCGTCCTACACCACCGGTGGACTTAGGCAATGCCACTAGATTTTATTAACCACAACATTGAAGAAACACAAAAATACCGCAAAAGTCTAGTGCTCCAGCAGCGTACAGGCCCGGGATAATAACACCCAGAGTAAAATTTTCGGTTCAAAAACGAAAAATTTCGCCGCAGTACGAGCGCCATTCAGGGAGTGTTTACACTTGACGCTTATTGAATGAACTTCGTGGCTGATAAATTAGAACCCGCAACCACGAAGGAACAAAAGAATTCATTATTGTTTTGTGACACACGTAACCGGCAATAAGTGTCAGATGTAAGCGCACCTTTACGTCTGGATATTACCTAGTACGTAAATCACACAGGACGCGGAGCCCACCACACCCTCCCCATTCTTTTTTTTCCACCGTTATTGGAAGTGGCTAGATGGTGCAAACCATTGCTTAAAGCACACCTGCGTCCTCGAATTTCTTGATTTCACTCACACAAAGATAATCAACGCACTATTTACATTAACATGCACACCTTAAAGTCAACTATCCAAATTCGTAAATACAAATAAATCCGGAACACTTCCAAACACCCTCCGTCTCTTTCGTTTTATATTAGCACCCCTGTCGTAAGATAGACATTTAGCTCGTAAGCGCCGGAATTAATTAGAAGAGGAGGAGAATGAGGGGGGACTTCTTAAGAAATAAAACTCGAAGGATAAAACCACATTTCGTTATAGCAACGCAAGCTCCTATAGGTAGGTATGTCATATTTCAAGACACAAAATATGTAATCTAACAATTAACATTTTTGCGATCCCCTTCTCTGCCCCAATTCAGCGACATAGAGCCGGTGTGGAAGCGAACACGAGTTCAGTTTTAAGCGAAGATTGAAAGCGAAATGGTCCTGGTTATTAAGAAAGAGTCGTTTCCTTGAAACCACATTTTAAAAGGCCGGCAGATCAAAATCTCGAAGGTATGAATTTTATTGTTAGCACGTTTTTTTCTAAATCTCATCAATAGATTCGCTGATCTAAGAAACAGTAATAATCCTTATTTTTGGCGTGGTGAAAACATTTAAACGAGAGGCTTTATAGTCGCATTAGCCTTATACTTTCACCTCACACGGGGATAAAACGAATTTCAGGACCATAAACATGACGTAATTCCAAGGTTTGGGATGCTTAAAAACATTTTAAACCCCTTGAAAACTTGATTTCGTCGGAGCAGCCAACCATGAGAAGAGCAAGTTGTTTCTTCTTCATCATTTTGATGACATCGACTGTATCCAGCGATGCATTACAGGACTTCTTGGGAAGCGTGGGTCGGGTAAGTAGTAAGTCGAGTAATAAATACTGGCGATAAACTGCTCTTAAAATATGAATTTGCCGTTTTTATAAAGGCTGCCGTTAAAGTTTTACGACTTTTTCATATCCCTCAAACGCCGGTGCGCGAAATCATTTACGCGGGTAAAGAGCCGACGCGTGACACGTACGATTTTGTCGTCGTCGGTATGAGTCCTGGGGGATGTGTTGTCGCTAGTCGATTGACTGAAAATTCCATGACGAGCGTTTTGCTCGTTGAGGCGGGCTATGAGGACAACGTCATAACGGACGTTCCATCGTTCAATCCGTACACTCTGTTGACCGACTGGAGTTATACATTTTTGACTGAACCAGCTCGGGGAGTGTGCGAAGGTACGTTCAAAACACGAAATGGTCAAACATTCGAGAGTTTTGTAGGCTGTGCTGCGTTTTTACAGGCATGTGGGGCAGGCTATGCTCTTGGCCTTCAGGCCGAGGACCAGGTGGTGGCACAATATTGAACGGCATGATCTGGACTCGGGGGAATTACAGAGATTACGACAGTTGGGCCGCCGAAGGAAATGAAGGTTCCCTCCCCCTACTCCTCGAAAAGTCTATAACGACATTCTAAAAAACTCTTCTACTTCTTCTTGTCAATAACAGGATGGAGCTTTGACGAAGTGCTACCCTTTTTCAAGAAAACCGAAAGAATGACAATTGACAAGCTAAAAAATTCACCCTACCACGGCCGTGACGGCCCAGTAACATTGAGCTACGTCCAATGGTTGACTCCCCTTTTAAAGGCATTCCTTGAGGCGGGTGAATATTTGGGCTTCTCTTCGATCGACTACAACGATCCTCGAACGCACATCGGTTTCTCTCAAATTCAAACGTCCACAGTACGAGGCGAGCGAGAAACAGCCGCTACAGCCTACATAAAACCGGTGCTCAAACGGAAAAACTTGGAAATAACGTTGAGAAGCACAGTGACTCGAATAGTGTTCGACGATGAGTCGCGAAAAGCCATAGGTGTCGTCTACGTTAAAGAGGGAGAGGAGAGAGTTGTTTACGCTAGAAAAGAAGTTGTCCTGGCGGCGGGAGCGTTCAATACTCCGCAGATTCTCATGCTGAGTGGCATCGGTCACGCTGACTACCTATCCGATTTAGGAATTCCTGTCGTACAGGAGCTACCCGTTGGAGACAATCTCATGGAACACCTAGGAATGCACGGACTAACATTTTTGTTGAACAAAACAGTCAATATCGACATTCTGAACGCCTTTTTGAACATCGTGCCGAATTCTCTGTTGTATTTGCTTTTCAGCGACGGACTGTACACTAATCCTGGCTCGGAAGGTGTTGCCTATATGAAATCTCTTCATTCGAACGATTCAGCCGAACGGCCAGATTTCGAGCTTCTTCTCATCGCTTCAGGGCTAAACAATGACGCGGGTGTTGCCTTTAGGAAAACGTTCAGCATTTCGACAGAACTCTACGACTACACGTATAAAAATATCGACGGTAAACCGACTTTCGGGATTTGGCCGATGCTTCTCTATCCTAAAAGCACGGGGACGGTTCGTCTGAGCGACACCAACCCACTGGCTCCGGTGAAAATCGTTCACAATTTTCTAACGGAACCGGAAGACGTTCGTACGTTGATACGCGCCATAAGAGCAGCTATTGAAGTCGGCACTTCGCCGTCTTTTCAAAAATTCGGATCGAGACTACACCGCGTCCCATTTCCACAGTGTCGCGCCCTTGAATTTGACACCGACGACTATTGGGAGTGCTCCGTACGAACGATGACGACTCAATTTCACCATCAGTGTTGTACATGCGGTATGGGACGCGTGGTGGACGCTCGATTGAAATTATTGGGTGATGTCGGTGGATTGCGAGTGGTTGACGCGAGTGTCATGCCGTCAATAGTTGGGGCTCACACGCAGGCTGCCGCCTATATGATAGGGGAGAAGGCGGCCGACTATATAAAGGAAGACTGGTCGCTGATGTGAACCACAAAAGGAGAGCTGAAAACGAGTGTTTCTCAAGTAAATACGTAGCTGGTGTTCGTATGGATAACGGACCATAAGGGAGGGGGGGTATATAACCAAACATCCCTGTAATCCCTGCATCGCTGGGAACAGGGAAATAAATGACGAACAAAAAGGGGGGGGGGATCAATTTATGTTCCACCACCAAAGCATCACATCGGTGCAATAAATGTATAAATAAAATGTATAAACTGCCAATGTGTGAATGTGAATGTAATAAACTAGATCTTTCAAGAAAATTACTCAATTATTGTGTCCTACCTCACATTCCAAGTCACTGCATCAGCGACTCCCCCCCCCCACCACAACCCAACAGGTAAATGGAACTCTTCCTCCAACTTGAAATTTTGTCCTCGAAAAGTCATTAGGGCCGGGTACAACTAAGGAACATGCTCATCAAATTGACTGTCCGCCATAGATATTGCGATTTTTCATAAGAAACACAAACAGTTCGTCTCCCCCCCCCCCCGCGAACTGGGAACTCCAAGATTGGTTCATTAAGTCTGATTTTCTACTTTAAAACTCCCAATTTAGTCCCACCTCGTTACTTCCAAATAGCAAAATCTCAATTTGACACCGGTCGTCGGTAGAAAACCATAAAAGCCAGTGGCGGCGTAAGTGGGGTTCAGGGTCAGCGAATGCTCCCTCAATGGTCTGATTGGGGTAGCAGCGCTCCCCCAATCCGATGTTTGAGGAATCGAGAAAAAAATGGCTTCGTGTTGAATTTGCCTCCTAAACATTAACGTTCACACCTTCCACAACATATGTTTTGGGTTCACCAGCCAGATCTACAAACTTTGGGCTTTAAAAGAGCCAAATATAACCACCGGAGTTGCTTGTTTTTATGGAGCCAAACGTGGAATTGGTTCTCGAATTTGCCAAAACAGCAAAATTGGGTTCCCTTAGTGCCGAATCCGCTAAATTGCTTCTACTAAGGCCACAAACGTGTGAAATTTCTATCTTGAACCCCGTGATATATGACTTTTTAATGAGTCAACTCCGCAAAATTGGATTTTGAGGGAATCAATCCTTCAAAGTTGATTTTTCAAGGGGCCAAATCTTTGAAATTTGGGCTTAAAGGGGTGAAAACTGTCAATTCCAGCCATCTAACCAAGACAATTCCAGTCAATACCACAAAGAAGGGGAATGTGACTCTGGAATCATCTGTTTCGCCCTCCTGGTTGGTATTTTTGGGTGATCAAAACCCGAGAAATTTGGTTCTTTGGCATCCAAATCCACGAAATTTAGGCTTTGGAAGGCTAGCCCCCTCGAAGATTATATTTTAACGTGCTCAATGGGCATTTTGGCTCAGAGGGGAAAGTACATTTCACAGCCACTGGCAGCTCTACTCTATACCAGCCCCTGGGCGGGCCTTATACCACGAATGAATTAGCGATTTTTATCCATTTGCGGCTAAAAAATTGGCGTTTTGCTCAATTTTTAGCCGCAAATTAGCCCTTTTTCTTAATCTGAGATGAAATTTAGTTTTCCTTAATTTTATCCGAGATAATTGGTGATTTTTTCAATATTAGCCGTGAGTAAGGCGTTTGTTTTACATTTTAGCTCCACATTGGCCATTTCATTTCAATTTAGTTATGGATTAGCACTTTTTCTTAGTTTTAGCATCGAAATATCTTTTAGAAGATACGGATTTGGCGTTTTCTCAATTTTAGCCGCGAATAAGAGATCTGCAAATTAACGTTTTTCCTACAGGTTATTCGCGAATTAACGCTTTTACTCAATTTCGTCGACGGATTAGGCGATTTTTCTCAATTTTAGCCGCGGGCTCGGCCCAAAAACAGCACATTAGTTGTTGTTTGGTACATTTTAGCCGTAAAATTGCCACTACCGAGAATCAGCGATTTTTTTTCTAAATTATGATCTGAAAGTTTCCATCGAGAATCTAGGAAAGAGCGCTTTTTTGCAGTTTTAGCAACAAATATTAGCACTTTTTCCAAATTGTTTGCCGCCTACTCGCCCGAACATCGGCACATTAGAGCGCCTTCTCAATTTTATCTGTTTAAGGACCTAAAGAAACTGATAGGTGGCCCTCTGGGCGGTCGGCCCCCCTCGCCCTTACTTCGGTACGCTACTGTTCACGGCATACTCTTGCTCGTTCACACTAAGTTTCTGCTCTGAATATTATGAATACTCAATTTTATGGCCGATGTAGCCGATTTGGCTTATAACACGTCATTTATCTAGTAAAACTGTGTCTTTAAGACTCAAATTACCCAGGAAAACCGACCCAGAAACAAGAGAATTTCATGAAGAGGCGGTAAATTTGATGATGGATTTGGAATGTTTGCCTCAAGAATTGTATTTTTGCACATGTAGGCATAATTGATTCGCCATTTGGTATTTTCTAGGGGGGGGGGGGTAAATCTGAACTGCTCAGATTCCTGCTCCCCCAATGCCAGCTGACTTCAGCCGCCACTTTTCGTAAATCTGGCTATTTCGCTGGAAACAGCTAATTTAGCCGTAGAATCTGAATTTGTGAGTCTTATACTGCCGCTTTTACCCTGAAGACTTGAAATTTATCCGCTAAATCCTTATTCGGCTTCAAAAACTGGTAATTTAGTCCCCAGAACTGACTATAAGGACCACATAAATACTTATTTTGAATCGGAAACTCATCTCAATGTCTGTCAACATCCAGAACCTGGGCTATCAGGAACGGGCACATCTTGTTCTTGTACACCTTATTTTCTGGAATGTGATTGGTGGATTCTTGGTTGTCACACAGGATTTGATAGAGTGGCGGGACATTAGGAGAAGGAGTAAACTCAAAACACTCACAATTTCCTTCAAAAATGACATTTTTGCCGGAAAACTGACCTTTTTCCAGAAAACCAACTTTTGTGCCGAAAAACTTACTTTTTTTTTACCAGAAAAATCACATAATTATCAGGAAATTAACATAATTGCCAGAAAACTGACAATTCTACCAGAAAACCGACATTTTTTGCCAAAAGACTCACAAAATTTCCAAGACTCTAACTATGTATTTGCTCCCAGTTAATGATAAATCAAGAGCGTTTCGCGTTCGTTTTGAAAAAAGGAATTAGCGGGCTTGATTCATTCGAAGGGCCAAACTTCTACTTGTGGCTCACCCAAGGACCAAAGTTTCTCGCTTTTGGACCATTTGAACTCCAATTTTGAGGATTCAATTTTCTTCAAAGACATTTAACGGGATTTCCGTGGTTTGGGTCTTTAAAACAAAAAAAAACATTTCTCGGGCTTGGCTTATTCTATAATAGCCAAATTTCGGAGTTTGGCTAGTTTAAAGGTACCCCATTTCGCGGGTTTGGCTCATTCAAACATTTTGGTGGATACCGCAACCTTAAAAATCAGATATCGCGACCAAATTTGCATATTTCGTAATGGAATGAACGATATAGGTGAAGAGCTTTGGTGCGAGGCGACCCCCCCCCCCCAACCATCATTCCCTTACGTTTCTACGTCAATTAAAATTCTTAATTGTTAACTTTATGAAAATCCAATAATTCATACGTACCAGCCCCATAGTTTTTACATTCTACTGGGCCCGTGAGCAATTATAACAGGCTTGGGCAGAGAAGAAAAACTCAACAAAATTCAAAACCGTAGTATCTCCCTCCCCCACATTCTTCCTCCGAGGTGAGATTCCATTTCGCAAAACTCCCTCTCCAAGCCTCCTTATTCGCATTCCTCCAAGACGATATTAATAAATTCGAAATGGAAGATAAGAAGAGTCAAAAAGCGAGAAATTAGTAGATATGAAATTCCACAAGAGCCCCTGGTCCGTTCATCGAATATATTGGCGGTCACACCTATGTATATTTTCGTACTAATTAGTGCCTTTAATGAAGTGACAAACTTTCAATCTAGAATAATGCGATATACGCAATCAAAATGGCGATCTTAAGGCAATTTCATTAAAATTACATTTAATATTTGGACGCAAGCAACGAGATTTTCAGGGAGAAACCATGAAGGAAAGATTTCTCCTTGGATCATTACTGCTTAAACAGTTCTAATTAATTATTTTACGTAGAAAATAAGTTTAGGATGGGCCAAAACTTGACCTTGAGATGACACCCTCCTTTAATGATTGTTTTCGTGGACCAATAGTATAAGAAAACACTGAGTGAACAACTATTTCCCCGTGCCTGACAATTATTATCTGTAGCGACAGGCACACAAAAATGCAACGCCAGAATGATACAATCGCGAGTTTGGAAGAATTTAAACAAAATTCCGAGCAACAAAAAGGCAGAAGAGACGGACCTCATTGGTTGTTGCGACCCCCCCCCCCTCACAAAAAAAGAGGGAAGGAAATAAAATAAAACAAAATAATGAACTCCAACTCACCTTCGACCATCAAAAGACGTGATAGGAATGACAGCTTAAACTGGTACAAGGGCCGGCTGTAGGCAATTTTTCGAGTGCCTCCTTTTCGCAAGTGGTGGTGGACTCCTGCCCCCCGCTTCCAAAATCAATATTAAAGTACCATTTCCAGAGCGCTCTACAGGAGCCGTAACAGTCAAAGCCACCCCAGGCGAATACCACCCGCCACAAAATAACGTGAAAAAAAAAAACAACAAAAATACTTAAATGGCACTTTTATCGCATGCGATGAGCAACGTTCCCTGGCTTTCTCACAACGTTAAAAATTTGTCCCTCCACGGGGAGCCTCACCCCTTAAACACATAACGGTCGGTAAACATGTAAGCACCATGTCTACCGGGCGGCGGGCGCCTTCAATTTATTTCCTATTAATGCCAGTTGCGATTGGCTAATCCAATGCAAGTACAGGCGTAAAAACTACGGGGTAAAATCGCTGAAAAATCGTTCGCATGAAAAAGAAAACAATATTGCATTTCCCTAGATTGCACTTTTTATCGCCCGCTACCTGGTTTCCTTGACACCTGTTAGTGTAAACAAAAAGTTACCATGACATTTTCGTGTACGTGCTCCCGTATTAAAACACGATTAAAACTCACGATCAAATCAGTTTTATGATTGAACGCAATGAGTTCAGTAACAAAACAACAGTAAACTATCATGACATAATGACGCTACAAATAAAGTCGAACGGTTGGTCATCAGCGAGGACCGGACTTCTTTAAATTAATGGACAAAACGGTCGTACCACGAAAACTTGGCATTAAAACTGAACCGCCCTGTCTGTTGCTCGTGTACGAATTCTGGGGGAAATCTCGCTTGAGACGTTTCCCCCTGAGACACGTCTGGAGTTCAAGTTCAACCGAATTTCTTTTGAATGATTTAAGGGCTCGTCACGACATACTGAAATCAATTCCGGACGAGAAAATCGCTCGAATGATCGACATCATCAAATCCGTCAAAGGTTTGTGGTTTTTTTTTTGTGTGTGGTTCTTTCCAGCAAGTAAAAACAGTAGCGTTAAAAAAAAAACAGGCGGATCCACGATAAAGGAGGCGGTCGAGCGATTTAAAGACAAGAAGAAAGGCGAACCATCGCCGTCGGCAACACAAATAATTAACGACTTAAATGTAACAAAACGCTCGGTCAATAAGGAAGAGCCTTTGGCCGCGGATAAACCCGAAAAAAAATTGTTCGAAGACGACACCGATTTCGATTTAAACGACGATCTACCGTTGGATGACTTAGACGACGATGATTTCTGGTAAGTGTACATCATGAACGATATAGATACAAAAAAACAACGCCTGTTATTCGTTTTAGGAAATAATATGGTCAGGCATCGTCAATTGGAATTTGTGCAATAAACTATTTAACTACAGAAATATTTTGAAATAAAAGTTTAAGGTATTTTGCGGTATTTTCTCAATTAATGGCAGAGAAAAGGGGGATGCACCGAAATGAACAGTATGAATGGGGGGAGGGGTGCTGAGCCTTTGAAAAAAAAACCTTAATAAAGTCTCCTACGTACTTCCAAATGAAACGCGCGACAACGGAATGGAAAATTTGAAGTCTAAGGAATAGAAAACGCTCGTTCTTGGTCATACGCTCGTGTGTAGGGGCAAACCCTCCACCCCTAAACGGCACGTTTGGCTCATTTCGCCCAAAACGGTCCATAGTTGAAATGGGACGAAACTGCAGGTCGCTGACAGCCCTGAAAGTCGCTGGCCCGATAAGGAGTCGATGAGATCGCCCAAAACCAAAAGCATCGCGAAACGCTCATTTTTGTCACCTTCAGGGGGGGGGGGGGCAGTAACGTCCCTTAGACTCATAAACTGCGCCTGGAGCAAATCAAAACCACGGGACAAAATGACAAAATGAGTCAGTACCGCCTAAATTCGTCAGTTGAGCATGAACAGAGGAACTTAAAAAACACGTTCGGCTGATCGGAACACGTCGAAAAAAAAAATCTCCGACGATATTGGCAAAAAGGCCACAATTTAAAATTGAACGAAACTGCTTACCTTGTGGTTTCACGACACGGGGAATCCAAAAATTGAAACGGTTTTACGACCAGAGAGCGCGCTAGAGGCAATTCTCCCTGCCATTCCGGCCGTTTTGACCATCCACTTTCAGGAGCCGCACGAATTTTCCCCCACGAGGCGTCCACTCAATAGGAAGAACCTTGACGCGGCTAACTAAGCCACTTTCAGCAACGACGCGATGTCATGGGGGCAGCAGCGTGCGTCATGGGGGGGCTAAGGTGCCAGGTGAACCGAAGAACAGACGACTGAGAAAGCTGAGCCCCTTATCATGTTCTTAAAACTGTTGAAACAAAAAACGTTCCACAACGCCGTAAAATCTGGGCAAAATCACAGTTTTAAGCGAATTTTGGAAGAGCAAGAGGCAGAAACTTAGGACGAGGGGAAGAAATGGCTGGGTCTGGTGAGCTGAACTTTTTTGTTCTTTCCATTAGTACCCTAATACCGCGGGCACAAAAACCGTCCCACAAATAGCGAATTTTGGTTCCATGCGATAAGGAAAAGAGGGAATGGCAGAACTGAAAGGAAGGGTGGGCTCTTGCGTCTTCCAATTGTCCTGACACGGCGGGAGACCTGTTTTGACGGTGGCATGTGTTCCGCGTTGTCGCCGGAGTCTTTCCTTTCCTAAAATATGGCTAGTTAATGGAGAGCTAAGGCACCAAAAATAACAAAAATGGAAACTCTGAACTCGGAAAAATGGAATGACTACTGTTAAGACACTGAAGGAGAACTATTCACCCCGTAAACCGGAAATGTTGACCCCAGAATCTTACTGTTTGACCGAAAAGTTGAGGATTGTGGCCTTTGATCGGTCTATCCCACAGACATTAAGCCCAAAATACGTGTGTTTTGCCTACAGAACTTTCTTTCTTTCCTAGAAAGACCTTAAAAGTATAAAATTCGTCCTGGAAACTGTCAATTTGGCGCAAGAATGAGGACTTTTAGAGCCATATTCAGAGACCTCCCTTTACAAACGCTTTAAGGCCTCCTTAAAGCGCTTCGAAACAGATGACACGTTTCAACAGACCGTATGTTTTTTGAACGACTCGAGTTAAGGTCTCGCTAAGGTTGGCTTCTGAATACGGCGCTTAGTCCCCAAAACAAGTGATTATGTCCCCGAAACTAACAATTCAACTATGAGACTGGTATTTATGGCCCAAAATATGATTGTTTGGCTTCCATGTTAGACATTCCTTAACTGTGTGAGTGAAAGAACTTTTCGTTTATTTTATTTTTGTAAAAACTTGTATAAAAACAATCCTAATTTTTTATTTAATTTTTTAAGGCGTGACGGCAACACTTTTTTTAAAAACTACTTCTTACCTTTCTTGTGAACTTTACCCCCGTACCGGGCGACGAACGCTTTAACGTCAAACTTTCTCTCACACCCTTTGTAGTTCATGTAGCGGATTTTCCCGAAAACTTCACGCTCTCGCCATCCTTGATCGTGAACCCCGCAAATGGACCACATACAACCTACAGTAACCCAATTGGTTATGTACAGAACGTAAATTACTTGGAGAGGACTCTTACCAACAAATCCACTTGGGTCTCGACCGTCTATGCTGTATTTGTCGTTTAAATACAGAGCAATCGACAGGGCTTCCTCTGGTCCAGTGGTCCATTCGAGAATCTTTTTAGCCCAGTACATGCGAAGAAATCCGTGCATTTTTCCTAGAATGTTTAATACCAGAATTATTAAAACGTTTAAAAATGCACAAATTTGGAGGTTTCACCTTCTTTATTCAGCTGTATTTGCGCCGAGTTCCACAGATCGTCATGAGTCAAAGCTTTTTCAAATTCTTCTTTTGTGTAGACATATTCCCGTTTGTCATTCCTAGGACAAACGAAATTCAGGAGGATTTGCGGCATTATCACCATAAAAATACACTAACCTGTGAAGATCGAGAGATTCCTTGGCCCAAGCATACGCCCCGGCTAAATTGTCGTAGTTCTTGTTGTAAAAACAGAAATTATCCGAAAGCTCACGTCTGATGATGGTTTCCTCGCAGTATGCGTCCACACTTTCTTTGTACTTACTTTTGAAGGTTCGTACGTGCAGAATACATCGCTGAGCAGAGATTTGTCCTAAACGGAAGGTGAAAGAAAAAACACTGGGATTTCGAAAATATAAACTGGTGGGTAAGTGGGTGGGTGTGGGTCTTACCGAAATGAAGCCACGGCGATAAATTACTTAAAGCGTTCATCAAGGGATTGTTCCTTTTGTCGGCGTAATTTTTCAACCGCTTCTCGGTGAACTCGAACAAAGTTTGCATTCCACCCTTGAACCCGGCCTTGGCCCATTCGACGGGGCCGACGCTTCGATCAACTTGCAGGTGTTTATAGGCGTGATCCCAATCAACTTTCTAACCTCAAAAATCAAAATATTTAAAACCAATTATGTACTTGGATTTAACTTAAATATTGTTACCTCGGCGACTAATTTCCCTCGGTGAGGATGTTTAGCGACGGCCGGGAACTCCGTCAGATATTCATCAAGTTTTTTTGTGATTTTACCACGAATAGTTCGAGCTCCGTACTCAAGTTTGTCCGAAGCTTCCCAGCAAGGGACAATGTTATGTGAATCTACCTGGAAATCGATGCTTTACGTTGATTTACAAGTCTTAAGGGGAAGGGGGTGGATACCTACCTGACACAAGGGCACCCCCTCGGGTAAGTGATCCTTGAGACTCTCGGTCCACGATGTGAAAACTTTTAGTGGACTGAAGTCAACGACGACGCAACCGATTTTATTCTTTTTAACGAAGTCTCCGACCGTTTTTGAATGAAGCTCGTGATCGGTGTACAGGAAATGAAAGGGAATATCGAGTTTTTTTAGTTCTTCGGCAACTTCTTCTAAACCTGTTTCGAACAGAAATGTACGTCATAACGCGTGAATCGTCGTGGGACACCAAAATAAAACGTGGGATGTTACGAACCCCCTCCCCCCACGACTTTATGGGTTAAAATCCCCCCTTCCACAATCATTCGGCTTTGTGAACCACTTAAATAAGCATTTGTGCCTTCGTCTTTCCAGGTTAATGAACGTGGCAAATACCCTGTTTCATAAGTGTTCATACCCCTCTCCGATTCTCCGCCACACCTGTACCCACCGACGACGTATATGTAGACCGAAACAACGTACCTTTCAATAAAAAGTCGAATTGTCGAAGCGTAGCGTCCATGAATTTCATTCTCAGGCAGAAGACAACATGAAGAGGGAGCCGGGTCTTGAGGGCTAGTTTCTGAGCGTACAGCAAACCCCAGTTGTCGTGAACTCTTTGATCGCGAAACATCCAGTAAAGGACTCCCTCTGGACAGTCTTTGGCCACTTCAGGAGCGTCGGGTGTCAGATTTCTGACCCGTTTCTTGTTGAAATTGAATTTTTCGACAGATTCACCGGCCTGTAATAAAAAAAATAAATAAAAGCGGGGAATACCACATACTTGAAAAGTTTGCAAAAGGGGCGGGGGGGGGTGGAGAACGTAATGGACACTTACAGTTGAGTGGATGGGAAA
The DNA here is from genome assembly GCA_038030265.1 of Corythucha ciliata. Lineage (NCBI taxonomy): Eukaryota > Metazoa > Arthropoda > Insecta > Hemiptera > Tingidae > Corythucha > Corythucha ciliata. Next base: position 3,725,102 of record CM075939.1, read on the forward strand.
ACCCAAGTATTATTTACGGTTCTAACAGTACAACAGTCAAGATATGGTTATTACCGGCCGAGCTCGCAAAATTGGTTTGAAAATCCACAAAATAGGTACATACAGTGGAACCTCGATAACTCGAACCTCACGGGTAAATGAAAAAATTCGAGTTATCGAGAACTTCGACTAACCGGGGTTCGAGTTATCGGGGCCTAGAATAACCGATTTCGAGTTATAGAGGTCCCAAGTTAGAAGACCTCTTCTGAATCCCCTCTTCGATGTAATAACTTCGAGTTATAGAGGTGAAGTACTCAAAACTTCGACTTATAGAGGTAAAAGGAGGACTCAAGAGGATCTTAAGGAGGATTTTTCGGTCCACGAGCCTAAGAAAATTCGTCTTATCGAGGTTTCAGTTTGACTTATAAAGGTAAAAATGAAGGTAAATTGTAAGGAAAGTCAAAGGGATTCAAGAAAATTCGGTTTATCGAGGAATTCGAGTTACTGAGGTTCGAGTTATTGAGGTTCCACTGTATTGGGTTTGAAAGAGCTAAGGCCACGAAGAGCTAAAGGTGAGTCTTCGTTAGCGCAGGGTTTTCTCGTTCAAAAAGCCAATTTCACAGGACTGACTTCCTACTAAAGAGCAAATTTCGCGGGGTTGACCCATTGAAAAGCTTGGATCATTTTAAAGAGCGATTTTACGAGTCAAATACAAAATTTCGCAGGGTTAGCCCATTAAAAAAAATAAATTTCGTGGAGTTGGCTCATTCCAGAACAATTTTCGCGGGGCGAGCTACACCCCAAAAGAGGGATTTCGTGGCTTTCAATGCAACCGAACGGTGACTTCACTGGGTTTAGCTATTTTCTGTTACTCCATTTGTTGGGCGCGAATGGAGATTTTTGAGAATGCCAATTGCCAGTCTGCCATTTTCAAGGAGTTTGGGCTATTTTTCAACGAATCATTAGTTAGTCATTTGTAAGGAGCGACTGGCCTGTTTGCCTATTTTCAAGGGTCAATTGAGTCAGATTTGCTAATTTTAGGGAGTGAATAGTTCCATTTTCAAGGCACAAATATTGTCAGTTTTGACACTTTCATAGCTCGAATCTTCAGTTTAGCCATTTTTCGGATAAATTTGAGTCAGATTTGCCAATTTTAGGGCGTAATTGGCGAGCTTGGCAGTTTTTAGGGCACAATTAAATTGGCAGTTTAGGCATTTTCATGGCAAGGATCATTAGTTTTCTCATAGTCCGGGAGCCCACCGCATGAAAAATCCGGGTCATTTTATCGTGTCTGGCACCTGCGCAGGACGTTTTTTATGGTCCAGGAGATGACACTTCCGAGATCGCCAGAAATTTTCTTGCGCTTGCCTACTTCTTTGCGAAACTTGGCTACTCCACTAGCACTATCTCTCTATGTTCTTCGCCGTCTCTCAACATCAGTGTCCCCGGAAGTCCTGAAATCAGTAAATTTTGCATACTTCCATTCCAGGTTATCGTATGGTATTCTTCTATGGGGAACTCGTCACACGCCATCCGGATTCTTTGCCAGCAAAAAACGGCGCTGAGAATTTGTTGCCGTGCCACTTTTTGAGCTCCTTGTCGGTCACTTATCAGAGAGACCAGAGTGCTTACGCTGCATGGCGTATATATTCTGGAACTCCTGATTTTCGTTCAGGATCATATCACTGAGATACCCCTCGCGTCGTCTACTCACGAATATAGCACACGTGGCAACGACAAACTGTCTACTGCGGGATGTCGGCTTTCAGTCACGCAAAAATGCTGCACTCAAGCCGCCGGAATCCGACTATTCAACGGTCTATCGCGCAAGAGCAGGTCTTTGGCGCGCGATGAATTCCGTAAAAAGCTGAAAGACCACCTTCTCAATCTGGCTCCCTACTCCGTCAGAAATTTTGAGGGTTCGCTTCCTGCGCAACATCAATGCAAAACTTGACGTTGCTTTACATTGTTTTAATGTGTGGCAAATAAATTATTATTATGATTATTCTAAAAAAAAAAAAAGTCCTGTGCGGTGCCAGACACGATCAAATGACCCCGATTTTTCATACTGTGGGCTCCCAGACTATCATGTTGAGGGCTTATTGGGTAAGAATTGCAAATTTTAGAGCATGAATATCAAGTCGAATGGCCCTGCTTGCCATTTTTAGGGCCGATTGAGTCAAATGTGCCCGTGTTAGGCCGTGAAAAGCCCATTTCGCTATTTGTAGGGCACGATCCGTCAGTTTAGACATTTTCAAGAAGCCAATTGTCGGTTTTACCATTTTTGGATCGCGAATGGTTCGTTTTGCCATTTTCAGGAGACGAATTTTGGTCATTTTAACAGAGCCAATTGAGTCAGATTTGCCAATTTCAGGGCGTGAACCGTCCGTATGATTTTTTTAGGGCACAAATGGTCAGTTTAGTCAATTTTTGGGTACGTTCACTCAATTTAGCCATTTATTGAGCGTGAATGGTCATTTTTACTGCCAGTGAGTCATTGTGCCATTTTTAGGGCACGCGTTTCCAGTTTGACCATTTTTAGGGTGAAATTTGTCAGATGAGCCATTTTTCGCGTAGGCCGCGAATCGACAGTATTGTAATTTTGGGATGGTAAATATGTAGGGATTAGCCAGTTCAACTAGTTTTAGCCCACGAACAGTCAGTTCAGCAGAGCGAAACACAAAATCAAAAAGAGCACAAGATTTTACTTCATCAAGCACCGTTGATCCATGTTTTAATCACGTACACGGATTTTGCACTCTGACGGTCTATTAACTGTGACTCAACTCAACTCATTTTTCGTGCGAATTTACTCCAAAATAACTTCCATAGTGTTACCATTATTTAACAGAAGACAGAGGGACCAAAGATGGCCTATTGCCATACCTATGCTTTAGAGCAGCGATTCTCAACCAGGGGAGCGCACGCGATTTCCAGGGGGGAGGGGGACGTGAACTTGTCCACAAGACCTTAAAGTTGAGACCAACCATACAATTATAGGAAACTTCTAGAACGTCACATTTTTCGCAAGAAAAGGTAGAAAAAAAAAATTTCGCTCCGGCAGCTGGCGGTCGGAAAGAGTGCATTTCATTTTGTATACGGATACCCTAAGCCGTCCCAGAAGTAGTAATGTTGAGACCATGATTTGTTTCGTTTATGTTTGACCCTCCCTCGTACTGTTTGCTGCCGGGTTTGTTTAAGCTGAACTTAATGGGAATCAAAGGCTATTTCAAAATGGAATCATCATACCGAATATAATGCTTCTGGAATCAACTGGTGATTTGTTGTGATTTTTTTACCATTTCAACCCCTATTTTCCCCCCTCCACCTTGACCGATTTGGCCCAAACGCAATACTGACCGGTGTCTTATGACTACTGATTTTTTTAGATAAAGCGTGTTCCGCTAAATTAGTTTCTACGAGAGTTATCGTGCTAACAAGACCACACACTTACTTCCACCCCGGGGGCACCACCCCCTCCCCCTCGACTTTTTCAAAAAATTAAAAAGGGAATCAAAGGCTAGTCTAACATGGAGTATACGTACCGAATATGATACTTCTAGAATCAACTGGTGATTTTTAGTGATTTTTTGACGACTTCAAGCCCGATTTTCCCCCCCTCCCCTTGCCGGTCACTTATCAGAGAGACCAGAGTGCTTACGCTGCATGGCGTATATATTCTGGAACTCCTGATTTTCGTTCAGGATCATATCACTGAGATACCCCTCGCGTCGTCTACTCTCGAATATAGCACACGTGGCAACGACAAACTGTCTACTGCGGGATGTCGGCTTTCAGTCACGCAAAAATGCTGCACTCAAGCCGCCGGAATCCGACTATTCAACGGTCTATCGCGCAAGAGCAGGTCTTTGGCGCGCGATGAATTCCGTAAAAAGCTGAAAGACCACCTTCTCAATCTGGCTCCCTACTCCGTCAGAAATTTTGAGGGTTCGCTTCCTGCGCAACATCAATGCAAAACTTGACGTTGCTTTACATTGTTTTAATGTGTGGCAAATAAATTATTATTATGATTATTCTAAAAAAAAAAAAGTCCTGTGCGGTGCCAGACACGATCAAATGACCCTGATTTTTCATACTGTGAGCTCCCAGACTATCATGTTGAGGGCTTATTGGGTAAGAATTGCAAATTTTAGAGCATGAATTGCAAGTCGAATGGCCCTGCTTGCCATTTTTAGGGCCGATTGAGTCAAATGTGCCCGTGTTAGGCCGTGAAAAGCCCATTTGGCTATTTGTAGGGCACGATCCGTCAGTTTAGACATTTTCAAGAAGCCAATTGTCGGTTTGGCCATTTTTGGATCGCGAATGGTTCGTTTTGCCATTTTTAGGAGACGAATTTTGGTCATTTTAACAGAGCCAATTGAGTCAGATTTGCCAATTTCAGGGCGTGAACCGTCCGTATGATTTTTTTAGGGCACAAATGGTCAGTTTAGTCAATTTTTGGGTACGTTCACTCAATTTAGCCATTTATTGAGCGTAAATGGTCATTTTTACTGCCAGTGAGTCATTGTGCCATTTTTAGGGCACGCGTTTCCAGTTTGACCATTTTTAGGGTGAAATTTGTCAGATGAGCCATTTTTCGCGTAGGGCGCGAATCGACAGTATTGTAATTTTGGGATGGTAAATATGTAGGGATTAGCCAGTTCAACTAGTTTTAGCCCACGAATAGTCAGTTCAGCAGAGCGAAACACAAAATCAAAAAGAGCACAAGATTTTACTTCATCAAGCACCGTTGATCCATGTTTTAATCACGTACACGGATTTTGCACTCTGACGGTCTATTAACTGTGACTCAACTCAACTCATTTTTCGTGCGAATTTACTCCAAAATAACTTCCATAGTGTTACCATTATTTAACAGAAGACAGAGGGACCAAAGATGGCCTATTGCCATACCTATGCTTTAGAGCAGCGATTCTCAACCAGGGGAGCGCACGCGATTTCCAGGGGGGAGGGGGACGTGAACTTGTCCACAAGACCTTAAAGTTGAGACCAACCATACAATTATAGGAAACTTCTAGAACGTCACATTTTTCGCAAGAAAAGGTCACCCCTATTTCCCCTCCACCTTGACCGATTGGCCCAAACGCAATACTGACCGGTGTCTTATGACTACTGATTTTTTTAGATAAAGCGTGTTCCGCTAAATTAGTTTCTACGAGAGTTATCGTGCTAACAAGACCACACACTTACTTCCACCCCGGGGGCACCACCCCCTCCCCCTCGACTTTTTCAAAAAATTAAAAAGGGAATCAAAGGCTAGTCTAACATGGAGTATACGTACCGAATATGATACTTCTAGAATCAACTGGTGATTTTTAGTGATTTTTTGACGACTTCAAGCCCGATTTTCCCCCCCCTCCACCTTGCCGGTCACTTATCAGAGAGACCAGAGTGCTTACGCTGCATGGCGTATATATTCTGGAACTCCTGATTTTCGTTCAGGATCATATCACTGAGATACCCCTCGCGTCGTCTACTCTCGAATATAGCACACGTGGCAACGACAAACTGTCTACTGCGGGATGTCGGATGACTTTTTCAAAAAATTAAAAAGGGAATCAAAGGCTAGTCTAACATGGAGTATACGTACCGAATATGATACTTCTAGAATCAACTGGTGATTTTTAGTGATTTTTTGACGACTTCAAGCCCGATTTTCCCCCCCTCCACCTTGACCGATTTGGCCCAAATGCAATACCGACCGGTGTCTTATGACTACTGATTTTTGTGCCAAAGCGCGTTCCGCTAAATTAATTTCTACGAGAGTTATCGTGCTAACAAGGAAACGGCCATAAATATATATGTATATATAAAGAAATATATAGATATATATATGAATTCCGGAGACCACTGAATTCGTGTTCTAGAGGTTCTGAAACGTGAAAAAAACATGACATGACCCATGTTTGCCACCATCACGACGAGACCAATAGTGCATTTTTCAGAATGAAATGCACTAAAAAGGAGCAATCTACTCTTTATGAAAATGAGATTTTGGTGGTGAGTTCCCGTCGGAGAATATGGTACTGCGAGAGTGAATCCCACACCGCATAAATCCCCTTCGAGCCGTATGAATGGTTGATATGTGAGAAGAGGCGGTTAATGCTGTCTCTTGTGATTAGTAACCCCATGTCGAATTGACCGTAGTTATTCAACATGAGGTATTCTAATGTGTCATGGTCTGAAAGTGTGATGGCAATGATTATGTAATGTATTGAAGCTGGGCGTTGGACAATTAGGTCGTAGAGGTGAAAATGCTTCCGTACCAGCCCCGTGGCTTGCACTAACGAACAGCCAATACCCGTCGTGGGACAGTTTATGGCAACATCTTCAAATCGACAACACTCGTCCGGAGTTGAGTCGTGTGTGAGATGTAAATAGCTGTAGTATGATTCCGGGATTATGTTGAGTATGAAACATGATTATGAGCAGCGTGCAGACCTGTTTCTCCGCATTCACCCAGACGTAGCCGACGTCGTCCCAGCCGACTGTCGAATGTGTCACACCGACAGCTTGAAGAACGTACTCGGCGCGTCTGTCTTCATGACTTTGACCACCGCCAGGTCCCAGGCCTTATTTTCTACGAACCCGATCATTATGTAAATTCGGGCCAGTAGATGGAGACCCTGAAGGCCAACTCAAATAAAAGAACTGTCAGAACGCGACTGTCCATGTTCCGACCGACAAACCACGTGGCCGGAGCTCTGTGGCTGGAGCTTGGCTGTGGTTGGACCTTTGCAGTGGTTGGACGTTTACTGTGGTTGGACATTTGCAGTGGTTGGACCTTTTCTGCGGTTGGAGCTTGATTGTGGTTGGGGCTTTGCTATGGTTGGACCTTTGCTGCGGTGGTAGCTTTGTTGAGGTTGGAGCTTTGCTGAGCCTAGTTGGAGATTTGAAGTGGTTGGAGGTTTGCAGTGGTTGGACCTTTGCTGTGGTTGGACGTTGGCTGTGGTTGGACGTTTGCTGTGGTTGAACTTTGACAGGGGTTGGACCTTTGCAGTGGTTGGACGTTTACTGTGGTTGGACATTTGCAGTGGTTGGACCTTTTCTGCGGTTGGAGCTTGGCTGTGGTTGGAGCTTTGCTGAGGTTGGAGCTTTGAAGTGGTTGGACGTTCGCTGTGGTTGGACCTTTGCTGTGGTTGGACGTTTGCTGTGGTTGGACTTTGGCAGTGGTTGGACCTTAGCTGTCGCTGGAGCTTGACTGTGGTTGGACCTTTGCTGTGATTTGAGCTTGGTTGTGGTTGGACTTTTGCAGTGGTTGGGCCTTTGCTGTGGTTAGACCTCTGCCGAGCTTGGACCTTGGCTGTGGTTGGAGCTTTGCTGAGGTTGGAGCTGTGCTGAGCCTGGTTGGAGATTTGCAGTGGTTGGCCTTTTCTGCGGTTGGACTTTGGCAGTGGTTGGACCTTAGCTGTGGCTGGAGCTTGGCTGTGGTTGGACCTTTGCCGAGCTTGGACCTTTGCTGTGATTGTACTTTTGGAACGTCACATTTTTGCCAAGAAAAAGAAAAGGAAGAAAAAAAGGAGCTTAACTGTGGTTGGATTTTTGCAGTGGTTGGACGTTTGCTGTGGTTGGACTTTGGCAGTGGTTGGACCTTAGCTGTGGCTGGATCTTGGCTGTGGTTGGACGTTTGCTGTGATTTGAGCTTGGTTGTGGTTGGAGTTTTGCAGTGGTTGGGCCTTTGCTGTGGTTGGACCTCTGCCGAGCTTGGACCTTTGCTGTGATTGGACTTTTGGAACGTCACATTTTTGCCAAGAAAAGGAAGAAAAAAAGGAGCTCAACTGTGGTTGGATTTTTGCAGTGGTTGGACGTTTACTGTGGTTGAACTTTGGCAGTGGTTGGACCTTTGCAGTGGTTGGACCTTTGCAGTGGTTGGACGTTTACTGTGGTTGGACATTTGCAGTGGTTGGACCTTTTCTGCGGTTGGAGCTTGGCTGTGGTTGGGGCTTTGCTATGGGTTGGACCTTTGCTGTGGTGGTAGCTTTGTTGAGGTTGGAGCTTTGCTGAGCCTGGTTGGAGGTTTGAAGTAGTTGGACGTTTGCTGTGGTTGGACCTTCGCTGGGGTTGGAACTTTGCTGTGGTTGAACTTTGGCAGTGGTTGTACCTTTGCAATGGATGGGAGTTTACTGTGGTTGGACCTTGGTTGTGGTTGGACGTATTCTGTGGTTGGATTTTTGCAGTGGTTGAACCTTTTTGGTTTGAGCTTGGCTGTGGTTGGATCTTTTCAGTGGACGTTTGCTGTGGTTGAACTTTGGCTGTGGTTGGACCTTTGCAATGGTTGGGCGTTTGCTGTGGTTGGACCTTGGCTGTGGCTGGGCCGTCTTTGCGCTTGAGAGGTTGCTGTCGATGGAGGTTCTACTGTGATTACATCTTCGCTGAGGTTGAACCATGGTTTTGGTTGGGCCTTATGGGGTCGTTTTACTGTGTTGGAGCCTTCTTGGTGGTTTTGAAGTTTCGCTGCGATAGGTGCTTTAATGTGGTCTTACGTATGCCTTTCGAGAAAGAAGCGAGGGTGGCACTGGGTCTGCTACTCACCCAGGTGAAAGGGCCTCATTTAGTTTCGTCCCTGGGGGGCAAGTAATAAGGGGTGTTATAATTTTAACACGGCGTTATCACAATTAAAATGGTTATCACGTGGATACCACCCGTGTTATTCCATATAACACCCCTTCGTACTTCAACCCCTGGGCTCGAATATTCTCTCCACAGTTCTGGTTGTTTGGTCCCGAATCCCGATCAAAATGCACCAAAGGGGGATGTCATTACCCTCAAAAGTGGTCATAAATGAGCGTTTGGCCTTGCCATTTCAGTCAATTTTCTTAACTCCAAGGCGGCAACCGTGGTCCTCGGGCGTGGAGGCTCTTCGTTGCGTTACGAGTTTCCGATCTTTATACGTTCTGAAAAGTGTGCAAGTGGCCAAAAACGGGTGCGTCCATTCGTGGTTTGACCAAAATTGAGGCTTTTCCTAGTTTCGGGTCTTTAACGTGTCTGTTTAAAAAAACAAAAAACACTACAATGCAATTGGGGGGGGGGGGGCACAACAAATTTTTATGGTCCATGGGGGGCGTGACCGTGAAATGGTTGAGAACCACTGGTTTAGAGGTTCTCTGAATTCGCTGGGTTGACTCATGAAAACGTAAAATGATTCGGATTTATCTCTTTCAAACCCCAAATTTCGCGGTTCTGGATCACAAGAAGTGCCAAAAAGATTTTCACGTTGCGCTGGTGGGGGTTGAGGGTGCGGGTACCTTTCATCCTAGGAGGTGGGGGGGGTTCGCCGTTAAATTCAGGGGGGATGGGCAGCCCTGCATAATATGACACGGGAAACGGATGATTTCAACGGAAACTCGATGGTTCAGCCACAGTAGGCTTTAAAACTGAGAAACAGGTCGTTGTGTCCCAAAACTTCAGCTCTACCGTCACCCCCCCCCTTCCACTCGCCGCTTCCGCCGGATCTTTCGGTCGAAACCATTTTCCCACATTGTTTTGCTAATTAAATTGTAATGAAAGAGATGCGTTCGACGAAAAATACTTTAATAGCCCACGAATCGTGGTTTAATGATCACCACGACACGACGTGTTCTCAACAAGATTGTGCCTGCCTCGAATTGAACGGCAACCAGTTTCTTTCAGTTTCACAAGAAGGAAGCCAGGGTCTAGGGATCCTAGGAAGCCTCATTTTGCTTTTCTCGTAGGACTGCCGCCTACAACCGCATACTCCCCTCCATCGCAATCGTACAACGATTACCGTAATTTTTTAGGGCACACACTGCCCGTTTACGCCTTTTGAAAACTTGAAAAAACTAGTTAAATTGAAAACCTTGAGCCGTTGACGCTGTACACTCTCCAGGAAGTTACCCACATCCGATGAAAGCTTTGCTTTTTTTGCCGCAGGCGGTGAATCTGTCATTATGCCACGAACAGTACGACGAACGGAATAAAATGATTGTTTCACGACTAAAGCCCCAATTTTTTTTTTGTTTCTTTCACAAAAACAGTTTTAAAATAAAGACAATTAAGCGAAACCTTCTTGTAAACACTCCGCTAAACTCTAAACAAATGGGGTTGGTGGGGTGGAGTGGGGTGGGAAAACAATAAGCAGGTTACACTCTTAATCCATTTCAGTATGAATGTGGAAACAGAAGTTTTCGGTTCTTGACTGAGTGGTAAAATTTCTCGTTTTTAATTGTGACAAATAATGGAAATTGGAGGTTTGGGAGTAGCTCGTTAGTTTACGGTTCGAATAGGTATATTCTTACTGATTTTCTTCATGGTTTTCACGTTTAAATTTGAAAGAAAATATTTGGAGTGAGACGTGTTTGTTAGAGAACGACGAGAGAGCGCAGCATCTCCGTGTAGAGGTTCCCCCTCTTTTTTTTCTTCTTTTTTTTGTATTTTTCATACCGTGGCTTTTGCTCGGTCTCTCCTCGGCCCATTCGTCGATTGTCGTCTGTCCCAGGTGTTTCTTGGAGTTCCGCGCGCGTGGTCTCTTCCAACTCTTTTTCTTTTCCACTCTCTCTACCATCCCCTCCCTTCGCCTCTTCATCTAACGCTCCCCTTGCCACCGCCAACCAGTCCTTCCCTTTTTTTTTTTTTTTACAAGACATTCGAATAATTGTTTTTTTAAACGAAAGTAATAATCCCCGAAAACAATCGTTGTTCTGTCCGGTAACGATATGTATCAGTGCGGCCACTGGATGGTCGTCGTCGCGACATCGACGCATTCATCAAAAAAAGGGACTTGAACTAAAAAAAAAATCGTCCTCGTTAATTGTAAAAAAAAAGAAGTAGCCGCCTCCCTCCGAGAACTTGCCTCCTAGGATGACAATCATTGTTTTCCTGATCGACACGTCAGCGTCGATGTACCAAAGGGCTTATCTGGGAGGACGCCCAACTCTTTTGGACATGGCAAAAGGCGCCGTTGAAACTTTTGTAAAGGTAAATATCCCAAATTTTGGATTTATATACTCAAGTCATTTTATAAACGTTTTTTAAAATACAAATTACCAGGTCAGACAGAGAATACCGGATAGCCGCGGCGACCGATACATGCTGTTGACGTTTGAAGACCCCCCGCATAATATCAAGGTAAATTAAGAGTTTATTTCGTTCAAATTTTCTGACGGGAGGGCTTATCAGTCCTCCAAAAAACCGCTTCCCGTGTTTTTTATGTGTCATAATACATCAATTATTCGTTTACTGCACCACTCAGTGCCCCTCGGTCATTATCAAGACAAAGTTGATGCGAGCAACCGCATTTAACATTTATCCCCCCGTGCTTCTTTCAAAAATAAAAGACACGAGTAGGACAAAAAAAAAATTAACGTTTTAAGTGGGTGAGGTAATAAGTTAGCAAATATGACGTTAGATAGAGCGCAGGTCTCCAAATGTCAAATAGATGTTTTGGAAGTCGTTTCAAACAGCAGTTTTCAAAAATTAATTGTGACAAAAAGTGGAAAGTTTTTTATTAGATTGAGGTTCCGTAGTTGATAGTTATTGTACTGGTGAAATTGTTAAAAAAGACTTTCGAATATTTTGTGTTTAGTCTTTTAGGGTGGAACATTAGGGAACGATGAAGGGTGGGAAATAGCGTTTTTGCAAACTTTTAACTTCCCAAACACACAACAATTTTTTAGTGCTCAATCGAATGAAAGTGACCGTAGTTGAGTTCTTGTCGTACGAAAAAATGAATTGAAAGTCGATGATCGTGTTTTCACGTGGCGTTGTATTGAAAAATATCTGTTATAACGACCTCTCCTAGTTTTCATTCGATTCAGCGTTAAAAGACACGTAAGTTTACAAGTGAACGAACAACAATTTATATGAGACGTACTGCATTGAGAACAAAAGAACACTGAAGACCCAATAAACCTCTGTACACTCTTGTGCGATTTTGCACTCGATAGACGCATGCGTCTAGGGGCAAGTGGTTTAGAACGAGTGCATGCGTGCCCTTTACAGTGGCGGATCCAGGTCTGAATCCTATGAGGGGGGGGGGAATCCCGATGACCCGCATGTTACACCATTCCAACGATTCCAAAATTAATAAATACAAATTTGGGGTGATGTTTCAAGACAAATAAGGATGTACTGAACACATATGCCGTCTCAGTTCAGTCAAATTAGGCTTTTACCCTACAAATTACCAATTACCGACGCTAGGGAGTCCCAAGAAGATCAAGTTTAACGCATAAATTATCGTTTTCTGGAGGCAAAATGGGTCAGTTTTTTTATTGAAAATCTAGAACTGAGGACTTCGAAAAATTTTCAACCGAGGCGGAGGGGCTTGAAAAAGTTGGGAAGCTTACAGAGCATAAATTGGTCGGAAACAGGTGATACAGGATGGATGCGAATAAGTGCAGGAAAAAAAATAGGGTGAAAGTAGACCTCATTTGCAATCGAAAACGCTTAAAACACCATGGTACAGAAATCAGAACCCATCGAGATATGATTTTTTAAAGATCTTTTCAGGATACCATCAATTTCCTTAACTAAGTGGGAGTAACTAGCTTTTTAGCAGACTATCTGTAAATTTTTGGCGATGGATTCGGGAAAAGCACACCCTGACTGCGCACTCTGATAGAAAGTCAGGATTATCAATTTTCGTCAATAAATAACTATTTTCTGTCGCTTCGGCAGCTCCTTAAGATTTTACGATACGGGGATTTTTAATTTTAGATAAAAGTCAACCCCCACTTGACCGTACTAAATCTGCGCCTATCGAATTTTCATGGATCATAAAAACTTGTTCAACGAGTCCCATTCAAAATTACTCATGGGCGTTCGTTATTGGCATTGGTTCGTTATGTGTGCGTAATTGGCAATTTTCCAGCAAAAATTACCTTTTTTTTTTTAAGAAGAAAAGAGTGATTTTTCTTCTCTTCAAAATCGCTTGTTTTGACCTGCAAAATTCAAACAATCCTTGCGAATTTCAACATGCTAAACCTCACCTTCATGAAAACCTCAGCGGACTTTAAATGGAACTGATAGCGTTTTCCTTTTGCCATTTCAAAAGTGCTCTGGGGCCACTCTTGTGACGTCACAAGGCCCGCTCGGATCGAACCAAAATCTGGCTAAGAGTGGGTTGAAATGGAACGACTTTTAACATGTGGAAGAGAGAGCTCTTTAAAAACAACCTTCCTCCTCATGACGGTTTTGTAGTTTTTGTGTTCGTATTGAATGGAAGTACATATTTATTTACGTGCATGAGCTGAGCACTTGTATATTTTTGTGTGGAGTGCTTGTGTTTATTAGTGAGAATGTACTTATTAGCATGACTGTGAACAAATCGGGTGCATCCCTTCTTGAGTTCAATGCCCAATTCTATTAATAATGTTCTTCCAGGAACATAATTGAAATCTAATAACAACAAGTTGCGAATTTAGAAATTCCTAGCCAGCAAACACGCTTTGTGGCGGCAGGAAATATGAAGGAATGGGCTTTGGGGGAAATATGTAATACATAAAGAGAATAACTTCATTAATGTAGAGAATCCGGATGAACCGTTTTGTAACGATTGGAACACTGGTACTAGGTTTTTGTTATTCTGTCTTCTCCTTATTGATTGATGCTACAATAATAGCCCACGTAGTCTTCTTATTTTCATATTTTTCGTCGGATGAGCTTGACTCTAGACTAGAGTTATCCATACATTTAAAAATGAGCGTAGTGGCTTCATCTGACCACTTCTCTGGATCTATTGAGTAATCGACGATAATGGTATCTACGAATAACAGAACTTGAATGATTGTTAAACCGCTTTCGTTCAACAAATCGTTGGCTTCATCCGCGACGAAAAACGAAGTACGAACTCAAAACGATGCTTATCACAATGAACCTTCCAAGAGAGGTTTACCGCTCCGTCGATTTTGACGGAGCAGTTGAAGTTGCTCTAGCTCTGATCCATGGAGGAGCGTAGGGATAAATGGAACGAATAAAAAGTCGCTCTGCTGAGGATCAATTGGGAAATGGAACCTTCAAACTCTTATCAGATCAGACCTGGAGCAGCCCTAGCTCTACTTTTTGTGCTAATGGAAAACGCTATGACTGTGAACGCTCACCAAAGTCTCAAAAAATGTCGCCCCAGCAGCTGGCTGTCAAATAGAGTGCATTTACTACTACGAATTTAGACGTTTTTGGTTAATTTGCTATTATGTATTCGACAAAAATTACCACTCAGTGTGACTCTCTACTTTAATTTAGCCATTTCTACACAATAATCCTTTATTTACTAATACCGTCGAAATTCGTGTTAGTAGTGAAATCCACTCTGTTCGCCAGCCAGCTGCTGGAGCGATATCTTTTAATGCTTTGGTGAGCGTTCACATTCAGTTGCATTCAAAGGACCGCCTTACATGAGGCTTCAATGATTTTTAGCATGTTGAAAATCGCAAGGATCGTTTGTGGTGGTTCGTCAAAAGGTTTTGATTTTTTTTCAAAAGGTTTTCGTCAAACCACTGAAGAGTAGAGCACTCTTTTTTCTCAAAAACGGTCATTTCTACAACAAAAAAAATCATTTTTTTTTTTATACGCTCATGAGTCATTTTCATGAGTTTTCCACCAAAATTTCCCCATAGAAACTTCAGAAGGGCCGAAAACCTGAGTTTGTTCCCCCTTTAACTCGGAAAGTACGCGTTCTACGGCCCGTAAAGCTGGGTTTTCCTATAGCGACGCAAAACCCTTAGCGAGCGCAGTATGTTTTACATTTATTCCTAGTTACTTCGTGTTCTCTTTTCAACTGGGAACAATTTAAATAACGCTGTGCTGACCTGACGTGTTAAAACGTTGAAGCGCTAAATTTCCTTTAGGATTCAAACAACCCTCTACATTTTTAAACCAGCGTTCAGGCTGGTCCCCCCCCCCCCAGTGATTCATTAAATTGTCGCCATTCGGGGAAAGGGGCGGGGGTAATTGAATGCCGTTTGCCTACGATATCTTCTCCTTCCTAAAATATCCTGTCCTCCCTTTCTAAAACAGTACATATTTTTATAGAAAAATATAGGCAGTTGCCTATGTGCCAAGTGCCAACACTATTCGTGAAGGGTGCTCAGAGATCGGCAGGAATGGATGTGGGTGGGGGTCAAATTGAATGGCTCTTGCCTGCGATATCTTCTCCATGGTAAGATATCCTGTTCTCACTTATTGCCGATCTTCCTGCACCCTTCACGAATACCTAGACTATGGCCCATGTTCCGTAAAAACACGATTTTTGTGGATTCTCGTGACGTTTTCGTGAGAAACGTCAGTGGTAACATGAAATGTGAACACGCCAAAAGGAAGCTTAGAAGACGGAAAAGTTTTTGTGATTCATCGGAAGTCTGTCGAGGAAGCCGTTTGGGTACAGCTACTTTTCGTAAAACGGACAAACTTTGGAGGCCACGTAAATTTATGGAAAAATGCCAGATTTCTGGGTGTTGACGAAAGCAATAAAATGGACTCTATCCGAAAGGAAATGTTCCGTAGTTTCTGAAAATTGCGTCACTTTTTGGATTTGGTGCGATATAAGCCGAGAAATTGCGGATTTTTTAAGCAAGCATTAGTTACTTTTTTAAACACACCAAAAAATCATAACTCCGGAACGAATCGACGTAGCACACTTCCAAAGGTACCGTTTTACTCCACTTTTAACGTAGTTTTACCCAAAAATTTTTGCCAAAGTTATACGGATCCACCCTGTATATTGGTTTCGGGTCCCTGTTTTGTTGTTGATGTTTTTTTAGGCAGCCAGCCCCACGAAATAGGTTGTAATGAGCCATCTCCATGAATTTTCTATTTTTAAGAAGCCGGACCCATCAAATTGGCTGTTTTGAGTGGGTCGAGCTCACCCATTTGTGGGGAAGGGGGGGCTAGGGCAAGCCAGTGCTGCAAAATCGGGTTTTTTAAATGGGCGAACCTTGCGAAATTACGTTTATCAAAACAATCTAGACCGGCCGATATTGCTCTTAAAAGTGAGGCAACGCCCTCAGATTTTTAAGTTCTGTGTAAAATCAGGAGAGTGGCTCCGTAAGGGAGCCAGTCCCGCAAAAATGTTTCTGACGTTTCAGAACCAATAAGTTTTGTATTTGAAAGAACAAACCAGGTTTTTTTTTTTTTTATGCCGAAGGCGAAATTGGTTTTTGAATCAGACAAAAACGCGAGTGCCATTATCCGTATAATTTTAGCTTTGAAAAAGCTAACTAAACCCGCGAAATTTATTTAAGTGCCAATGTAAAGTAACGGAAAATCCTGCGTCATTCGTAATCGACTAGAAACCCGTCAATTTCACTCCGGAAATCGGCTACCCAGTCAAGAAACTGTCATTTAACCTTAACATTTAGATTTTTCTGATAAAAACTCGTTGTTTAGACCGCAAAAACAGTAATTTATCAACTAAAGACTCAGCAAGAAAATCGTTAAGTCTGAATGTGCACAGAAGGGGTCGTTTCCCAGAGAAAACTGGCACTTCAACTGGGAAACTGTCTTTGCAGTCTTCTATTCTGTATTTACTATCCAACAACTGACAATTTTGCCCCCAGGAAACGACTCTATGTGCGCTAGACTTGAAATATTTTGGTCCCTTGGGAGTGGAACTCCTTAGGTCAGACCACTAAGTAATTTAGTTCAAACTGACTCCCGCTTTTCGGCCAGAAAATTGTCAATTATGGGCCATTAACTAGCTACTCACCAAGTAAAGTGGCTTTATCGTTCTCTCAAACAATTTTATTGCTAAACAAATCTCAGCTTGTTGATTGGATAGCCCCTGCTCCTACCCCACCTGAAAAGGGAAATATATTCTCTTTTCTGGAGCCATTATTCTGACTGTTTCGTGTAGCAATATAGCAATTCTTTGTTGGTGGAGGGGGGGACGATTAGCCTTCCCGCGGTTTTTTGTGTTAGATGAGGGCTAAATTTTTCGGTTTTTCGGACGGAACAATGAGGTTTGAAGCATCAAAGTTGACTATTCAAGGCCGAAATGAGCGCCGGGAGGGAGGGGTCGTGAGGAAATAATTTTTGTAAATTCGTTTGGAAAGTGATGATGATCCAAAACCGCGAAATTGTTATTTTCTGATAGAAGACAAACACACGGAATTGGTTTTTGAAGGAGACAAACCCACAAGATTGGTTTTTATTAGAGCCAAAGTCGCGAAATTGTCCGTTTTAATAAATAGCTACACACTACAAGACGAGAGGCAACCGTGCAAAGTTAGTTTTTCCGGGAGCCAAACCCATGAATTTCTGATACAGGAACCAACACCGTAAAAACGAGGGCTTGAATTGGAATTCAAAAGTGTTTCTCGGATAAATGGTGAGATTCTGAGGCGAAATTTTAGGTCCCTAGACTGAAAATCCAAATTCTGGCGTTATTGTGAAAATTCCCATCGTCTCCAGATTCCTCCGCGCTAAGCGTCTGTCCCCTTGGGTGGATAAGTGAGATATTGCGCCTCATGAAAGCTTCGAAGTGGTAATTTTATGATATTTTAAACTTTTATTGAATTTTTAAACCCTGGCATTCCTTGGTATTGCGTTCTGGTCTCCCTACCTAATCGCCGCCGTGGACCTCGAAATCATTGGACGATTTATTTTTCTTTTTTTTTCGATTTTCAGGTACAAATTTCAATGTTATTTTACCCAATAATGAAATTTCGGATAAAAATTATCTGTTTGTAGATTCGAATTGACATTTTTTCGTAGAAAAATCAGGTGCAGGTTGAATTGTCCCTTTTTGGTAGAATAATTCGTTCTTGGAACTAAACCGCGAGCTGAACGGTATGTTGAAGGCGGTTTTTTTGTGCGAATACATAAGTTTTATGGCAAAATCACAGTTTTGGAGAGAAATAGACAGTTTTCGTCGGAATTTCGCAGAAAACGTTGCAGATTTTTAAACTGTCTCTTTTTGGTTGTGTTAGTAGGTACTACGAGTTTTTAGTTGTTCTTAACTGCTTTCTCCCTTGTTATCAACTTCAAAGTTCGTCGCTGACCTTGGCAAGTTGACTTTTTTTATATATAGGGGAAATTATGTCACACGCTCTTTCTTGGAATTTACGTTATTCTCTATAACGAGCGTACCCCCTCCCACCCCTTCCCTACCATGAAATATCAACGCCTTCATCTTTTTTTTTTTTTTTTTTTTTTTTTGTGACTCAGGCGGGTTGGAAAGAGAATCTCGTGACATTTATGAACGAGTTGAAAAATCTCCAGTGCCAAGGAATGACCACGATGGGGCCAGCCTTAAAACACGCTTTCGACGTTTTAAATATCAACAGAATGCAAACAGGCATCGACACGTATGGCCAAGGTCGGAGTCCGTTTTACCTTGAGCCGTCGGTTATTGTTGTCATTACCGACGGTGGTCGACTGTCGAATCTGTCGGGTGTTCAAGATGAGGTTGGTTTAGAGGTTTCATTGGAATTTTTAGTTAAAATCAACTAATAATTTTTTTTTTTTTTTTTCAAAAAGTTTAATTTACCTATGCATTCGCCCACGCCTGGCTGTGAATTGACGCGGGAGCCGTTCCGTTGGGATCAACGTCTCTTTGCTCTTGTGCTCCGTCTGTCCGGTACACCGGCTGTCGAGCGGGACGTTGGCCTTGTACCGAGTGATTCGTCTCCCATTGACGCCATGTGTGAAGTGACTGGGGGGCGATCCTATTCTGTGACGTCGCAAAGAATGCTTCATCAGTGTATTGACAGTCTCGTTCAAAAAGTTCAGAGCGGCGTCGTCATTAATTTTGAAAAAATCGGTCCGGACCCTCCCCCTGTGAATGCTGACGGTTTGTTGTTTGTTTTTTTTTTCTTGCAGTATCTTAGGTTGAAGCCATTTCAGTGTTCGTTTCAATTGTTTAGGCGTTAAAGAGCCAACAGATGGAACGGAACAGGACTCTGATAAAGACTTCGACAAAGACTCGATGATGCTACAAAATAACGATATGAATAAAGTTCAGAATGGGGCTCGCCATATCAATAACGTTAATTCTTCATCGGCTAGCAGTACAGCATCGTGGCAGTCGTGTAGAAAGCTTATCTATGTTCCGAGATCAGCTCAAAAAGGTTTCCCTGTGGGTTTCTGGCCCATTCCCGAATCGTTTTGGCCAGATCTTCAGTCACAGACCTTGGTAAGTGTCGTATGTTTTGAATTTTGTAAAGGTTTCGATAAATTTAACGACGACGGTATCGTTTTAGCCTCCTAGATCGGCTCATCCCAACGTTAAATTCACCTGCACGAGTCAAGACCCCATGGTCATTGAGAATCTTCCGTTCGACAAATACGAACTCGAACCGAGCCCGCTGACTCAATTCATTCTCGCCAGAAAACAGCCGACCGTCTGTTGGCAAGTGTTCGTTACAAACTCTTATAAAAACTCCGAAATGGGCCATCCTTTCGGATATTTGAAAGCGTCGACAAACCTCAGTTGCGTCAACCTCTTCGTCATGCCGTACAACTACCCTGTCCTTCTTCCACTGCTTGACGAGCTCTTCAAAGTTCACCGCCAAAAACAAACACCCGAGTGGCGAGCCGCATTCGCCAACTACCTAAAGACGATGCCTTCGTATTACGCAGCTGTAAGATTTTTTAATAACCTTCCTTGTCGACTTTTTAATCAATTTCTCGTTATTTTCAGCCCCTGAGAAGGGCTCTTCAAAGAATGGGAGCTACTAACAGTCTGGCTCAAAATTTAGTACCTGACTCTCTGGATAACTGTATGAGTTACAGCGTTTTAAATTACCTCAAAAGGCTTAAGAACCAAGCCAAAATAGAATACGAAAAGTAATCAAAATTTTGAATTATTTTGGATTGTTTTATTTGACGTTTTCCATTATTTACAGGCTATGTAATGACGTCAGTAGTAAACAAATGACTGCAAAAGCCGCTAGTCAGGCTAGTGAAGGAGTCAGAGTTATTCCTCGTTGCCCGCTCAAACGTGATCTTCTTTCGCACCCAATGCTACAAGGTAAAGTTGGATTGGTGTGACGTGTCGGGGCCTTTTTTTTCAAGAGTTTTTTTTTTTCAGACAAATTCCAGTCGTTTAGGGATCAGTTGAATGAATTTGGTGGTTTTGTCGTGGGAGTGTCTCATAGGAAGCACAGGACGGGTCAGAGTTATAGAAACGCTTTTGACATTCAACGAAGGAATTTAGCCAGCCATATTTTAAGGATGCGGGCGAATCTTTTGACACCGTCGTTATCACACATCAAACTTTTGGATGATGGTAGGTTGTTTTTTTTGGTTACTTTTGAGGGCTCGCGTTGTACATGTTGTATTTTTGTTGTACAGATGTGGTGCATAGCATGCCTATAAGTCAGATGGGCAACTACCAAGAACATTTGAAAAAGACTCAACCGTCGCTCAGGGAGGTGGAATCGGCGCCAGTGCGACAGCACATGTTCGGAAATCCATTCAAGATCGACAAACGAATGATGGTGGACGAGGCTGACATAGATCTTGTCGGCGGTGGCGGTAGCAGTGGTGGTAGTGGTTCAGTGAGTGGAAGTGGTCGAGGACAGAAAAGACCCCTGGAGGGTAGCAACCCGTCTAGGCCGAATAAAAGAAAACCCGGGCCGATACCGGCCAATGTGAAAGTTCGCCGGCCGTTGTCACCGCTCACAGTCACCAACTCGCCCAGGCCGAGCCCTCCTTCGACACCGGTGTCCACTTTGACTGCATCCGCGGCGACGTCCCTGATTCGACCCACTCCACTGCCGTCTCCGTCGCCTCCTCTTTCACCTTCGACGTCGTCTCCTCAACTTCTACTGTCCGGGCCGACGGTGTTGTCGCTTTCCCCTCCTTTAAGCCCGACGACGTCCCAACCTTTATTATCCGCGGCTTCCTCGCAGTCTACATCGATTGCTTCGTCATCACACGCCTTCAAGGCTGTACCTCCTCGAATTCCGCAACCTCCACCTAATTTACAGGTAAGAGTTGTTATCTAACGCGTATTTTCAGCTCAAAGTTTATTTGCAGAGTTGCTAACCGCGTTTTGGGCTGTTTCCCGGCTAGTGTGTCCCGTTTCGCTGTTGAATGGTAATTTCCGTTACCAAAAAGTCGGTCAAATAGCCAAATTTTCCAGTTTTTTGGGTGAAACCCCAGACGCAGAGGATTGACGAACAGTTCCTGAGAAAAGTATTAGAGTTCTAGGGCTAAAATGACATTTTCCTGCCTGACGTTGTCAGGGTGCAAAATGACCATTCGTGAGTACCTTGGTCAAACATTCTATCTTGGGGATGTTCTCTGTTGAATTTTGTGATGGTGGGAGGACGTGATTCTAACAATTGTGTCCCTTGATTCAGGACTTAATGGTTTGTTTGCCGACGAGCGAATTATTCATCTGCGCCTAGTTTTACCCCGAGCTGTTATTTCTGGGGCAAAATCGGCAGTTTATGTATACCGAATACTAATGCGGGGCTTTTCTGTGTGAGAACTCGGTTTCAGGGGAGAAATCCACTAATTCTAGGCCGAGCACTGGCTCCATGACTAGTCGGGAGTCACAACAAACCATTTACTCCAGAAAGGGGCCACAATTGGAATCCCTCCCCCTCCTCCAAGAAATTGAGCAGAACGTACATCCCTCAGACAGAATGTTTGACCCACAAATTTTTCCCAGGAAGGACCGTTTCTCTTTGCCCTGTGACAACGATTTCAGGCAGGAAAAAACTAATGATGTGGCCCATTTCTCAGCTTCCAGGGGGAAAATTGTCAGTTATGGTTTTTTAGGCGGGTTTAGTCTCTTTTTTATCTTCAAGGATGGAATGCGGTGTGCTCCCCCCCCCCCCCCCCCCGAGATGTTCATGCCACACGGGCTGCATCGGACATCTTGAATCGCGGCTCTCTTTAACAACTATTGCCAACTTTGGCAAGCGTCTTCGAAGATACGAACTTTCACATTCCAAAAAGAAAGTCAACATTTTGTTTTTTGTGTCAATGCACAGGTCCAACTCCTGCGGTTTCTCAGCCGGTTACTCCGTTGAATTCTACACCGGTTGTTCAAAGGGTTCCTTCCCCTCCACCCGTTAGATCACTCCCATCACCGCCGCCTCTAATCAACGGAGATTTAGGTAAGTCCCCCCCCCCCCACTGCAACCACCATCGCCGGCAAAGAATTCATTTTCTCGTCGCTTAACAGGTGACATGGTCATCGATGAGTCCGAGGGATCGCGATCACCGTCACCAACGACACTGGACTCGGCTGAATTCGCTCCACCGCCTGTACTTCAACCCTACGACGGTGGTGGAGCTCCTGGAACGCCCGGCGGTCCCTGCCCCCCGTCGTATTCAGTCACACCGCCACTGTCGCCCCCCGCGTTAACCGCCGTTCCACCGCCGGAGCCTGAATCCAATGATGACGACGGCCCTGTCTCATCGTCAGTTGTTTCTTCTAGGAAAGAACTGGCAGAAATCAGGAAGCATAATTTGAACGTGAGAGCGTTGGCCTATAAGGAGGTTCGGCGACCTGGTCGAAGTGAGTGCCGGTTGATTGTTTTTTTTTTAGTTACCCTTGCACCCCAGTGAACTCTATGAGGATCGTCACTAACGAAAACGATTAATATTAACTCCCCTTTTCGCTTCTTTCTCTCTCTCTTTCTCACATAACTCATCTCATCCCCCCTCCCCATCCATCAAACAAATTTCCTCCACACTTCCTCCCAACCTCGGTTTTTTTTTTCTTTCATTCAATCGCAGACTACGACGTCCTCTTCGAACACTTGGAAACCATGAAAGGACCCACGGAGACCAAAATCGCCCTGCTAAAGGAGGTGATCAACGAGTCGCTCAGGTTCAAAAGGCGAGCCCTGGCCTCACATTTGGACAAACAGTTGAAAGCCCTAGCCGCCTCACCCATACCGAATCACAAGGGTCATAATGGGTCGAGGTGAGGTTTTAGAGGGTTGATAAAAAAAAAAAAAACCAGTTCAGTTTTCTGGTCTTTTCTTCGATCGAGCGGTAATTTTTGGTGGAGGAGGAGGCGCGCGTTGGCGCTGGACCGCTTCTCTTAACCCCCAATCCCACCCTGACACACCGGCGGCCGTCTTGACTTCACTGCCCCCCCCCAAACCCCCACCCATATTTTCCCCACGCGTTCTCGACGTAGTGTATGTAAATAGTGTATAAAAAGGAGGAACCCCTACCCAAAACCAAAACTACGTGATTTAAATTAATTTGTAAATTTTGGAGTAATGTATAGCTTGTTTCCTTTTTTTAAAAAAAAAACAATCTAGGAGTTTCTCGTGAAACAGGCCAACGATAGCTCTTAACTTGGTCTTCAAAAAGAATATTTTTTACCCATGTAATCTTTATTTATCACTGTGAAAAACAAATCACAGGACGAGGAAAAAGGAATCAATTTTAGGGATGTAAGCGTTAAAATAAAAATAACTTTCCCCTGTCCGCTACTTTGTGAAGGAACCTGTTAGGAAGAAAAGAGGACCTTCGTCATTGGTTGGGGGAGGGGGGAATCACAGCAGGCGTTAGCTGTGTGAAATTTTGGACTAAATTGTTGATTTGAGAGTCTTGTACGTTGCTGTAGCTGAAATTGTAAGCGAGGTCGACCGCATCGGTTTAAAAAGTGTACAATTTTTTTTGTTTGAAAATTCGCTCGAACCCAAAAGCAAACTGAGTTGAAAACGGACGAACGTTGTCGTCGTCCCCGGAGGCTGTTCTAATGGAAGTGAAGTTGAAAAGTGCGTGATGGAAAAGTTGACGCGGTACTCTGGGTGTACCTTATGAGCAAGGTAAGTACCAACCTACTTTTTATGAATGTATTTGAAACGTTCTGTGTGTAGCCGGGTGCGTTGAATATTTATCAGGTGGGGAGTGCATTGACCGAGCCCCTAACCCAATCCACTGATCAAGACGGTGAGAGGTGTCAAAATGTTTTTTAACGATGATAACTACAACGCGACTAATTTTGGTACGTGCAGTGATGGGCAGTCGGGAAAACAGCCGTGAAGGCCTTGGAAAGAGGGGGGGTCTTTGGGCCAAATGTTAGTTTCCGCGCTCTATTGAATCTCATAAACCAACCCATTTTTTTTTTTTTTTTTTTTTACAATACAGTGAAAATTCTTCAAAATCGTTGGTGTGCATGTTGGAGAACGAGCTTCGAGGCTTTCGCTGTTAAATTGCTTTTCAAATTCGCCAGAAGCGCAAAATTAGGTGTTTTTTTTTCTTCTTTTTTAACAGCGGAAGCCTCGAAGCTTGTTCTCCGAAAGCGAAAGCGGGTCGCACTGGCCAGGAGTGGACTGTAGAGGACATGGCCTATATCGTCACCGTGTTGGTTTTCGTCCCATGCTTGACAAATCGAGATTTTGAGACTTTCAAAGCTCAAATTATTCCTGTTGAATACCTCAGATCAACTCTCATCAGTGCCGTCTTTATTAGGCGGGGGCCCCGGATTCTTCAGATCGGTTTTCTAATATGGAAGAAATATAATCGTCTTCTATCGATAGGCGACCAATGTTGATCGAACCTACAATAGTGATAAATCCCGATTCTCGGTTAAAATTGAGAAAAAAGCGCCAACGGAGTGGGAATACACCGTTTATTCGCTGCTAAAACGGGAAAAAATTACTTGTTTTTTCGACATCAATTTGCGATTTTTCACATTTAACTTGAAGTTAATTAGCACTTTTCCCCATTTTATCTGTGAATTAGCGATTTTCCCCAACTTTAGCAGTATAAATTCGCTGTTTGCTGCTAAAATGGGGAAAAATTGCTAATTCGATGCTAAAATGAGGAAAAAGAGCTGTGCGGCAGCATGGCTGAATGTGATAAAATTGTATATTCGTGGTCAAAATTGAGAAGTGCTAATTCACGGCTAAAAATGATAAAAAGTGCTAACTCAACTCGCGAGTGCTACACTTTTGAAGAAAATCATCTGGTTTCATTCAATTTTTCAGAATAAGTCAATGAAATCACATGGTTTTCTAGAGAACCTATAGTTCACAGGAACTGACAAAACCCGCCGTATGTGGTCCTTTAGTGACGGGAGGGCTTGTGATTGGATGGTGAGCGTAGCCTACATGACCGGAGCAACGAATGAGAGATATAAAATTTATTTGATCCCTATGTTGAGGGGGGGAACAAACATGGCGGACTGTCAGTACTCGTAGGAACTTGTAGAGCCTTAGGTTTTCTACACTAGTGTAGCTAAGGCACTATTAAAACACGAGTACTGCAACACGCAAGTCGGCGCCATACATGGTCCCTCATATGATTATAATAATCACCTGATCTCATTGAAAATTAGGATATTTTTAGTTATTTCGACCGCGTTTGTTTGCTATTACGATGACAATTTTTTCATTCATGATATTGGGTTTACCCTAATGACTGAGAGACCAAATATGACGCTGAAATCCGTGTTGCAGTACCTGTGTTTTAAAGGTTCTCTAATGTAGCTAGTGCAAAACAATGGAACGGACCTATTGTGAATAATTTCAAAAAAAGCTCAAATGCGCGGCTAAATTTGAAAAAGCGACAATTGCGGGGCATCCTAATTTACTGATGCACGCAAAAATCAACCAAGCACCCTAAAATTTAGATAAATTGCTAACTCACTGCTAAAATGGGGAAAAAGCGCTAACTCGCATACCTAAATGTGAAAAAATCGCACATTCATGGCCAAAATTAAGAACAAGTGATAACTGCCGCTAGAAATGAGAACAAGGGCATTTTTAAAGCTGAAATTGAAAAGAGGCGATACTTTGCGGGGCACCCTAACTTGAAGCCAAAACTGAGAAAATTCACAGTTTTAACGGCCACTTCGTTGCTGAGATAAAGTGCTAAGTCATGGCTAAAGCAAAATAAATTGCTAATTCGTGGCTAAAATCAAGAAAAATTCATATTATCGACTAAAATGTGTGAAAAGCGCTAATTGACAGCTCAAATTAAGAAAACACTAATAGCGGATATACATTATAAAAATAGCTAAAGTCGCGTCTAAAATTAAGAAAAAACGTCAATTCTTGCCTAAAAGAGGAACAATCGCTAGTTCACGGTAGGGGCGTATAGCCAGCGTTTGATCTAGGAGTGGGCAGCTTCACGTGGTGAGTCAGATGCATCCCAATGCCTATTGCAGGCTTATATTCGGGAAAAGAGAACTCGGTTGCTCATCAATTATAACGCGAGGTAAATCGAAGCGAGAAATCGTCAATTCGACCCCAGAAACTGAATTAGCATAGTTAAAGGGTCGAGCGAACTGTCATACCTAAAGCCGCGTGTCCGATCCCCATGGGAGGTTGACGCATTCATATCAAATCTTGTAATTCTTGTGGATAATTGGATAAGCTAGTATTTTGATTTGTGTACCAGCACATCGGGGCATCAAACATTATGATACACGTAAGAAACCGCAACCTAAAAAGTTGGTTTTTCTTATTAATGTATTTTTTTGAATTGTGCAAAAATTGCCCCCTCCCCCGCTATTTCGGGCCAGGGTCCCAGGACTAATCAGATCGCATTCCGGCATCACACATGTTTTGTCGTTGGATACCTGTCGTTTCTAATTTTGGAGTGAATTGGTGCGTATGCGCGTCTTCATCCGTTCACACAAAGTTTTGCCAATCGTTGGGATCTTCCAATAAAGCGTTTAATAAATTGAATTGCCTTGAGCAGGAGCCTATGGCCATGCCCTCTTTGTTCTAGGGGTGGGCAGTTTCAATGGAGAAGATGAAAGATTCCAGCAGGTTGCCTTTTCCAGGCTTACATTCGAAGATAAAGCCCCAGCAAGAGAATTGATAGTCCATCAACTCAGAACGCTAGGTGCTGGAAATTGTCAAGACTGACATTTCCCATCGCCCATCATATCCACCACAGCAAGGCTTCAGCTAGAGCAGAGCAGAGTTCGGCACATGGCCAATAAGTCTTCCTCCTGCCCCCCCCACAGATAAAGTAAAGTTGGCTTAGACAGATGCGCAAGATTCTGTCGCAGGTATTTTGATTAAAGAAGTAAATTATTTAACTGACTTTACCCCGGACGGCACGGAAAGGCAAAGATAAGGTCAATTCAGACTATTCGGACGTGACGTGCGAACACGCATTCCCACGTGTGATACAAATTTCCAGAAAGGATTTTGTTTGTTTACGTTCACACTGCCCGGACGTGACGTAGGGATGATGCTCGTCAAAGCAATGTGAACATAAACAAATAAAAGCCTTTTTTGTACAGCCGGGCGTAAAGACTCGAAATTCGCCTTGAGCAAGCGACATGAGGTTCATTCCGCCCGACGGGCTTAAAGAAAAATATCAGCCCGCTGCGTCTTCTTTAAGGCCCTTTGTTGTTTTTTAAAAAATCGTTCTTCCTAATTTTGTTTTTAATTTGTACAATAGCACTAGAAACACAAAAATAAGCACTATAAATTACGCTGAGAGGCAATTAAAGTTCTCTCTGTATCAGCTACATCATCCTTCCATTCGTTGGCTAGAGTGTGGATTCACTTCAGTTTATTAAACAAACCATATGCTATGCGTCTGTGGAGTTTGTGCAACGTATCAAAATGCTTCATTTTTCGGAGGAATTAATTTGATTGGTTGCATAGACTCCACAGATGCATAGCACAAAGCTTCTGAACGGGGCTTTAAAGATTGGTTTTTATGATTATTATTACTATTATTATGAACTTCGGCTCTACAAAAAATAGCGCGTACAACACTCGGGCGGTATTCCTCATTACGATCGAGGGCGACAAGAAGTGCCCGAGGTGAAGCCGAGGGCAGTTATTGTGCCCTTGGATCGTATACTATTCTAGAATTTTGTATCACACGTGGGAATGCGTGTTCCAACTTCACGTCTGAGTAGTCTGTATTGACTTTGAGGCTTTGCCTTTTCGTGCCGCCCGGGTAAAATCAGTTAATTAGTTTACTTCTTTAATTAAAGTTGGGTTTCCAGCGAGCTCAAGCCGATGCGCCAAAAATCCGCGAAATTGGTTTTTCAGAGAGCCAGGCCCCACGAAAATGGGTCTCCGGCAAGATATATCCACGATATTAGGGAATTAGTGAGCGAAATTCGAGAATTGACTCTCTTAAAAAACATGTTCGCTGATTTCGCTCGCTAAAACCCAATTTTCGCCGTTCTGGCTCACAGAAAACACAATCGTGGTTCTACTCCTGACAAACCAATAATTTTGCGGCTGTTTGTTGCTGGGAAACCATTCGCCTTTACGACGGAAAAGTCCAGTTTGGGGGACTATAGAATACCGCAGTTGCCATTCCAAAAATTCCATCTTCAATTCCAATAATATCTCTCTCTGGAGCAAAAAAAAACCTCAGTTATTCGACCAAAATTCAGAAATAGAATGCAAAAAATACAGTTTTACAGCAGAGGTGTTAAGGCGGCTTTACATGCGAGCTGTGGCAGCTAAGACTTTGAGCTGTGGCCAATCAAAGGACAACGCGCACAGGGATTCATTACATTTTATTGGACACATCAAACCCCAAGCTTTGACTATTCACGTGTGAAGCGGCAACGTTGCCTTAGAAATCCCGCCCCCGCCGGTCTATCAAAGCATGTGGCATCCAAGAATCTGCCAATCATGCTCGAGAAAACTTGGATGCCAAACAAAACGTGTCCGTCCCCGATAATTACCGGCTCCAGGTAGATCTATTTGCTATCAATTTACGAGGTAACGAGGCAAAAACGACGTCATTACAGGCTGTGAAAAAAGGTCCCGCGAAACAAATTAACCCTAAATGTTTTTGAGAAAATTGAGTAGGCTGAGCGGCCATAAAATAAAAAACTTCTCCAACTCATCATCCCTTGAGCCTCAAATTTAATTGTTATTAATAAAAGGCACTCACCTCACGCCTACGGCAGATTTATCATAATTTCCATGATGATGTCTCTGGATAAACACGAAACTCACAGGTTTAAATAAAGTACGAAAAATCAAGACCGAGGGCGAGTTCACGAACTCTGGGAATTACGAGAAGAACGAAAAAACAAAAGCATTGCGAAAAGCTTCTCTTTTGTCGACTCTACCACCAACCTGGTAACGAGACTCTCCTCCATCCCCACTACAAGAAATCCCGATCCGTCCAGTTGCGGATAGGTAAGATAGAGGTTACTGAAGTGATTAGTAAAAGCCTAAAAGCGTGGGGTCATTCGGTGGGGAGAGTTCCGTCGTTCTTTCCCGCCGCGATTTTTCTATATTAAAAGTGCTAAATTATAGTTTTATTTGTGTTGAAATCACTTCTTTAACAGCATAGCGCGTCGCGAGTGAGACCTACAAATCAGCGAAACGCTCGTAGAATGACAATGTCGATTGAGAGAAGTATAAGGTGAGTCTAAAATTCCAGTTATGCATCTCATTAACACCTCCTTACACTGAACGTGTTGATTCATTTATTTGTCGCTTTTTTAACTCTGAAACGATCCGATTCAGTTTTTTTCAAGTCTGATGAGGAGGAAATAATTGTGGGGGGGGGACGGGTGTGATTCCCAATAAAAAATGGGAATCACATTCAAACGACTACAGGTTGCTGTTCGTCTCTAGGGATAGCAGAAGGAAGTTAAAGTGCTCCGGACCAAGTTAGATTTTCTGTTTGGATTCTTCGTTTCTTCGGGCGGCAGTACAAGTCCCGTCCCGCATTTTTTGTCCCTTCGTCCCGTCACGCTCGCAATGAAACAGTGCAACTTTTCAGGCAATCGATCGTACAAGTTTCGCGGCAACCAATTGTGCCATTTATCGCCTCGTGTGAACAGGGCTTTAAGGGGGAGTTGCACTGGTGATTCCTCGACCCCCCTCCAATCCAGCCTCGCCTACTTCTCGACATACATTTTCTGGCCTTATTTCTGCACCAATTGGCGCCTATCTCCATTTTAAACACCAATTCGTGTTTTTCTATATGATCGCGCTTTTTCTCAATGAGGAAGTTTCATGGGTCCACCTATTTTTTAAGGTTTATTTGTGGTAAAATAGAGCATAATTATCGTGATCCGTTCATAAAATAATCCAACAGTTAATAAATACGCGATTTTTGAAGTTTTAGGCCATTTCAAACACTCCAGCTAGCATGTTTGTGTCATATGCGCCTTCCGAAAAAAAAATCGCCTGTAAAATAGCAGTCGTAGAGCGATTTGTTGTGTTTCTTTGCCTTATTTTTTACTAGAGCTCTCCAATAATAAAATAATGGAGGATAAACAGATGAGCTATTTAGAGGCATGAAAAGGACAGAGAATACAAGGGATATTACGTTGCGAAAAATGTTCGTTTTGGCGGGATTTCAAATATGCCAACTTTTGTTAAGTAATAAAAAATACTTCTGAAGGGTTTTAAATTTTCATTTATTTATTTACGAGGAAGGAATGATATGCCTCATCGACAAAAATATTTTTGGAAAATGTGAAACTTCCTCATTTTATTCCCAAAGTTGCCCCAGGAATCACCAGTTTTGGCGTTTTATCAATATCGGCTTTGAATTAGCGTTTTTCTCCCAATTTTAAATGCGAACTCGCGTTTTTGTCTATTTCACCCGTGAATTAGCCCATTTTCTAAATTTTAGTCCCTATGTTGCCCGGAGAATCCATGAGTTGGCGTTTCTCCCTTTTAGCTGTGAATTAGTGTTTTTTCTCAATTTTGTAAAGCTGCTAAATTGTAGCACTTTAACACAATTTGAGCTGTGAATTAGCGTGTTTCTTGTTTTTGAAGACGCGAGTTTGCGTTTTTCTCTTTTTTCACCTTTGAATTAGCGCGTTTCTCAGTTTTAAGCTGCGTGAATTAGCGCTTTTCCCTAATTTCAGTCCCGATTTTGCCCCCAACAATTCGTGATTTTGCGTTGCCTCAACGTCAGCTGTGAATTATCGCTTTTTCTCAATATTAACAGCCATAAATCTCAGACATTTTCCTTAATTTCAGCCGCGAATCAGCGTTTTTCTCAATTTTACAAGCGATTTTAGCCATTCGTTCTCATCTTATCTACTTAAAAATCGCGATTTTTTCATCTTTAAGCTATTCAGGGGCCGCATCCGAACGGGGGCCCAGGGCGGTCCGCCCCCCGCCCCTACCACGGTACGCTAGAGGTTCTACTGACAAATATTCCACGTAAAATGGTAAAAAACGTTAAATTTAAGGAATGTTAACGCTCTTCAACTTTGAAATTTAATAACAAATATTAAAAAGTATATAAGATTTGTACAGTGAATTTGGAAGGCTAAATTTACGTGTTAACAATTTTTTTCAGGCCCAATAGGTACCGAGATACTGCCCTTTACAAACGTGCAAAGTTGGGTGATTGAAGTATTGAAGGCTTTTGAGGGACCTATTCCCGGAAGGGCGTACTAAGGCGTATCGAGGGGGGTAATTACCCCATCCCTGGAGGTAGTAAAATAATGGTGTGTTGGGGGCGAAAAGGGATGGTGAGGGAGTTCGATTCCCCCCCCCCCTCTGCCAGAGATGACTTCCAGATTCGCCCTTGGGTTCTAATCCTAAATCTCCAAGGAGTACCCGCGAGTCACGCTAAATACGTAATAGCTGAGTGACGAAGCCAGTAGTTGTGCTCCTCCCCCCCCCCTTGATTCAGTGAGTCACATAATCATCAATAAAAATGTTGCTCAACACCACTATTTTACTACCTTCAGAGAAGGGTAATTTGCTATTACCAGTGAGGGGGTGTTCGACCCTTCGGGAATAGGTCCCCCCCCCCTCAAAAACCATAAGTACTTCCACTCAACGCTTGAACTTTCTAAAAATAAAAAGTACCAGGCAATAAATACGGAAATATCTCATACTACCCTCATTTTGTACTTTTTCTCATGTTTTTATGAGTTTGGGACTTGATATCTCAAGTGCGGATGTAGACAGACGCCAATTTTTTTTATGCAGTTCTGAAGCTCTAGACCTGAGGAAGTTTTCCTGAACTTCGCCTGTATTTGTGACCAAAAACCAGCTGATGAATCATGGTAGGAAATTGTCTGTGATTTTGGATATCGTGTTTTCTCCAAGTTTACCTGGCAGTAAACGCCATGCCACTACAACTTAGTACAACTTCCACGACGAAATCTTGAAGGAAATTTTGTGATCTTTTCAAAACCCTCGTGAATTTTGGTCAGAGCCACAAAGGTAAGCTGTTAGCACGGCATTTGTGCAAAAAAATGTCAATTAGCTTATAAAGAGAAAAAACGCGAATGTCTCCAAAACGAAGCATTGAATATATTGAAGATATGGATATTTTCGAACTCATGGGGGGGGGGCTGGGATTGAAATAATACATGGATAACGTTTTACTAGAGGTGTATAGTGAGTGATTCGATGAAATGCAAAAAGGACCTCAGAGCGCTTGCGCGCTGCCTTCTTGGCGTGGTGCGGTGGTATAGGAGGAGAAGGAGGCCCGGTCCTTCTCATCTGTGCTGTGGACTGGAGAAAAGTAAGTAAATACGAAAAACGTTATCCTACACGTGTGGTGTAGGTATGACGTGTTCAAATTGTTGACCTCGAAAAACTTCGGGATCACGTTTAAATTATAGAAATACTGCGACACTTTTGAACTTTTTGTGGTTTTTGGCACTTTTTCGCGAAACCAGCCTGTATCAGGATACCTGCGAGCGTTGTTGACGGCATTTTTGTTGGTTAACTGGCTCTCCACCTGCGCCTGACATCCTAACTCCCCTGCTCTGAACGTATTGAAAATGGTCATTTTCTAAAGGGATGTATTTCAAAAACTGATGGTCCGAAAAAATCTGTTTGGATCACGACTTGTAGGATATTCTATGTAGTTTCAATGTGTACAATGTGTATATAGGTGTTTTCGCGTCAGTCACAGTCTCAGTAAATTATAATTGAATAACAATAAATTATAATTGAAAAGTAACAAAATTTCACCGTTTTTCGTAAATATCTCAAAATGCAACAGGAAATTTTGTTGGAAAAGTTCAGATTCGAATTCAGCACCCCAAAAAACATAAAAATCAAAGGTAATTCCAAGTTTTCCAATTTTTTTTTTTTTTTTTCCCCACCTAAGGGCAATTTTGAACACCATTTGACTGGATTATTGGGCAGACACGCGATTTTTTTTTCAGACAAATCCGCAAACCGCAAAAAATCACAGGGAAACTGGTTTTTTAGGCAGCCAGACCTGCGAAAATAGTTGTTTTGTGCGCTAAACCCGCGAAATTGGCGCTCTCTAGTGAGCCAGAATGTGTCAACTCACGAAATTGCATTTTTTAAAAACCTGACCCATCAAATTGGCTTTCCGAATGAGTTGAAATCAGTGAAATTGGATTTTTCAAAGGTCGACCCTGTCAACTTGGCTTTTTAGTGTGACAAATCCTGGGAAAATTGGCTTTTTAAGTGAGCAAAATCCGCGAAATTTATTTCTGTGAGTGCATTTAATCACACTTTGAGTTTTGAAAAGACGAAATTGATTTCTCAAAGTGTCAAATCATCGTTTTGAAGGGGCGAACTCCACAGCTTCTAGACATCGACGTAGCCAAGATCATAAAAAAAGAGAAGGGATTTAGGATTCAACACTATGCGGTAACGAGGATTCCCCCCTCTATCCATTATCTGGCGTTGCATCGTCCTCTTTCGAGCTGTATCGCAAGTTTCCGAATGTGAATTTGTCAGTATCACTGTATCAAGACAGTTTTTCGGGTTTATGACCAGAACTAGGCCATTATATTTACTGTTTCGAGGCTAAATTATAAGTTAATTAACGAAAATCGGTATTGCGGTCACCGTTGTTAGTTGTCGCTCAGTCTCTGGTGAAAAAACTGCTTTTTTGTGCCGGATAGCCAGTTTGTAAGGCCCATAATTATATCAGTTGCCTAACCTAATAAGTAGTGATAGAAGATCTGTTCCAATCTAACCTAGAACTTGTTTGGAACCGTAACAGGAATCATCTTCTACCAAAAAAACGAAACGGATTTGTTTCTTACTATGGCAAAATGGTTCTCGAACCGTTCAAACGAGTTCAATGGGTAGGTTGGAACAAACCTATATGTATAGTTCCTCTTTGAGAACAGATTTCTCCGTAATGACCACTCCCGCCTCTGCCCCCTAAGCAATCGGTGTTTATACGAATAATATCCAGTTTTAAGGCGTCAAAGAGCAATCGTTTTCAAGAAATGACCAGTTTATGCCGTAATAGCCAGTTTCAGGACAATATAAAGACACAGTTTTGTTGGTCATAGGAGATATTCATTTTTTAGGCCTTAACTACGCTCAGTTTTGAGGACTAAACGTCGAGCTATGGTACCATTTGGCTCAAGTTGGTTAATTTTGGCGCGATAGTACTCAGTTTTAGGGCTAATAAGTGAGTTATGATGCCAACTGCACCATTATTTTGCTTTTAATTCCCAGTTTTACAGAGGCCAAACATCGAGTTTTAGGCTTCTATTCATATTCATAAAACTTAAATTCCCTAAGTGGGCGTCAAAACAGATGATTTTTTCCCAACAAAAACTGATTTGATTTTTACTTAAGAGAATTTTAACTTAAATAGCGACTAAGGCCTGATTTCACCAACTTCTTAAACCACGATCAATAACTAATCACGATTACAATGTAAACACTAGAATTCATATGGGTCGTCATTGGCAACTAATCGCGATCAACTTTAAACGAGATCAATTTTCTTGGTGAAAGTGTGCCTAAGGCCCGATTCACCAACTTCTTAAACCAAGATCAACAGCTAATCACGATTACAATGTAAACACTCAAATCAGAATTAATATGGATCGTTATTGGCAAC
This sequence comes from Corythucha ciliata, assembly GCA_038030265.1. Lineage (NCBI taxonomy): Eukaryota > Metazoa > Arthropoda > Insecta > Hemiptera > Tingidae > Corythucha > Corythucha ciliata. The sequence goes on from CM075939.1 coordinate 3,759,752, forward strand.
TAATCACGATCAACTTTAACGAGATCAATTTTGTTGTGTTGTGTGTTGTTGTTTGTGGTGAAAATGGGCCTAACTGTTTAGTCGACGAATGGTGGCAACGAGCAGTTTATTTAGGTCTAAAAATAAGATTGCTTGTCAATGTTTCCAGTATTTTGTGGAATACAAAATTTCTTGACCCAAAAACTGCTACTTTTTAAACAAATGACAAGCAAAACAAGGCTGTGGTAAAAAGATCGTGTTTAGGCAAAAAAAAAAAAAAAAACGTAGTTAGCACGAGCTTAACGCGAGTATTAGAATAAGTAGAGTGTGAGTTTTCGATTTGAGACTTTTATTTCCAGGTTTTCTAATTAAAATGATTAATATAGGCAAAGGGTTTGCCGGGATCATTCCAAGCGGTTTTCGAAAGAGTCACACCCCTGAAAATTGGTTTCTGAAGGTACTCAAATCCTCGAATTTTGGGTTTTGAAGGATACAGCCCCGCGAGATTGGTTTCTGTGGGCTGGCAATATGAGAAATTTGATTTTTGTAAGAGCCATACCCGTGAAGCTGGTTTCTGTATGTGCCGAAAATCTGCGAAAGTAAGTTTTTGAAGGAGCCAGACCCGCAAAGTTTGTATCTGTAAGTGCAAAATCCTTGAAATTCATTTTAGTGCATTTCATTCTGAAAATGCACTATTGGTCTCGTCGTGATGGTGGCAAACATGGGTCATGTTTTTTTCACGTTTCAGAACCTCTAGAACACGAATTCAGAGGTCTCCAGGATTCATATATACAGGGTGTACAAAAAGCGACTGGACAGAGAAAAACCAGTGAAGGGGCAACTCATTTCTGATCGAAATGACCATTTGCACTTTTCCGAAATTCCGCTTTGTTTCCGAGATACCCGCCATTTTCTGTTTTTTTCAGAAACAGCTTGTTGCACACGTAATAATTGATGCAATGTCAAAAATGATGAGCCCACTGGAAAAAAGCACAAAATTTTCTATTTAAAGAGCCTATTTTTATCCAGATCAGGCGACATCTACTACGTTTTGAATCAACTTATTGGCGAAAAAACTTAATTGTCTGACTATTTGACCATTATCACCACTTCTTCCGGAATTAATTTTCTTCGCTAATAAGCTGGTTCAAAACGTCTTAGATGTCGTCTGATCTGGATAAAAATAGGCTCTTTGAATAGAAAATGTTGTGCTCTTTCCAATGGGCTCATCAATTTTGCTATTGCAACAATTATTGCGGGTGCTACAAGCTGTTTCTGAAAAAAACAGAAAATGGCGGATATCTCGGAAACAAAGCGGAATTTCGGAAAAGTGCAAATGGTCATTTCGATCAGAAATGAGTTGCCCCTTCACTGGTTTTTCTCTGTCCAGTCGCTTTTTGTACACCCTATATGTATTATTTATATACATATACATAAACCACCAGTTGATTCTAGAAGCGTCATATTCAGTACGTATACTCCATGTTAGAGTAGCCTTTGATTCCCATTTTAATTTTTCGAAAAAGTCAAGGTGGTGGGGGTGGTTCTCCCGGTGTGGAAGTGTAAAAATAGCGTTGAACTTCACTAGTTCATCTTAGCGCTCTAAAATTCGACTCAATAATTTATTGTAACGAAAGCCCTGGGTTTCATTGATATTTATCATAAACTTTGATGTGGGGGGGGGGGGGTGAAATGGGGGATGAAATTTCAAAAAAATCGCTTAAATTCACACGTTTAGGTATTATAAAATACGGCACAAAAATTTAATATAACAAAGCCCTTGGAAAACTACCGAAACTTTTCGACATTTTTGAAGAGAGGGTAATGAAAATAGAGGAAGAAGTTCGGCTTAATGAAACAAATTATGTTATGAAAATTATTACTTCTGGGACGGCTTAGGGTATCCGTATCGTATACGGAATGAAATGCACTCTTTCCGACCGCCAGCTGCCGGAGCGAAATTTTGTTTTGTTTTAAAATTTCATACAAAATTGCCTTCTGTAAGTGATCATTCATCGAAATTGTTGGTTTTAAAGTGTCTGACTCGCAAATTTGGTTCCTGTGCCAAAAAGAAAAATTCGACATAACGGCGATTTGGGACGACGATTGATCCGGGTTTGAAGTCGTCAGTTCTGTGACTTAATTTACGTATTCTGGTGGTTTCCAATAAAACATTTACCAATTAAAAATTTAAATTTATTGGGCGAAACGCGCCAAAGCGGCCTCAATCACTGGGATAACCACTTAAATGGGGTTTCTGTTCGAAAATCTGGTTCAATTTTAGTACTGCCCGAGTCTTGAAACCCCATGGATACCCAGTTTTGTCAAATTTCCACGGCCGTGGCCAAACATCAATTGGAGTGGCTCTTATGTATTATTTTCAATATTTACATATTAGAAGCGTATAAGGGGCATTAGTAAAAAAAAATCGAGCGACATACAAAGTAAAAATAGAATGTAGCGTCATTAAAAAAAATATACGAAAGGCTAAAAGTTGAAAAAATCGTTTGAAATATCAGTGAGAATGAGTCAAAACGTGTAGTTTTCCACACGGTGAGACAGAGTCAGATGTCAGCCCAGATGATAGCTTTTTTCTGACGATCGGCGCTCGCTATTAAATTGGCGAATGGGTGCCAGGAGACTGCTATTACAGGGGCGCTATTTAACAGAAGTTTTCATCATTATAGTAAATTTTTCACGTATTGCACTGTTCCTTTACTTGTGATGCCTGAGAATGGTGGGATTTTTATCGGTGTTTGTGTTCCAAACGTAAACGTTACCGTCGTTACTGCCCACCGCGACAAAGTCACCTTGAGGACTGAAAACCGAGCGGGTCCAATCGCAGGCGACTCGAAAGCCGTTGTGACTAAAATCACTTCCATAAATAAACAGTCTGTTGACAAAATTTGATGGTTTATACCTATACGTGGATATGACTTGATTGGACCTGAGATCTAGTATACTTAAGGTGTCGTCCCGAGCGCAGCACAGTAACGTGTTTCCGTCTGAAAACAGCACAAAGAAAATGTGTAACGTGAAACGTAAAAAGTTAAAATTTTAACATTTTAACCTCTTTTAAGATCTAACGACGTCACTTTGTCCTGAACTTGAATTTCATTAATAATAACGTCGGTCCTCGTATCCCACAGGCGGATCTTCTTGTCGAAGTGACCGCTTATGATCGTTGTACCAGAAGCGTCGCTAGTTACGAGGTCATTACAGCTAGAACCGACGAATTTCGTTTCTATACCTATGGAAATATCGGTCTTGAGAAAAGGGAAAACAAGTTGTCACTTTTAAACAGAATACTTACAGGCTTTGCTTCTAAGATCCCAAATTTTGAGTGTACAGTCGTGACTTCCAGTCGCAACGCGAGTTGGCTCGCCAAGGAATTTCGCCGCTAACACTTTACGACAGTGTCCGGTTAGTGTGTGCTGAAACAAACAAACATAAATGCGATGACTCTAATGTTGACAGAAAAGAGCTCCAAATTTTTTTTTTTTTTTTTTTTTTTTTTAAATCGATCTCGTGAAAACAAAATAACTGATGGGGTGAGCGGCGGGTAGGGAGATAAACAGCACGCTGTTTACTGCCGAGTATTTTTTTCTCTCTCTCCTTTTTTAACTTCAAGTCTTAGGTAAACTCGTCTTTTAATGTTTACCTTGTGCGGGCCCTCCACCGCACAGTGAAAATGTTAATTTATGGTAATAAAGTTCCACTTCTTAAGTACAAAATTCGACAATATTAAGTACTATGATTTGGTCGGCCTTCCGCCGATGATTGATAGCACATACGACCCCTCCCCCAGGGGGTTTCCACAGTTATTATTGAAAGTCTCGCTGACCACTATAGCCCCCCTCCCCCCACCAATCGGAGCTGCTTGTAACAAAAATGAGCTGTTAAGGCCTCGGTGTACTTAATTGTAGAGTGTGTTCTATCTTTCATCGAATAAATCACAGTGGAGTGAAGGGTGAGTCTTGAGGTTTTGCATTATGCGAACCTAGAATTTTCAAACAGATAATTCTGCAATAATTCTTGAATAACCCGGATAATATTGCAAAAAAAAGCTTGAATCGTGTAAATTAACGGAACTCATCTGTGGGCTGGTTCCCACTTCCGTTGCCCCCCCCCCTCCTGTCAACAACCACTACATTCATCACCTTCAGAGAAGAGAATATTAACTGATTCTATCGATTTTTCTCATCAAATGTTTGAACATTACTTTAGGTGGAGGGGGGCCTTACCACTGTCACAGAAAATCTTTTTTCTGAACGTTTTTCGGGACTGAGGGGCAGCCTCTGCAATTTCTCACGGAGTCCGCTCCATCACAACATTCACAAAGCGTAAAAACGTGCATCTCGACAAAGAAGTTGTTCCCATCTGACTAGTTTGAAGATTCTTTAAACCTGAAATTTGAGGCTGCTCAAAACCTCAACTTTGCCCATCTGAAAACCCTCGGCTTTGAGGCTTCTCAACAACTAGAATTGTGAGCTTCTGAAAACGTTGATTTTTCAGGCTCCACGCCCCATTTTTGCGGAGCCCTAACGCCTCAACTGCGGAGCCTTGAAAAATGTCAATTTTCCACAATCTCGCGGGTCACGGTTTGAGGGCTTCAGAAAACCTCTAATTTCAGGTATCTGAAAACCTCGATTTTCATTAATCTGTAATAACCGATTTTCAGGCTTCTGAAAACCTCGAATTTGAGATTTCTGAAAACCTCGGATTGTCTGATTGGCGAAACCACGTAAAACGTTGATTCTAACGATCCTCGGCTTTATATGTAGATTTTAAGGCTTCTGAAACCCGCGATTTTCTGCAGATTGGTGGTTTTTTTTTTTTTTTTTTTTTTTTTTTTTTAAAGGCGGTTTTGCATTTTCTGCCTCCTGAGTTTCCGAGTTCACGTTCGAAGGCTTCTCACAACTTCGATGCTCGATATATGGGGGGGGGGGGGGGATAACACAGGAATTCAATATATCCAGGGTTCGCATTCTCTTCGTCACTACGGGCCGTATTCAGAAACCCACCTTTACGAAGCCTTTACTAAAGGAGTTGACAAATGTGATGGTTTATAAAAATGTTTTGAAGCGCTTAAAGGAGTTGTCAAGGTTAAGGTGGGTTTCATTTCATTCAAAACATTGAAATACCGGAGCGCCTAACACTACTGTGTGAGACCGTAGTCCCGCACTGCACTGCTGTACAGCCGGTTGAGCTTCCCCGACCTTCCGTGAACTGAACTTGGCAGCCCACGAAAATTATTTTTGAGTGAAGCAGTCTTGCAAAATTTACTTTTTTACTCAGGAAACCCCGCGAAATTAGTTCCATAAGTGCACCATCCACGCGGTATTATGTTTTTTGACTATCCAAACCCGCGAAATTGCTTTTATTCAGGGCAAAATCCGAGAGAATGCTTTTTTTTTCAGCGACTAAACCCCGCGCCAAATTGGGCTTTTGAGTGGCTTTTGTGAGGCGAATTTCGTTTTTTGAATAGCCAAATCTGCAAAGTTCGTTTTTTCAATCTCTAAGCCCCGCAAAATGGGCTTTTCAGTGATTGAAGCCCGTGAAGTGGATTTTTTTTTTAGACTAAACCCCGCGCCAAATTGGGCTTTTGTGAGGCGAATTTCGTTTTTTGAATAGCCTAATCTGCAAAGTTCGTTTTTTCAATCTCTAAGCCCCGCAAAATGGGAATTTCAGTGATTGAAGTCCGTGAAGTGGATTTTTTTTGGAGAGGAAAGCCCGTCAAAGTTGTTTTTGGGTGACTCACACCTGCAAACATTATATTTTACAGAGCTAAACCTGTGAAATTGGGTTTTTGAGTACGCCATCACGCGGAATAATGTTTTTTGACGAGGCCAACCCGCTAAATTGGCTTTATTCAGAGCCGAACCCACGAGAATGGGGGTTTTCATAATCTTAACCCCAGCGAAATTCGGGTTTTTGAGCATTTCACCCCAGCGAATTGAGTGCTCTGAAGGACCAAATCCGTGAAGTTCGTTTTTTCAATGTCTAAACTCTGCAAAATGGATTATTTCAGTTCCCGCGAAATTGGTTTTTTAAAGAACCAAATTGGCTATTCAATCGCCCACATCCCAACACAGTCGGTTGGCGAGATGGCGGGGGGGGAGGCTAATTTAAACTGGAAAATTCGTTTCCATCATAAAAATGCCACAAAACGCTCAAATTTGCAATTTCGTCTTTTCGGGAAGCGAGGAATTTGGGTGTCGGGGATGGTTTTCTCAAAATTATCCGATTTAACCATCAATTTGATGATAAATGCGGTTGGTCTTTGCTAAACCCAACCAAGCGAGCTCATGCTCAGCCTTTGACCCATTCCAAAACATCTCCTTGTCTATACGGCCGGCCTAACTCACTCGACCTTCTTCTACGCAACCCCCCCCCCCCCAAGTCTTATGATTCTGATGCACGCAATGAAAATCGCAGAATTGGTAACTTGACTGCAGTTAAACTTCTCCCAAGCTCAAGTTATGCGGTTAAAGGCAACGGATTTATCACTAGTTTACCCCATTCGTCCGTTTTAGTGCACGGAGCAAGTCAGGCAGGTCGGCAATTCTTTCCTTTAAAATTGAGTGTAATTGTTCGCCCTCGAAGCTCTCTGTAGATCACAAAATTGTTCGTCCTCTTTAAAAAAAAAATCTTCTCATCCCCGGCTACTCGATTTATTCCTGTTGTAAGCCAGTTCCGTAAAAAGAGAAAAAGGCAGTAAAGAAGTCAAACAGGCGTCAAAGCATCTACCCGCAATTTTTTTTTTCTCTCTCTCTCTCTTTTCTTCCTTGTGAAATTCAACGTCCTTCTCCCCACTTATTAGACGCTGTTTATAGTAAAAGGGATTCTCCTACAAGCGAAATTCCAATGTCTAAAAAGGCTTCAAACCAGTTCTGTCCTCCGGCAGAGCGGTGGGTAATGAAACATCCCCAGAAGCCTCTAATGAAGAGTCTTTCTTTGCTCTTCCAAAGTCGTTTTTCCTACTGTGCGAGTTTCAGAGATCGCTGGTGTTGTCAGATGGTCGGGTGTGGGAGGGGAGGTAAAGGTGAAAAGGAAGAGGATCTTCGTCCAAGCACATAGTTTCTTCTTTGAATCCGCGTAGTAGTTTATAGAAAGATAAATTGCCCCCTTTATGCCCGGGACTTGTTGAAACATAAAAAAGAGCACTCGTGACCATCTTCACTGTTGGCGAACGCGTGCTAATAAAAACGGGCGACTTCATTCGGCATTATCGTAAATTTAGTTAGCCTCTTAGCTGGAAAACGTGGATTTTAATTAGAAGTTTTTCCTTTTTTTAAACGGAGCAGCCAGTCAGAATCCGCCTGGAAAGATGGAGGATTCTGAGTCGTGACTCGAATCCATTCATTCACATTCATCTTAGAGTACCGTATTAATATCAGACAAATACGTTTCAGTTCAAGTCGTGGGAAATTTCAATAGACATTAACACCTGCTTATTGCTGAGTCACCTTTTTGACTCGTCTTGAAAGAAGCTAGGGATGATCGGGTCAAGTATAGAAACTCCTATTATGAGTAATTGAAGCTTAACTGATTGAACCCGCGAAAATAGCCCCAACTTGAACATTTTGAGGAAAAGTGGGACTCTAATACCTCCCCCCTCCCCACTTCACACCGTCTATTTATTACCTGACGCCCTCCGCGCTTGTTCGCTATTTGTATCTTAACAAGTCTTTGTTGAGGCCCTGGGCTTTAATGCTAAACCAGTCTAACTGTTTTTCTATGCTCTCTCTGGTAACCTGCAACCAATCGCCCCTTTCCTCCCTTTTCGATATTTATGAGATCGTCCTTTCTTCGGGCAAAACATTACGTACATTGTCAACCCCGTTGATTTATATTCAGCAATATTCAATAGACTTTGAAGGGGGGAAAACCCTCAATAGTTAAGGATAAGGAAGAAAAGGATATTTATGCTCGCGTCTCGTCTTCCACTATTTTCCTATCTCGACTCACTCGAAAAACTGACCCCAAAAAAAGGAGGGGGGGACGGTGAAGTTTATTACACACCTTTATGCCCACTATTTCATATTTTGAAAGCTTCACAAGCAAACCGGCTACCACAGCGTCCCTCAGCAAGGTGGTCTTATTGCCATTTTTTAAAAAATTTCTGAACTATCCGAAGCTTTAATTATGGCCAAAGTTGTTTATTCAATTTTATCTTTCAAAACGCCTCCGGAACCCTTCTTGGGACCAAAAATTTATTTTCGCCATTAAAACCGGATAAAGGGGACATTAGTTAACATTCCGAACGGTTTTTTTTTCTTCACCCCATCGCAAGGGCGGGGGGGGGAGATAATATTGATCCTTAAAGACGAGAAAAATACGCGACCCCTTGGCTTTAAGGATGCATTCAATGTACGAGTGAGTAGGAGTGGGGTGGGGGGGGGAGCTTAGGCGCTCAAAGATGGTAAAGTGTGCACGCTTTGCAGAGCTATCTGCTTATTGCGATCTTTGCGTCAGGTGAACGTTGTTGGCGAAGAAACAAACAATAAAATTTTTTTTTTTAAGACGATGGTTCTCGAGCATGAAGTGGCGTGGAGGGGGTGAGAAGCAAGAGGAGGGCGAATTAGCTAATTAGATGGTAAGGGGAGATTAAATGTATAAAATATTGTGCACTCGCGAACTCCATTCTTCGATGAAAAACCGGCGGCGATTACAACATTTGGCTTTCAATTTCGGATGAATCCAATGTTTAGTGATTCTGACCGAGACAAATGTTCGTTTGAGTGCAGAATCCAAGAAAATGGTTTTTGAATTAGGCAACCTGGTGGCATTGATTTTTCTGCAAGAAGAATATGCGCGACTTGTTTTTTAGTGAAACAGACCTGCGAAAATGGTTAGTTAGCAAGTAAATCCCGCGAAAATGACGTTTTAGTGGGCCAGGCTATTACAGGTCACACGCACAGGGGCCCCTATCCGGTTTTCTGCTGAGACTTGCTGTAGGACGAGGATGCAGAACTAACGTTCATAATGATTGCTTTTAAGGATTTTCATTTTGGTTGACTGGGGGAAGCGGGTAACCTTTATGGGCTTGCTTCGGAAAAGAAAGATTTACTCCATAGCCTCGTAATCAAACGGGTAATGTTCTAATGTTGTCCTACACAACCGGCTATTTTGGGCTGTGTGACTATTAAGTTATCCTCCACTATTGACTAATTAGGCCATAAAAATTGAAATTTTGGTCAATAATTTCCGCATACAAAGACAGAACCCCCCCCCTCCGTATTACCCACCGCTGTCATCGATATTGTGAATGAAACGCTCAATTCACCTTGAGTGGGACTCCTTTTCTCCACCACGAAGGTGTTCCCATTCCATACAGATTGCAATTTACATCCTCTTTTCCAGGAGCGCTGCACGGGTAACGATTTGACCCCCAAGGGCAAAGCACTTTATGAGATACTAATTAAAATGTACGTGCCAGCAATTTCTGTAACGAATTCTTTGGCGTTAGCGTTACTCTCCTCGTAAATCACGCTATTCTCTTCGCGATTTTTCTTTTCTCTCGGGGGCTTTTTGAAATTGTTTTACATTCTAGTAAAAACCTCATTTGACGATCAACTGAAAACGAGAAGAGATCTTACACAGTCTGTTGGAGGACGGCCATGGTGGGGGGGGGGTACCTTCGAGCACACCAAGTTGAACGTTTCTCGCGTTCTGTTGTAATAACAGTGACTTCGAAACTAGGAAGTCGATAATAAAACAAAGAAATTGTTCTTCAGAAAACCCAATCTCATTCCACTTGAAGCTATCCACCATCCGGAGCCCCCGCAATTGCCTCTTTTCTCAATTGCACATCTTTCTCTCTCTCACTGTACTACTGTGCCCACCCTCCTCGAACGCAAAAATACCTTCTTTCTCTTCCCTTCATTGCCACCCTTTTTTATATACTTTTTTTTTTCGCAAAAAGCCTGTTTCCCGAGTATAAAACCCGCCTTCTAAGAAATTACGAAGTTTAGCGATGGCGGAGCAATTACAAATGCTTTTAAGACGATTTCTTTTCTCTCTCTCTCCCTCTTTGGTCCTCCGCGTAAATGACCGAGGCTCTTGTGAGTATGAAAAGTAAAAATATAAGAGAACGAACCACTCGAAACTGATTTACCTATACGCAAGCATACGCGCTCGACACCCTCCCCGCTCCACACACCAGTGATAAGAATGTACCGGCTAACGTCTGTAAATGGATTTAAAGCGCCTCTCTTTCTCTCGAAGGTTAAATTCATGCGGGAATGCGAGCAATGAATGTTATATGAAATTGATAGCAATAAATTGACCGCTTTTAAGGATTTCCACACGGTTGGTCAGGTTATTTTTTTCTTTAACCGTGTTAAGCTTGTAATTTTGATCGTAGGTATAAACTTTTTTTTTTTTTTTAAATCAACTACTGGAATGCGCCGCTATAAAATAATATGCCCGCATATCACGAGACGTTTTTTTTCGCGGAAGTGGACAGTTAGTAATGCGGGGGCTTGGAAAGAAAATTACATTACTCATAACTCATAACCAAAAAAAGACAAAGAACACGATGCTTTTCGTCTATGGTTGGCCTATAAATTACATATATCAACACTCCCCCCCCCCCAACCGAAACTTCTCACGAGAAAAGGCATGAACCGTATAGAAATAAATGAACAGTAAACAAAAAGCAACCAGATTTTGTTGTGGGCCCTCAGGGGAAAAATAACAGGATCAGTTTGAAAAAGCTTAACCCGGCTTTAAGCATTAGCTACCTTTATCAGTACAGCTCGATCCTAAATCAACGCACGCCTTCCGCAGTTATTTATTCCTAACCGAAGGGGTGGTGGGGGGTGGGATAAGGGGGTGGGGATGAAATTCTGTTAGGGCTTCTTAATAATTTGAAGTGAGAAATGTGCGGATGATTGTACCCGTAACAACAGTATTTTAGAGTATGAAAGGTACCTATAGGAAATATGGCGACTTTGAACATATTCAAGCAAACTAATTGTTGTTATATTGTGTGGTGATAAAGAGAGGCTTTATTCCACTCGAGGGGGAAGATACGTATAGGAAATGACTTCATAAGTCAAAAGGAATGATACATACTCTTATATCTTTTCTGTTCCACAAATCATTCTTTCATGAGCGAAAGAACGCCAAGTATAAATATTTCTCCTGTTTGAAAGAATGATAGGAGAGAGAAAAAAAACTAATCCCACACGCATTGCCTTATTTCGATTGAAATGGAATACTGACCAAGGCACCTTGAAAGTCCGTTGGTCCGCCAGTGGATTAGATTGCATCCCGGGCAATTATAGATTTTACACTCTACTGTCTTTCGAGCACATCGTGACAGGTTTCGCTCTCCTTTTTCTTCTCTTTTTTTTTTTTTTTTTTTTTCTCTCCCCTTCAATGCAAGTCTCAACTCTTGAAAGCGTCTGACCTGGCATTTTCATTTACAAATAATAGAATTTAATCCGTTATGTGCATCATGATCGAAGACGTCGGGCGTTTTTACCTCTTCCGGTAATAATTTAGTTCAAAAATGTATACAGCTTCACGTCTTTACGAAGACGAATGATGATAAATGGATACTGATGGTGTTACTTTCCGTTTTTAAACAACGTTGCCCCGCTCTCCATCAGGTCATACGACGGATGCTGTTAAAATGAACTGTTCCAGCGATCAAATTTCATTGTCTTTTATGGATATAAGTGTCTTAGCTTTCAGCTCTTTCAAGCGCTCAATTTCGCGGATCAATTGCACTTTCAGAAACCAATTTCGAGGGCTTAGTTTAATTCCTTCGAAAACGAAATTTCGCTGAGGTTGGATCACAAACATGAGGATAGGATCGTAGGACACATTTTTCTGCTGCTAACCAAGGGTGAGAGGGGCTGAGAGAGAGAGTGAGCAGCCCCTTAGAAACGGCCCTGTTCCGAGTGTCGAAAAATGAGCGTTTCTACATGGTAGTTGGTTTCAGCCGATTATCTTAACTTCAGTGGATTGAGTTCGCCAGTAAGGTCGCGTGGCACATCCCTTGAATTAGATCGTCTTGTAGGAAACTATGAATTGACAGGTCATAATTTATTCCATTTCTTCATTTCTGAAATTCGGGTCCCCTCAAGGAAGCGAGGGCACGGAAGGTAACAAACCCATAGTACCTGCCCCTCCCCCATCTCAAGACTGGTCTGGTCGTTGGTTGTTGACGATTTTCTCGAACTTCAATGCTGCCTATAGACGCCCACGTGCGTCAATTCTTTTCCTTTCACACCAGACTAGTCGATCGCGCGGACCAGGCTCAGGCCAGGAGCCTGGCTTCTGTTGTTGATGCTGTGGGGCGCATTCAGGCGAGCCCGAGTGTCGCAATTCCGATCATTTGGCTTCTTCAAGACCCGAAATAGAATATTTTGCTCTTTCTCTCCCTTTGCATGTTTGCCTCTGTCAAACCCATTTTAGTACAGATCGGTCCTTGAACCTATAAATTCATATATGTATTTGGCTCTTTTAAACTTCGGAATCACATAATTGGCTCATTCACCCTCAAAATTAGCATATTTGGCTCTTCCGAACCCTAAAAGTCCGTATTTGGTTCACTCAAACATCAAAAATCACACTATAGTAACTCTCTCAAACACAAAAATAATCACATTTTTGGCTCTTTCCCCCTACTATTTGCGTATTTGACTATTCCGAACTCTTCCAGGCTCTTTCAGCACCAAAGTCTCTTATTTGACTCTTACTATCTCCAAAATAGCATATTTCACATATTTTGTCCATTTCAAGCCATAAAATTTCGTATTGAGCTCTCAAGCCCTGCTTTCAAATCCCTGAACTTGTGAGCGTTGGCTGGTGCTAATGTTGAGAGGTCCTTCGTTTCGCCCATTTTGCTATTTCAAATCGTCTAATATTTGGGTCTTACTCCCCCTCCTAATCCCCTCCCAATTTCTCTCTTTAACACCTGAAAATGGAAAATCTTATAATCGCCTCTTTTACACCTTGAAATCTTGAATTTGGCTCTTTAACCGCCATTGTAGTCCCAGCGGGGTGGCTTTAATTAAAGCTAAACCTGATGTGCGTGTATCGATATGTGTGTAGGTCCATCTATACGAAATAACAAGACGACTAGTCTTTCTGTAGGTATTTTAATTCACCTAAATCTGCTGTTGTCGTCTCGACGTCTCCATTACGACTGAAATTCCTACCACCCTTTTTTTTGTCCCCCTCTCGTTTTGTTTACATAAAAAGCCAACATTGAAAAAAATTAATTAGGTACGATAATAGCAATGAAAGCGCTACTAAACATACAAAAGATAGTATCTCGACTCTTAAACCGCTTCTTCCAAGGAACAACACCGCTTTATACACTTCTTCGTTCATTTTATTTTTTATTTTAGTTCGGCACTCTTTTAATAGTTGTTTTCTTACGGAAAGACAAATATACCACTAATTATATTTTGCCGCAATAAACGGAAAACAATAGCCTATCGGTTGCTATAAAAATTTAATTACTCCGCCACCGAGTAAGGAAAAAAATCGAGCTATGTGAAACGCCGCGTTTCATTTTATTTATAACGAACTCAACGCCATTTCAAAACCACGCGTTCGGTTTTTGTCAAGTTCATCGTGATTAGCAACAATTGCCACGTAACTTTTTTTCGTTGAACAATGCACTCCCCCGACTTATAAAGAGAGGGAATCGTGACGCTTCCAAAGGCATATTATCTTATGCGAGTATAGAATGAACTACGACGACTTCCTTAATATGACACGCCCTTTTTGGTAGGGTCAGGTCACACGGATTTCTTCGGTCGTTCGGCCCCAACGTTATCGCTCACAACAGACTTGAAGATGAGTAGTAAGGTGGCGAACATACTAGAGCAATACGATATCATTTCGATATCGGCGACGCAAATAAACAGCGTCTGGGACAAATAGAAACAACTGGAAATGTGTCAGACTGATGTAGAAACGATATCGTATCGCCGCAGTATGAACGCGGCCCAAAACTGAACAACAACGATAAAAATTGCAATCAAAAAAGTGAGCAGCTTCACACTTCCCCTAAGCGCTATTATGTCGTACGTGTGTCCGCAGAGCGAAGACTCTCAAGAATTAGGATGGGCTCGGTCTGTTAAAGACAGAAACTTGATTGTACAAGTCACGTATGGAACTTTTTTTCTTGTAAAAGAGGGTGGATTTTCAAATGACTTTTCCCTCCTTTTCGCGAATGTGTCCTTTAAAAAAAAATCAGTCCAAAGTGGCGGGAGTACGCACCTGCTGTGATACGTACAGTATGGCATTTTTCCCTCATGCGGTGCGTTAAGGTGAAGAAAGCGTGGATAGAATTGGATTGGAGAGAAAGGAGGGTCCTCCGTCTGTTGTCTTATTAGAAGTGAATTCGACGTTCGGCGCCCCAGTGGTTTTCCACGGATAACAAGGCGATACTAATTTATTAGTCTTTTGAGTTCAATACTGAATATGAATAGGAAAAAACAAGAACGGGCCGGTCCCCGTCAGGAAAACTAACGGTTCTCAAATTTAAAATACTGATATTGGAAAACAAGTTTTTTGTTCTTTTTTACCTTGCAAAAATGAGTAGGCAAGGGTACCTAATTAATGTTTACTATTTTCACCTTACAATAGGTATTCCAGAAAACTACCAAAGACAATGGAACCTGTCACAACGGGGCTTTAACGGTATGTGTCCCTTTTAGGTTTCCCGCTTTTCCATTTGGAGGACAAGAACCACACCGACCAGATATAACAGATATGTCCGCGAGGAATGAGAGTGAGGTAAAAAAAAGGTCGTGAGTCGACCCCAGAGGGTTTTATGTCTCACGACCCAATGCCTTGTCCACCCCCTTTCTTTATAAATAAAAAAATATATATAAAAATCCCTTCTTACCTCCTCACTCTTATCTTAAAAAGAGCCGGGAGCCGGGACTCTCCCGTATATTTTACGAAACAGTATTTTTCCTCTCTAATTTCTTCTTCATTCTTCGCTTTTTCGCCAGTGAGCTGACCTCTTTTGAACTTAAAAGGTGTCTATCCGAAGTGTTTTAAAGGAGAATGAAAGCGTTGACAGAACATGAGGATTGGTGCTCTCTCTCTCTCTCTCTCTCCTTCAGGTCTCCGCAACACGTTTTTTTTTTTTTTTTTTTTTTTTTTTTTTTTTTTCACGAATGGGAGCGATGTCGAGGAACGATGTTCATTATTTATTGATAAGATTTTGAAAACGACACGATTAACGAGTTCTCGCAAGAATGAAAAAACAGCGGAGCCCAAATTTATGAAATGTTGGGAAGAGTTAGCTAAAACTGTTGAAAAAATGGTCAATTGTCGAGGCAAACTGTTCGACGGGATTCAGACTTTTTATCGCGACAGAATACTATGACCTGCATAGCCGACGCGTGGTGAAGGGGTGGTTGGGGTTTTAACCCTTTCCGGTCTCCTTTATGAAAAAGAGTTGGGCTGAGTTGCTTGGTTGGGTGATCTTTATCAACCCGTTTTTTTGGCTATTTAGCTATAGTATAACAGAAAACAATTAATAAAACGCGTGATTCCAAAGTAATTGTTATCAATGAAGTAACATGCGAACAATCGGTTACAGATGTTCAGCTAGGCGGTCGAATTGCAATTTTCAATGGTTAAATAGTTGGTCAAGTCAACAGCCCCCCCCCCTCAACCCGTGTGTTGGGCAGTTATTTTTACGTAGTAGTTATTATAATGGATGAGTATTGAGTTTTTCTCCTCTATAACCACATTTTAAAATTATGTTTAACTCACAGTCAAGTGTCAACGACAAGCCCATTTTCCTTTCGCAATACTTTTAAATAAATATCAATTTAGTAAACAAGCCGGATCACACGACCCTCTCCCCCTCTTCGATCAATTCCTGATTTTTTTTTTATTTATTTATTTGCCTAGATGCCAGCGATATGAAGAGTTCACTTTCAGTTCCCGTTTATGTCAAAAGAGTGGGTTGAAAAGGGGTACCGTTATTATTGTTTTTAAGGAAATCGCATTTTTTTTTTTCGAGAAGAATTCTCGCGCACTCACATACACACTTCATCTTATTCAATATTGACAGCCCACCCGATTTGATCAATTTACAGGACGTATCTAAAAATTCCGAAACCGAAATTCGCGAAAATAGTGAACGCCCAGAAGGATAAGACTGTGAAAATTATCATCTAACATGGGCATCTCAAGATAAATGACTCAACTAATGGACTTAGTATGGTAGACAGTTTAAGGAGATTAAACTTGGAAGTTGTATTGACCGGCGGTGTGGAGGGGGGGCTGTCGGGAGATTGGCGTAGAATGTTTGGCCGACTAATTTAAATAAAACGAAATGAGACGTCTTTTTCGCTCATGATACTTATTGAGAAGATGACAGCTTGAATTATCTGCCGAAAGAGACGGTGAAAGGTTTTTATATACGAACAGAGCTGGTCATTAAATAATAACAAAATATGTATAAATGATTTTTTTGTCTTGATTTGATTGTTCTGATGCACTTGAGCCGTCACCCCCCCCCCCGGTATATCAGTATATCAAAACTCGACGAAGAATCCCTCCATTTACCCTACTACCGTCGAATTACCTACTAGGCTACTAGACATCTATCCCCTCAAACTCAACTTGATTCCTTGATAGGGATGCGCGCGGTCGCGGGACGCGCGACGGGACTTATCAATATTTATAAGTATGACTTAATAATGGTGTGGCCAAATCAGTACGATGCTCCAATCAAAGATCGTTCTGAACCACCTTTTATTAATTATACAACGACCGCGGTTTCGGTCCTTTGGACCATTTTCAAGCTAGTCTCTTAACTTAACTCTTAACTGTTTAAAAAGTTTTTAAACAAGCGAGAAGCGACCAGCTTGAAAATGGTCCAAAGGAACGAAACCGCGGTCGCCGTATAATTAATAAAAGGTGGTTCAGAACAATCTTTGATTGGAGCATCGTTATCAATAGTTAGCGGGACGCGGGACAAACCTTAAATTTCCCGCGCGAGACGGGACTTTCGTTAAATCGTGTTTTAGTGCATTTCATTCTGAAAATGCACAATTGGTCTCGTCGTGATGGTGGCAAACATGGGTCATGTCATGCTTTTTTCATGTTTCAGAACCTCTAGAACACGAATTCAGTGGTCTCCGGAATTTATATATATATATGTCGCATCCACTTGGCGAAATTGTCCATTTCATGAAATGGATGTCCGTTTCACGAAGTGGCTCCACTTTCCGTAATTTCAAAAAATTCCGTCATCTGGACAAAAAAAATGTCCATTTCTTGAAAAGGAAATCGCGTTTGTCCAGTTGTCGAAATAAAGCTTTCTTACTGCAAGTGGATGCACAACGTCATTTTTTAGCGGGTTTTTGAGTGCTCAGTAAAATAACCTTTTTAAATAAAAAAAAAATTGTTTCAGCGCCTGAAATTCCTCACTCATCCATTTCACGAAACGGATAATGTTGTTGCATCCACTTGTAGTATGGAAGCTTGATTTCAGCAACTGGACAAACACGATTTCCTTTTCAAGAAATGGACAATTTTTTTGTCCAGATGTCGTAATTTTTTGAAGTTACGGCAAGTGGAACCACTTCGTGAAATGGACATCCATTTCGTGAAATGGACAATTACTCGACATGGATACGATATATATGTTACCGGGAATGTCGTGAATCAGGAAATCACGTGAATTACTAGGGAATCACGAGATTCCCTGCATCCCTCAGTGAATGACGTTATTTCCTAGGGATTGACGTTAATACCTAAAATGGTCAGTCAATGTTGTTCATCTTTACATTCTTCCATGGAATTCACGACATTTCCTAGTCATTCACGTAAATTACTGATCGTTGTCAGGAAATGTTGATAGAGAGTAACCAGTTCGTAAAATCAAATGTATTTCCATGGTATGGTAACTCTAATCGCCAATTTCACCATGGGGGAGTTAGGCTAACTGCATGATTGACTGGCTGAGTAAATCAGCTAGCCAATCATGGAGTTAATCCTAACTCTCGCATGGTGAAATTGGACATAAGCGTTTCACAACTGAATAAACTAAAATGAAAAAACTATAATGAACCAAAAATAATAAACGTAAAAAGATAATTTATACCAAAATATGGAACGGGGAATTCACTATCACTAAAGTTGCCCGTGCGCCCTGCGACGAGGTAGGGATTAACGTGAATGCCTAGGAAATGTTGTTATAAACAACAATCCCTAAAATCTTCAGGAAATAACGTTATTTACTAGTAAATGACGTTATTCCCGGCTATGTGTAGTCATTAACGTGATTCCCTAGTAATTCACGTGATTTCCTGATTAACGACATTCCCGGTAACACACACACATATATATATATATATGGCCGTTTTCTTGTTAGCACGATAACTCTCTTAGAAATTAATTTAGCGGAACGCGCTTTGGCACAAAAATCAGTAGTCATAAGACCCCGGTCGGTATTGCATTTGGGCCAAATCGGTCAATGTGGAGGGGGGGAAAGTAGGGCTTGAAATGGTCAAAAAATCACTAAAAATCACCAGTTGGTTCTAGAAGCATCATATTCGGTACGTATACTCCATGTTAGACTAGCCTTTGATTCCCATTTAAATTTTTTGAAAAAGTCGTGGGGGAGGGGGTGGTGCCCCCGGGGTGGAAGCAAGTCTGTGGTCTTGTTAGCACGATAACTCTCGAAGAAATTAATTTAGCGAGACGCGCTTTGGCACAAAAATCAGTAGTCATAAGACCCTGGTCGGTATATTGCATTTGGGCCCAATCGATCGTGGTGGAGGGGGGAAATTAGGGCTTGAAAAGGTCTAAAAATCACCAGTTGATTCCAGAAGCATTATATTCGGTACGATGATTTCATTTTGAAGTAGCCTTTGATTCCAACTAAGTTCAGCTTAAACAAACCCGGCAGCAAGCAGTACGAGGGAGGGTCAAACATTAACGAAACAAATCATGGTCTCAACATTACTACTTCTGGGACGGCTTAATCCCGGTTTCCACTTGTATCTTTTTAACCCGTTCCATACCACTCTAGACATTTAAACTGGGCTTTAATCTGATACGCGCCGATCTTTTGAGGGGGAAAAGGAATGGAACGGGTCGACCCGCTATAGAGTCGGTTTTTGCCCGAACCATCAAAGGAAAGGAATGGAACGCGCATAGTCCAGTGGAAACGTGGTTCGCCGCGAGACCCGTTCCGTTCCCCTGTACTTTTTTTTCTCCACAGCTAAGCACGCCGTCCTATCCTCAGTATTGCTTGATCTATTCGCGTGAATATGTATATATGTAAGTGGCGGCGGCCAGAGCGAGTTGCCGCGGTGAACTCATCTTTGAAACTGAAGGAAGAAGGAACGCGTATCCCACCAGCCCGTTCCTTCAAATGATACGGGTATAAGGAACGGAACGCTGCAATGATACGGCATGTCATTTTCAAGTCGTTCCATACCAAACTGGTATGGAACGCTGGTGCGGAACGGCAAAAAGGTTCAAGTGGAAACCGGGCTTTACGGTATCCGTATACAAAATGAAATGCACTCTTTCCGACCGCAAGCTGCCGGAGCGAAATTCTCGTTTTTTGTTTAATAAAAAGTGGGATGAATGAGAGTTACCAAATAATCCGTCACTGGCGGACCTACACCAATCGGGGACCGGGGCGGTTAACTCTACGAGGCCCCTTGGTCTCCACGATAAACAAGAAATATAATTTTTACGTAGCGTTAAACTATGGCTGTTACCTTATTTCAGCCACGGATTGTCATTATTTCTATCCCCCTATCGGCCAATTAGCGCTTATGATCAGTTTAAGCCGTAAAATTGGCGAATTTCTATATTTTAGCCGCGAATGAGTGGTTTTTGTCAATTTTACCCGCGCATTAGTGCTTTTCTCAATTTTGGCCGCACGCAACGTTTTTCTCAATTTCAGCCGTAAAGGTTAGTGGTTTTATACCGTGAAAAAGCGAAGCGTGAGAGCGAGAGCGTTCATTACGGCGTTTTAGCAGGGAGTTAGCACTTTTTCTCAGTTCGAGATGAAAATTAACGTTTATCCACAGTTTTAGCCGTGAATTAGCAGGATTTTTCACCCTTATGCTTACCATGAATTGGCGCTTTTCCTCAGTTTTTGAGGCAAGAATTGACTTCCGAAGCCGAGAATTGGCGTAGGTAGGTACTTCAATTACAACACAAATTATTTTGTTTTCATTATAGCCGCGAATTAGCGCTTTTTCTCAATATTAGCAGCAGAGTCGAGTTTTTATCCCATGAATCAGCGGGTTTTCTCAATTTTTAGCAGCGAATTAGCACGTTTTCTCAAATTAAGCTAACAAATAAGCGTTTTTCTTAATTTTTGTTGCGTTAATTAGTGATTTCCCTAAATTAGCTACCTATATGCAGGTTTTTTTTACATTTCAGCCCTGCATTAACAATTTCTTTTCACTTTAAGCTATGAATAAATAATATATTAGTGCTTTAGCTCAGTTTTAGGTGTGAATTAGCGAGTTTTTTCTCCTACAGAAATAAATTGGCGCTTTTTTCAATGTTTACCACAAATAAATAATTGATTTCAGAAGCCGAGAATTGGAGTAGGTATTTTCAATTTAAAATAATTACTGAAAATTGTGTTCATTTCAGCCGCGAATTGGAGCTTTTCTCTGTTTTAGATGGAGATTAGCACTTTTATCAATTTGAACTGAATACTATCGCATTTATTGGCGTTTTTATCCCACAAATTAGGGATTTGTCTCCATTTTTGCCATAAATTGGTGTTTATGTCGTCAAATTTTAGCGGCGAATTGGTACTTTTTCTTGATCCCAGCTAAAATTTAGGGGTTTTCATTATTTTAGACGCAATAATTAGTGCTTTTCTCAATATTAGCCGTGAATTATTAGCGTTTTTTTACATTCCGGACCCACATTGTTGTTGTTGTTGTTATTTTGTTGGTTTTTTCAATTTTAGCAATTAGCAATTTTTCTTTTCTCAGTTTTAGCCTCAAAATATCCTCCAGATGCTACGGATTGGCGTTTTCTCAATTTGATCCGCGAATAAATGATTTTTTTCACTTGTATATCCTTGTTATAGCGCAATTTCCTAATTTTAGTCGCGGGCTTGGCCTAAAAACAGCACTTTAGCGTTTTTTTTTACATTCAAGCCGTAAAATTGCCTCTACACACAGCGAACTAGCGATTTTTTCTAAATTATGGTCTGAAAGTTGCATCGAGAAACTACAAATGAGCACTTTTTCACAGTTTTAGCCACGAATATTAGTGCTTCTTCCAAACTTTTTGCCGGACCTATAATTGAAATTATTCCGACAGGGCAAACCTTTGCATGATCGTGGAGTCTGAGCCTTTGCAGAAGCGTACGACGGTGACTGAAGGGATTTGGTACATTGCATTTTTGAGTCGCATTTAGAAGCTCTTAGGATAAACTGGTGAAGTTTCAAGCTATTTTTTCTAAGCGATTCCCTTAGCCTTATATGGGGGGCTGTTTGGTGATGAACCCCATAGGAAAATGAACAGTTCACGAATCCACACGAATCTCTACTCTGAAACCCCGCAATTTTCACTTGAGAGGAGTACCGAGTACAATTATTCGGCGAAGCCTCTATTTTTACACCATTCGGATGTAATGATCTATAAAGAAAGAGAGGAAAACAAAAACTACCGTGAAGGAAGGACAAGGTGGGAAGGTGGTGGTAATAAGCGCAGTAGTCGTATAAACGATTGAGAAGGTCTGCAGTAGACGCCTTTTCGTGAGCTTTTTTTTTCACTAAATGCTGGGAAATTGAGATCGGAACATCTTCGAAATGACGTTTCGAGTTTTATTGCGCGTGTTTAGCCGCGATGGGTGGATTTTGACGCTGAGACCGCATTGTGGCGTGGCCGGGCTAAGGCGAATTTATCGCTCAGGGAATCGCGAAAAAAAATCCAACTGTCCCAACCTTTAACGAAAAATGTTGATGGCTTCTAGAAATCAAGAAACTGACTCGACACATATTTCATACTTTACCTCTCCCATTTATGTTTTTACTCCTGTAAACTGATGCCCGAGGCCAAGAACTGACAAGCTAGAAAATGTTTTATTTAAGATTTATCCGACAAGATGGCTAATCTCTACCGTGCCTTGTTTCTTTTCTTCCTGGCGGTTCTTTTTTTGTAATTTATTTTTTATTACATCGACAAGTTTCCACAAAAGGAGGAGAAACGAATATGATTCACAATGTAAGCAATTGGGTCACCGTCCAACACTTCCTGTGACATTTTCTCATTTTTTTATTACATCCTATGTCTCCTATTTTTGAAATTTCTGTATATTATTGAGGCAATATGGTTGGCATCCCTTTTTTATGTCCAATCGGGCCGATTGAAAACCCTCCTATACTTCTTGCAGCTGTTTTTATGCCTCGAGGAAGCGGAGTTGGTATTCATTAGCGTGAGATTCCACTTTTTTATGTTGAAAAAAGAAAAAAAAAATTGACTGAGTTCGACGACATTACTGTCGACATTGACCCGAAGTTGATTAGCCTCAAGGACGTGTAACAATAATACGAGGGTGCATAAGTGTAAAATACTACACTGCTCTTATAATTCAAGTTCAAAAGAATTCCTTTTATTAACTTCATAAGTCCCTCTCAAAAAACGTGATTGCAAATTAATGGGGCAAACCCTCTCTCCTTCCCACCGAAATGAGAATCCACTTTTTTGCTGCTCATCGTATCTTCTTTTAGGGGATAGCGTATACAAGTACGTTGAACCAGTTTTAAGTACTCATTAGTCGATAAATTCCTATTGAGAAGAGGTAAGAAGAGAGAGAGAGAGAGAGAGAGAGAGAAAAAAAAAACCAAATTGAGTGAAAGACTTGATTGTATGAAAACGACTTGTCAATGATACTGCGAAATTTTCACTTTGATTGTCGGTCACACAAGCACTTTAAACAAACACAAGCTTTGGGGGCCTTTCTTAGTGTATTAGAGTCTTGGATGAAGGGTGAAGGCAAATTAGCGGAGGAAGTACGAATAAGCCCTAGTTTATTTGGTTAACTGAAATGCTCCTATTATTTCCAGAGATGGATTTGTACCGTTCCTTTTTTCACCCCCCCCCCCCCATGAACACAGTCCCTTCATCACCGGTGCGGGGGTTTACTCCCATGACTAGACAAGAACAAGAGGGCGATGACGCGGACCGATTGTGAATCTTTATACTAACGATGCACATACGTCTTCAAACTTTTATTATTAGACAAAACAAGACTCTTTTGAAACTGGTTAAATGAATTTTAAAAGCGCGGTCGAATCGCGTTTAGCTACCACAGATCCTTTCACGCGTCGTGACCACTCCCACCCTGTTCAACTATTTTTAGGCTTTATTGTTGGGCAACAAAAAAAAATGGAAGCGAGATAATAATTAGCTTTATTTATTTGCTAGTAGAATTCCCTGCCCTATGCTATCAATAAGTCGAGGAATAGAGCCCAGAAGGCAGTTCATACCTTATAAAGCCACTCAAAAGATATCATCTCGAAGTCGTCGTCTATAGAGGAAAATATTCAACGCCAGATAAAAGTTAGCAAAAATGAATTATCGAAACAAAAATAGAATTACAGTCTAATTAAAAAAGGAAACGACGGGAGTGTTTTTATGCGCCTAGCTATCAAAATCCTTTTCTTCGAGCTATAATTTAGTCTAACGTAATATCAACATTCGAGAAGAAATAAAAAGAGCTTCTTGAACGCATCTGGCGCTTCCGCGAGATACCAAATCATCATTGAAGCTTCTTGTGAAGAATAAAAAAAAAATATTATAATTTCTGCGTAATTGGAATTCCTTTGAGTTCAATCGTCTTTTCCAAGGGGGGAAAATGCGGTGCGTATGGTTTTGATTACATTAAGAAATAATTGAAACTCGTTAGCGTGACGTTCCGTTACTTTTTCACGTCACACGGGGAGGACTTGGAATTGTTGGGATTTTCTTTGCGTGGTTTTTCGGTCCACGGGAGTAAATAAAATGGGTTCAGATAAGTCAATTTCTGAACTAAACTACCAAGTTCAGGACTAAATCTCCCATCGTACATTCCATGGGCGTAGCTATACCTCTATAGACAGAAAGGTGGTCAGCTTTCCGCATTCCCCTGATCCTTCGAGCGTGTCTCAACAATAAACGCGTCGGATAATGACAGGGGAGGGGGCACGGGTTTCATCAGCTTGTTTTTAGGACTAGATTCTGCAAGCTTACAAATCATCTGCATCATCATATCTCTGAATGTTGCAATTACTCGGTTATTCGACTGGGTATGGGCGCAGTCAGAGCCGGCTAGTCACTTGACCGCGACCTCTCTAACTACAAATTTGCGCTAAAACCTGCAATTTCGCTGAAATTAACAACTGCAACTTGCAATTTCGCGAAAATTGTGTCTGGAAGCATGAGATTTCCTCCTGGAACTGTGAGATTTCTCCTGGAAACATGAGGTTTGCCTCCAAGATGTTGCAACTTTGTTGGGGTACGACACGGCGCCGTACCCCGGGGTCCGAGCTCCAAAAATTGTATTTACACGGATCCGACAATGCAAATTTCATGAGTAATCGTCAGGCTATGGCCAGAGTTGGGGCTGGCTTGCCCGGGTTTCACTGCTATAAAAAAATTCCTCGATACTGCAATTTTACCCTT
Source organism: Corythucha ciliata (assembly GCA_038030265.1). Lineage (NCBI taxonomy): Eukaryota > Metazoa > Arthropoda > Insecta > Hemiptera > Tingidae > Corythucha > Corythucha ciliata. The sequence continues at coordinate 3,784,388 of CM075939.1, forward strand.
TAAACTCCCAGGGTTTAAATTAAAACCCTGGACTTGTAATTTCGCCGAAATTAAGAACCGAAACAGTCAATTTCGCGTATGTTCAGCTAGGAAACTTGTAATTTCTCTCAAATGAGGACCCCAACTCAGGGCCGGATCTAGCCCTGGGCGGCAAATTTCGAGGGGCGCCAAAATGTTAGAAATATTTTTAGGCGAAGGAGGGGGATAAGACAAATTGAACCACACGAGATGAAAAGAGGAAGAAAATAAATGTTTTTTTCTCTCTCTCTCTCTTTTCCCCTCATTTCATACTTTGCGCCTGTACTAAGAGGGCTCCTCCACGCACCGCCAGGAACGCTCACACGAAGCCTCATAGTAAATTATAGCCTATAGCAGGGTCAGAGGCGGACCTCCACGCTCCATCTATCGGGACCCGGAGCGGAAATCTCTACGAGGCCCCTTATCATACTTTGTTTGCCCAAATTGCCGAATTCAAGGACTTGGTTCGTCCAAAAAAACAAAACTTCGTAGTTTGGCACTTATTAAGGACCAATTTCGCGAATTTGGCGCTTCCAAAAACTATTTTATGTCTGTAGCTATTTCAACCCCAATATGGCTGTTTACTTGATCGCTTAATGACCACTTTTTCTCAATTTTAGCAGCGAATTAGAGCTTTTTCCTAATTTTAGCCGTTAGTTATCGCGTGTTTGTATTTCAATTTTAGCGGATATTTTACGCTTTTTCTCATTTTTTTTTTCCGCGGATAAGCGGTGTTTCCAACTTTTAAGTGTGAATTAGCGCACTCATCTCAACTTTAGTCGCGGATTTGCCGGATCTACATTCCAACGTTTTTTTCTCAATTTCGGCCAGGAATTTGGATCAGAAACCACAAATTGACGCATTTTCTCAATTTTAGCCACGATTGAGCGCTTTTTCTTAATTTTAGCCGGGAATATTGGAGTTTTTCAAAACTTTTAGCTGTGTAATAGATAGCCCGCAGAGCAGCGAAAAATGACGTAGGCTTGCCCATAAGCTTGCTCAGAGAAAAGAACTGCGCACATTGGCCGACGACCCCTTTAGGGGCGTTTTTGGCTGAGGATGATTGAAAAGGACCTGAAAATCACCTACTAAGGCCCTCGGCGGGTTAGGCAAAAATGGCCAAAAATTTAAAATTGGAAGGAATCTCATATCTCTGGGGGTTTTGACCCGGGGAATCCAACAATCGAATAAAAGAGCCGTTAAGACGAACCGTTTAAGACGCTCCATCTCCGATCTGTTCCCCTTGACACTGTACCTCGGCATGGTCTGAGCAGGATTGAACTTGCTTGACTCCACAACAAGTCTTGGAGAGAGTTTGTTGGGGGAGGGGGGGGGTAGCCGCATGGGGCGGCAAAAACCATAAATTAGCCCCGGAGTGGCAAAAAACAAGATCCGGCCCTGCGCCCCAACTTGCAAACTCATTTAATTTCATTTGCGAATAAATGTGAGTTCAAATTCTCTTTTTACGTTCAAAGGCCCTGAAACTTTCCGTTCCGCTCAGATTAGGACGTGGAACTTGCAATATCGCGAATATTCAGCCCGGAAATTTCACGAATTTTTTCACACGAAATGTTGCAACTTTGCGGTTATTAGTCAGGCTTTGAGTGCTATCGGCGCTGGCTTGCCAGAGATCCGCGGTCTTTTGTAAAACTGCCCGAAACTTTTAATTTCGATGATATTTAGACGTGAAACTCGCAATATCGCAAATAATCAGCCTGGAAAATTCCGATTTCGATTGGATTTTCCAAATGCCCATTCTGATGACCAAAATGATCTAAATTGGTTTTGTAATGGGCTAACCGCAAAATGGCCTAAAAAGTGGTGAATAATGGTCGCCATTCATATTTCTTCTCATACAACAGGCGTCAAAATGAGAAAAAAATAGAACAATCCACCCCCACGACACGAAAATAATAATAATAATAATCAAGGACTGCGGTAGCACTGACATCCGATAATTTCTCAATGTAGGGCTTCCTATCTTTACAAGTTTGATTTATAAAAAAGAGAGTTCCGTGAACACATCAATTAAGTTAACTATCCCAGGGCGAGTTGGGTAGGCGCACGGTCAGACGCCGAGGGTCAAACAACGCACGGCGAGGTCTTCGAAACGTTTTCCTCAGCATCAATACATAATGATCTGTTAATAATTAAACAATGAAAGATGAGCAGGAGGGGAGAGATGTGTATATTTTTAGACTTGCTCTACTCTGGGGGAGAAATTAATCCCTGCTCTGAGTTCTTGGTCTCCAAGAGCTTATAGGAATGTAGTTCTGTCCCTTTATAGCTACATAAAAAAAAAAAAGTTTCATGGTTAACCGGTGAGGGGGTGGGAGGGACTTGGATGTCATTAAAAATTAACGCAAGCAGCAAAAAGGATGAGAAAGAGAAAAAGAAAAAAAAATCAATAGAGAGAGACAGAGAAGGAAAACGCGCTATAAATCAACCAGGGAACAATGCAAGGCGGCTCGTTGATGAAGACGTAGTAATGGGGCGAAAGCCCCCTTCACAGGGCATGATGTGGGGTGGGGAGGAGGGAAAGAAGAAGAGAGAAAAAAAAAAAAAAAAAAAAACAGATGCCCACCTTCCATCCAAGCCCCCAACCTTCCATAACCTTGTCCCTTTTTTTGCAATGTTGAGTCCCTAGCCACCACGATTTACGTCAAGAGGTGCAAGTTAAATAAGGCGAACTAGAGATCCTCCTCCTCAGCTTCACATTATTTACTCTCTAAAGAAGAGATGCACTTCAAGTGTTTACTTACCCTCTCACGCCAATTCTTTTCAGGAATAAAATTATCTCCGGCCTCATACGTTGTCAATGAAAGAGAGAGAGAGAGAGAGAAAGAGAGGGAGTGAATGAGGAAGAGTTCAAGATACTTTTAAATTGTGTTTCTTGAGAAAGCACACTAATCATAAATGATATTTTTCGACATTCCTTACCGTCCATCGGAATTTTTATTCAACGTATAATTAATAATTATAATTAAGAAGTTTAAAAGCTTGAAACATTCTCAGAATTTGAGTTATTTTCCAGGGTGCATGCATGGCTATTCAACTATTCGCTTAATTAATCGCTTTTTTGTTTTCGCCATTCCTACGATAACAAAGCCTACATTTTAATGATTCTCGACTATGTCTCATACCAAATTCGGAGGGCGACAATGCATCACAAAAAACAACGAATAAAGTTGCATCATATAATACACTTCCCCTTCAAACTATGTTTATTGACCATAAATATTCCACAGTTATCCCAACGCCCGGGGGGGGGGGGGAATAAAGTGATAAATGTCGGCGACGAAACTGTCAATTCGATTATTCACTATGAAACAAGTTTATAGGTCATTAGAAGGCAAGATACAACCACGTCGCCTACCCCACCACCACCATCACCAACCATGTGTTGCGACTATTATTTAAAGGCATTACGTGCTTTGCTTGTTCAAACCACTTAAAAGGTTTGTGAGATAAAACTGGAAGGGGGTAGAAGGGGATGTTTATTTTTTTTCATTTTATATCGCTATTCTCGCGTATATTACTTGGGTGCGTGTATGGAGACAAGAATTCTACTTATATGTACAATAATTTCGTTCTACAAGATTTTTCTAACAAGTTGTCATAAGGATGATGAGCGGGCAGGGGGGGAGACGTTCAATACTCCGTCATTTGTTGTTTAAATGATGATGAAACAATCTGAGGTATGGGGTGAGTCGTTGAAAACCCCCAATTTTTCAATTTTGCATAAATGTTTAAATTTATTAAAAAACAGTAGGTCTATTCGTTTGTCGTGCCGGACTACTCTGAGAAGCACGAAATTATGTAACCTCGCGGGTTATCATGTGAAATACCGCGAAAAAATAATGGAAGGTTAGTACTTTTAGTGCTAATAGTGCAGCTCCAGACGACAAACGAATAGACCTAGTATTTCGCGGAGCTTTACTAAATGGAGAAACTGTTCCCCTAGAATTTGTATCTGAAAGAAGCCCATTTCGTGAAGTTGGCTCACTCAAAAAATCAATTTCGCAGGTTTGATGGCTTTATCGTCCACCGATTAAGACGGCGAATTAGACTTTTTTCCAGCCTTTTTCGCAGTAAGAGGCGTCAGGGCCCCTCACGGAGTGGAAATATGGTCACGGACAAAATATGGTCTGACCACGAAATGGTCAAGTAACAAAATGATCCTGTTTAGTGCCTCCTGTGTCCCGCTGTGAGTAGGTTAGTGAACTCAGGGAGGCTCCCCCATGGGATCAGGCGTATGAAGTTTCTGCAGCCAAATCTCCAGCACAGTAAGACGGCACTGCGGCGGCAGGTGTGGACGTCTTGATGGTTAAAAGGGATTTTGAGGTAGGATTGTCAAACTGCCACACTACTGGCAGTTTTGCCACAAAAAGAGATACTTGCTGAGGCAGCAGCACCACCGACAGCTCCTGGTCGCCAGAAAAATGAGCCCTGTATAGTCTTGAACTCTTGAACTGCCATCTATGCTCGTTTGTCTCCTTCCATGTGAGTCACAAGGCACGAGGCCCCCCCCCCGCCCTCTGACAGCACACATAAAGAATCACCTAAGCTATATGTACCATGTACATAGCTCTGTACATGACCAGGAATGTAACGAACAATAAACGCTGTAATTTATAGGACTGGATGGAGTTAATTTCTCAAAGGGGGCAAAAAACGGGTGGATTGAACAAAAATCGTCGCTAAATTTTGAATGAAAACACTCCCCTCCCTCTCTTTCAAGGACGACGTGTTAAATCAAATGTGTAGCGCACCCTTCAAGCCTGAAAATAAAAAATCGTCCACTTTTTCCAATGTTTTGTACGGTCCATTCGCGCACTCAATTATTCTTTCCTCCCCCCCCCCCTCACAACGGGCAATCTAACTTGTCGCCATACAACGAAAATAAATTATGATTCGTAATGCTCTTAAGAAACAGACAGAAAAATTTAGACAAAGGAAAATCACCCAAGCCAGACCAATTCCCACACAGGTTGTGGGTAATAAGGGAAGGGAGGGGACACGTACCATCTTTAACTATTTTAGCCATTTGGCACGGAAATCGACGTCAACTGGGTGGGATGGTGGTGGAGGTGAGGCGGGAGTTTAAGACAGTGTAAAAATACGGAGCAAAAAGGGTGCGATGTCCTTAAAAGTGACGGGGGTTGAGGATGATATCCTTGACTTTGGTTCCAGGCGAATGTGGCGAAGGGGGGGGGAGGGATCTCGGGCAGAAGGCCACTCGGCCGCTACACTTTGACTGTGCAATAATTTTCTATTTTCGTTTGTTTATTTTTTGCGATGTATGCGTTTTTTGTCGAATTCATAAAGATCACGGAGTGCCGGGGTTTAAAAAAAAGTAAAACAAGGTAAATTAATTTTCCACGGTGTGGTCATAAGGAAGAATGAACGGTGTGTCAAATATCCGTGTAAATTATACAAATACAAATGAAAATTAAAACTATAAAAAACTTACGAATGTAGAGGTCACCGCCAAGACGTAAAAAACTCACCTAGAAAACAAAGAAAATTTGCTACACTCCCAGAAAGATTACAGGAGAAGCTTTAGGTCCGGCGTTCCACAATTTTTTAAAAGGATAAAACAATAAAATTGATTGTGAGAAGCGGGAGTTAAGTAAGGCACGAAGAAAATAAAATATTAAAATGGGGCAAATCCCGTTAGACAAATATTTAAATTGTTCGGTTTTTGTTTACGCCCACAATTTCCTTCTCTTGGGGATTTTACAAAAGTTCAGTTCCCCAGAATTTCAACATCACGAGGACGGAACAGTGGCACACGATCGAGCGTTTTGTTTCACTAGAATGTGTACTCGGGTGGTAAAGAAAGGACGAAAACGAAATTCCAGACAGAATTAACTGTCGAGTCGAAGAAGTAATTGCTACAGTTTTACGATTTGAACAAAGTCATCGTCCTTTTTTTTTTTTTTTTTTTTGGTTCAATTATCGCCGTTCAGCGTCTAGTTTTCATTCAGTTTGCGACCTTGGGAAGACAAACCATTAACACCTTAACTCTAGAAAAAAAAAACAAAAAACTCTCACATAAACGAAAAGGGTAGGGAAGGATGAATAAATTTGTAAAAGGGAAAGATTTTAATCCGTGAGAGTTTTTTCTTCTCTCTTCGTCAGTATTACACTCTATTTCGGTCTGATTTCAACTTGAGTCCCAACGCCTTCATCATGGGAATGCTCATCCCCTCCCTCTCTCTATCATTTTCTCTAGAAAAAAAAAGCAATAACATTATCGCTCGACTAAATAATTCCCGTTGTAAGTTTAAACCACGAAGTTCAGTTCAATCGAACAGGAGAGAGGAGTGAGAGTTCATGTTTAAAACGAATCTTTGTTTGAGCACGCAAAATCATCAGCGGTAGATGCGCGGGGTCGAGTGGGCGGTGAATACCCAGAGCATTCAAATCGAAAACAAGAACGCTCATAATAATTATTTTATTTTTCTGGACGGTAGCCAGTTCGTGCTTCACTACCGAAGCGTTAAACAGAGCGGAAATACATTTAATTACGTTCTTGTCTCATGAAAAATCTGGCGCCTTCGGTTCAAGGCTGGATGCGTACAAGGGAAGGTGAAAAAGTCACACTAATTTTAAAGGGCTTGAAGGTGTCAATTGAGGCGCCCTCACGACCGTGGCTCGGGCTTCTTCGGCCAACGAGTGCCCTTCTCTTCGACGTTATGTGGGGAAAGGAGGGAAGGAGTATTTGGTGAACGGGTGTCCTATCCACCTTGTGCTCCCTTGGTTTCCCAAGAGATCTAACAATAAGAATACTTTTTCGAGGGATGATGGACACCCAAAAAAGGCCTCAAAACCCCCTCACCATATCATAAGGCCCCAAAAACTCGGGGTTTCCCTCCCAAATAGGCGATATATCTAGCCTCCTTGTGTTTTCAGAAGGCCCAATTTAAGGATCTTGATACGCTCATCGGCCCATGAATCAGACTTATACAATTTTCCCAAAGTTCAGTCAGCCTAGTGGTTTAACTGGCCATTTTCCTGTTCTGTCAAATTCTTCCACCACGCGGTCTCACGGGTGGAGGACGTGATAGGAGCTGTGACCAGGCAGTTCGCCTCATATACGACGACAGCCGGTCATTCGACTGTTCGTCCGTAGAGAGGGAATGCCGTCGCCAAGACTCATCTTGCGGTCGCCATCATTTTTTGAGGTTTTTGCGGCCTCCTGTCCTAACCGTACAGCCGGGGGCAAATTTCCCAAGGAACGCCAAGAAAATCCATTTTGGAAATTCTGTCAGTGCATAATGCCTACGGGGGTTCGGGGTCATTATAAGCTCTAAAAAGGACAAATCAGCATCAGGTACTATTGGAAATCGTCCAATTTATCTCCAGACCGCGCGACAATTATGCCTAAAAAACTAAAGGATTTGTCTCAACGGAGTCATTTTAGTCATAAATACTGACCATTCATCGGCCCTTAGAAATGATTTGAAACGCCGTAAAACTTGAAATTACAATTCTATAATATTATTGACCAGTTTTAAACTCGTAAATTAGCCGCACGACCGTTGAATTTGAGTCAATACAATATAATTGACAATTCTCTTTATACGGAAACTCTTAAAGCGAACTTGGCACTGACCGTCGCTCAAGAAACTGACATTCTATCATCAAGGGGACAGGCTGTTTTGCCTCAGAAACTGACCAGTTCGTACTATTTACGCCGCGATTTAATTAAAATCGCCATAAGTAAGACGGAATTTTTACCTTCTACGAATAGATAAAGTTTTTCTCTCTCTCTTTCGATCAGTCTGTTCTGTAAGCGAACAAAAAGTCGGTTTGAACAGGGCGTGAAATATTCAAGATCTGAACGTGTGGTTATTCAACCCCCTCCCCGCCCACCAGCAAACCACACAACCCTGGCAGCACAACAACCAGTGTTTGGGTGTTCAATTCCTGTTGGAGGGAGGGGCACCGAGGTAACATCATCCTACATTACTAGTCGCTTAAGCATCGTTATTAGAAACGTCATTTGAAGAAGAAAAAAAGTAAAGCCTGTGAATCTTAACGCAAACCGGCAAACAGGCTTCTTTGCCACCTTTAGAATACTTTGCACGAGAATATTGTGGATTGTAAGAAAGATTTCAGGGTTAACGTTTAGTTAAAAGCGTTCCTATAAAGACAAATTTTCATTACAAAATACGTTATGAAGTACGTAAAGCCTGTTTTGCACGAGTAAGTTTTTTGATCACAAATATGTTCAAACTGAATTGAAACAGTTAATTGTTAGCAGGGGTAGCTGATATTTTTTAAAAAATGGCTACTTTGATCAAAAAACTTACTCGTGTAAAAGGGGCTTAACAGAGGAGGAACTCGTTAATTCTTATAATAACTTTGATTACCAGCGGGATAATCTGTAAAATTACCTTTCAATACAAATAATTGCGTTGAATTTTAATTTTCGCGTGTAATTATACTCATGACAAATCCCGGCTTCCCTCAGCAGGCCTGAAAGAGAGGCATCCATCATCATTTTAATCGTACCTGACAGAAGAACTTGTCTTTAACTTAAAAGAGCAGTAGCACCTGAACAACCTCTTTTAAGTAGCTTGTTATGTATTACAGTGATATATTCATTATTCCAATTAATCAAAGTAGATTTCGCCCGAGTTCAATTCAACCCACCAGTTTCAAGAAGTGTGATCAAGGAAATAAAATTTAAATTAAATCGTCCTTCAAATACGCGAAAAGTAGTTCCTCCACCCCCTATGGTGTCAAACAGGCCACCCCCTCCCTATTAAAACCAACCAAAAACTTTTTTTTATTAAGTATACCCCCACCCCTTCCTCCAACAACATCACTCGAGCTCGACTTCAACGCAGTGTACAGGTGAGTGCACCGCCAGCATGGGTCGCTGGCCCCGAACGGCCTTCCCAAGGACGCAAAGTTCTCTCTCTCAAACGCGCGCGAGTTTCTTGTTCTTTTTTTTTTTTTTTTCAACAATTTCTTCTCCTTCCTTCTGCTCTTCTTCCTTCTCCACCACCGCCCCCATTACTTCTTCACCACTACTCTCTTTGGCGGCTGCGAGTGTGTGAATCCTCCTGAGCATACGCAGGAAGACTTCTCTAAAACTCACCCTCGAATTTATGCTATAAAGTGGTTTTAATTGTACGGCCACCGGCTGTGAATTTTCTATTTTCGTTCACTTTTTTATCGGCGTGTAATCAAAAAATATTTAAGGCGTTTTATTATTTTTAGCTTGCAGTATCTATAATAAAAACCTGTTCAACTAGTCGAGCTGCGAGCTCGTTGAACCCTATTTATTAAATGAGGAAAACATAATTTAGTCGTAATTAAACGAGTTAATGGCTTGGGAAACGCGTCTTTTTCATAAAGTTAGCCTAGGAACGGGGAAACCCCATCCGATAGACTTTTCTTCCCAGAAGTATTGGGATACTCTTTGACTTTCTCGCTCTCGTTAACAGCTCGCGTGTTTAAAAGTGTTGTCATACTTGGAGTTTTAAGGTTTCAAAAGGTGATGGAAAGGCAAGCTAATTGTTAAGTGTTAACAGGCAAACGAGCTGTGGCATCCGTCGTCGGAAATTCTAACGAGAGTGAATAATTTCCTACCATTTCAATTAAATACTAAGAAGGGTTCTTATATAAAACGGCTCTTGTTGGTCCAAGGACAATTAAAACGGCATTTCAGGGAAGCCACAAACTGTCGCCTTCAAAGGATAATGCTTGAACATTTTTTTCCCACACTTTGACAGAGCTGCTGACTGCCCTCCTACAAGCCCTGAAACTCGCATTGTGGAAAATACTTTTTTTATTTAAATAAAAAAAGGAGTTTGTTTTAGCTGATTTATATAGGAACGCTTTTCTTTTGTTCCCCGCTCCCTCTCAAGATCACCCCTGCCTTCTTTTCTGCATCGTAAGGGCGGAAAATTGTGTTGTTGTTGAGGTCGTTAGGTTCGGAGTACAACTCCGAATACCCCCGGAGGGGAGGGGGAGATGGGAACGTAGTCGCTTGTTTGTGTGAAATGTTGCGTGGCGAAGCGTAAAAGGACAATTTCAATTTCGAAAATTAACGCGCGCAACTTTTTTCTTTCGCACCCTCACCTCCCACCACGCCCACGGACGATATCTCCCCTCCCTCATCAGAACCTTTCATTTACTTGCTCATTCTCGTACATCACCCTAGTGTGAACAATTAAAGAGGAGCGTTTAATTTAATAATGATACACAACGTCCATCGCGCATTATGATGATGAGCACCCCCCCTCCCCTGGGGGCGGTGAGGTGGAGGTGAGAGGATCCCGAATAAGAACTGTTTAGTTTAATTGCTACAACACACGAAATATAATTGTAAAAAATGGTCTTTAATTAAGATATTAGCAATGTATCAATATTATTATGTTAATTTTTAAGTAAATAATTACACCCCGCTGTGAAATAATGATGAAATTAACAACATGATATTGTATGACGTGATAGGGTACAGTAGTCATTAAAAAATAAAAAAATAAAAAAGTTTTTTGCTCCTAAGAGCTTGGTGCGGGTGTGAAGATCACATCAGTGCAAACTGCTCCTACCGCAGAGGCTTTCAACACAAGGACCAAAACGTGCTTTTTGTGAGGAGACACGAGAGGAATAGTATATTTCACAACGAGAGAGGAAAGTGGAACTTTACCCGCGAGTTGTCGTAAGCTCATGAGGCGCCAGCCAATCAAATAAAAAATTGATTTAAGTCATCCAACCAAAACAAAACACACCACACTCCACGAGAAAGCTAAGGCCACAAAAGTAGAGAGGTTACCATTATGCTATCTTCCCCAAGGTTAAGAGTGAAGAATCACAGCTGTTTAGCCTGACTTTCCAACTTTTCCTCACTGCAGTGAGGAAATAGTATATTTCACAACGAGTGAGGAAAGCGTCACTTTACGCGCGAGTTGTGTTTGGCGATCGAAGCGAAGACGCTCCTCACGAGTTGCGAACGCTATTTTTCGCTTGACCGGCGAAGTGTGAGGCACTTCATCACGACTCACTCCAAACACGTCACTTCTAACAGTGACGGAAAGTACTTTACATCACTCCTAGCAGTAACGTAAAGTACTTTCGTTCACTCCGTGACGTAAAGTAAGCAAATAACAGCTGAGATTAAAGTGTTTCTTTCGTCGTGAGGTTGCCATGGTTAAAATAGCCACTTTATCCGTAGGTCAAGCGAAAAATATTTTCTCTCTCTTGAGAGGCAAAGTTCTACTTTCGCAGGGAGGCTGCAGTGAGGGAGATACCACTTTTTTCACTGGTAACGCGAAAAAACCACATTTAAGGCGAGGTGCGAGGTCCTCGAGAGAGGTCGCACGTGCTCAAAGACACACGCTCATGATTTTAGAACACGGAGACGTTCTAACTCTCACAAGGAGGAGAAAGTCACTCCCGATATAAGGCGCCGATCGCCTGCGCGCTCAAGGTAGCCAGACGGCGTCTCCTATACATCTATGCGCCCCGCTCGTCGCCTACAGATCCGCGGCACAATGATTCCTCGTGTTCTCTCAAGCTCGTGGGGACGTGTTAACAGGCCCAAACACATCAGTCCACCGCTGGCCAGGCTCCTCTGGATACTCAGGGGCAATTTCCATCCATCGCGCTAACCCTTCCCACATCGTCATTTCCGCCGACTACTTCTACAAATCAACCAAAGCATCAGCTCTGGGGTATTTCTCCGCGCCTCTCACCTTCGTCATGATTATTTGGTCCAGGGACTGCTGTAAATCGTGAATTGATCAATTCATTTCAGTGATGGGTGAGGAAGAAAATTGGAGGGTGAAGGGAGGTAGAGTCTGAAAAACTGAGCTGAATTGACGAAGTTTCCAGGACAATTGAGTTTCAAGAGGAAGAATTTACAATAATTTCCGCGTGAATTGTCGCTCAGCGTTACGGGAATTGAGTTCAAACGAGTCTGTTGACACGCAAAGAGCAATTTCGCCGGGGTTTGGCTCAGTTCGAAAATCAATTTCGTGAATTTGACTCCTTCAAAAACCAAATTTTGTGAGATAAGTTCTCTAGTCTGTTAGTGGAGGGGGGAAACAATTTTTTTTTGTTGGACTACATACTTCTTAGACGAATCCAGAGCCATGGTCGGCGGCTTCAGCGAGCTTCACATCTCGAATTTATGAGTTTTTGGACTTGAAAACCAGATTGCGCACGTTGACAGGTTTTTAGCGGAACAGCAAGTGTCGTGGTGACTATTTCCTCTTTTTCTTTTCTTTTTAAAAAAAGTTCAATTAGAGAGTTTTTACGTCTTCATTTTCACTCAGATGGTTATCGTTACTGATGAGTGGCCAAGGCTCGGGAGTCCGTTACGCTTCGACAAAAAAAAACGTCAGCTTCCCTAAAGGCCCACCTAAGGGATATAATTCGTCCAATTAAAAATATACGAGGCAATTTAAAAATAACTCGAACGGAAGACCATTAACGGTTTATTTTGGCGAATCTTGAACAAAATGACTGAATCAGCGAAGGGAAGTTGGCATTTTTCTTTACTAATCAAACAGTGGCGATCAAGGGTGGACGACCTTGTTAAAAAAAGGCTGTTGGATTTCCTTCCCTATAATGCTGGACAGATATTACAGGAAAAAACCCGCTCTAATTGATTTGGCGGTAAAATATAACGTTTTTTGGTTGGGGTTTTCAACATTTTTTTTTTTTTTCTCTCTTCTTCTTTCGATTGTGTAATGGCTCGCGAATGTGGGCACAACCGGAAAGCTGAGCCGTGCTCCATAAATGGACATTTTTGTCCCATGACTCTCTTCTTTGATGACGAGGGATGAGTTCGGTTATTAAAGTTGGCGAAATAGTTTCAGCCATTGATGGTTGCCGTCAAATGATTGAATGATGGACGGGCGAATTTCATCGAGATAAAAAAAAAAAAAAAAAAAAAAAAAAAAAAAAAAAAAAAAAAAAACCCTGTTGCCGGTTGACTTCAGAAGCACCAATCAAGTATGCGATGGATATAGTTAGGGCTAATTAGAAGTGTTAATCTTTTGGTAATTTTCACTCGAATTTCAGTCGCATGCAACAGGACTTGAAGAAAGAAAGGGAAATGACGTATTTTTTATTTCCTTACCATATTACGTGTACGAATGCCTAAGATCCGAATCCCCCCACCCTTTTACCCACGCCAAACCTCTCCACAGTCCACTAAGACTGGCTTTTGACTAGGAAATGAGGGATAAATCCTTATAGTGAGGCCGTATCTCAAACTCAAAAGAGAGAGACTTGGCATTAATTGGAAAGGAAAAAAACATCCCCCTTCCACCACCTCTCATCATCAAGGCCACTTTCAAGGGCGCATCCACTTCACATCGCCCCCGCACAGATCGGCGGGGGTGTTGGCTGAGCGATAAGACTTAAGGGTCAGTGCCTCCTACGCAACTGATGTTTTGGTGGCGGGGAGGGGAAGCCCTCTCACGTACTCCACATCTTTTTTCTTCTTCTTCTTCTTCAAACCGGGAGTTTAATTATTTTATTCGTTTTCGCAATTTAAGCCCCGGACAGGAGAAATTTCAGACTTCTCTTATAACAACTTGTTTATCTTTAATGGCTTTAGGGGTTGTTCGCTTGCAAAAGTTAATTAACAATTACGAAGAAAGTTTTATTTCTAGATTCTTTGGTTCAATCTATTCAAAAATGAACAAGGATGAACCCGTATATTATGAATTTCCTTATACATTTTCGCAACAAAAATGCATTTTTCCTCTGCATGGCATGCAATTTACGGGGCGTTTTTTAAATATTGACGTTCAAAGAAGGGACCACACATGACTTTTTTTCTTTCATTTTTCATTTTCTAGTCATCTGCCGACCATTGGGCAGCATCTTTGCAACAATAAGAGAAGCTACAACCGTACGTGACCTTCTTTACGTATGGGAGACTCGCCAGAAGTTACTCGGAGGCAATAGGCCCGTTATTTTCCGAAGGAAGCTAAATCTCTTTTTTAAAAAGAAAAGAGAAAGAGAAGGGCCGCAGTCGCCCCCCCCCCTCACCTAACTCAACGTCATAGAGACGTTACCTAGGAAATTTATAATTTTCTTCAAATCCATCAGTGCAATGCCGTATAGCCCGGCAGCCATATCGTATAACCGCGAATAATAAACGAGTTAAGTTTTTATTATTCTGTGAGAAATCTACCTTCAGTCCTATACACCTCTTCCTCCTCCCACTTCAGCCAGAAGGTGTCAATTTTTTCTCTCTCTCTCCTCGAAAGGTGTACATGTACGTGCCTTTAAACAACCCCCGGCGAAGTTCGTGCAGCGCCATTAGTGACCTTGGGCCTCCTTGAACTTTTGCACATAGAAAAAAAAAACTTCATCCCGCGTAGCCGCGGTCACATTCATCTTTTTTTTGCGAGCGTATTAAAACCTTGTTCACTTTAAAAAGCTTTTAAGCCAGTTGTTTTAAAAGTCTGAACGTTTCACCCCAGAAAGCACCTGATTTCTTCTTTAGCACGCGGGAAAACAAACCCATTCGTGTTTGTTAACCATTAAAAAAAAAAAAAAATTCGAAAACCGGTCAAACTATTGCCCAAAGTCACTCTCGTGCCCAACTCAATTTCATGTAGCGAATGGGGGGGGGGGAGACGGAGACCTGGATATTCTTTTATAGCTTTTCCACAATAGGGCCAGCCGACGAGGAGGCGCGAGCTCTAAACCCACTTCATCTTGTTTAACGTAATTTTGCGTTTCCGCTAACATTTTTTTGTTGCTCTTCTTTCCATCACCCTCCCCCCTCCTCCTCCTCCTCTCCTCACTTTTTCGCATTTCCAAACGATTTGTGATAACGTTTTTCAAAGTTTCAAATAAGGAGCGGCGGGCAGTTAAAATCGAGGTTAAGCGCACGAACCAAAAAAAATGAGAGCTATGCTGCGATTTTCAGGAGACGACCCCGACCTTCTTCAATAATAAAAAACCGTAAATCTGAACTCGAAACTAGTTCGATTCATTCACCTCATGAATACATTGTTGTATAAAGAAACAAAAGCTAACGAAAAAGTTTCTCAAAAAATTGTTCAACAGACGTACAATTGTACAAAAATACGTACCTCTAACAATAATTGTAAATTGGATTCAGTAAAATAGTATCAATTGGTTCTAATGGAATTTGGAAACTTCGCACACAAAAAATAACGAAGTTTGAAGCCTAGTGACACATGAGGAATGGCGGCACGATTAAGGGTCTATGGTTCAAACTTTTGGTCTTGCGGGTTCTTGCCTATCTTTGCTAGACCCTCACAAACTGTCTCCCGTTCAAATCGTATGGCTAACGATCCAAATATCGGAGTTATCTTGCAATTTTATTTAACTAAAGCTGACATTAGAGACTTTTAGCAACACTCCCGCTAACGCTAACGCAAACGATAAATCAGTCGTTGCTTGGTTACGAAACATCTGATTGGTTGAAATTTGAAAATAACGTTTCCGGAGGACTTAACGGGAGAATGCTAAAGCTCACTATTTTAAGTTTCAAAATTGTTTACAGAAAGATAACTACAATGACAGCACCAGACCCTTGGCGAACAATAGATCAGGTTTTGTCTGCCTGCTCTTTTGCTGGCCTACTCTGGTGTCAAGAAAATTATTTTTACCCCCCCCCCCCCACGCACCTAGGGAGCTCCGTTTTTGCGCGTTAGAACATTTTCAAAAGGAGTCACAAACAGCGACTGGCTCAAATCGAAAATATTTTAATAACAAATGGCTCAAAAAAAGTCATCAAAAATTGGGAAACATTTAGAAATGGACGAAATCGTTTCTTGGGGTCTCACGGGAGGGGGATCTCAATCTCAACGGATTTTCAATCAGACGAGCTCAATATGGGGGGGGGGGCGGTGTTTAGCCTCCTCGGTATTTCAACGTTTTTTGGCCGCATCGATTTGCTCCGTTCTCAAGTGGGCCGCACACGGATTTCTACCGAGGTCGGTGTGGCCACGCAAACACGCCTATAGTCCTTGAGATCAACGAATAAGAGCTCCGGCGCAGGTGGACTGGCAGCAATGGGCAGAAAGGTCAAAATAGGAGGTTCTGGAGCTTAAAATCGCCAAGTATATATATGCAACTTATTTGGTTCTTTCAAAAACAAAAATTTTGCCACGAGGAAATGAAGCGGATTTGGTTACTTCAAACACCAATTAGAATGATTTGTGATATTTCAAATCCCAATTTCGCGTGTTTTTTCAATTGCATCGATTGCGGTCGTCAGCGATTTTCTCATGTGTGTGTCTATGTACTATGCATTATGTAGTATAATTATTAAGTATATAAGATATCAAACACCTTCTAATCCTTTCTATTTCCTGTTTACAGGCCTGCACTTGAGGCGTTTTCAGGTGAGTAAAGCTCAATATCACATCAAATTCAGTAGATAGGTATTATCGCAGTTATTTGTAGGTATACATATCACAGTTATCTTAGAACCTAGGTACCTACTACCACAGTTATTTCGCGTCACTCTTTCAAAAAACAAAATATCGTGGCTTAAGCTCTTTCTAAAATATGTTTTGCAAGTTTTTGTCCAATAAGGTGTGGGGAAGGTTGCAATAATTAGGATTGATGAATTTTTTTTGGTTTCAAGTTGTTAGAGAACCTTTAAAACACAGGTACTGCAACACGGATTTCAGCGCCATATTTGGTTCCTCAGTCGTTAGGGTAAACAGAATATCATGAATGAAAAAATTGTCATCGTAACAGGAAACAAACGCGGAACGCGGTCGAAATAAATAAATGTATCCTACTTGTCAATGAGATCAGGTGATAATTATAATCATATGGCGCCGATTTTCGTGTTGCAGTACTCGTGTTTTATAGTGCCTTAAGGCCCGTTCACAAGCTCTATGTTTTCGTTGTGTGGTGTCTATGCAACCAATCAAAATGCTTCATTTTTCGAGGGAATAAATTTGTTTGGTTGCATAGACACCACACAACACAAACATAGAGTTTGTGAACGGGCCTTTAACGTTGTTAGAGGTGGTGTGCAAGGAGACTAAACTCTTCTATGGGTGCCGCAGATTTCCCCCTGTCCATCAGACGGCAGGGGTGGAGACTGATGTCACCAGAAGTCCTTCACTCCCGATTGCTCACCCTAGAGCGGCAGAGCAAGTTAATTTCGAAATTGAAGTTTACAAAAGCTCCAAAATCACAGCTCAATAACAATTAATACTGTACTGGGTTCAGCGCAAAGGTGTTTGGGACTGCTCGTGACGTAGATGAAGGACAGTAATGGCCGAAAATCTGCGCGGTGGTGTAGATATGTTGTGTTCAAATTTTTGACCTCGAAAAACTTCGGGATCATCTCGAAATTATCAAAAACTGCAAAATTGTTGAAATTTGTTTGGTTTCCCCCTTTTTCGCTAAACCAGCATGTTTTCGGTAGTGGCTGCAATAACTTGCAATGATTTCAAAGCAGACAACATTTCCGACAAAACTAGTTCAAAGCGGGATCTAAAGGTATCATAGCTTCTAAGATAGAGATCGTCATTTTCTCAAAGTGCACCGGTTTGAATCCCTCTGGGTTTATGAGTCCCTGTGACAATGCTACATTGATCAATACAGCCGTTTCTAGCCAAAACTCCCCGAAGGAGCCATCAGCTAGAGCCTCTTAAAAGCAGCCAAGCCAAAAATGAACTCGGAACGAGCCTCCTGCCCTTGGATTTCAATGCTTTTGAGTAGACGGGCCACCGCCGCTGTTTGAGGGAAATTTATGTGGGCGCCCGTGAAAACTTGTCAAAATCTGTCTTATAATGTGTATGACAATATATGATAATATATAGTAGGGGTGACGAGGAGAATCTCTCGAATCCCAGTCACGGTCCTTCGCTACCAGTGCATCAGGAGTGATCAAAATAATTCTGTCTCATAGCGTTTTCTTTTTGCACAAAAAACTGCGACGGAGCAATTCATTTACATGGCTCTCTAAACGCGACTGAACAGATGGTCAAAGTCCGCGATTCGATCCAATTTTATTATTTCAACCCCTCCAACGCATGATGTACAGTGCGATAAAGGGGTCGCGTATCTTTCAAAAACTCATTGACCCAGACACCGAGTGTATGAGACGGCGCGGACGCTCCGTGTTGCTGAAGAAAAACTGCGCACGAGACTGAACAATAGCGAGTCGATGAAAGGTATTAAAAAAAAAAAAAAAATGAAAACTGGAAAGAGTGGAAAGTGGGAAACACCGGAAGAGGGAAAACTGTGTTTGTTGTCCACGTCAATCTTTAAGGAGTTCAGGGACATTTCTGTTTCTCAACTACTTTTTCTTCCTCATTCACGACAGAAAAAAGCTCTTTGAATGTGACGAAGTGAAGGAATTCTAAATGAAGCTTTTTTTTTTATAACGGGTTGATAAAAGAATAAACATAATCAACGAGTTTGTAAATGGCGAGTTAAAAAAAAAAACGGAGTTAATTTACATGAAGAATTTTGAAATGGATAAAATAGTTTCTTTTGGCTACTTTTTTTCCTTCGCCGCGTCTCTGTACATGTCATCTCCGGGGGCATGAAAGGTATTCCGCTCGGTCATTCCGTCTGTTGGCTTTTTTGAGCATAGTTGTGTGTGTACTCACGCGAGCTGGACTGTGAGGCAAGGGGATTGGTTGGGGAGGGGAAAGCGAAGGAATGGTAACAGCTAAGCCCTATATTTTATACATTCAAGTCCGTGTAGTGTCCTAGCCCAGGGAGACAAGTGTGTACAGTTAAGTCTATGGTCCAACCGCGCTGTCTTTTTTTTTTTTTTTTCCTTCTTGTAGCCGCTGCCCTTCTGACCACTCAATACTTACCGTTACGTTCAAAAAATATCTATCGGTCGATTAAAGAGGGGAAGGAGGCAAATCGACCAATTTTAGCGTTTTTCCAAACATTCAATAAGACGAGAGTGTTCCGCATTAACAATTTGATGCTTAGCAACTACGGGAAATGTTTCTACGATATGATTACCACGCTTGGACCTGGTGGTTACAGCTTTTGCGTGTTCACATAAGGAACTTTATTCGATACATCGGCGCGCCAAAATATATTTTTATGGGTTTTCTTAAGATGTTTATTACTTCCCTCGTTGGGGGGTAGCGTGGAGGTGTAAAATGAATTGTGACTATAAGGCGGCGAGGATAACAGACCTTGTGATTAACTCACCGACGTTTTTAATTTCCAAGAATATGTCTTTATTTTATTCTCTTCCACAGTCTATAATTCATAAGTGAGGAAACAAGTTTTAATGAACTTTGAAAAAAAACAACAACATATCTCTTTCTGGCGAGTGCCCCCCACGGGTGACAGGCGCTGACTCATTCATCACCAGGAGTTGACTACTAAACTAATTTTTAAATAAACAGGAAATTTTGTCCCGGAATCGAGTCTGTCGACCTAAATAAGCGAAATTTGATACGATAGTGTATTTAAAACCAGCGTATATGTCAGGTTGGATCGTTCATCAAGAACTCTTCAACGGTGGAGGTGACCCAAGGACCACGAGCCTCTTAAGGCTCTTCAAGGAGCCTCCTCTGAGTCACTTGAGTCGTCGTTTTGGGTGGTGGGTTAATGCGGAGGAGCGGAGAATAAGTAGCAGGCTACCGTGCCTGTATAGTGGCTATTTCTCGTGTTTAGCTATTTCGTACCCCGATTTGGAGGATTTCGCTCTCTCAAGTTTGGCTCCAAAAGCCTCAATTTTGAGCGCATGCCTTTATTTCAAAAATCCTTCCAAATGCCAAATTTCGTAACTCTCCCATTCCCCATCACATATTTCGCTCTTGCAAACTCAATAGGCACATATTTGGCTCTTTCAAATCCCAAAATCGCATATTTGGCCCTTTCAAATCTTATAATCACATATATTTGTATCTTACAAACGTCTCTGTCAAACCCAGCAGTTGTATATTTTTGGCTCTCTGTAGCCCTAAAATCTCATATTTGACACCTTAAAATCGCGTACTTGGCCTTTTCAACCCACAAAATCACATATTTGGTTTTTACCACCACATTAATTTGTGGTTTCGCCGTTTCAAACGTCTATATATCGCATGTTTGCCTCTTCCTAACCTCAAAATCGCATATTTGACTTTTTTAAACCTTAAAATCGCGTATTTGGCTCTTCGAAACCCTGGGGGCCTATTCTCTAACAAAAAAGCAATATGGTTTTCGTAGCAATGTTTCTATTATTCATTCATTTGTTTGAATAAAATGAATAAAATAGACACATTGCTTCGAAAAACATATTGCTTTTTTTGTTAGAGAATAGGCCCCTTGAAATTGCATACTTTTCTACAATAGTAGAGGCACACAGTCAGAATACGTTCATTTTGAGGTTTTTTCTGCTAGTAAAATGGGTTTTCGCCCTCCTAAACTGGAGATTTCGCTTCAGACACTGGATGTTTGACTCAGAGAGACCATTAAAGCCTCGAAAAGTAAACTGATCGCCACTATAACATGACATGTTTGTGAGGGCCCAAATTTCCAGATGTTCTAAGAACACGTGTTTAGAAAGTTAACTGAATTTACCACTTCTTTCGGTCCATAAGAAACTTGTCGATCTATAATACTAGTTGTTATCTTTCGAAACTGTGAGTTTTACGACGCACTCTTGACTAATTTGGGCAGGAAACTATACTATATCAACGCTTTATAGTCGATGAATTGGTGCACGGTTTGGCGTATAGGCGGAAGGTGACTTTCTGGCGGGTCTTTCTATCTTTAAACTTTGTCATTCGAGGCATATTTTCAAACATTTCCTCAAAACAGTCGACGAAGCTGACGATTGGCATGTTCTACAAATTGCCATCAAACGTAACATTTCCCCCACCGCTCTCCAATTACATTTACGTGGACTCGAGGGATTTGGTAACATTCAAATCACGAGTCTGTAAGGGGAGGCTCTTGCATGAGCCGGACAGCCGGTATATTATCAAATAATAAACGGGTGCGTATATTTCGAACATTCCGGTTTAATCACACATTCTCTTCTAATGTGCAGGTCCTGCTCAAAAGCCTACTTTTTTTTGTACGTGGAACTGATTGAAGATGATAAGGGGTTGTCCACTTCGTCACGGACGGCTGTTTTAACACCCCGCTCTACCTCCTCAGCAACCAAACATTGAAGTACCTAGACGCGCGATAATCAAATAACTTTGTAAAGGATCGCGGTTACCGATAGCTGGTGGAAGGGGGTTACCCTGAATAATATTGATTGATGACTATATCATCAGGCTTATTGCTTTGGACGAAAAATCTGCGAACTCACGACGATTGATAAATGAGGGCAATTGAAAGTTAACAAGTCCCGTGAAGAGGGTTCGATATAATGAAATCGATGGATTTGGCGATTATTAAGGGCAAAGTTGCTTTAAAAAACCGGGGTCAATACGTTGAACCCTGTGATTTTTGTTATTCAAAAATTAATTTTTGAAGCTCTGGAAATCATCCGTGCATAAACTTTGGGGCACGGCGGTTTTGGTTAAGTCCAGTATTATACTGTTCGTCTCTCATTTCTCTCTTCTTTTCTCACGCACTCGAACATTCACTCTCTCTATCTTTATGATTGTAAGGTACAAGAGGAAACCCCGCCCCACCTCCCGCTCTACCCATTCCTTGGCATCTTACCCACGAAGCGAATAAAATCTACCGATTTGGTTATGGTAGGAAAAACATTTTTGCCCCTCCTTTCGACCCCCTTCAATAGTAAATTACACTATTTCTCGGTATACGCTCCATAGACAAGGCGCGTGGGTCTTAAAAACCGGAAAAAGAGAAACGATTTTCTTTTTTTTGCAATCGTTCCAGACGAATCACAAGGATTAACACTCAGCGATTAAATTACAAACAGAAAAGGATAAGTGGAGCATGTTGAATACACGAGGGGGAGGAAGGTGGACCTATCTTTACTTTCGCACGTTTGTAATTAAGAAATGCGAAACAAATCACTTCTATGGCCGTCTCATTTTTCTATTAAATTGTTTAAATAATTAACAAGCTCCAAGCTTCTAGAAGAGTATAGCAGGTGGTTTTAAAGATAGAACTTCGAGAAGTGTGAAAATCGTGCCGGAGCCATTTACTGGAGCTATTTTAGGATTTTTATTACGGCTTTTGTCTACACTTTTTTCTTCTTTTAAAGTAACGAGACATTCCGTTAGCTGTAAGATGCGTGGATTAAAATTAATTCAGAGCGAAGAACTTCCTGCGAATTGACTACCATTCGTCTTCCAGGAGAGGGTTCATTTCATGCAAGAAGAAACTCAATTAAATCGATAAGATTTCAAAGATTTTCAATTGAGTTTCAAAGTTACAAACAGCCTGGGGTTTCAAACAATTTTAAAAGTTACCCCCCCCTCCCGCTATCCATAGCATCCGCAGGGCACCTATTACTGTCACCGAAGCTTACCACCTCGCACAATCGTGCGCTTTGCTTTTCGAGATAGCATCTTCTTAGGGCTTCTCTATGTCTCCTCTACCGGCTCTCTCATACCGCAGCCGGGGCCTTCTCGCCATGAATATTTATTTTTTTCCCCGGCTAGTTTTCAATACGATCTCCGACTCTTCCTTCTACGGGGAAGCTAAGCCTTTTTTTTGTTTTATAATAACGAGATCCGCGAAATTAAAAACGGGGGCACACATACGTATTGGTTAAGCCACTTTAAAGGTAACCCGCGGGGGTGAAACTTGGAATTCAAAAAGAAGAGAATGGGAGAGATAGCAATCGGAAGCATGATGATGGTGGGGAAGGAGGGGGGTTTTCATTATCCCGTCAGAAAATTTAAAAAGGTACGTCCGAGGCGTGCACCGGGTCTGTGTATGTTTCCAACCATCGAACACACTGGGTAAATAGTTGCGACTTTGCAATTAATTACTCAAAAGCTCATTCCCCTTTCGTCAGCTACATTACGATTACCGTTATTCACTTTAAATCAACAAACTATTACGGGGTTGACGTTTGATAAACAATGAACGGGTGGAACGAGTGTGAGAGGAGGGATAAAAATTCCTGAACAACTGCTAAAGGCATCCCTGAAATTGCGAACGACTTTACAAAGAAAAAAGTAATAAAAGAGAGGCGGTATGGTTAAAGAAGGACGAAACAATTTTCGCTCGCAAAAATAATTGAACAAAGTCCATATTGTCATCCGCCATAAAACCACAAACCGTTGGTTTAACGGGCGTGTAAGATATTAAAATAATAAAAAAAAATAGGGAAAATGTTTGAATTACGAATTCCCTCCCCCCCTCCGCCATTTATCGATGCAACCACTGAAAGAAAAAATGTAGCACAGATACGGTAATGTAAACGCAAGGTGGAACATGCTAATTGTACCACGTACGAACTAAACAATCATGATAGGATACGTTGGGGGGGGGGGTGCATTTTTGGGCGCTATAAACCGCTGGTTAACCGCCGACGGCGCGGCGGGGTGCGCCATTGACATTTTGGGGGAGATTTAAACAAAAAAGTAAATAATAATTAAAAGTGCGTCAGATGAGTCCCTCGTGTCACCTGCACCTTTCCGAAGGGGGAGAGGGAGTTTGAGTCACTCACATAGAAGCTAACGCTTAGTGCAGGGCCGGCCAACCTTTTTTGGTCGTGGGCCATAAACATGGTTGTAAGAACTCAGGCGGGCGGCCCATCCCCCCCCCCCTCGAGCACAACACTTAGCTCTCAGCAAAATACCGTGACGCTCTGAATAAAACGCACTTGGGGCCTGTTCAATAACATCAACAACACAAGTTAATCACAGTATCATAGCGATTTCCATTTGACCAAAAATGCGGCATGGGGCAGCTCATTGTAGTTCCACCGTCCTTAGACAATTGGCGCCTCGCCGGGCGAATCTTTCACCAGCGCCTCCGTGAAGTTGCCTTCAGGATCTCCATTTTAGCCGCGAATTAGCGATTAATCTGCATTCAAGACTTGAATTAGCGATTTTTCTGGCAATGAATTTGTGTTTTGACTAATTTGAGCTGCTCAATGAGCGATTTTACCCGTGAATTAGCGCTATATTTTTTAATTTTAGCCACAAATAAGTTGTCTCCGGAAACCGCAACTTGAAATTTACTCAATTTATTTCTGTGAAGCTGCAAATTTTCTCAACTCAACCCCATAAATAGCAATGTTTCTTGATTTCAGCCGTGAATTAGCGTTTCACCTAATTTTAGCCTCCTGGCGAGTCATCAAGGAGAGTCTTGTTTCCCAATTTTCACTGCGAATTAGCGCATTTTCTGATTTTTTTCTGCGAATTAGCCAATTATCTAACCGTGGATTAGCGATTTTGTTCACTTTGAGCCACGAAGTTTCCTTCAGACGCCGTAATGCGCGTTTTTTTCATTTTAGCCGCGAATTCGCGTTTTTTCCACAAGCCAAGCAAGCGTTTTTTCCTCAAGCCACCGCTTCTTCTCAATTTTATCGGTGAATGACCTATTTATTTATTTACCGTTTTATCTTAATTTTCCAGTCCAGCCGCTAATTAGCGGTTTTGCTCAATTTTATCCTTGAATTAGCAACTTTTCTTAATTTTAGATGCGAATTAGCGAGATTTGTCTCGCTTTTAGCTATGGATTAGCGTTTTCTCGCAGTTTGAGCCTCGAACTTGCTTCAGAAGCTGAAGATTGTCGTTTCCATGCTTCTAGCCTCTAAGCGCTTTTTATTGTTTACAATTCATTCTCCACTTTAGCCGTGAATACGTGATTTTAGCCGCTAAAGAGCGGTTTTCCCCAATTTTACCCGCGAATTAGCTTTTTTAGTGCATTTCATTCTGAAAATGCACTATTGGTCTCGTCGTGATGGTGGCAAACATGGGTCATGTCATGTTTTTTTCACGTTTCAGAACCTCTAGAATACGAATTCAGTGGTCTCCAGGATCATATATATATACAGGGTGTTCCAGGAGGAAACGACAATACTTCCATATGTTGTACTACTATGTAGGGCGAACCAAAATGACTATATGGACATAGGGTCGGAAACGCTTTGTTTCAGAGTTACAGGGAATTTAGTGTTTTTTTAAGCCAAATCACCTCTTTTCCACAAAAAGCGGTCTTAACGGTTTAACCGTTCAACATAGAACAAAATAAACTTCATTTCTGAAAAGAGCACAAAATTTAACTTTGGAAAAATCAGGAATAACACATTAAAATCGTCTTTATGTACGTTTAGTTATTTTTGGAAAAATCGAAAATGTGTTACGTTGAATTTTCGTGTTTCTTTCAGAGGCGAATTTCACTCAATCTTCAGTTGGTCGGGCATTGACCAATTATTGTAAAAACATGCCCATTATGTGAGCTTTCAATTGACGTAAGAAAATTGAAAATCGGTTGAATTTTTACTGAGATATGACACGAAAGGTTCGGAAAAACAGTGTAAAATCGTCAAAGAAGCCATATTGCAACTGTCAGGTAAAATCCCCAAAAATTGTTTTCGACGTCAAAATAACCCCAAAATTCAAAGAAACAGTTTATTTAAGAAAAATCAATGCACCATGTCCATCATCATCATCATCTCCCACCACTTTCACTATCAAATAATCAATTATTAAACAAATTAACTGGTCTGATTCCTTCTAGTTTTCGTCTGGTGCTATTTTTCAGACGTTTTTGTATGATAATTGTAGTGATTCTCGCGTATGATATGATTTGTACCAGAAAAATAAATTTTGAACTAAAATAATCACGGAAGGATACCTGAAAAACTAATTAAACGAGTATTTACTAGTGAAAGTGGTGGGAGATGATGATGATGATGATGGACATGGTGCATTGATTTTTCTTAAATAAACTGTTTCTTTGAATTTTGGGGTTATTTTGACGTCGAAAACAATTTTTGGGGATTTTACCTGACAGTTGCAATATGGCTTATTTTGACGATTTTACACTGTTTTTCCGAACCTTTCGTGTCATATCTCAGTAAAAATTCAACCGATTTTCAATTTTCTTACGTCAATTGAAAGCTCACATAATGGGCATGTTTTTACAATAATTGGTCAATGCCCGACCAACTGAAGATTGAGTGAAATTCGCCTCTGAAAGAAACACGAAAATTCAACGTAACACTTTTTCGATTTTTCCAAAAATAACTAAACGTACATAAAGACGATTTTAATGTGTTATTCCTGATTTTTCCAAAGTTAAATTTTGTGCTCTTTTCATATATAAGCTTATGACCGTTTTCTTCTTAGCACGATAACTCTCAAAGAAATTAATTTAGCGGAACGCGCTTTGGCACAAAAATCAGTAGTCATAAGAGCCCGGTCGGTATTGCATTTGGGCCAAATCGGTCAAGGTGGAGTGGGGATAGGGGTTGAAATGGTGAAAAAATCACTACAATTCACCAGTTGATTCTATATGCATCATATTCAGCACGAATACTCCGTGTTAGAGTAGCCTTTGATTCCCATTTTATTTTTTTGAAAAAGTCGAAGGGGATGGGGTGGAAGTAAGTGTGTGGTCTTGTTAGCACGATAACTCTCGAAGAAATCAATTTAGCGGAACGCTTTGGCACAAAAATCAGTAGTCATAAGACCCCGGTCGGTATTGCATTTGGGCCAAATCGGTCAAGGTGGAGGGGGGATAGAGGTTGAAAATGTCAAAAAATCACTACAATTCACCAGTTGATTCTAGATACATCATATTCAGCACGAATACTCCATGTTAGAGTAGCCTTTGATTCCCATTTTAATTTTTCGGAAAAGTCAAGGTGGTGGGGGTGGTCCTCCCGGTGTGGAAGTGTAAAAATAGCGTTGAACTTCACTAGTTCATCTTAGCGCTCTAAAATTCGACTCAATAATTTAATGTAACAAAAGCCCTGGGTTCCGTTGAGATTTATAGAAAAATTTGATGGGGGGGGATGAAATTTCAAAAAAGTCACTTAAATTCACACGTTTATTATAAAATACGGCAAAAAAAATAATATAACAAAGCCCTTGGAAAACTACCGAAGCTTTTCGACATTTTGAAGAGTGGGTGGTAAAAATAGAGGTAGAAGTTCGGCTTATGGCGGATTTCACCACCGAGAGTTAAGGTTTGAGTTACGGGTAAAGGCAGGTTCACACCTATCATGCATGTCGGATCGGAGACTATGGAGACCCTCGTAACGGTTAGACTATATTTGGGTTGGGAAGACAATCTGAGAGGGCTGAGAAGCGTAATAGCCGTCAATTATTCGGTATTAACGCCTATTACGGTCCCCACACCTATCAAAAAATGCATGATCGGTGTTGGATCGGAAGCGTGCATGATAGGTGTGCACTGGGCTTAACTCGGAGTTGTAAAAAAAGTGTTTCCCCACTTCGAGTTATGCTTAACCTTGGATTTACCAAGAGAAACCTCATCTCTTAACTCCATCTTAACTCAAATAATGAATTTCATCAACAAAAGTTGGAGCTGGAGTTAAGGATAATCCGGAGTTAAAGGAAAAATGCGTTTCTCCACTTTGAGTTTTTCTTAACGTGCGGGTTACCAAGTGAGTTAACTCCCAGATCTTATTCTCTACTATTTCCAGGGAATAATCTCTTGACTCGGACATAACCTTGTTTCAGCCCCAAAAAATATTTTTTAAATTCCGTTCTATCTTGAATTTTATGTAAAAAAAAAAGTGATAATGAAACAGCGCACTGCTATATTCACGATGACGATGACAATATTTAGATGGGTGCAATGAGGGCGACGATCATAAAGGGATATATGGAAGGGTAACAATCCGCTCTCAAAGACGGCTAGGACGGGACGGCTCATGATATTGCGGGTTTGTAAGGAGGTCGGTGTAAATTCAATAGTAAGGATAAAATTATGTTTTAATTCACACAAATCTGAATAACAAATGAGAACTACAACGCGTATAAAGTATCAAAATCCTATATGTATATATTATGATAGATCGCTTTTTCACTTGTGGGTCGTCCGCACATTCATCGGCGGAGCGGACTGTTGAGTCCGCCGTATGGCTTCAAATGAATTTCACAGCCTGTTGCTAAAGAACGCACGTTATTATGCTGCTTATTATTGGGAGTTGCCTTTTAGCCTGTCGGTCACTTCGGGACACATCAGATACTCTGGAAAGGCAATAGCATCTGATTGTGAGTCTATAGCACGAAGTGGAACTTATAGGCGGACGGTAGTCGTAATCCTGAGACTATGAGCTTTCTCTCTGAAGCGAAAACGCTTGGGTCAGTGCGAATGAGTCGATGCTGTCGAATTTGTCCGCGATCTCCTTCCACGTATCCTTCTTTCTTTCCACACAATTTCGTCTATTTTTTATGATAAAGAACTCTTCATCTCTTCGCCACAACCGACACTTTGAAAATTATGCGTACTACCGCTTCTATGAATTAATAAACGAAATTCGTGTAGAATAGAACGATTTCTCCAAAATTCGACCGAATCCAGCAAAGAACGACTTTCCGAGCACGCACTGAACAAATTTCAGTGGTCTGTTGAGCTGCTGTGTAGATAAAAATTATTACTGTAGACAGCTTTATCGTGAAGAATTGACTCCGTCTCTTGGCTTTTTCTCTCCCCCGCAGTTTTTCTTTTCTTTTTCTCTCTCTTGTTTTCGTTTTATTTTCCGGGTAAGCTGAAATGATGTCGAAAAATGTCTTCATTTGAATTGTCCTCAGTGAGGTTATTTGAATGTGCTACATTCTCGGCGAAAAACCGAAGGGGTCTGGGAAAAAACCAAGGGTTTGGTAACTCCAATTTGGAATTGATGGTGAAACGGGATCTCTCCTAACTCGAATGAACTCTTAGCTCCTAGAGTTAGCTAGTCCTCACTATAACACCGACCAAATGTAGTTTTCTCCATTTCTACCTCAGAAATTTGACAATGCTTTGTTCTCAGCTGAGAGTTGAGGTTCGAGTTTACGGTGAACTTGGGGTTAGCAAAAAAAACTCGTTTCACTTCTTCGAGTTAGTCTTGGCCTGCGGGTTAGCAAGAGCTCAAAACCTTTCTTAACCTCGAGTCACTCTTAACTTTGAGGTTTAAGTAGCCCGCACTTTAACTCAAACTTGGTGAAATCCGCCATTAATGAAACAAATTATGGTATCAAAATTATTACTTCTGGGACGGCTTAGGGTATCCGTATACGGAATGAAATGCACTTTTTCCGACCGCCAGCTGCCAGAGCGAATTTTTTTCACTTTTAGCCATGAATTAGCGTTTTTTCAGATTGAGCCACGAACTGGCGTTCTGAATATGAATAAGCCGATAATTCATGTTTTCGTAATTTTAGGCGCGAATTATACTGTTTTTTTACACTTTATCCGTGATTTTAGAGCTTTTTTTCTCAATTTTAGTCGTGAAGTAACTTTTTAACTCGCGCATCTATCTCAATTTCAGCCCCAAATTTGCGTTATTTCCAATTTTGGTCTGGATTAAGTGGGCCTTTATAGCGGGGATTAGCCCTCCCGCGAGGAGGCGCGAATTATATAGTTTTCCATTTGCAAAAAAATCCTAGGGGCGCCAAAATTCAGCATTAAAAATGATAATTTACCACTGTAGGACATGGGCGGGCCATTGGGAAAGGGGTGTTGGCTTAGAGTATAGGCTCATGTGTATAAGTGAAGCGTTGAGTTCCTCTCATCTGAAATTGAGTCCCCGCTCATCAATTGCAAGTCTGGCCCATCTTTCCACCCCACCGTGAGACAGATGGGTGGGAAGCAAAATTGGGTTCTATAAGTGCCGATAATCCGCGTGATTTAGGCTTTGAAGGGGTTTGTACAAGTAAAGTGCCAAATCCGAAGTATCACGCCTATGGATTGTCATTATGTTGATTCGGGGTGAGGGGGAAAATCTTGCTCTCCTCTTAGAAAACTACGGAAACAGCAGCGAACTTAGTTTTTTGAGTTGGAATGTTCCATAAACCTTCTATAGCTAGAATCTTGGATGTTTCAGCCAGAAATTAAACCGTGTAAACAAGCGTGACATATTTTCAAAGAGAAGAAGCGACGCTACTTTCGTAAATAAGAGGTAACCAACAAGTTGCGAAACTTATAACTTTAGTGTAAACAAAGTTGAGGCAAGTTGATTCTGCAATAAGTCTCGCAATTTTATTGCTGCGTGTAGTCGAGCCTTAAAGAAATCATTTTTTACATCCAGACTTTTATACCTCCAAGCGTCCATCAACTAACTCCAACAGAAAACGGAGACACTTAAATGTTTAAAACCAATCAGGAAAGCCAAAATATGTCAATTTCAAGTGTAAAAATTGATCGTGAATCAAACTAAACGGCTTTCCAAGAATGGGGTGAGCAGGAAGACTTTCTGACAAGGGGACCCGTTTGATTAATCAATTCTCGAAACTGGTGATGTCGTTTTCTGTCTAGATATGAAAGCAAGTTTTTTTCTTCTTCGTACTCATGTAAAAAAAATTAATAAATAATTGTAAACAACGCGGGATGGTCGGGCAGACGTCAATTTTTTTCTTCGCCAGGCTGAAGATTATGATAAAAAAAAACAACACACGAATGTAAATGAGAAGTTTTGAACTTTGCCTCTTCGGAATTTTCCACTATAAAAGGTAGGAAGACGGGAGGGGGGATCTGGACTTAGGGAAACTAGAAAGAGCAACTAAGTTTTAATTGGAATAAATCAATCAATTGAACGCTTCGTACTGTGATTTTTGTAAGCAATAAATTCGCGAGCGTTCGATCGCGGCTTCAATTTTTTTCTCTCACACTCTTGTACGTCTTACCTTTTTTGAAATCGAACGTATAAGTCACGTTCAAATATATTCTCGCCCGTGAATTCTTCTCTCCTTCACTCCTCCCCCTCCCACGATCACACACCCTCTTCTACAAGTAAATCTCCAAAACGTAGCCGACGCCTAAAGCCAAGATTATTTGCTCTGGATTTTTTTTTTTTTTTTCGATGCAAAAAATAGAAATAAATTATGCCTCTTCCTTCTACTACTGCTAACATCTTCCCCCAATCAGTCTGGCACGCTATACAGCCTTCCCTCCCACGTCGCCCCATTCCACGGAGTACCGTTTCAATATCAGGTTTTGATGTTTGAAATGTTTAAAAGTTTATTTTGTGGGAAACTGGGCCGAGTACTGTTTCAGATCAACTTTTATTTGTTTTTTCTTTCTTGTTATTCAGAGGTCGGTGAAGGTGCGTAAACGGTGAAATTACTTCCGTAAGAGGGAAGTGAATCTAAGGACGCGTTTTTTTCTTTTTGCAAAACGCGGAAAATTTACATTACTAAAATGAGAACTGTGTCCTGTAAAAAAGGCTCTCGAGAAGAGATTTCTTGTGAGGCTTTCTTTATATCTTCTCACGGGCCTTTAATGCACTTTTAATTTTTTTCCCCCCCTAGTAAGTATGAGGCACATAACAGAATAAGGCGAAATAATGATATTTGTTTGTTCTGGTCTAGTTACAGGGGAAGTGGGGGAAACCTTGCTTCCTAGACTAGTAGTTTCTACATATTTCGACCTGGAAGAAGTCTCATTAGCTGGTTTCACAGCAGTAATAAAAAACTTCTTAAGAATATTTAATGCTCGGCGGTTAGATTTTTACTTTTGATAAGCCCATCCAAGCATTTTTTTTTTTTTATTTAAAAAGACAGTAGGTGGGAGGACGGAGAAGAT
Organism: Corythucha ciliata; assembly: GCA_038030265.1. Taxonomy (NCBI): domain Eukaryota; kingdom Metazoa; phylum Arthropoda; class Insecta; order Hemiptera; family Tingidae; genus Corythucha; species Corythucha ciliata. Next base: position 3,815,996 of record CM075939.1, read on the forward strand.
AGAGCGAAATATCAATACGTATACCCCGCATCAAAAAATTCTTCGTTTAATTAATTATCTATACCACCATCAAGAAATTCACAATCGACGTGCACAACACCACCTGTGTGGGTTCGTGTGAAGGAATCTTTTTAGTGTGAGGCCTTAGTACTCACATTTTTTTTTCTTTTTTAAAGAGGTTTAAGGAACCACACACCTATACAGGTGGCGGTGGGGCCACACAAAAAAAAAAAAAAAATAGCGTGAGAAAAAAACACTATGTACAAAGGGTGCGCTCACCGCTGAAGGAAGAAAAAAAAATCAGCAAAAAAAAAAAAATATAATAATAAATCTTCACGGTAAGATCGGATTAAATCATTGTGTCCGATCCGGGCACATACATGAGTTTCCTTAACGTCGAGACAGGAACAGAACATTAAACATTTTTTTCCCATGGGTGATGTACAAACAACAAAAATTCCAAAAGTGATGGGCATTTAGCCAAGGCTCGGAAGCTTATTATTTTTTCCTGTCAATTTTTCAGATCGGTTTGAAACAATAAAGTCGGATATCAAGCGAGAGCCGAGTTTGAAAGCAGTGGGGGGGGGGGGGAGAATTTCTTCTTTTTCAACCTTTCCAGCAGCACGAATCTGCGCTATCGGCAAAGACTTCTATTTTTTTTTTTTTTTTTTACTTTAAACTTCCCCGCCCTTAAAACCCTAACCATTGTCTATCGCTCACCATTCTTCTAATCCTCTTTCTATCTCTTCCCATATAACGGAATTCCCTTCTATTTATTACACTGGCCGTCTCTTGTTATAGATATATTATGAGATAAAACCAGGGGTGAGAGTGAGAGAGTGAAAGATTGGCGCAGGGGGGGGGAGGACTGCTTCCCTTCGTTTTAGACCAAAATGGGCACGCATACCGTTTTATGCCTTTTTGCTATAAGACGTCTTTTGAACCCGGGGCGCTGAAAAGAAGGGAGCGATTACTTAAAAACTCGAGGGGGGAAAAATGAAGATTTTTCCAAATAAGGACAAATTCCGATGAAGAAAATAAAAATGCAATTACCGAGATCATTATCACTGTCATGTTCACGATAAACCTTCAGGGAGGAGGCATTTCAATCTTTTGAGGTCGATCGAGTTACAATGATTTCTCATTGTTTTTTTTTTTTTTTAGAAAATAGTTTCATGAGTTGGTTCCCGTTATTTTAATAAGCTTTCAATAGTCTCAGGAGGCTCTTAATTGTATATAGTTTTCGAAATCTAGTAGGAAATGGAGGTAAATGAGAGCGTTTAAATCTGTTTTTTCCGACGCCTAACTCCTTTTCAAACTGGAATTTAGGGTCGTTGGTGTGATTGAGAGGTGAAACAAAAAAAAACTATGTAAAAGGGTTACACGGGCTCTCTCCAAACTCGCGTTTTGTATCATTCAAATAATTGGGTGCTCATTTCGAGAAAAATGACGAGGACATGGTCTGTATGGTGGGGTTTGCGGGGGGGGGGGTTGAGCAGGATCTGAAAATGGAAGCGAATGAGTAAAATAAAAAAAATCAAGTCAGAAGGATCGGAGATCGATGAAGAGTGACGTTAATGATTATTGTAAAATATGTATGCACGTATTTCGCGTGTAAGAGAAGAGATTTAATGCGATGCCGGCGTGAGGCTGCCGTGAAGTGCAGCCGAATCGCCTATATACCCGTGGATAGCATGACTTTGGAAAATGAACGTTCCAATACTGGTCAGTGAATAGGTGGGTGGGGGGGAGGGTTTCTTTATTTTAATAGACCCCGAACACGCATGTTTACGTCTATTATGGTTTGGAATAATTACCGGCTTTGGCATTACGACTAGTTCTACCAATACCTCCTGTTTGTCGTGTCGTATTATCTTCTTCGCGGAGGACTGTTTCCCGCCTCGACCCCCCTCCCCCGCCTCGTGTAACATCGTATTTAAACTATTTTCCCAATGCTTTAAAACCAACCAATCAATTTTCGCTCTGCTAAAAAGAAGGTGGTGGTTTTTTTTCTTAATAATGCTGTGAAAATGCAATTGAGTCGCCGCCGGTTTAGATGGAGAAAGTACGCTCCCTTTAAGAACAGAAAGAAAAAAAAAAGACATGACTCAAGGCAGTACAAAAGAAGTCTGCCATAGTCCGCTTAAAGGCCGTTAGTGCCGGGGAAGAAGGTGACAAATTCTTGACAATGGGCACGAGCCCTAAAAATCTAAAAGCTCACCATCACCCATGAAGAGGGGGCTTCGTCATCGTGTTTGTGGTCTTTGAAGTTTATTCCTTCTTGGACTTCGACAGGGTATAGAGAAACGAGAGGAATGATTAAACTTTTTTTGTAAGGACCCACGATGCATTATGCTGTTTAGGGTAAAACCTGATTTCTCCCCCTCACCATCCACCCACCCAAACACATCTCACGCATAATCGCACTTAGGCTTGGCACGCGGCGTGACTTAGGAATGAAAGTTCCCCAAAAATGCGAAGAGCGTGAGGAATGCTTTATCGGTCCCCAGCCATCTTAATATTCTTCGTTTATCACTCACTGTCTTTAGGGGCCTTAACGAGATCTTGAAATGGCGGAGAAGTGTTTTTTCTTGCTCAAACTCAGCAGGTGTTTCGAGTGGTATGTTTCCTTCCAAGTGCATTTCATTCCTGGCAATCAAACGCGTATTACCAGATTACGAAACGCGCATAATAACGACCTGAGAAATGATCAGCTACCTGGAGCAGCAGATGTTCTTTGTTTTTGTCAAAAATTAATTAAATTGTTTTTGCCCCTCTGATAAACAATTAATTCAATTTAATTGGCATTTAGCTATTTAGATAAATTCGCTAAGGGGGCCCGCTAATTTTTCTTTTCAGGTTTACTAATGAATAGAGCCCCATCTACCCACTTATCACTAAACAGAGCATGTTGCAACAAGAGAAAAAATTAGAAAAAAGGTAAGGAGGAGAGAGAGAGAGTGAGTGAGAGAGCACATTTAAGCACGTGTCACATTATTTATGATTCCACGAGCAAGAACATGGTAGAAAAAAAAATTTTTAAACACTTGTACGCGCGAACACATACAAGCCGTGAGCTATTTTCTCATAAATGGGGTGGCGGGATGGGGGTAAGCGGAGGGGTCGATCTCGCGGCGGCGGGACTTAAATCTCGAACATTGGTTTAGGAATGACGGGGGGGGGGGAAGAGATCGTGCCTGGAGAATTTTTCTCGCCAGAGGTACACGGATATGAAATGATTGATTTGAAGCTTTGTTATGGATCTTTTAAAAGTGAAGCATGTTTTGCCCTCAAGCTCACCCTCCCACCTCCTTCCCCTAACAACTCACTATACACCAATGATTTACATTTCATAATCAATTATACACGGGGCTTGATAGAAAGAAAGAGTGTGAGAGGAAGAAAGAGTGGGGGGGGGGGAATTTCGCTTAGCGGAACAAACAGTTCGAGACAGTTGTGGTTTTAAATGGGAAAAAAAGCGGGGAAGTTAAGACTTGTAGCGGGCTTGTAACTGGAATGCGAGTTTTTACTACGACTACGTTAATTATTGTGAGAGATTTTACTTTCCGCTCATTATTCATTTCTAGGTTGAATAAAATTGTATCGCTTACATGAGCATATAATAAATTCAAATTTATTTATAGTGTCGACAACCTTTAGTTTCAAATTAGCAAAAAGGAATTAATGATTTCACGCTTGTGCGTTGCACTCAAACCAAGTTAAAACAATCAGAGGCTTTTAAAAATTTTAATTAAAACAATGTAGAAACCACGAGTCATAAAATCACGAAAATGGCGCAATAAAAGGCTATAAAAGAATTGAGGATCAATGCCCTCAATCGACTCTCGCCATTCTCGTGCCAAGCGCTACACGCCCACAGCTTCACCCTCACAAATTAGTCCCTTTGGCCCGAAAAATCTGAAAAATTGTGCCCTAGAAGCGAATAACTCACGTTTTTTGTGGTGCGGGCTCATAACTGAGCGCGAGCTGTTGACTAATAAAATGTGTCTCGCAACAGGGAGTCCGAAAATGGAAACTGATTTTGCGTTGAAGGGAGACAAGGCGTTGAAGGGTTTGAGGGGATTTTGGCCGCTTTGGCCAGTTTTCTGCGGCCCCACGAATTTTTCCGTGGACAACGGCCACGGTGATCTTCAGCGAATGGCCCTCGCTGGCCACTAAAAGAGTGGAGAAAATCGGCCAAAATGAACAATCTATATACGTGAAACGCTCATTTTTGGCCACTTCGTGATGGGGCCCTGACGGTATACCCTCGGGGGCGTTTTGGCCGAAACCACCCCCAGTTGTCAATCCAAGTTCGAAGGGCTTATATATAACCCGCGTACGGCGCAAATCGAAACAATTTGAAAAATTACCCTAAAATCTTATTTTTGGCCACTGTGAAAGGCCCTAACGGTCGCTCAAGGGCGTCCAGGCCGGGACCTCCTTCTCTCGATAGTTGTAGTCGTATTCTGAAGAACTCATATAAACCGCGTTCGGTTCAGATCGCACACTTGAAGAAAATTTGTCCAAAGATACGTGGGGAGGTGAAGGTGAGGTAGGAATAATGCACTGTGAAGATGAAAGGGGTGAAGGATGGACAAGAGACCTGTAGAGAATACTTGAAGGGTCTATCTAAATGATGTAATGTCGCTAACGGCAGCGGCAGCCCTTGAGCTCTCTGATATCGTTGCATCTCTTCTCTTATTTAACATTAAAAAAAAAAAAAATTTAAAATCAATACTGAGGGAGTCGGGTAAATATAACCCGCTTTTGATGTATGGCGTACTTCTATTTATGTTGATCCTGTAGGACATGATTATAAAAGGCTGCCTAGCACTGGAAGGCATTTTTAAACAAGTGAAAACTTAATTCGGACCTTTTGATGCTAATAAGATTATTCTCCCACTCGTATTCTTCTTCATAAATCAGTCGCTCAGCGCGAAGAAGAAGAAGACGAAGCGGGAAGCTAATAGCAACAATTTCCCGTTTTAAGTTTAATATTAGCATATAAACGCAAGTAAATGTAAATATTATTGAATGAGTCGTCCAGCCTTCTCATATCATGGCCCACCAACGGCGAGTTGTTCTCTTTTCCAGCACGGCCATTTTATTCAATTGCTGCGGCTTGTACTTCGTTAAAAGACCATTAGGATAAATTCTAATTTTATTTATCTTCGCACCTCGTTTTGTCGAGCCCTTCACCCCACCACTCCTGATCCACCACCTGAAAGGCTTTATAAAACGACAAGCGATAAGCTGAGTAATTGAAAGTACAAGTTCAAAGCGAAAGTTGACGACAAACGAGCTATAAGTCCCAACGAACCACACCCCTGGTGATAGGGGGGGAGGGGATAGGAATGGAGTTTAATCAAAAGGTGGTTTCCTTGTTTCAGTTACTTTATCGCGAATAATTTGTTCGCGAATCATTTGATTCAACCCACCGGCCTCCATCCAAAGCCATCGCACTGTTAGTGCATTTCATTCTGAAAATGCACTATTGGTCTCGTCGTGATGGTGGCAAACATGGATCATGTCATGTTTTTTTTCATGTTTCAGAACCTCTAGAACACGAATTCAGTGGTTTCCGGAATTTATATATATATATGTATGACCGTTTTCTTTTTAAACTCTCGTAGAAGTTAATTTAGCGGTACGCGGTTTGGCACAAAAATCAGTAGTCATAGGACCCCGGTCGGTATTGCATTTGGGCCAAATCGGTCAAGGTGGAGGGGGGGAAAGTAGGGCTTGAAATGGTCAAAAAATCATCAAAAATCACCAGTTGATTCTAGAAGGATCCTATTCGGTACGTATACTCCATGTTAGACTAGCCTTTGATTCCCATTTTAATTTTTTGAAAAAGTCAAGGTGGAGGGGGTGGTGCCCCCGGAGTGGAAGTAAGTGTATGGTCTTGTTAGCACGACAACTCTCGAAGAAATTAATTTAGCGGGACGCGCTTTGACACAAAAATCAGTAGTCATACGACCTCGTTTGGTATTGCATTGGGCCAAATCGGTCGACTTGGTGGGGGGGGGGGGGGTAATATGGCTTGAAGCTGTAAAAAAATCACTAGAAATCACCAGTTGATTCCAGAAGCATTATATTCGGTACGATGATTTCATTTTGAAGTAGCCTTTGATTCCCATTAATTTCAGCTTAAACAAACTCGGCAGCAAGCAGTACGAGGGAGGGTCAAACATTAACGAAACAAATCATGGTCTCAACATTACTACTTCCGGGACGGCTTAGGGTATCCGTATACAAAATGAAATGCACTCTTTCCGACCGCCAGCTGCCGGAGCGAAATTTTTTTTCTCCTCTGAACGCGGCGGCAACTTGTTAGGAGGCATAAAATAAACAAAAATGTCGTGAGCTAACGAAGTAAGAAACTTTAGAGAAGCGTGAAAACAATTTGTTGGTGGATTTTCCTACTAGGAAAAACGCATTAACATTTTTTTCTCCGCTAAGTGGAGGTCCGCGAACTGTACAACGCATCCCGGAAAAAAAAAACGTTTTTTTTTTTTTGTTTTCATAAAGCCGTCCCACCCCCCAGGTTTTTGTCAAGACCATGACCACTCGGATTCACTTCCCTATGATTTCCGTATTAAATAAGCAAAAGGAATCGAACAAGCGGTGCTCTGCCACCCTGGGTGAATCCCTCTCCCCCCTTCTCAGACACACCTCGCTACATCATCCAGCATCCTTCATTCTGTTGTTCTTCTTTCGCTGGGAATGGAAAGTCCTTCTTCTTTTCTGTTTGCAATAGCTTCAAGATAGAGGAAGAACCCCCCGATTGTGGGACAATGTTGGCTTGCTTCTTTTCATTCCTCCCTCCTTTACCCCCCCCCCCACTACTAGACAAGGTCCATCGTCCTGTTCGGGGGGGCCTTAAAGCCGCGACTTGCCTATAGCTTAAAACCATCCATACCAGGCGTGGAATGTGTCACAAAGGTGCAATAACGGACATGTGAACAGTCCGACTGTGCGGTGGACCGAAGGGAGGAGGGGGTTGAAGGTGAGGTAGGATGGTACTGTGAAGATGAAAGGGAGGAGTGGGCAAGGGTCTGTAGAAGTGAGGGGTCTGCGTGATGAAATGTCACTAACGGCAGTGCCTGGGCTCTCTGGTCGAGGCTTCTCTTCTCTTATTTAATTGTCACACCTAAACAAAATCACATATCGCCTTTTGAAAAAAAACAAGATCGTGCAACCCGAAGAAAGTTCCCCTCGCGCTATATGCAGTACTATAGAGGGGAAAGTCTAGGGCAACTTGAAGAAAAAAAATGTCACTAAAAGGTCAGGAATGTTTCAAATCAGCCCAATTCTGAAAGGCCGCCATGAACCACAGAATTACGAAGGAATTTGATTATAAAAACAGCCTTACTCAACCAGCAGCGTACTATGTTTCATATCAAACGAGTCGTTACCAATCAATTAAAAGAGTTTTGACGCTCGTGAAGGCAATGTATCATGTCTGACCATCAATCACGTCGAAAAACTCCTCCCCTCCTCGCCCTCACACACTGAATCTCTCTCCCTCTATTATTTAATTATCAACGGGGTTTCTTCGAGCTGCTTAATAAAAGGACCAGTGAGTGAGGCGATAGTGGGCAGGGGAATCGTTAAGGCATAGTCTAATTACACCCACCATTAAATCTTTGGAGTACCTGAAAAATCATACCTCCCCCTCCTCCTCACAACTTTAGTACAATTCCTTCTTGATTGGAGTGCGTCCACCCTGTATCCTTTCTTGTTTTTTAACACTAACTCGTCAGGCTTGTTCCATTCAATTTTAACGAAAGGGGGGAAAAAAGTGCCCAAACTGCCAAGGTACTCAAATTAAAGGTAGCATGGTTTTCTACTCGTATTTACGATTCTCGTGGGTTCGCGAAACGCTGTTGTGAGAAAAGAAGAGGGAGGGGTGACTTAAAAAAATCTTTAAAGCTCTTAAAAACGTCTTCCCGAAGAGGAGGAGCAACTATCACCCCCCCGAGTGGGACTTGTTTAATAAAACTCCAGAAGCTACCACCATCACTTCTTTTAGAAAAGAGAATATAATGACTCGCGGGGAAGGTGAGGGACTCGACTACAATTTTTTTTTCTAGAAAAAAGGAAATTGATCAGTGTCTCGCATCATTCCAGAAAGTCAACAGGGTAGCGCGCATATTTCAACGCCCCCCCCCCCACTCATGATTTATAATCTTGCCATAATTAAAGAAAATGTTTCAAAGTCCCCGTGTGTGCATTAACCCCGTGAAGAGGATGTGGAAAATTCCACGGGAGCGTTATCTCAAGATTTTTCAGAACCCTTTTAGTTTAGGGCGGGGGGGAGGGTTACATTTGGCAATCCTTTCAAAACTGATAGCCAGCATACACCGGGCAAATAATAACAATTAATGGAAGTCAACAGTGCGCGCGACGGGGTTTTGATTGCAGCTAATGTAAAATCATTGTCAAAGTACGCCTTTTGCCAGAGTTTTGAATATGAGCGGAAAAGGTTTATCAACATTTTAAAACCACAGAGTAATTGTTTAACTTCCGAAATCTTTACCGATATGAGAGAGAACACGTTTTTTGAATCATACGAGCCTCCAACCCCGACCTTTCCTTTTTATTACCATGGGAAAGGGGCAAAAGGTCGTGTTTTTTGATGGATCATACATTTTTTTATATACTAAAAAAGTGGCGCCGTACGACACACACACAAAAAACAGTTGAGGACGGAACAGATACGGTTGTAATCGTGATAGCCGGCTTTTGAGGGGAAAAACGGGGTGGTCAACGTCACATTGACGATGGTTGGTATAGCGATGGAGAGAGGGGGGGGGGATCGTCTTAAAATAGAGGTCAACGTTTTCTGCATTTGAACTTCGTGATCATTGTAGATTTGAACTTTTGTTTCCCTACCGCCCTCCACCCCCACCACTCTCTACGTTCTTCGCAAATAACGAGATTTATTTATTTTTCCTATCAGCCCCTCTTCGAGAAATCGCGGTCTGAAATGCAGGATTTATTGCAGCTTTTTAACATCCCTCCAAAACCCCACACCGTCCAATAACGTCGAAGATTATTTTTTTTATTTGTTTGTTCGAAGACGAGCTTCCCATCCACCGCAATCCACGAGAAGTGGTGAGGAGGGGGGACAGGGGTCAGCATTTTGATGACTTAAACACTCGACACTCTTTTTCACGAAGCAACCGTTTAGTGTATGACTCATAATCTTATCTTTTTTAAGTATAGGAAAGCTTTTAAGAACTAACTTTTTAGGCGGACTTGAAGTTAGCGGTACTAAGAGGTGGTAATGACGCTATTTTTGCGATTTTTCATTATAGAGGAACGAGGTTGCGGCTTTTGTTGTGCGAAGAGAGAAAAATGTGAAAATGTTAGCACTTCCAATCATTAGGCAAGGGAGTTTTTTTTTTTTTTTTTCTAAATTAAAAACGTCCCCGTTATGTCTTGACACAAGAATGAAAGGACTTCTTTAATTGAATGATTGGAATCGAATTTGTGTCTCTTGGAGTCCAGAAATTAAAACTTCGGAAGTCCAAAGTTTGAACTCCCTCATTTAACGGCTTTTATTCATTGGGAAAAGTTTCGAAAATGATTAAAAATAAGCGGCGCGGTGGGCGGTGCTGCAAGAATTTCTATGCGGAACATGGAGAGGAACAATAGGCCAATAATGTTTTGCCGCCAAGACTTTATTCGTAACTGGTGCCCGCGAAGCGAGCAAACGACAGAACGCGGATTACGGGTGATTTTCCAATGAAGAGTGCCCTATAGGGCTCCTACCGGGGCAGGGTTGCCACTCTTATAAAAAATATTGTAATTTTCCTCTACATTTGGTGCTACGATTCGGCCGCGAATTTGCCGTGAATCGTTTTTCTCTACGCAATTGGCGAAGTACGCCTTTTTTAACGCAGGCAGCCAACTCCAGTTCTTCTGACGGGCAGCAAGAATCGCGAAATTCGGATTTTGAGAGATCAAAACCGGTGGAATAGTATTTTTTAATGAGATCAAGGTGAAATTATAGTTCTAGAATCGCCCAAAACCACGAAATTGTGTTCTGTGAGTGCCAAATTAGCGAAATTTGGACTTCCACAGGAGCCAATCCACGATATTGTTGTTTGAATTAGGTGATTTCGTGAAAATAGATTTCACATATAGGAGCTGACATTACCAAAACTGACCATAATCAGCTCAAAACTGACGTGGAGCTGAATTTTTGTTTTTTCAGGCTGTAAAACGACAATTTGGCCCCAGAACGGGAATTTGTCTTTATTCCTTCTGAGATACAGTTCGAAATACTTGAAGCTCTTGTCTATGGTCCATGTAGTCATTTTTGACCCACATGTGATGTGGAATCACCCATTTCAATTATGCCCCAATTTCCCGTTACACCCTGTAGAGTGAGGCCGGCTGTCTGCTTTTTAAATCGGTACAAATTAAAATGTATTTTGTATTTAAAAAAAAAAATGTGTTCGCTGTGCGTTATTCCCGAGAATAGATTTTACTAACTATATTTTTATGAAGTTTTCAACCAAAATTTCTTCTTCATCTCGTTTTAATGGAAATCGTGACTTCGCACTAAGACTCCTCCGCTCATGCGATAGAAGCTGTAAGGTCTCCTTATAATTACCTCGTAACTGTTAACTCTTTATAAAAAAAAGTTATAATATGCTTGTAATATCTCCTTATCCTAGGCTCTCTCGCCTACGCGGGCGATTTAATTTAATTTCAATCATTTTCATATAACAAGTAACATCTACGTGAGCGGGTAAAGAGTTTTTACCGCGATAACTCACGTTGATAAAAATATATTTAAAAAAAAAAAGTTTTGCGGCAGAATGGCAGGAAACAGGTTAAGTGCCAAGTTTATGAGCGTCTAACGGGGCTATTCCACACACTGGGGTTCCCACAACTTCGGGGAACATTTTCATTTTTTATTATAATTGTTTTGGAGGGAATATTCAACGTGTAGCTGTTTGAAAGTAATAATAAAAGAGTGGCTGTTATTGCAAACTACGTGTGGGCGGGTGATGGTAGGGGGTGGGGGTTAACTCGCGTTGTTTTTTAAAAGGAAGGGCAATATCATCCCTATAGGGGAAACAATAATAACTGACGGTGCGAGTCTGGAAACGAGCTGGTCATACTATCTGGTTCATTTTACAGCCTCCTCGTCTTTTTATCAAGGAAAGTAGAAACTTTTTAAAATATTACTCAAAATTACACATTTGCTCGTCATTATTTGCACTCTTGATTCTCTTCGAGTCTAGTTGTTGTTCGAAACTCATTAAGCTTGTAATTGAGGAGAGGCAAATAATCGCCGGTAAAACAGGCCTTAGCGCCAAGCATCCCATGAGCATGGTCACTAGCTTAATGAGATTTTTTCATTTACCTCTAACTCACCCTCCCCCTGCCACCACACACCAACACCACTACCACTACCACTACCACAAATCTTTTCAACATGAGCTCCATACCTCCAATCACTATTATCTTAAGGCTTAGGTTTTTTGTTTGTCTTATGTGCTTTCCCAGGTGAAGTTAACGGTAAAGACAAGCCCTCACTTCCATTTGTACCTAATTAAACCCCCTAGTCTTTCAGTAAATCACTCGAATTTCGCTATTGTTATCTCTTCCCTCTACCCCTGACTACCTTAGTGCCAACATTTCTCATTTAACTCGTTGAAAAATCGCGACACGAGAGTTTACGTGACTGAACGAACTCGCATTAAAAAAAATAAAAAAAATAGGTCGTCCCAAACTTAGCCATGTCCTTTTGTATTTAGATACACAATAGTCCGAAGAGGGCCTGCATTTTTTGTGTGTTATGTAGCGCGTATATAGACGTCCTCGAGGGTTTCCCCTGCAACCCCGGAAATTGTAGCGCTATGCTGTAGGAACAACGGTGGTGGAAGGTGTTCCCGATGTTCACTCCCACAAACAGGAAGCGGATTCCCTCTTATATTCGCTGCATATCTCATTATTACTTTCGTATAGTTAATTTAGAAAATAATTCGAGCCCGTTACAATTGAGCTCCATCCAATGGTGAGTGGCTATGGCAGAGAGGGGGGTGGGGAGTTGTTAGAACTGAAGATCGTCGGGGGTAGCTTTAAGGGACACGCACGACTGAATCTCTGAATCTTCCTTCCGCACAGATTCATGACCTATCTTGGGTACGAGTTGAAGAGATCGCTCTCGCCGAGTCCAAATAAAAGGAAAAAAAGAGGAACTATTCTCATTAAGAATGTGTTCACACAATGCCCCCGATTGGCGTTTTTTTTTTTTTTTTTTTTTTTGTAAATGTAAGTTCACTGGTTTAGTTCAAGGGGCGATAAGATTGTGGAGGGGGTAGGGAATCCGTTTCCTCGCGAATTTCTCGACTTCTTTTATTATCTTCTCTTTTTTTGTCTTCAAAAATCGTTTCAAACAGTTACTTGGGGACCTACCAATCATAAAAAATTACGAAAGTCTCCCGGAAACTGCAAGAAGAGTCAGTTCAGCCGCTTAAAACATCACTCGCCGCCTCCACTCCCCTCGCCACGCTCCCCGCCACCCTATACAAACCATCGCAAAAATGATTACAAAGTTGAGGTTAAAGGAATGTACAAGAATTTCCTTGTGGAACAATAGAATCGAGTTTTGAAAAAAACAAAAAAAATGGGAGGGAAAAAAAAATCAGAGAAAAGGCTTGAAAGTTTTGTTTTAGAACCGAGAATAGTGTAAACATAAGGTGGCGGGGGGGGGATCGTCAATTATAGGATATAAGCCAGTTGAAAATGCCGTGAGCAATCTCCGTTAGTTGATCAACATTTTTTCTTGTTAACCGGCCATGCACGCCGGAGACAAAAACAGGAACATATTTTTCCACGCTTCCGTAAAGCAGCTTTGAAGGGCCAAAAAAAAAACCCTTTCACCAACCCCCACGGCCGACACGGTGTTCGCTAAGAAGTTATTGGTAGTGAGGGGGGAGGGGGTGAGAAAGATGAAACGCCCGGGCTTTTTCAACGAATAATAACTCATCTCGATGGTATAAGGTGAAGGGTGGGTGGGTGATAGTGGGTAGAAAAATACACACACTCTCAACCGCTTTTACGAAGAATCGAACTATTGGAAAAAGGCGAACCCATTTATTTTTTAAACTCGGCACTACGTTTTAAAGCCTTCGCGGGTGCATTGAAGTTGCTCCGAATACAACACGGAGGAAATGGGCGCGACGGAGGCGGAAGAGAGGGTGATGCAAAAAAAAAACAAAAAAAAAACACGGGATCCGTGAAAATATAACGTACTATACTACCGAAGACTTTTCTGCGTTAATCACAGAGCTCTGGGGTCTATGGAACCGAAAAAAACAACAACACGCCCCTCATTTTTCTTTTAACGGGTCTGTTTGAAAGAAGCCACCATTCATTTGGACCGGCCCTGTATAGGAAGCGAATTCCGCAATCTCAGGGGTAAATAAATGATACGGTTTAATATCCCCCTTGGACCCATTAATTTTACGATATACTATGCGCTTTTATAACAAAGTATTCCAGTCATTTACTCTTATAAGTCGATTAGGTAGGCCTAATAAACGTTTATTAAACCGATTTAATGGGCTATTTTTGGAGTCTTAATCCAGTCTTGTTGTTGTCTTTTATGAGTGCGTTGTCTTCCCTAGATGAATTCCATCAGGCGAGATGGTTAGGTCACGTCTTTTTTCCGGTTTTCGCGTACATCATTTAGGGAGAAGGAAATTATGAGAAGAGAAAGAGGAATTTATTGCTAGTCAGAGAATTGTTGCCGGAAAAATTCCGTTCTGTGGGTTCTTTGGTAATTTGATCGATAAACGTGTTTGAGGTGGCATCGGTGTCACCCCACAGTGCCAAATCCGCGAAATTTGGTTTCGAAATCAGTGAAATTGATCTTTTTCAAAGAGCCGAAGGCGAAATTGGTTCTTGAATTAGCTCAAATTCTCCTAAATTTACCATTTCGAGGCTAATTACAGCCCTAAAAAGCTTGAAATCTACAATTTCGCTGCTGATATTACACCTAAATTTGCCATATCGAGGCTGTAAAGCCCAAACCACAAAAAAGTTCCAGAGCACAAAATACCCCGTCTCATAAAACTTCAACCACGAAAAACCCTACTGTGACAAAAAAGGTCTAACCACAATAAATGTCCAACCCACAAGAATAGAGGTGCGCGCGGTCGCGAGGCGGGACTCGAAAATAGTTTGCGGGACGGGACGCGGGACAAAACTCTAATTTCCCGCACGGAACGGGACTTCCCGGACCCCCGGAGAGGAACCAAATAATTTGTTTGCCTCTTTCAATCACTGTAACAGAAAATTCATGTCTTTGGCCCCAAAATTTCCATTTTGAACACATCGAATACCTCTCATCTTTTATCCTTCCGTTGCCCGTTCGCGCCATTCGATTCGATGAATAATTTTAGTGAAATTTTAAGTCCTTTGAACTTTTACCCAACTGCACGTTTGATTTGTAAAGGGCAGTATCTCGGTACCTATTGGGAATGAAAAAAAAATTGTTAACCAGTAAATTTAGCCTTCCAAATTCACTTTAAAAATATTTGATATTGAATTTCGAAGTTGAAGAGCATTAACTTGTCTTAAATTTAATACTCTTCAACATTTTACATATGGAATATTTGTCTGTGGAACCTCTAGCGTTCCGTGGCAGGTGCGAGGGGGGGTGGACCGCCTCGGGCCACCGTTCGGATGGAGCTTAAGCCGGATACACACATGCGGTACTTGCCAAGTAACAAGCAAAATATTTGATCAATTTCCAGCTATTGCCTAGAAACCGACCAACTGAAAATTAGAAAAATGCTTTGCTCGTTACCTACTTGACAAGTACCGCATGTGTGTATGATGAAAAAATCGTTATTTTCAAGTAGATGACATGAGAACAAATGGCTAAACTCCCTTTTAAAATTGATAAAAAAAGCTGCTTCGCGGCTGAAATTGAGAAAAATTGCTGAAATTTATGGCTGTTAATACTAAGAAAAAGCGCTAATTCACAGCCGACATTGAGACAACGCAAAATTACGAATTGTTGGGGCGAAATCGAGACTAAAATTAAGAAAAAGCGCTAATTTACGCAGCTAAAACTGAGAAAAGCAATAATTCAGAGACGAAAAGAGAAAAACGCAAATTCGCTTCTTAAAAAACAAGAAACCCGCTAATGCATAGCTAAAATTGTGATAAAGTGCTACAATTTAGCTGTTTAAAAAAATGGAAAAAAAGGCGCAAATTCACAGCTAAAAGGGAGAATCGCCAACTCATGGATACTCGGGGCAACATTGGGACTAAAATTTAGAAAAAGCGCTAATTCACGGGTGAAATAGACAAAAACGCGAATTCGCGTCTAAATTAAAGTGTAGGAACACTCAGATAAAGTATGAAAAATTACGATTTTACAGGTAAAATCAAGAAAAGACGCTAATTCGCGAGAATAGAGAAAAACACGAATTGGTGTTTAAAATGGAGAAAAGCGCCAATTCACAGCTTAATTTTAGAAAAATTGCTAATTTGCGGATAAAATTTTGAAAGAGTACTCAAACGCTACCTAATTTGCGGATTCTTCAGGCAACTTCACGGCTAAGAGCTTATAAAAAGCGACGATTTGCAGCTAAAAATGAGAAAATGAGCTAATTCGCGGATAAAATTGAGAAAACGCACACACGCAGTTTTAGGATGCAATTTCGTTGCTAAAATTGAGAAAAATATGTACTTCAACGCTGCTAAAAAGTATATTCCTATAGTTTAATTAGAGACTAAAGAGCCTTCTAGAGATTTCCACCTCGGTCTCCCACAGGTGTTGTTGCGCCACTGTGTGAACCTGTATATTTCGAGTTACAGAAAAAAACAAAAACAAAAACACGAAGAAAATCTCGTGGTTACCCCGTCCTGGTGTTGAGGAGGGGGACAATGTTATCATTTTGTCGAAATTCTCCTCCACCTAACCAATTTTCTGCATTGACAAGGGGTGCCCCCCCCCCCCCGGATTTCCATTGGTCAGACCACCCTAAAATGACTTCAAAAATATCTCGCGGAGGGGGGGAGGGGTATATGATCATGTACTTTTTTGTCCCGCGGTCCATGAGGGAAATCCCTCGCGGGATGGGACTTTTCACTTCCCGTCCCATCCCGCGCGCACCCCTACACAAGAACGTCGAACCACGAAAAAAGTACTACCATACAAAAAAGGTCCAACCGCAAAAAAGGTCAAACCACAAAAAAGGTTCAACCACAAAAAAGGTTCAGACCACCGTCATCAGCAACCGTTATGAAATCTCGCTCCGGGTGAACGGCCTCGTACCTCGTACACCCGCGGCACTGGCAACTGGCTGAGGACGAATAGATCTGGCGCTGCCCACTCCCTCCCCCCCCCCCAGTACACCGATCTGCAAGCGAACTGCCCGTTACTCCCTGCCTTGCAACAAGTATATCTTGGTCAAAATGTAACTAGTTCACCTGTTGAGTGTGGGGGGGGGGGAGTAGTCGTCCAAACATTCATGTTTGAGTCAAAAATCAAAGGGGCTAACGTGGATCTCAGAAATCGTGATTGTTTTGTGATGTAAAAACTCTACGTGGAGTGAAGGGCAAAAGGTGGTTGACCACGCGTAAAGCCGCTTGTGCCTGTCATGGGGTTCTGGGCAGCTCGGACGCTGATATTGTCTTAACCTGAGGACCTCCTCCTTTAGGTCTATCTACTTCGAACGAGAGCAATTCACAATAATTTACATAAGATACTTTCTAATGATACCCAGTCAACGCATTTGGAACATTCAAAGCAATGAAGGCTTATTTTCATTTTAATACAACAAGGAACCATCACAGATGAAGCCGAGAGAATCATCGCTCTTTCTCCATGAGAAGGTTAGTAATTACTCTCTCTCCATACGTATTTTCTGCTGAGCCAGAAAAGGATGTTGTCGGCTTTTTGAGTTGACGTGTAAAAAGAAAGAAAGACCCGGAGAAGCAAAGCACAAGTCATAGTGCTTCTTCACCACTTCGTTCCTTCATTGCAGTTGTGAGCAAGCGACAAGGGAGGCTTTTCTTCCTCATTACCGGCGTGACCTGAATTATTATAAAGCAAGTTCTGTTGAGATTTGAGATCGCAGGAACATCCACGGTTGAAGGACACACTGGTTCTCGATAATTAGATAAAACCTCTCCAAGAGTATATAATACCCCCAAAGACACGCGTGCCATCCTGCAATTTGTGCCTCTCTGCTTCCAGCCCCTAATTTATGTTCACCGCCGACCACGTGGATGAGAACAGATCTTTTAAAAAGATTTCAAAAAAAAAAAACAGTAAAGATGCTCTTTTGCCACGGCAACCTTCACAGGCGGCGTGTGATACCCTCCCGGGAAGAATTGCAGGCCGCTGCTTTCCGGTTTATCTGATGACAAACAATATAATGCACTGAACAGGGATGGACTCTGGAGGATGTTTAATAGTCACCCTCGGAGTAGAAGAATAAGAAAAGCATAGTTGCATGCGTGTAGAATAAGGAATTAATGCGGCGAAATACCGAGATAAGAGCAAGTTTCCCACCCTCGCCACTATACAATCCCATACGAAAGGGCTTGTTTTTTGTATGTGTGTGTGTGTGTGTGTGTTACCAAACCCATCAATAATATTGACAGAGCCCGAAAACAATGGGGAGAAGCTGCCCCAGCGGCCGCCCGTTTATCTGACACGCCAATCAGGGACTTGTAGATGCGCGACATTGCACTCATTAGAGAGGGGCACGTGGTTAAAATAGGAGTTTTTTTTTTTGTACTGTCCGTCTCTCCCTACCCCTTTTTCAGGCTTTCATGTACCGTTTTTCCTGTGAAAGGAAGATGGTTGGAAGGGGGTGGGGGGTTACAATGAGAATGAAGCAGTCCATTTATAAGATCGTCAGCCCAACCATTCCGTCCCTGTGCCCCCGCTGGCTCTTCATATCTTGATTGAGACGTTGATTGCTCCTTTTCTCATCATCCCACAAACGCTAATCGACAGTCGATAAAGGCATGGGACTTGGTTAAGCTCGGGGGAAAAAATAACAGGTTCTGAGCGGGGGTGATGGTGGTGGTGGGGGGGTTTGAGACGAGAGGAAACTTATTTAGTTCGTTATTGTCACGAATCAAAACGGTTTATTTAAATGTGATTTCCGGGGTGATGAAGCGAAGGGACTTGTTTCCGGACTTGGTCAACTCTATGGGTGCGGTGGGGAGTGAGAGAAGTTCTCCGGAGTCCGGACGCATAAAGTGACACCTTATAATCTGACAATCAGGCTGCTGAGTTTCGCAGAATTATACGAAAAAAAAAGAAAGAGAAAATGTGGAATACGAGGAGTGTACCTTGTTTAAAAGATTAGGTGAAGAAGTCAAGGAACTTGCTTGATTCGCGGCTGACCCACCCGGCAGATTTAGAGCAGATTTATAATGCCATTTAGAAAATACCACAACAACATATTATTATGACGGTTGACACATACTTTTTTCTCTTTAAGAACGCATATATTCTCCTCACATACAAACGAAGGTGACATTACAAAATGCTGGGGGTTCCCACCACATCATTCAGACTACAGGTGATTTTCAAAATGCACATGTCGAAGGAGGGGCGTGAATTTCTTCAAAGTTCAAAAAGTCACTTGTGGGGAAAAAAACTGCAAAATTGGCTATTTGTGCATTTTTATTAATAATCTCCTGGGAATTAAAACGAGTCCATGAAATTCGGGAGTAGTGTATAGAAATAACGATCAGGATGTCCTAACGAAAGAGTTAGGAGCTAAGTTGCATGAGAGGTGCTGGTGACCACTCAAGTTGCATCTGGAGTAGGCACAACAACGGGCTTCGAGTTCGAGGAAGGTCTCGAACTGTCGTCTATGCAACAATTTAGACTGCTAAAAAGGCGACTTTTCAATCAGACAAGCCACTTGGAGCGATATGCGACATTTTCCTAGTGGTTCTCACGAATTTTCCGGTAAGCGACCCCACCACCCCCACCGCCCACCATCGGCTGTGATACAATGTGGTGGGGCGATTGAAAGAAAAAACCGCCCTCCCGATTTGGTTCAGAATAGAACCAATTTCATGGCTTTGGCTCATCAAAAACCCAATTTTTCAGGCTTCATAATCACGGGTGAAAACGATGCCGCGGATTTAAGTCACAGAAAAACCAATGAACAGGTTGGTTCCATCAAGAAACCAATTTTGCGGCGCGAATCATTAAAAGGACCATTTTTGCGGCTTCGGCTCTTCAGAATACGAAATTCACGGAGTTTTCTCACTCAAAAACCAACTTCACGAGGTTTACTGAATTGAAAAACGCCAATTTTACTGGCGTGGGTCTTCTGAAAATAAAATTCACATAGTTGGCTCACTCGAAAAACCAATTTAGCGAGCCTATTGCTCTTGGTAAACCCATTCCCGCATATATTGTTATGAATAAGCCCAATTTCACGAGCTTCAATCATTAAAAAACCAATTACTGGGGGGTTTAGGCACTGAAATAATAATGCCAAGGCATTTAGTCACTGAAAAAACTATATATGCATTATGCGGGGTTTAGTAATCCCATTTCCCTAGGTGAGTCACTGAAAAAACGAATTTCACGGTGTTTAGTCATTGGAAATACAAATTTCTGGGGCCCAGCTCTTTAAAAATTCAATTTAAATCAATTTTGTAGGGTTTCCTTCCTCAAAAGACATATTTCCTGGGTTTTGATATTTAAAAGACAAAATTTAGCTGGCGTCTCAGTTTCTAGGTGGCCCTCAGAGCGCCCAAAGCTTGGTCAATAGCCGTGAAAATTACATCTCTCATAGCTATAAATATCATCGAAATAGCAAGTTTCTCCACTTAATTCTCACCGAATTGCAAGTTATTTCAATCTTCATCTTCGCGAAATAGCAAGTTTAAAGATTTTTCATAGTGGCCGCGGAACCCGCGCTATACAGGGTGTTCATGAATTAGCTGGACAGAAGAAAACCAGTTATGGGGCACACCATTTGCCATCGAAATGACTATATTTTGAGTTTTTGGAAATTCCTCTTTGTTTCCGAGACATCACACATTTTATGATTTTTTCATTAATTCCCTTTTTTCCCACTTAGATGCTTGCCATACCCTCATAAAATGGTACTAGCCCAAAACTAATCAGCTCATTGGAAAGAGCACAAAATTTCCTTTAAAATGTGTCCACTTTCACGTGAAAATTATTTTCGTACCACACGTGAGAGCAGTCGATTTACCAAAGAAACTGGTGACTCACATTTCCAGAGTTTCTGACGCGATTTTCACCTCTTCGCCTTAGGGAAGAAAGAATTTGAAATCAGTGCAAAAACTTCCTTATTTTGTAAGTTTTCCAACGATGTGTGTTTCCGTTTAAATATAAGTAAAAAACTTGAAAAATCTCAGTCAGAAAACGTGGAATTCAAGCATTTTTTCAATACCATTATAAACGAAGGAACTGTTGTTTTCTTATTTTATTATTTTTTTTTTGACTTAATTATTTATCTTTTATCTTCTTAATTAATAATTTAAGCTCGACTCGTGAACTCATCCCCCCCTCCCCCCAGAATAATTACGTAGGCTCTCATATGAGTGGTGGTGGGGGTCTCTTTCGGAGGAAAGAGGACTTAAATTATTGACTAAGAAGATGAAAGATGAATAATCCAGTCACAAATAAAATAAAAGAAGAAAAAAAATGTCTCCTTGTGTAATAAAATATTGTCGAAGAAATGCATGAATTTCCCGTTTCCCGGCTGGATTTTTCAAGTTCATTGCTCATATCTCAACGGAAAAATACTGTAATTATGAACCTTTGTGCATCATTGGAAAGCTTACAAAATAAGGAAGTTTTTCCACTGATTTCAAATTTTTTGTTTCCAATGGCGAAGAGGTGAAAATCGCGTCGGAAAAATGTATAGAAATGTGAGTCACCAGTTCCTTTAGTAAATCGGCCGCTCTCACGAATGGTACGAAAATAATTTTCACCCGAAAATGGACACATTTTATAGGAAATTTTGTGCTCTTTCCAATGAGCTGCTTAGTTTTGGGCTAAAACCATTTTAAGAGCGTTTGGCAAGCATTTAAGTGGGAAAAAATGGAATTGGTGAAAAAATCATAAAATGTGTGATATCTCGGAACCAAGGCGGAATTTCCAAAAACTCCAAATAGTAATTTCGAAGGGCAAATGATGTGCCCTATAACTGGTTTTCTTCTGTCCAGCTAATTCATGAACACCCTGTATAGCCATTTACTACAGCGTCCGCAAAGTGTCACGGATAGCCGTAAAAATTGCAACATTTTGAAGCTAAATATCGGCGAAATTGGAAGTTTCCTGGCTGAATATACGCAAGATTGCAAGTTTCATGTCTTAATTTTAGCGAAGTCGCTACACTTCTAAGGAGGTTTTTTTTCATTGAGCGGCGAGGACACTGGGGCTAGCTAGACGTCCCGTGACTGCGCCCATAAACATTTGGTGCTAGATATTTTGGTTGAGTTTGAAATTTCGGGACCCCATAATTTAAGTGAAATTTCAAGTTTGCGGGTCTTCATTTGAGCTAAATTGCAAGTTTCGGGACAATTCTACGTTTGGGGGCTAGCTGGCCCCAACAGCTCCGTGCGACTGCAAATTTCTGGTCTCAATATCAGGTAAATGGCTAGTAGTAGCTTCGCACGTTCATGGGTATGATGGTGGGTGGTAGGGGGTGGGGTTATTGGTGTTGATTCAAATGAAAGTTTAGCTATAAATTTATCTGTCACAGAGAAAGTGATTTCGATCAATTTTTAATTGCTATAGCCATGTTTGTGACTCTGATTCACTCACTTTCAAATCGTTTTCCTACAGCTCTATAACAAGAAGAAGAGACAGAAAGGTCGAGTTGGACGGCTTTAAACCATTCTCTCTATTCATCCTCGGAAATTAAAACCCCGCAACTTCAAAAAAGCTAACAATTTTCCTTCGGCGTACATCGTCGCAATTATTTAAGAGTTCAAAAAAGAAGTTTGGAAAGTGACTCGAACCACACGAGTGACGAGACGCCGGTGTATATTAGGAAATTAAATCACGTTCCAACACTTCCCTTCACCCTCCACCCTGGAAATACTGTCGGTTGTCTGTTTGCCTGTTTTTCTAACGACAATGATGTATCAATCGACACTCTGCGAGAGGCTCTCTAGATTGGGACGACTCAATCAACGCGTTGTGCGCCCACGCACGGAAAAGAAGTTTTACACTCAATTATCTTGAACGGAGTTAATCAACATGTGTGTGACTTAGATATTCGCTTTTGGAATTGAATAGAAAATGTGGGGCAGTTGGTTGGAATGAAAGTGGAAGTATAGTTCTTTTATTTTGTTAGGAGAAAGGTCCTGTGATCGAGTAGGGTGAGGCAAGAGGGGGGTTCAATCAATCTCGAGACAAAAGGGTGTTTCTAAAAAAAAAAAATCAATGAAAAGAGTGAAGTACTTGGTATGAAGCCCTGTAATTGGAGTGTATGTATTTTACGCTGTCAGCCATCACCTATCAGTTTAAGAGAGTACACGACATAGCACTACAATAGTGCTCGAGGAGACAGGTCAACGTCTTTCAAACGGTCACAAGAGGGTGACCTTTTATACGCTAACTATTTTTCAGGGTCACGGGGACAGAAAGGAATTTTATTCCCTCTCACCCCTCAAGACCCCATTGATGAGGAACAAATCCTTTGGCTGTAGGAAAATTTAAATAAAAACGTTGTACGGACATTGCTTCTGGACTGAATTCTCCCATACCTCCGGCGCATAAGCTTTTTATGAAATACCGGGTCAAACATGACCGAGTGTCGCGTTGTTTTAAACCCCGTTATTTTCTACTGTGCCTTTAAGCCGCACTATCCCGGCCGCAGGAAATGCTCCCTTTAACTGAAAATATGTAACTCGGAAACGCCCCTCTCTTCACCATGAAACGTTGAAACCGATCATCTTATGCTCAAGAGAGGAGTCCCTTGTCTGTCAAGGTTTCATTTCCGGAATTGTTCGCGGTTAACCATGCCGTACATGATGGAAGCGCTTAGGGTTTACTGAAGCTGTGAAGGCTCTTCATTTTCTTTTCTTTTTTTCGCCTTCGGTTTTTCAACTACTCGGAATGTGTGTATGAGTGATGGTGAAGGCGGAGTTTTCAAACGGAATTTGAGTAATCTCGGTCTGGCGTGTTGAAAACAAGAGATAGAAACAACGAACAATAATACAATTCTACGATGATGACCTCAAGAAAGGAGCAAAGTAAGGGAATTAGGATAACGCCCGTGGCCAAGTGATGATTTTCATTGATTTTTTGATGTTTTGTGGCTCGGTCGGTAACACTACGCCGCCAAAATACGTGAGGCCATTCCTTCCGAGTGATTATTTTGCCTAATTTGGCCCACCCCTTCCCTTACCACATGTCCTGAACATATTGAAACACCCGCAGGCGTTACAATTTCACACCTTCGAGCAACGCAACTTATCTTGTTTTAAATCAAGTAACTCAAAAACAATTGCACAGATTCATTGAAAAAACATGCATGGAGCCTCTCGGGCATGCTGATTGTGCCGCACATAATGCTCATATTCGTTAAAAACGAATGACATTCCTTCCTTCCTCCAATGCGTAACTGTTCCGTCCTCCGTCCAGTTCTAATTGACAGACTCTATGCGAAGTCGGTCATGAGGCAAGGGGATTCAAGTGTTTAAGGGGAGAATACGACAACAGCCCTCCCCCCCCCCTGCCAACACCATTACCCGGTAAAATCCGACCGTTAAGATTGTGGGACAGTGATAATTATTCGCCTTTGAAGGCCTGCTTATATGCGTTTGGGTCTTTTTATACCGTCAACCGGTGTTTATTGCGACTTTTGAAGTCAATCCGAGGAGGGGGTTTTCAAATAAAATAATGCGATTTTTATACGTTTTAAACGACCTTTTCTTCTTCGACCCATTGGCCCATTCTCTCAGTGTCCACCACCGTCAGTTGGTGAAGGGGGTATTTTTTTTTTTTTTTTACGCGGCTTTGACCCTTTTGTTGCCCCGGCAAGATTATAAAATGAACCAATCCGCGTTCCGTGATCCACCTCAGCTACCTCCCGGAAATTTAATTGATCGTAAGAGAGAAAAAAAAAGCCTTTTCCCGCACATTGTTGCAGGGGAACGGGGGCGTAGTTAGCGGTAGGGGGGGGGGAGTAAACTATCGGCTCTTTCACCTTACACACATTTATATTGTATACGCGCCCTCACGGAAAGACCCCCCGCAAGTGTATACGTCTACGACTTTGTGTCACTGCTCGCCATAGCACTATTAAACAGGCGTCCCGGACAATAATAATAATAATTCAAATTTCAATTAAATGTAATTGCAATTAGCTTATTAAACTCAGATTTTGCAATAGGTATGTGAACCTTTTTCGCGATTCTGGATCAATAAAATCCCATTTTTACGGTTCAGGCTCTCAAGTGTCCCTATACAAAATTCCAATTTATTTAAGGCATTAGGTACAGAGCTATTAACAATAAAAATCGACGTTGAGCAACAAATAAGGAATAAGATAGAATTGAAAAAAAAAAACTCATTTCACTTTTAATCCCCCCTCTCGCCGCAACCAACCACTTGTATGCTTCACCGCTGCCCAATTTTCACTGAGAACAACTAACTCGAGGACTCCTTGTTTTCTCATTACCGATTTATTACAAGTTGAGCACGTTTTTCGTGGGCTTTTCAAGTTCAGCCGACCTTTTGTTTTTCTCTTTCTCCCAGTTCTTTAACTTCCACCCCCCCCCCCACTCAGTCGACGGCAATGGGCAAACCACCAAAACAGCCCTTTTTTTTCGTTCCTTCGTGATTTCGAAACTCCTTGAAGGAATGAAAATAAAGGAAGGTAAAAAAAAACGTCCTTATTCATCGCGTAAACTATTAGAACCTGTTATTAAGCATCTCTTCTTTGGTCGAAAAAAAAAATCTCGTTTTTTCTTTCTCTTATCTCATCCTCTCCGCATAAACTCATTATCCGTCATTAGAGGTTCGTAGCTCACAAAAAGTAAGAAGAATCGAATTATAATTTATCCAGTGAGGTCAGCATATAAAGCCGGGGGGGGGGGCAGTATACAAGAGCTCTGATTCATTTTTTTTCACGCGTTCTTGACACCCCACCCCCGCGCAGTTGGTCGCCTGTAAACAAAGGTTTCTCTGGAGAAATTTTGACGTTGCAACATATATTATCGAGAGGACTGTAAGCGTCTTAGCCCTGGCCAATCCTGGCTTAACACTGAAGGGTAAAAAACTATTGATTTTGACGCAATAGAAAAGAAAGTGATGAAAATTCACCAAGGGCATCCGTCCCTTCGATCAAGTATAGCTCTGGGATACACACTACCGATGAATCTGGTGATGACCTTTGTTTTACCCTATGGCCCTTAAATGGGATTGATGTAAGACGAAGTCAAAGAGCCCAATTAAACACTAATTAAAAAAGCCTCGGAAAAAAAAGTGTACTTAAATCTTCTATGAGCTCGAAAGGACAAGAGTCTTTTAACATCGGTGGAGTTTTAACATCGCTTTTGTTTCGAACGTTCCTTGTCGCGAGAGAGCTGTGCTAACAGGAAGGAACGAGAGAGAAAAGTGGCCGGCTCTAATGAGATTCAGACAAACACTAATGAACCGAGTTGTCGGATTTTGCAATAAAAAATAAAAAAAAAAAAAAACATACATCTCCTCTCCTCCAATCATAGGAGTGCTATCGCGGCAGAAACGCAAATCTTCTTACCTTTACAGAGCTTATCCCCAGCACATGAGCGTAGTTAAGGAACCCCCCCCCCCGCACTCAAAGATTATTGAGTGCCAATCTAGTGGTTTCATATTTTTCTCTTGAACGTGCACAGAAAGGGTCGTTATATCCGTCAAAAAATGGCACCTCTATTGTGAAAATGCTGCGTTTTTTTTTGCGAAAATGGCCAAAATTTAAAAATGGATGAAACCACTTACATCTTGGAGTTTTAAGGCCATGCGGAGTCCGAAAATAGAAACGGGTTTTGGATCAGACGAGCCGCCGGAAGGGTTCTCCCTATGATTCAGGTGCGATTCTGATCGCTTTGGCCCGTTTTCCGGATCCCCCACGAATTTTCGCTTGGAAAGCGTCCACTCAAACCCGAAAATTTGTTCATTGCTAGTACAAAAATCTGCGAAATTTGGTTTTTCAGAGGAGCCAAACCCGCGAATTGGTTTTTTAAAAGAGCCAAACCAGTCAAATTGGTTTTCGGAAGCGCCAAATCTGCAAAATTGTGTTTGCGAAGTAGCCAAACCAGCGAAAATGGAGTTTTTGAAGAGTCTGACCCACCAATGGGGTTTTCTATGAAGCCAAACCCGTGAAATTGGTTCATAAAACAGTCAAATCTGCAAAATTAAGTTTTCGAAGAAGGTAAACCCGCAAAATTGATTTTTAAATGAGCCAAACGACGAAATGTTGTTATTTGATACATAATAGGATAAAAATCACTTAATTGGTTTTCTGAAATAGGTAGTCAAATTTGTTTTGACCGCGGTGCACCCAGGCATTGGCACAGCCTGACAAATGACGATGCGCGGCAAATGTGAGCCGTGTACGCGTTACACACGTGAACGTGTTCAATCGCAACCAAAAACCTCTCGAACGGCAGCCACCCCGAAATCCATAAGGGCCGTGGCCGTCAGCACCACAGGAAATGGCCAAAAATGAGCTTTTTGATGCGTCAGATTTACCCTCCTCAATCCGAGCCCTCCCATTCCTTCCCCCACCACATGAAATACGACACAAACCATAGGGCTTCCAAATCGTGCGTCGAAATCCATGCCCTTTCACCCCTTTCACGCAAGACAACCTCGAAAAAAATGTGCGAGCCTCCCCGCGAAAGAAAGTCCCCCTCCCCCAACTGTGGTAGCTCGAAGGGGGTGGGGAGGTCAACCTTGGTGATTGGAATGGAATGAAATAGACATCGGCGGGTGGGGCTGGCGGGGGTAAAAAGAGAGTGATGAAGAAGAATAGACAAGAAAAGAACGAAAGGAGATGAAAAAGATGGCGAACGAGTAATTTTTCTTCCGTTATTTCTCAAAGGACGTATCTTTTTTTCTCTCTCGACCTTTCGGTGAAACTGAAAACTCATACGATGGCCTCAGGGACGTTATTTCCACGCAAAAAAAAAAAAAAAAGTTTACAATATCGTTGAACAGCGTTGTAAAATGTCTAAACGTTTACGTAAATTGCCGTAAATCAACATCGCTGCCCAGGAATATGCCGACTTCTTTTCACCGAGACACTCGCGTGCAAGCATAACAATTGTCCACAAAGCGTTTAACTTTTCAACTCCGACAATTATCCAACAAAATTAAAAGTGGCACCGTAGAACAAAATAATGATGATTTCTAGGAAAGCGATAATTTTGTTGAGTATTGATACTGCTAAAGGGTTTCTTGAAGAAAAATGTCATAAATGGATAAAAAAAAAACATTCCTTAGAAGTTTTGCAATTAAAGTAAACTGTTCCTGTTTCGCACCCCGGAAGAATTTTAAAATTAGAGGGCGTTAATGTTCGCTAAAAAAAATAAACAGAAAGGGACATGGAAAAAAGTGGTGAAAAGGCGGGGAAAATACCTTTTTCAGATAAACCCCCGCGATAGAAGAAGAAGAATAGGGGGAGAAAAAAAAAATTCCGGGGGCAACATCGAAGTGATTCGAATGGTGGGGCTAGGCCGGTGGCTATCTATAGCGTGAGTGGGGGCGGCGAGCAAAACCGGAGAGACGCAAGTTGGTGTAACTCATAGTGAATCTGAGCCATTCTAATAGCGGACCTTGGTAAAGAAGGGTTTGTTGGAGAGTACCGGAGCATAGTAATATAACGCCCCCTTTTCAAGTTTTTTTTTTTGGTTCTTAGTTTAAAAAAAAAATAATAATTCCCCTGTACATCGCGGGAATTTTCAACAATACGCAGTGGAATACGAATCATTCCTCGTCAGACACGTGAGTACCTACCTAATCATTTTGTTTTAAAATAATTAATTGATGTTGTGCCATCGTGACGTGAAATAGTGCTAAAAAGTGAGTTGTTGTTCACAATTTGTCCGCCTTAGCGCGATGCTAAGTGAAATTTTAATGTTGTGACAAGCGAGGAGTTGGAAACGCGTGGGGGTTTTTAAGGGGCTACGGGGAGGGCTTGCCCGGCAACTGTGTCATGCGGGTCGGAAGTATCACGAGGAAAGAGAGTTTCGCGAACGTTTTTTGTTGTTGTTTTTCTTTTACGATTTTTCCCAGGGGATTACAGTCGTCGAGAACAGTTTAAATTCCGCGAGACCAACGTTTATACCCGCCCTCTAAAATCTCTGACGGGAATTTACGACCGAAATAATCGGCGCGTTATTCTAAGCTGTCCCCTTAGCGTCTGACGCGTTTTTAAATTCTCAGAAGATAAAAACTTCCAAAAAAAAAAAGAATTTTAGGCGTTCTTCAGATAAATTCCGTACATTAGCATTTTTTCAATTTTGATAAACCTGCAAAGGGACCATCAAATGTATCCCGAAATCGGCGAGTTTATTACTTCACGGAACGGTACATAAAAGAATGCCAGCCCGCCTCTTTTTCAGCAACCCCACGTTTCGCTATTAAAAAAAAAAAAAAAAATCAACGTGCCAATTTTTAATAACTTTTTGGCTCCTGCAAAATGATTCCTTGAACCGATAATTAGAATATAAAATTAATTGATTTTTAGAGGCGGTGATAGGGAAGGGAGGTAGTAATTTTTAAGGGAAAGTCGCTTAATCCACGTTTTCCGCTCACGCAAAGCTTTAATTGACACATAAGTCTTTCGCGAGGCGCTTCCCTGTTTACTGTTATTTTTTTTTTAAAGTCATACAGGTTCATGCTGGTATTAACAGCCATGTGGGTAGAAAATATTTATGAATGCTCCCCCCTTTCACTCAGCGAGCTTTTAGACTTTTAATTTTACCGGCAAAAAGAAGAATTCGTGTCGCGTTTTCTAAACCAAGAGTTGTTTTCACTATCCTTTAACCCTTTGCCGTGAAAATAGAACCCTAGAAAAATAGTGTCAAGAGATGACACATCTCGTATAGCAGGAGACTTTTAAAAAATCCTTTTTTCTTCTTCTTCTGCGAAGAAGCCCATTTCTCTGTACTTCTTCTTCATCTTCTACACATTGAGAGTTTCCGCCCCCGCGATTCCCCCTTGTTCATTTGGGGCCAATGGTGGTGAGGGGGGATGATATAATAGTCCGTGTAACATCTAGGATGATCTTTTCTCTTTTCTTTTTTCTTCTTCCCTGCCCACCCCTCTCCCACCTGTTCCTAACCATGTTCATTTTTCTACGACTCGACAATAGTTTTTCCACAGCTTCCCCCTATCGCGTATCTGTGTCGTCGTCGTCGTCGTCGTCTAAAAACTAGGGATGACCCGGATCGTTTCTGTCACAAAAATGCCAAACGCTTTCGCCATTAAGAAAAACCAAAAACCGGACGAACGTATATTCCTGCATTTCCATTCGATAAAGGTCAGCCTTATAAAAAAAAGTAGGGAAACCCGAGAACAAACGGTTGTTCTTTATTAAAAAAAAAGAAGAGTGATGGATATCTTAAAAAAAAAACAATAGAAATTGACTCTCATTATACAAGTGGCAGAGTTATAAGCCCCCCTCCCCGAACAAACTCCTTCCGACAGACAACGAACACACTCATTACATGATGAGTTGCCGACATACGGGCTGCCAAGTCCCTCACAGAGGAGAGCACCCCCAAGTACCTATCTACCTATGGAGTACGGCGAGTTTTCTGACGAGGGTATTAAACTTGAACACGACTGAAGATAATAGAAACGGGTGATGGGGAAAGGTTGGGAAGATGTTTCAAACTATGGGATCGGTTGGGGGATGGGAGGGGGGGCAAGGGCAAATGTATTAAGTCACAAATAATGCAATTTGAAAGAGCCGGTTTCGTATTTCTTTTTGCTTCTTCTTCGATCTGAAACACGCCATATTTAGAGTATTTCTGTCTCACACGCACACTTTCAATAGGCGCACTGGCTAGATCTTTTTAAAAAGTCGTTTTCAATTCCCAGACCAACACCCCCAATCATCTTAAAAACCCATGCCGTTGACCTTTTTTTTTTTTATGTTCGAATTTCCATGAGTATCAAATGGGTTCAGTCTTTAAAATAAACGGTAAACGGGGCCTTAAAAATTTATTTGATCCCCCAGTCCAGTATCGATGAAAGTAATTCGTTTTAAGCTATAGGGGTGATGTGACTGCTTATAGAAGAGTTGAATGGAAACAAGCAGGTTTGCCCATAGTAGTGGAGGGGGGGCAGTGGCCCCCCCATAGACCTCAAATCGAGTTTTTAATGAGCCCCCCACCCCATGTGTTGTTTCGGCTGGGGATTTTTAGAGTTGACCAAACCCGTGAAATTATTTTTGAGGGCCCGTGATACCGAAATTTCAAAATCACTTTTCTTAGGGCAAGCTGAAACCTTGGCAAGTCAGTTGGGCCGCCATGGGTGGCGTTTTGGGGGTCAGAACCCTTCCCAGAGTACGTCAGCCATGCGTAGTTGAAAAAAATATATATAAATAAAATAAATAACTATAAAAAATTAAAAGGACCAAAACAAAGAAACAAAAGAAACGAGAACAACCGGATTTGCTTGGCCCTAAAGCCGCCTTCACATGCGGGCTTTGACAGCTTAAGCTTTGAGCTGTAGCCAATCAAAGAGCAACCCGCGTTTGAATTAATCATATTTCATTGGATAAAGCTCAAAGCTGAGCTTTTTTCAGATCACATGTGATGCCGGCTTAAAAGTTTGCCATTCAGCCCCGCTAAGTAACTATCCACGGCATCAATGATATTTATACCACTGACCAGGCGTGGATTTAGGATTTGCTGCTAGGATGACGTCACGAACGCTACAAATAGCTAAACCAACGATTCGTGCTCCCCTGAAAATTCCTGAAAGATCACGAAACCCGCCATGAAAATTGCTAAATTGATCATTCGCGTGCCAAAAACGACCAAACTGAAAATGTGCGCGTCGGCTTTACGTACTATTTGCGCCCTAAAAACTGCTAAAGTGACTATTCAAGGCCAGGAAAAGCATAAACAGAACAGATGAACAGATGTCATGTGAATTTAAAAAATCGACCATTCGGATTCCAAGAATGGCAAAAGTGGGCATTCGCGCCTAGAATTGGTCACTTAAGCACCGAAAATGGCCAAACTGACCGTTCTCGCCTTGAATTCGTATACTTGAATTCACCCCCTATAAACTGGCAAAACTGGCTATGTGCCATACAAATGGCAAAACTGACAATTTGCGCCTTAACCAACCGGCTTACCCAAACTGGCGATTGCTGATGCCCTCAAAATGACCAAACTTACCTTTCGCACATGGAAAATGGCTAAATTGTTTATTCCCGCTTTAAAAATGGCCAAACTGACAATTCTCGCTCTAGTGACGGCCGTTCGGACCCAAAAAAAAAAACAAAAGTGACGATTCCTGTTCTGAAAATAACTCACTGACTATTCACGCCCTGAAAATAGCTATACTGACAGTTAGCGTCGTAAAAATGGCCAAACTGGCTATTAACGCTCAAAAATTGACAACAATGACTCCATAAATATGGCCTATGAGTAGTTAAACTGATGGTTCGCGCTTTGACAAGGACTAAACAGATGATTCCTGTCCTGAAAATGGCAAATCCGACGATTCACGTGTCAAGAGTTTGCCAAATTGAGCCTTAAAGCCGCCTTCACATGCGGGCTGTGACAGCTTAAGCTTTGAGCTGTAGCCAATCAAAGAGCAACCCGCGTTTGAATTACAATTATATTTCGTCGGATACAGCTCAAAGCTGAGCTTTTTTCAGATCTCATGTAAAGCCGGCTCTATGCTTTCAAAATTGACGATTCGTGCCCTAAAAATAAGCAAAACTGACTATTCACGCCCTAGAAATTGCATTGAAATTTACGCTTCACTCTAAAAAATGGCCAAACTGACTCATTTTTACAGAGGCTATAGATAATGTTTAGTGACGATTCGCGCCTTCAAAATGGCTATATTTGCACTATTAAAAAATGGCCAACGTGGCTATTCTCACCTTAAAACGATATATAATGACCACTGGAGTTTGCGCACTGAACTTAAGGGGGGGTTTCAGGCGGGTTTCCTCGACCCCTTCCCAGTCACCCCTCACCTAAACTTCGCACATAAATTTTGGCTCCATTTCTGCGTCAATATTCGATTTCAACGTCTCATTTTAATCTTCAGGAAGTTCTACAGTGACGTTAGATCTTGCTTTTTCAAATTTTATCCCTAAAATAACCCCAAATCAACACTTGATTTCAAGTTGATCACAACTTGAATGTGTTTTAAGGTAATTTTAGGGATGAAATCTGGAAAAGCAAGATCTAACGTCACTGTAGAACTTCCTGAAGATTAAAATGAGACGTTGAAATCGAATATTGATGCAGAAATGGAGCCAAAATGTATGTGCGAAGTTTAGGCGAGGGTTGACTGGGAAGGGGTCGAGGAGACCCGCCTGAAACCCCGCCTTAAGCCGACCCCACCTTCCCAGCGTTTTGGTTGCATGCACCTTAAGGACTGGATACAGTGACTACTTCAAAAATTGCTTGACTGGCTAATCACGCCCCAAAAATGGCTAAGCGGATCATTCGTGCTTCTAAAATGTCCAAACTGAGCCTTCGCGCCTTGAAAATGGCGCTGAACTATAGCCGACTCGCGAGCCCTAAAAATAGCCGAATTGATCATTCGCACCTTGCGGATGGCGTAACTGCGATGACTCATCGCATTAAAATGCCTAATTTGATGTCTTGCTGCACCGAAAAACTGTCTATTCGCGCCCTAAAAATGGCTACATGCGGTCACGTTTCAAGTTTCGTCGACGAACCCCAGCTTTACCGGTTTAATAGCTTTCTACCTGGTATTTTCCTGCACAATTAACAGTTTTACTCTTGAATAGCTAGGTTCATGCTCCCTTGGGGGGTTCTGTCACTATTACAGCTTCGTTAGCGAATGATCGCAGCATTCGCAGCATATTGACTTATTAGTTCGTTGATTAACTGTCGTTAATTGTTCATTACGTGTAATTTAATGGCACTTTCGATGTTTTCCGTCCCAAAATAGCGATTTCGCTGCATCAGCAAAACTCTACAGTTTTTACCACGATTTAGGCCCTAATTTGTGTTACTGACGAAGTACATTTTTCTTAAAAACGCGTCACGAATGTCTTATTCTCTTTGATCTTCGCGGACGGTCAAACAGGCTTCGGAACAAAATGCACTTTGGCGCACATTTTCCTATTCCTTTATTGATCTTCATCCACCATTTATGCTCTTATAAAACGTTTCTTCAGTCCTACAAGCATGGATTTTTCAATCGTTACGTGACAGTTTTATTCTCTTCCCTGTCGATTGAAAAAAAAATTGTCCATTTACCGGCCGCCCTCATCTCAACATCTCCCATCCACCCAAAGGCCTCAACCCCCATTATCTTCGATTCTTTTGTGTAATTTGGAAGGAATCTTTCTCATTTTCTCTCTCTCTCTCTCTCTCTCTACCTGCCTCTGTAGACGTATTGTACTCGTGTTTGAAGAGAGCACGCGGCTCCATTGAAAAATTGTTTTTCGCAATCTGCGGAGGGTCTTTTGCTTGGGACCATAATTTCGCGAGAATCACACTGACCGTTGGTTTGATGAAGGATGAAGGGCTTAAATATGGGGGAGGGGGGGTGTCGTTCGTTTTAGTAGTTTTTTCTCGGCTCATGACTTCCAGAGTAGCCTATGTCGAGATTCGCCGTGTGCGTTGTACTTAGGGAAACTTTCCGGGAAAAATAGAAAAAAAAGCTGTAAATTCACGGGTAAAAGATAGAAAAATGGGGAAATTCCCTGTTTCTCAATGCAATGTTCGGGCCAAATTGGAGAAAAAGTTGCAGATTTGATGTTTTTGGGGCATGTCCGAGGCTACAATTAAGAAAAAGCTATGATTTGCGGCTAAATTTTAGAGAAAGCGCTCATCCTTGGGTAAAATTGAGAAAAAGCACTCATTTGTACCTAAAGTTCAGTGGGGAAATGCCAATTCGTGGTTCCCAAAGTCAACGTCGTGGCTAAAATCGAGAAAAAGTGATAATTTTCTGTTCTTTGAGGCAAGTCGCCACCTACAATTAAGAAAAAGTGTTAATTAGCCGCTAAATTTCAGAAAAGGCGCTCATTCACAGCTAAAAATTAGAAATAGCGCTCATTTGCGGCTAGAATTGAGAAAGAGCATCCAATTCAGGGGTTTCTTGGCCAGACCAAAATATTAAGATAAGGCCCAGTAACTGATAGCGTTTTTCCCATTTGCTTAAAATTCTGCAACGGGGCAATTCATTTCTACCCGTCATCTTCATTACCATATGATTAAATTAAGAGAGGACAGGTGGAAATGAACTGTTCAAATGAAGAATTTTGTGCAAATGGGAAACGCTGTAATAAAAGCCTCTCGAAACCATAAATATTGTATTTTAATGCAAAAAATAAACACGTTCGACACTGAAGTTTAGCCAAATAAAATGTAAAAAGTATTTTACATATTGGTGGCTAGGAAGCCCACCTCCCTCTTATTGTGTACTGTACTGAAATTGGTACAGATTGGTAATAAAGTCCCGAAAACTGTGAAAATGACCTTTTTGGATGCATTCTTTAGAATGGGAAGGGGAGGGGAGGTCGCCTCATCAATACAACTTCGTGAATACGCCAATTCGTATACATCATCTCCTCACCGTAAGGCCGGAGGAAAAAAAAGAGCTATTTATTGTACTTATACATGCGATACTTTAGTTCGTTGTTTCTTCAAACTTCCCCCACCGCCCTTCTTCACTCACATCAGCAATTTAATTGACAGCATCGAAAGATGAGTTGTTATAACCAGTTTCATGAGAGTGAATAACAAAAAAAAAAGGCGACGCATAGAATTAAAATGTTATCGTTTGAAGCTGGTGTTCGCCTATCACTACCCAGTGGGGTCAATGTGGTCATTACAAGTTCTAACGCTCGCTTTATTTTATTTGTATTTTTTTATTTTTTTAAATTGAAGACCTGCGAAACTTGAAATCTCTTATGGTCCCCAGAATAGGTTGAACTGTGTCATTGCGTCGAGGATGCTAATTGCATTGCACCTGATTTTTTGAAAGATTCCCCCAACCCCCCAGGTCACCCCCTGCGCAGATCTTTTCTACCATCGGGATCAAAGTCGAGCGAATCGGGGGGATTTTATTTTTTTCGAAAAAAGTCAGTCCCCGTTTGTCCACACTAAATCTGAGTGTACGGACAACCCGTTCACCGAAAAATGGTCATAAGCGTTTTCTTAGTTGTCTGGTGATTTTTCGTCAGAAATGACGATGTCTTAGAAAAAATAATGATCTTTCTCTTCAAAATCGCTTGTTTTGACTTGAAAAATTTGAACAAGTTTTGTGATTTGTGGTTTTGTGTTTTGTTTTTGGACAAACACATTGGGAGACTGACTTTTTTTTAAGAAAAAAAAAAACAAAATCCCCGATTTGCACGACTTTGAGCCGCATTTGTGGCCGCATAAAATAGTTAATATCTACCGCAAATGGCTAATCCTGACAGGAAATAGTGTGCTCTTTCCGAATCCATCACCAGAAGTTGCAAAAATGCAAATTGAAAGCGATTTTCTCGCATTTAGTTGAAAAAAGTGAGCCATGAAAAAACGGTAGAAAAATCATACCTCGAAGGGTTTTGATTTTCGGACCATCGCATAAGGTGATTTCGGTCGCAAATGAGGTCTATTTTCACCCAATTTTTTGTCACACTTATCTCCTTCCACCCTGTATAATTACTATTTTTAAAATTCGATTTCAGTGAAATGAGCTGCAGTAACTTGAAAAAAACATTTATTAGACCACCTTCATAAGTTCTGCATGTGCCAAGCGTCTGTGGAGTCTGTGCAATCAAACCAATAAAGCGTTTTCATAGGTTTCACAGGCTCCACACTTCCACAGGCTGAAACTTCCACAGACGTACGTCCACGGGTTGACAGACAGTTTGTGAACGGGGCCTTACAACCAGGGAACTTGGACTTACTATACAAAAAATGTCATGTTCTGACAATAATAATTAGGTACCTAGTTATTAAAATTCGTTGAAGATTCGTGAAATAGATAAAAAAAACGTTTAATTTGTTGCAAAGGTAGCCCCCCCCCCCTTTTATCATTAACCACCATCACTAGGGATGTTTCGGTTTGATGGGTCTACTTACCTTAATCATTCTTTCAACATGCAGTACTACTTCAGTACTTCAACCTGGAGTGCTTGTGGGGAGCATTGATCCTGCGTATTTCACAGCATTTATAGTTTTAATGTTATGATCGTGTTGACGAGATGTTCGTTGAAATTGTAACGAAGGGACAAAAATACGATGAGAACAAGTAACGTCAGGAAGAAGAACACCCAATTTTACAGCTTCTTTGGGTGGTGGTGGGGGGAATCCGACTCTCCCATCCCGAAGAAGTAGCTTTCAGTACGACCCTGATCCAGATCTTCAAACTATATAATTCCTGCTTTGCAGTTCACAAAGGGCTAAAATAAAGGAACCGTGTAAACTGAGCTTGAATAAAGTAAAGAAGCAGTGCGCTCTTCTGGAATCAAAATTGATAGCGTTTTCCATTTGCATAAAATTCCGCTCTAAAGCCGAGCATTTCCACACGTCTTCTCTGTATTATATCATGTGGTTACGGAGAAGACGGGTGGAAATGCTCGGCTCCATAGCGGAATTTCATGTAAATGGAAAACGCCGTGAGACATTTATTTGAGACCGCTGATTTAGGGCGGGAGGGGGTGTAGTGGCGCAACTTGTAATTCATATGACTTTGGTCGTAACGATAACAAAATTAGAGAAGAGACTTTCAAGAAATGACTGATCTCAGCACTTTGTTAATGACCGATCCATCAACCCCTCCCCCCGCCACAATTTACCCTCCCACCCATTTATGTCTTCAATCGTGATCCTTTTGAACGTGAAACAAAAAGAAAAGTAAAATAGCATAAAAGGTCAGAACATCTTGAGGACACGGACGCAGACCCGCGCCGTGTGTGGGTCAGCTGTGTTGCATGTACCGTTGTGACCTCCAACCAAGTGCACAAAGCTCTTCTCCTTTGCTCACTTGAGGAGTGAGGACCATCTCATTACCCCCCTTTTGAAAAAAAAAGGATAAAAGGAAAAAAAGGTGGGGGTGGGGGGAAATTAGGTGATAATACTGTAGAGTGGAGAGAAATGGGGTGGCTTGAGAGAACGTTTTTCTTTTTAGGAGCATAGTTTATTCAAGTAGGTCGTTCAAATTACAGATTCTAATCAAGTAAGCGATCCTCCTCCCAACCCCCACCCATCCTGCACAATGCCGAGCGAATGCGAGGGAGAAAAAAGAAGACATGGGAGACGAGACCCCTTTAGTTTTCTTTAACCCTTCCGTTTTAATAAATCACGACCTTTTAACAGGTTACACAAGAAACGTCCTATGAACACAGGGGATAGGAAGAAAATGGTAATTGAGTGTGACCTGGATTTCGTTTTTTCCCAGCTTATTTTTGCTCTTTTCGTTTAATGGGCAAAGAAGATCCCGTAATAAAATAGCAAAGGTAAACAGGAACCGAATCAATTAAGAACAACCGCTTTATTAAAAGCGATTACTTAAAAATCGATCGATTTCAGTCTCTCATCAAAACTGTCTCCTCCTCGCCGCACCATCCGTTTAACTACACACTTCACAAAAAACAGAAGAGCCTCCAGGCGTCGAATTCATTTGACTTTCAAAACCTTAGCTACTGTTAAGTGATGGTTTGCTAACTTAATCACAGCCAAATCAAGTCCTTTGGTTATACAGATGGTGTGTGTTTTCTAGAACGAAGAGATCATTAGTCAAAACTGGCGATCTGCCTGTCTTGAGATGAATGAAGCAGAGTGAGAAGACGAACACATTTTGTGGCCTTTTAAAGATTATTATGTGATTTCAGATAGATCTACCACTCTGGTATTTATTTCGCTCCACATTATTAGAATTCCGTGTAATTATTATAACTATGTAAGGCGTGGGAAAGTCACTTTCGTATCCGTTTCTTTTTGTACGGAATTAAAAAATTGCTACTTCTCTCCCTCCTCTCAAAATGTAGGTATGTCCCCCCTAAGAAACTGTCGTAGTAAAACAGTTAAACGTAAATTCCCCTAGGAATCTCGTGCAGCGTGGTAAGAAGGGGGGGGGGGTCCACGGAGTGTTTCCTGAGAGCACGTTTGCGGTTGAAGTAAAATGGTGGGGCACAACTCAACCATTCCCACTATAGTCTTCAACGCGTCTTTTGTATCCTCGCTCACCCCCCCCCCTCCGACCAAACCACACTACCGTGTCTATCGTGTGAAATGACAAAAAAAAAAAAAAAAAAAAAAAAAAAAAAAAAAAACCAGGAAAAAGGAGAAAAACGATCAGTAAAAAAAAGCAGTCGAAGTTTCGAACGAAAACCGACGTTGCTTTTTTTTTCAATTTTGGAATCTATTTATGAACCTTTAAAACGCTCACTGGGGAAACTCCCCGGTAAAACGCGATACCTCACCATGAATGGCGTGCCACGGAAGAGCAAACAAAAACGAGTGTCCGAACGCGGAAATTCGCTCCAAAACAGCGATCCATTCGTTTTTTATCTCTGTATATCTCTCTTTCTAATAAAAACCTCATTGGACGATACTCGTGAGCCCTTTTCCTTTCGAATGTACCGATCGAATAAGTGACATTTCAGGAGCAGTTATACTGTTCCAGAATCGTGTTATACGGCTTGTAATTTGATCTCGAAGACATGGAACAAATTTCATGGCAATGGGCAAATTAGCCCTTGGAAGCTGGCTCTCAAGAATTTGGAACCTGGCAATTGAGAGGCTATAGGAAAAACGCTGCAAATTTTACACATGCGGGTTTATTATTCATGATCAAGAATATAGCCAGATCCGGCTTGAAATTACATGAAAATCGACACCCCACACCTCAATGAACTCATAACCTTTTAAAATACCTACCCGCTTTTGGACCCGCTTTTGACCCATAGAAACCCATGGAGTTAGTTGATCAGACTGGTCAGATGTTCGAACCAACTGCGTCTAAGTTGACTGAAAACCTAATAATTTCGCGACAGAAACTGACTATTCAAGCGTAAAATCCCTGGCAGACCCCAAAAACCTGTTCGAGTTTATGGTTAGACCATTTTGATGGTCAGCCTCTACAGCATACCGTCTGGTAGCCCGGTGGGGTACGCTGCCCGGCGCGTCGCATTCGATCGCAAGATCAGGCCGATCTCGCAAGCCCCAAGACCAAGACTGACTCAATACTCGCAAAACCAAGACCAGTCTTGCGGGACCACCAATATCTGTTTCACCCGATTGAGACCCAAGAAAAATCGTTCCTTTGACCCTGAATCATGAAACAATTCCATAATTCTCGCATTTTATCACCAATTTCGCTCATTTCTTTCCGACATTACCTTTTTTGGAGACAAATTTGCGAACAGCATCAGAATAACATCCCCCCTCCCCTTTACCAACCAAGTCATTTATCGATATTTTTCTTTTTATATTATGAGAAAAATACAAAGCCAATATGGCTACTTCCAACGTGAATATCGACATGCATTTTTCCAGTAGGATCCCCCCTCCCAAATAACTAAAACTTAAACCCCTCAATAAATCATTAAATCCAAAAGTTAATTATTCTCTACTCTGATTCATGATATTATGTGCATTTACATAACTATTACATTCGATTTTCATTGCGATACATACATTTTCTTGTATCTTGCATACATTTTTGCAAGACCCCAAGATGAAGGCCGAGACCTAGACCGCCCTTTCCTATGCAAGACCACATCACTACCCGCAAACCGCGCCGTATAATGCATTAGGCCGTTTTTGGCCGCTTAGCCACTTTTTCACCCCACCCCCCACACACACAACCATTTTCGCGTATTATTCGCGCTTTTTCTAAATTTTAGCTATTTCAATTTTTAGCTGCAAACAAGCATTTTTTCTTGATTCAAGCCACGAATTAGCGGTTTTTCTCAATTTCAGCGGTCAATAAGCTTCTAAAAACTGGGATTAGCGCTTTTTCCCAATTTTCGTCAAAGAACCGCGAAATCCGCGAGATAGTAGATTTTCTGAATCGTCTGGTTTTTCCAATTATAGCCGCTAACGAGCGTTTTTTCACCATTTTAGCCGCGATTTAGCGCTTTTTCTCAGTTCTACCCTCGAATTAGATATTTTTCTTGGACTTTTAACCGGGGACTTGATCCATAGAACAGAACATTTGAATTTTTCTCAATTTTAGCCGTGAGCCATAAATGAGCTCTTTTTCTTAATTTTAGCCGCGAATAAATGCTTTTTCTCAAGTTTGGCCAGGAATCACAAGTTACGAATTGGTGGATTTCAAAAGCTGTCGGATTTTCTTAAATTTAGCCACGAATGAGCGTTTTTCTTCATTTTATAGAAGTCGCGGTCTGCATCCAAGTACAGCACACTAGCGCGATTTCTCAGTGCATCGTCAAAGACCCTGCACCATAATTTAGACATCAGGGGGTTTTTAAATCTATATTTGAACCGCGAAGCTTCCTAATTCCACGAATCGCGTGTTTTTTGGTCAATTTTAGCGGAAAATGAACACTTTTTCTCATTTTTAACCGAGGACTTCGCCAGTGCACTTTATCCCTAAGAACAGGGGCACAATGTGAACCTCGATACTGTTGGAGTAGAGTTTTGCACCTGTTAGCATTTCGGGGGCCCCCTCTGAACCGGTAGTCAAAGGGTTTCCCCTTTCAACTCACTCTCGCGTCCTAATGTACTATGGTACACCATACTGAGCGTAATCATAACGCTGTCGCGGAACTCTCATTTTTGCCGGCTTTACTAGGCAGCTCACGTCCCCAAAGGTCCATTTTGGTAGTGACCTCGCGGCTACAGCACGTTTCCTGCGAGCGTAGGACCTTTACCGACTTCATATAATATAGCTGCTTTAATTCGTGGCTAGTGGCTACTTAAGCGCAATTTTTCGTCCCTTCACCGTCCTATCGTGAAAGGCATATAGCTATCCATCATAATTGACCATAAATTTCAATAATAAATAGACTTTTATGCATTTTTAAAGAAAGATGTAGTCAAGTTTTGCACCGTTCATGTCTTCATGTCTGCTATTTGAAAATATACTGACAGGAGAATAACCAGTTAAATGCATAACGAAGTTCATGTTTTCCCCTCACTATCAAACTCTCTCTCTTCTATTCGATGAACCCGCGTTTACAATCACTCAATTACGTTATATGCGCCTGCATATAGTGAAAAAGAGAAGAGTGCCACTGGGAAAATATATACAACGATCATTTAAAGGCGATTAAAAGTGGCGCCACTGTCTTGTTTTTTCTTAATAACGATAATTAGAGAAGTAAAAACTAAACAACGTACCTAATTATAATTAGCCGACATAATTATTATTACTATATTATTATTTCATTCATTCATGCAGCACACTTTCACTCAAGAGTCGTTCATTGTTACCGCTATTCCTTTATAGCAAGAGTGTGACCTCTGACGGTCTTAACTCCATCCCCCCCCCCCATCACAACAGAGGCAACTAATAAACTCTTCGTTCGTCACGACACGGACACATAATACCGTGAGCCACTCCTTTATGAGTGATAATTACACCTTGACACACCAACAAGAGCAAAATTTTTTTTTTCTTTCTCACTCTCTATCTCTCTCTCTCTCTCTCGTACGGTGCGTTTCATGACATTTAGTGACAACTTCATTCACGTTTAGTAGTGATCAATGAGTTTGTGGGGCTCAAATACTTACGGGTTGGTGAGACTCTATAGACAGTGAGTGAAAGAATGTGACGTAATTTACCTGAAACAAATAAGAAACAGAATATTAAACCTAAAAAAAAGAAAAAATAAACTCGCACCAGAGTTAAGTAATTAAACGAAACGGTTTCTAACCGCCTCGCCTGAGCTGATTATGCTGTCATTATTGTCATCCTTACACAATTTGTTTTAAAAACTAAATAAGGTCGGAAATAATTAATTAGTTTTTCCTCGGTCGGCTGAAAAAACGTGTTTAGCCTTCCCATCCCCTTCCGTAACCACTAAAACCCCTTGACCACCTTTTGAGTTCAATAAACGATTCACTTTTACTCCTATTTTTCTGATATTAACACACACAAAAAAAATCATTTTTGTGGTCCTTTGAATGCGAAGAAAAGCTCTTTAAAGAAATTTTTTTGCCGTCCAGTCGAAGCCACACTCTTTTTTTTGGCGTGTACGAAGTGAAAGGAACATCGTACAGTTTTCGAATTCGAAGGGGAGCAAAAAATTGGACGGATATGACATGACGGTCAAAGAGAACTGAAGTGCCATGAAGGAATAAGGGAACGGATCAAGGAACTATTGAAGGTTGAGCGCCCTCGGTAGGGAGAAACGTTTTTGGACTTGTTTGTGTGAGGGGTTGGGGGGGGGATGGGAAACCGCGTAACTATGTAGTAATGGGAATTTTCACGGAGTTATATTAATAATGAGTACGTCATGAGGTAATGACTCTAAGGGCCGTATTCAGAAACCAACCTTAACCTTTACTTCTCCTTTAAGCGCTTCAAAACAGATGACATATTTTTATAAACCATCACATTTTTCAACTCTTTAAGTAAAGGCTTCGTAAAGGAGGGCTTCTGAATACGGCCCTAAACGTCAGATCCGAGGAAGGGAACACAAAACAAGCACTGGAAGTTAATAAGAGCAGTCTGAGCTTTATTTGGGCAGAAGACAATAAACCCGCCCATCCTTTAGCACACTTTTTTTCGAGGAAGCTCTAAAACCTGCAACCGTTACCGAAATACCGTAGTCATCCTTCCCAATAACGCCTCGCTCCGTTCAAACACCTTGATAGGATTGGACAGGTGAAAAAAAAGGCATGTAAGGGGTTAAAGGGTCTCTTCAAAAACTCGGCGACTTTGCCTTCTTTTATCTCTTGCCCCCCCCTCTCCACACCTCCACACCATACCCTGCCAAAGAACTCTTCCTACTGATCTAGCGAGCCGATTGTTAAAGGCAAACGATGATAGCACCCGGAACAACGGTTTCAAACACTGAAGGGAACGGCTTCATTTTGAGTGATGAATCTTTCAACAGTTTCATGACCTTCTTTGAACAGATAAAAGTGTTCGCGTATTTTCTTATTGTCTCTCTCTCACTCTCGAAGTTCAATCATAAAAGTACAAATTCCAGATCACCATATACAGATTATAACTGCCTCTATTATTTTTTCTACTCCCCCCCCCTCCAACCACTCACCGACTGTTGGGTACATCTCGCGAACACATAGAATCCCCTCTTTGGTCATGCACTTGCATTAGCAAGAATGATCGCAGATATTTTTATCCAAGTTCTTCTCTCGAATAGAACTAAAAAGTAACAGAGATCGAGAGAAGCCATAGAAGAGAAAAAAGCAGGTGAACAAAATATTTTTATAGCTCGTAATTATGTGGTAGAGTCAATTGTGGAGCATGTGTTGTATAGGTGGGGGGTCGAGGGAGCCGAGAGGTATAGAGGACAGTAAGTCTAGTCACGTTCAGATTTAGTCGAGATTCTTTCAGGTTTTTTTCTGAAATTGTTAGTGGCATGCAACCCCCCCTCCCCCAATTCCACGCCTCGCCATCACTACCCTATTCGCAAACTATTTAATGTTGTCCCCGAGCGAAATTTATTCGGTTTAAATTGTAACGAGAAGGTCCATAAAGAAAAAGAACCGCTAGGGACGTTTGAAACTCGAAAAAGCGGAAGCCAGTCTTTTTTTTGTGTGCTACTATAATGAATGGAAAAAAGGAATAAAATTAAATCGTGAATTAAATTGGCCTGAGAAGCGTTTGGAATAATTTAAAAAAAAAACACGTG
This sequence comes from Corythucha ciliata, assembly GCA_038030265.1. Classification (NCBI taxonomy): domain Eukaryota; kingdom Metazoa; phylum Arthropoda; class Insecta; order Hemiptera; family Tingidae; genus Corythucha; species Corythucha ciliata. The sequence continues at coordinate 3,860,014 of CM075939.1, forward strand.
CCCTTTTAAAAATCAAAAGATTCCCAGAAGTTGCGAATCTGAAAATTTTAAATGTAAAGCAGGTACCACTCTGCCACAGGTGGAAAGACCGGTCTTTCAGCGGTCAAGCATGAGAGTTATATAACAAAAAAAAACAACATAAAACATAAAAAATGAAAATTACGCGGTTGAAGAATGCAGGCAGGTTGAAAGAAAAAAGAGGGTTTAGAGCAAAACCTATCAAGGGAAGGGAGGGCACATAATTTAGCAGCCCGTAGGGCTTAAGCAGGATATAGTACGTCGTTCACGCCATAAAATTTTAGTGAAGAAAGCATCAAACTTTGCAGGAATGTTCTATGGATCAATTAGAAAGATTTGAGTCGCGGTTCCATAAACTTTTCCAACTGGGGTTGGCACAGGGGAGCAGAGGGGTACTTGGGGATGTAAATTTAAAAATCACATAAGTTTAAGTATCACAAAAGTATATAGAACAAGTTTTGTCCCGCACATTTTGCTCTTATCCTCATTTGTCAGCCCCCATGAGTGCTTACCTCCCCCAGCCGCCCCCGAAGCAATTTCTCTCAAAGTACTCAACCGAATTTTACGAAATTTGGAAAATTGCCCCATACTGGCCGTATAATGAACATGTTCTGTAGACGAAACGATTCGACCACTCTAGGGGGGGAGGGTTAGGACGGGAGGGGAAGGTGTGCACAATGAAATTGTACTAATTTGCTGTAATTCGGATGAAAACAAACGGAAACTGACGATTAAACGATTTTGTCACTTAAAATAGATGATTGAGTGGAAACATTTGTAACCTATGGGAGCAGAGTTTTTGAGTTTATTCCCGAAGTGTTACCTCAGTCCTCTAGGCGATCGTAGCAGATTACTGTAATTCGTCAACTTCCTGAAGAAACGGCGATGCTCAAAAATCGAGTCAATTTTTTTGTACGTATGAGTTAGCATTAGCGACTAACCGGAATGTTTGATTAAAAAACAAGGATTGAGTGCCATGAACAAGTGGGCCATAAAAAAAAAAAAAACAGGTCTGCTAGAGTAAGCATTTCTTGGAAAGCGTGGAAGGGCATGACTGTGTACTGTACGGGCCCCCTGGTCACCGCGGACACTGGTTAACAAAAAATTAACTATTTCTTCGAGACGTTCACGGGCTTTCCAGTGTGAAAACTTACGTTTACTTTTATTTTTGTTTTCAACGTGCTACATTTCTGTGTTGGTGTTCATTTTGACGGAACGCTCCACGACCAATAAGCGTGAGTAAGTTATTTCACATGTTAAGCGGGTAGATTAATTGTAGTTCAACATAATTATTTCAATCGAGACCAAAGAAATGGTAAAGTCAGTGAATTATGTAAATTTTATAATTTTAATTAAGTATACCAAGGAATGATTATTAGCTGTGTTATTGCAACCTAACATTGCTAGGCAGCAAGAAGGCAGCGCAACCTTTTATTTCATTTACATTTTCATGGAGTGAAATTTTGTTTCTTGGGCTAATCTGGCAGAGGCGTAGTGTTTAGGTTTTCGTTGGGGGGGAGGGCGATGGGCAAAAATTAGCTGGGCCCAGATCCAGATAGTAGGGTGAAGGGGGGGGGGGGGTAATTATTGCAATTTTACCAATTGAAGAACAACAAAATAATATAATTTGAACACAAAACGTTAGAACAAACATCGCATAATTTGAACTGGTAATCGAACTGAGAGAAGGGGCGTCTATTATAGGCTGGTTTTATTATTCATTTAATCGAAAATCGATGAAGCTTCCTTGGTGTCTCGTTGTCCTAGTTCCGGACAGGGCCGAATCATGGCGGTGGGCTACCGGGGCTATAGCCCTGGACGGCAAAATTTTTTGAGGATTTTTTTTTTCAGCCGAGGGAGGGAGATTTCTAAGACAGATTGAACCAGTAAAAAGAGATTAAGATGAAGAAAATATTCATTTTTTTCCATTTCATGCGACACAACCTGATCGAGCTGTGCACTTAGGTGCCCGTATGAGGGCGGGCTCCTCGCCCGGTGCGCGATTTGATGAACGTCTCCTACACAAAGCCGAAAGTGATGTGCCACAACTCGCCGTAGCCTTATGGCGAATTGGGCAACACCCAGATCGCAGTGGCGTACCTACAGCTCTCGAAGCCCGGGCTGAAATCTCTATGAGCCCCTTATCATCCTTTGCTTGTCCAAATTTCGTGGCTCTTTCTGAATAACAATTGCGCTTTGCCGCTTCCAAAATTCAATTTTCATGCCTCTAGCTCTTTCAAGCTTTCAAGCTTCAAGCTTTTGGCTGTTGATGGCTTCTTCTTAATTTTAGCCGTGAATCATCGCGTTGCCTTAAGTTAAGTCGTGGATTAACCCGAACACAAGAGAGTTTTTTCTCATATTTCGCCGGAAGTTTCATCAGCAACGACGAATTGACGCATTTTCTCAATTTTAGCCACGAATGAGCGCTTTTTCGAATTTTTAGCCTAGAATATCCGCATTTTAAAAACTTTTAGCCACGTAATTTCCCCCAAGAACAGCAAATTAGCGTGTCTTCTCAATTGTAGGCGCCTAAGAACGTACAGAAACAGGGAATTAGTTCCCCCCCCCCCAATTTCAGGCGTAGACTAGCCCGTAAGCTTGCTCGCAGAAAATAACTGCTCACAATGACCTCGATAGGTCACTATCTTTGGTCAATCGCGTGAGGCGAGGGCACCAAAAAAAAACCAAAAAAACGGCAAGGCACAAACGAGCTACTTTCGGTGGTGCCGACGACCCCTAATATGGATGGAGGCGTTTTTGGCTGTGGCAGGATTAAAATGGGCCTGAAAATCGCCCTCTTAAGCTCTCCGTGTCGGTGGGTGGTGTGTTAGGCAAAAAATGGCCAAATTTAAAATTGGATGGAGTATGGAGCCGCGTATTGCAAAGAAGATCAAAGAAAATTCCTATTTCCCGAATATTCAGCCAGGAAACTTCCAATTTCGCGGACATTTAGGTCCCAAGTGTTAGTATTTTGCGACTAACTTCAGACTTTGTCGTGGGCGGCTAAACCGGGTTCTTCAATTACTCAGAAGCCAGAAACTTGCGGTTCGCGAAAATAAAGACCAGAAAAGTAGCAATTTCGCGAGTACTTAGCCCCGAAAATCAAACTTCGGGAAAATAAGGATCAGGAAATTGCAATTTAGCGTAAGTAAGGACCGAAAACTTGCAACTTCCCGAATATTCAACCAAGAAACTTTTAATTTCACTCAAACTTGCACACTCACAAATACTCAACCCTAAATTTTATAATTACATGGCTATTCGTCATGGCCGGCTGCCCAGGCTCTGAGGCTACTAAAAGAAAGGTCCAGAAAATTGATATTTTCCGGAAAAGTATAGTCCAAAAACTTGCAATTTCGCGAAAATTAAGAATAGAAACATACATTTTTGTGAATACTTACAATTTAGTCCCAAAACTCAAATTTCGAGAGAATAAAGACAAGAAAATTTCTATTTAGAGTTACCAAAATTACAATTTCAACCTGAAACTTCAAATTCCCGAATATTCAGCCAGAAAACTTTTAATTTGGGGGGTTATTATTCAGCTCCCAAAGGTTGCAATTTTGCGGCTAACGTCAGCCAAAATTCACCTTTCTGGGATTCCCGTCATCTTCAGGTTTTTCCGCCAGGTTGAAGAAATGTATAGTTTTATTAGAATCCATTCTCTTGATACCTTGCTTGGCACCGCATGAATTGGAGGAATGCCAGTGAGGGGGGGGGGGGTAGCCGCATTAAATTCGCCCCGGGGCAGCAAAAAGCGAGATCAGGGCCTCGTTCCGGTTATTCGATAAGAATAAACGAAATTTGTTTTTCCTGTTAATTAAACTACATATAGGTATATGACTATCACTTTCAATTTTTTCCAAGACTTGTAGCCTGCGGTAACCGTTTGATGGGCGAAATTGATGAAAATCAGGTGAAGATATGGGGGGGGGGGAGGCGAAAAGGTAACTTTTTCCACCCAGTAGGAATCTATTTTGCCACTTATGCTGAATTGGTCCTTATTCTCCCGTCAAACGTATTCACGTTAAAATTGGTACTTATACTTATACCTTATACTTATACTTATACACATAATGGTTTCTACATGTTCAAATTAAGGGTTTCGTGACTAAAAATAATCAGTTTTAGCAAGCTGAAAACCGACAGCCAGCCAAACGTGGTGACCAAATATGAAAGCAAAAAAATCTTTTGTTGCTTAATTTATCTTTTTGTCATCAGATTAAGGCCCGCTTTATTAATTATCGATTCAATTATCGAACCGATTTAGAAAAATCATATGCGAACCAAGACGAAATTTTTGGTCATGAAACAGATGTAACAAGCCTTTTTGGGGGCGATATTGGGGAATGGGCTTATTACTGGGGGGAATTAAGAAAAGGATTAAAAAGATTAAAACTGATTTATTGACACAGTATAAAGCCTATTGCTGAACTCGGGGAGGACACACCACGCGGACCTAGGGATCTGACGGGATTGCGGCGAAGACTCGGACGGCAGAGAGAGCGAGATCAGGGCGTCCCTTCCTTTTATCTGTTTTTTGGCACCTATTGGTGGGAAACCCGCTTTTCTCACGCTGAGTTTTGCTGACGCTCCAATATTCGCCCTTTCTCGGCGTCTCGGTGATTTCCGTTTTGGTGCAGATGGGCTGGGGAGGGGTGAGGAATAATTTGTAGTATTGGTGGATTTAAATAGGGATAATTTTTAGAAGGAATAATAATTAAGGATAAGGACTTTAATGGTTTTTTTAAAACTAGGAAAATGATGAAGTTGCCCCTGCACTTGCGTGTACTTCGTTACACAGATGACTTTTTTAGCCAGCTCTTTAATCAACGATTGATAAAGCGGGCCTAAAAGTTTTTAAATCAAAAAACCGGATTTTTCCTGGCTAAATCGAGAGTTTATGGGCTTCGTTACGAGTTTTGTTGAAAAATGCCAACCCACAAGTTAATTTAAGCGCCCCATTACTCATTGAGCCCGGTGGTGGGGCGAGGTTACATAAATTTGAGCTGGGCGCGGTTTATAAGCCCCTCGGACAATGCTCCATTGACAATAATGCTGCAGGGTCCTCAGTCCTGACTAAAGCATGGCTAAAAATGAGCGTTTCGCATTAATGTTGGTTTCGGTCGATTTTGTCAGCACTCAGATCGTCTCTCTTCCCTCTCTCCGTCAAATCCACTTGCGTTGAGGCTCTTCCTTTGACTTCGGGGATACTGAGCGCGATCAAAATGAAATAAAACGGCCAACAACACCGGAGTCACGCGTAAAAATCTTATTCAACCCGGCCCGTTTGAACCGATTTTCAACGTTTCAAATTTTCTGATTTTATTCCATGGCGTGAAACCCCATCGGGCAGGGCTTCGCGGTATCGTTGGTTACGGCCGATTGTCCCGACTCTATCGAGAGCGGGCCATGCGTTAGCGTGATCCACCCGCGTCGTTGGCTCTCCCTGGACAATAACAGAGCGAATTCAGTAAATTGTTTCACCAAACGCTTGGGATTCTTTCTCTGTGTATATGTTACGTCTCTGTGAGAAGTCCTCAAACTTTTAATTCAATAACGTTCGTAACGAACGGTTTATTTTGTTTCTGTCTGGTTTTCAGACCGCTCCAAAGTATATACTCACGCCCTCTCGGACGTTATTCACTGACTTGTAACGGAGTCCCCCCTCCCTTCCCCTTCACCCCATGAAAACTTGGCCTTCATTAACCACCAGTGCAGCCAATTAAGACGTTCGTTATTGTTATTACATCGTTGGAAAACAATGCGCTCTCCGCCGGGAAAACTCCCGCACTCGGTCGTTAAACCGGTGTGATGGGGTCGCGTGTACCACTTCATCCACTTATGTTTGAATATGCTCATAAGTACATTGTTTAAAACGTAAGGGTACGATGATTATTCAAATCCCCCCCCCCACGACAACCAGGTCATCCACCTTATTTTAAAGTGAATTTGGTTGGATCATGGAGAAAGTGTGTGTGGGAGGGCAGAAGGCTTCGCAATTATTTATTTTATTTCCTTATCTGTAGGGCTGGATCTCATAGGAATGAACTCTCATCACACCCTTCTCCCCCTCTCACTCTCACCATCGACCTTTTTCCAAGAATGAATATTTTCGCACAGCCTATTACCTCAAACGTGGGCAATTGTTAGGAATGATACACGGTGGAGTAAGTTAGACCAAGAGAAGAGGAAAGGCTTTGACGTTAATCACGTCCCTTAAAAGGACGAAGACCCTGCTGCTAAGGCGTATTTCCTTATGATTTGATTTGATTATACTGTTCCCCAGTATCTACCTTCCGCTTGTTTTGTTCTACGCTTTTTTCTCTCTCTCGCTCTCGTATCATTACGCAAATCATATGTTATCCCCCTTCCGCACCGAAAAAACAACTTTTCCAGGGAGGAGGGGGCTAGTAAATCAGCATCCAGGAGACCGTGTAATGTCTGAATGCGCACCTGCCCCCCACCCCGCGATACACAGATTTTTTTTTTATTCTGAAGGAAGTGGTTAGCCCTCCTAACCACTCGGACCTCACGTTTCTTGAAAGGTGCACTACACACTCAACCTTGCGAAGCACGTCCCCCTTCTTTCTTTTTTTTTAATATTATTTCTCTCTCACTTTTAAGGCCCCTGGGATTATATATTTCTGTAGTAAACCATTCTCCCCCTTCAATTCAACTTATATGGAATGATCATTGTTAGCCGCAGTACCCATCTGGTTGCCTGCCCACCAAGGGGCCGTTCAACTTGGGCCGGGTTGGTTGAGGAAGCGAGCAAAAGAAACTGCAGTTGTTGTACAGATTGATTGGGGGGGGGGGCAGGGAATGCCAAAGCGTTTTTCCTTTTTCTGATATGGTCGAAATGACATTGAGAGGAAAGGGAAGTTTATAGGGAAAATGATAGCGAGAATTGAGATGGCTGGACGTATAACAGCGTATTAAAATGTTCCACTCAATTAAATAACGCTTGAATTGCAATTATTGGTAGAGCCGTGTGATTGGTTAGGCCACCAGGATGAAGAATGCCCCCGCGCTGTTATAATTTTTTTCCTTATTCCTTAAATATTGTGGTATGCGACAGTGATATAAGAGAATCAATTAATAAACACGTATGGAAGAAACAACTAACTGGGTAACTTCTTTCTTGAAGGTCCCCTCGCAACGGAACACTTTAATTAACGCCGACTGTACGACGAGTAAGATAAGAAAAACGATTCTCTATGAGCGTAGCCGACATTTTACAGTCGGAAAGGGAAAGGGCGTGGCGGCTACGTGTGCAAAGAAAAACGAGCCGTCGGAAATAATACGTCGGACGCTATTTGAGGGCATAAATCACTTCAATGGAGTGGTTTCAATTGGATTAAGTGCGGGGATATCTCACACGTTCATTGCTGCGTTGTATACGGAAATGTCATTAACGGGGCTCAATTGCCTTGTCCCGTTCGTGTACACATAGTGAGACTTCTGTGTCGGAAATTCGAGTTCTGCCTCTGCCAGTAGAGAAATTGATTCCGCCTCTGTAAAAAGCACAGGCACGTGTTCCGCAAAAACAAGCCAAAACGGGTGGCGTCACGAGGAGGCTCCTATAGAAACGGTTCGTCTGATCGAAACTACGTTTGTATTTGTAAATACAATATTTTTATCGTATAAAACGCCGACTTGAGCTGGGCACGGCTTCTGAGTCCGACGAACAATGCTCAATTAACAAATTCAGGCGATCACGGCCAAAACGCACCCTAAGGGCCCATCAACACCGATTATGTGGCCAAAGATGAGCGTTTCTATAGTTGTCAACTGGTACAAACGATTTTCTAGACTCCAAGAGTGATTCATAGCGTGGCCGACGTCTGACTTTACCCTCCCCCCCAGCCAAACAACAAGTTACGTTCCTTTGGATGTTATCCGAATGACATTTTTCTTTAGTTTTTTTCTTCGAATTTTACACGCAAAAGAGTCCCCCCCCCCCCCGACTTTAATTTGTCCCGAGTAGAAAACTATTAAACAAAAAACGCACGAAAGAAAAAAATAGGCGGGAGACTGAAAAAAGCTGGATTTACTGGGTGTTTCGGGTTCAGTTTTACACTTCAGGCGACCAAACCGGGCTGCACTGCCAGTACTTTCTTGTTCCATTGTCCAGTGTCCAGTTGGTTTCCAATTCTATGACCCCCCTACCACTCCTGAATATCGTAGTGGTGGCGGAATTAATTTAAATATTGTACAGAACACATACATTCATTTTATATGTATTTATTTTGAAATATTGGAATGATAAAAGTAAATAACTTTTTCCAGGTTCTTCGGCAGTTGCCAAGAAGAGAGACCCAATCAAAATCGTTTCCTCGCACAGTGAGTATCACTAAAATATTACAACAAATTTTAAATTAATTCCCCTTTTGCGCATTCCCCTGAACCCGGCTAGCGTATATTCCCCTCACAAATAACCTGTCGGTTTTTGTTAGTCGGTGGATGAGGTGGAAATGTATATCGAGGGGGCAAGGTCGAGTGGACTTCCGTGTATACCTGGAACCGGCTAATTTTTGTCAGGTCATTCCTACGCCTATTTTCTATTTCTACAACAAAATAATTCGATGTTTGGGACAAAAAATAATCCGCGCGTAGGAGTATAGGCGGACCTATTCCTCAATTGCGTGCCAGTCTCCTGGGGGGTTTCATGACCACATAAACTCAAGTGTGTTTCTAGGCGAGAAATTTTTTAGGACAAACAAATACCGAATTATATAGTCCCTAGAACTAAACCAACACATTTCCAGGCTGACTACGTCATTTTACGAGCACGAGCACGACACAAGATTTCGCGGTTTCGTCCATACAATAACTGAATTAAACTTGTTTCGCTCCTTCAAAAACCAAATTTTGCGGGAACTATTCGGTCGCGTGGTTTGTTGGTCTCGCCTTTGGAATTTGGTGCTCATAAAAACTAACTTCGTTGATTTGACTATTTCAACATCGGAGCGTTTCTTCTTCAAAAAACTAATTTTTGGAGTTTCGGTCATACAAAAAGCCAAAGTTCAAGTCAGTGCTGGCTTTAAGGGAGGGGGGGAGGCGCCGGCGCCGTGTCCTAAGGGACGTGTCTGGCTAGGGAATGAGGATGGGGAGTTGGAAGGAGGACGAGAAAAAACCACCTAAGAACATCATTTGATTTATGAATGTTTCAAAACTATAAAATAGCGAAAGTTGGATTCTAGCCGTGAATTACAGAGCTTTCCCTCTATACTCTATCTGCGAGTTGGTGATTTTCCTCAATTTTAGCCGCGAGGTAGCGTTTTTATCCCATGTTACCAATTTGTCTCAATTTGTGCCATAAAGTTTTTCTCCATTTTTGTTGCAAATTAGCGGTTATTTACCTTTTTATCAGTGAAGTATCACTATTTTTTACTTTGAGCTGTAAGTACATAGCGTTTTTAGTTAATTTTAGCGGTGTATGAACTATTTGTTGCCGCGCATAAACCGAGGGTGCGGTCCAGTCTCCGTTTCCGACCTCAGACCTTCTTCAGCTACCTGAGCTACTCGGTCCTATGGTCTCATTAGCCCGGCAATTGAGCCGAGTACGGAGCCGATATGGACCGCCCCTAGCCGCCGGGAGCGGAGATGCCACTGCACTACGATCCCCGCCATTTCTGTTTGTATCCGCTAACTAACGGTTTTTCTATAGACTTTATCCACAATAAATTATCAGATTTTTCACAATTTTAGCCGCGAATTAATTAGCGATTCTTTTCAGTTGAGTCCACGAAATAGGATTGTTCCAAGTTTAGCCGCTATGTAGCACTTTTGGTCAACTTCATTAGTGAATTAGCTATTTTTCTAAATTTTTGCCGTGGATTCGCGTTTGTCCCAATTTTAGCAGCTTATTAGCCATTCTTCTAAATTTCAGTCGTGAATTGGTATTTTTCGAAAAAATAGCTGTGAATTAGTGGCCTTTCACTTTTTTATCCGCGCACTTTTATGGGCGATTGTTTGCAATTTCAGTTGCGAATTTGTCATTTTTTCCCAAATTTTGCCCCGAATTAGCGTGTTTCTTATTTATTGTATAGCCTTAGCGGGTTTTCTTGCCTTTTGGCACGTGCAGAAAAACAAAAACTGGGCCACTTTAGCCGTAAAGTGGCATCTACACTCCGTGAATCAGCGATTTGTTCACAATTTCGACCTGGATGTTTCATCGAGATACCGCGTATGAACGCTTTTTAACAGTTTTAGCCACGAATATTTTTTCCCCTACTTTTTGCTGCTTTGAAAAAGCTTTAGGTAATTCGCGACGAAAGTTGAAGAAAACTCTAATTCGTGGCTGAAATGTAGAAAAGACTATAATTTTAGCGGCTAAAATGAGGAAAAACGCTAATGTGCTGTTAAAATAAAGATAAATGGCTAGTTAGGGGTTAATTTGAGAAAATTTGCTAATTCACGGAAAATTGAGATAAAATGGCATTGGCAAGCGAGGTTTCAGGAGCAAAACTTCGTGGCCAATTAGCAAAAAGCTCTAATTTACAGCAAAAAAAAACCTCTAACTTGCGGCAAAAATTAATATCAATCGCTAACTCGCGGCAAAAATTTATAAAAATCGCAAATTTGCAGCTAAAATGGAGACAAATCAATTATTCGCGGCTAAAATGGGGGAAAATACCCAATACACTGTTGAAATTTAGAAGAAGCGCAGTTTTGAAAAAACGCTAAATCGCGGTTAATAACGTGGAGAAAAAGCCAAATCGCGGCTTAATCTGAACAGTGATGTCATGGGGCGCAGGTGGAAGATTCGCCCTGGGGCGAATAATGTCTGAAGGTCGATTCTGACTATTCGAACGTGACGTGGGACAGCGTGTTCCAATGTCTGATCCAAAAAAAATTCCAGAAAAAGATTTGTTTGTTTCCGTTCACATTGCCCGGACGTGACGTGGGAACACGTGGGATGATGCTCGTCAGAGCAATGTGAACATGAAAAAATAAAAGCCTTTTCTAGAATATTGTATCACACGTGGGAATGCGCGTTCCCACGTCACGTCCGAGTAGTCTGAATTGGACGTGACGTGGAACCACGCTGCCCCGCGTGGGATAAAAAATCCAAGGCGGGCTTTTACTTGTTTACGTTCACATTGCTCGGACACGCATCATCCCACGTGTTCCCACGTCACGTCAGAGCAATGTGAACACAAACAAACAAAAGCCTTTTCTGCAATTTTGAATCACTCGTGGGCCAACGTCTTCCCACGTCACGTCCGAGTAGTCTGTAGCGACGTTAAGGCCGGCACTGTTCCAAGTGTTTGGCTCCTTCAAAAACCAACTTCACGAGTTTGGCTCTGGGGCTAACGCATAAAAAGATTGAGCGGCTTGATCTTACCGGGTTTCTGCGTGCGACATGTTAGAGTGTCACAGGCAAATAGTGTCATCGGTGTGGGGGGGGGGGAATCAAATCCGCCCCCTGCACTGTTTCAATGTTGCGTTAATTCAAAGTAAAATCGCTATAAAAATGTAGGTACTTCCGTCAGCCATACAGTTAGAAGTTATCACTTTAACGACTTTTTGAAAGTAGACAGGAGGCCCGAGGCTTTTTTGGCCATTCGCCAAAAATGTACGCGCAACAGTACCTTAACTGTTTTTCATTCCTTCAGTTTCAACACTTCTTCGTCGCTCTCCTCTCCTCCAGTTTTCTCTTCTGTTTTTAGAAGGAAACATTTGCACGCTCGATTCCTAATGTTATGGCGCATTAAACCCACCCCACTCCACTCCTACTCCACCCTTTATAAGAGCCTTGTGTCTTGGTGGCGATATTGCGTATGCGGAAACACGCAAAAAGAACAGTAGGGTACATTGAATAGGATGTCTCCGGCGGACAAAATGGCGCATAATCCAGTTATTTTGAGCCCATTTTAGAACAAATATACGATCATTATATGTTGATACCACACGCTAATGCAATTTATAAATGGTTGGGACCGTCGGCAGGGAAAACGCTTATGATATTGCACCTTAACGGTAAAGTTGTAACTGGATGTTACCATTATTAATTGTTTCGCCTCTATTTCAATCCCCCTGGGGGCACCTCGACCACCCCTTTTCCGTGAGAGCACGAAGAAAATGGCAACTTAATATAAGAAGAAGAAAAAAAATAGTACCGATGACCCAGTTCTATAATTAGCATAGCGATGCGCGAGGAAGGCTATAGAACTTAAACTTCACACTGTTAATTATAAACCGCTATTGAACTCGAAGGACCTTGTAATTGAAACATAAATCGCTCCGATTGATATAATTTAATGGAAACAACCCCCTAGCCGCCCTCTCATCCCTCAGGCAATAGCAGTCCACTCGTCATTTAATTAATAATATTGTTCGTGAGTTTTAGCTCAGTCACGGAGTTTTTAAAAACTTACTTTTTTTTTCTTCAAAGTTCGCTCGTTTTGCTAATTGTAGAAAGAGGAGAAGAACGGGGATTTTTCGGTATCGACAGAACCGCGTCGTTCGGGTGGTCCTATTTCAGACAAATTACTATAAAGAGCAGCAACAGTTTGACCCCAACGATTTATTGATTTTTAGCCACGTTTATTCTTCTGGGATTAATAACGGACTCAAAAAAGTCGGACTGTAAAAAAGTCCGAAGAAAATAAAATAAATAAATAAAATATCGTATGAATGCCTCGCTAATGAATAATGAAGATGAGGTTGAAAGTGCAGGTATTCCTGCAATTTTTGAAAATGGCGACACACAGCAAGAAAAAAAGAAAAATTATGTACCGCTCACACTTTAATGAATATTTGCTGCTTTCGATTATTTATTTCCTTGTTCAAACCGTTTTCTAACTCTCTCTCTCTCTCTCTCTCTCTTTTTTCCCTTTTTTTCTCTCCCTACATGGAAAATACAACACGTTCCAAAATGCTCGCGGACAAAAGTCTCTCTCACGAATAAGGTCACTAGATTGGAACGTCGCACTTTAAGTCTGTGAATTTTTTCTCACTATTTTTAACTTCCTACGATGAGGGAGGGAAGGAGTCACGGGAGGGGCGTCGGGGGGGCGAAGAGGTCATTTTTAACTATACACGCCAACCTAGCACATTGGTTTACGAGTGGGTTGGTGGGAAGAGGGGGGGGGGTGTTCTGCTCGGAAGAAAAAGAGACAAGTTGAAACCATGTACTTCCAGTATGTAACCTATTGCCTTAGGAAAAGAAGAAAAAAGGAAAAAACTAGGGAAGACAAGCCCTAGACAGATCACGATTTTTTTAACACACCTTCACTTTACCAAATTAACGCCCTGGCGTTCTTTGTTTTTCCCCCTCTTCCTTTCCACAAGCAAGCGAGTGAGGTTGAACAGGTAAAACAGGGACTCCCGTCGAGAGTTCGGAGTGTAACACCCTCCGAAATTCCCACGAAAAATTCATCATTCTGATAGGTAACATGTATACGCTGTCGTTGAAACAGATGCTGCTGGGAGAAATTTCCAGTTTTATAACGAGCTCAAGGAAAGAGGAGAGGAAAATGGCAAAGATCCGAAGCAATATATATATATATAGTCAGATTCCGGTACAATGTAGAGCAAACAAGGACAATGGCACCCACTCTGTTTCAGAGGCCATCATAAATTTCCTTTCTGAAGTGAGTCAGTCTCTGCGCCGGCTAAATTATCTTCTGCGGTGGCAAAATGAACAGAGTTTCGGGGTCAGAAAATCAATTGCTGAATAAATCATCATCATCATCGTCATCATTGCAGGGGGTTCTAAGGATTTCTGAAAGGAAAACGGCGTGCCACATTTAGAATCGGCTTCATACGACCGTCTCATTAGCAATGAGCGACTTATCGTTTTCGGCGAAGGTTTGGTTACAATAAGGCGGACAAAAATGGTCGTTGTTTACACAATAAGACAAATATTTAGCCAGAAAAATTATTGCTTAAAAATTGTTAATGTAGCCAAAGCTGTAGAACAGCTTGTATACCTCTTCACTATCCCATGCTCTAAAAACAGTCAACTCAGTTGGCTTGTATATTGCGTCAGATAAGCTCAATTTTGTGAATAACAGTTAAGGAAAACCGCCGATTCACAGTGCTCGGAGGCAACTTCCAGGCCGAAATTAAGAAAACGAGCTAAAGGCTTTGCCACACCGCGAACGCGAACTGCGAACGCAAACTGGGAAAAACTACGGTAACGGGGTATATCGTACCCACGTTGTCATGTTTTTTTGGCGAGCGGACCAGTCCGCGCGGCAGTTCGCGTTCAGTGTGGCGAGGCCTTAATTCACGGTTTATGGACGCCTTGCGTCATGATTAAAACTAAGAAAAATGGGCTCGTTCACAAGGACATTTTTTAGGAACATCCACCAATTCACGGTTCTCCGAGGTAACTTCTTACCTAAAACTGATTTAAAACGTTCTTGTGGTAAATCTACTCCTACAATTTGGGAAATGCGCCAATTCAGAGCTAAATGTGAGAAAAGCGCTCATTCGCGGCTTGAAATGGAGAAAAGGCGATCCTTAATCGTGGCTGAAATTGATAAAAGCGCTAATTTCGCGTTTAGTGGAAGCTCTTTCGCGGTTAGACGTGAGAAAAAAACAGGAAAAATAACTCTTCCGGTATCACTACAGTTGGCCTGCAAACGCTTCGTTTTTCACGCGGGACCAGTGGCCCTACACGTGCTGGGGCCCTCTGAATCCCGGATCCCGGAAGAGCCTGGTCCACGGCCGGCGGGCTGTTGCGGGGCTTGTTAACCCAGTGGGCAGGGAACAGTGCCTAATAGCGTGAGTGGCTGTCTCACCTCGCCAAGGCAGGCTTATCGTGAAGGGGGGCGGGTCGGGGGGCACTGGTTTCTTTACCCACGGGCCCGGCCTTCATTTGGGTGGTCCGGATATGGGAAATCAAGTTTGGGACGAGAAGAAAAATCCATTTTCATCCAGCGATGTTGTGGAGGTTGAGTTGACAATAGTTCAGGAATTAAATCGTCTCTCCACGTTTTCTTGTTTTTTATTTCAATAGCCACAAGTTTTTCAGCTTATTAAAGCCGTCCTCATAGGTCTAAAAAAGAAGACAGTTTACGACAAGGTGAGGACACCTCAAAAGCTATTAGGACAATAGATGCAAGATCATCATAAATTTGGGAGGGGGGTGCCTTCCCCGCCAAGCCGAGTCCGGCCACAAGTGCGGGCTCCTACGTCATACCCATGTCACAACTGTGCACTTCACACCCGTACTACGCGGGCGTTTCGGTCGGTGCGCGGTTTGTTGTTCTTTGCTATTGCAAAGAAAACTTTTTAGTTCACGGAGCTCTACTATGTTAGAGCTTTACTGTGACTGGAGCTTTTGGTTTGGCATTCTTCGTGATCGAAGCATTCTGTTGTTGGTGCTTTACAGTGGCTAAAGCTCTACTGCAGCTGGAGCATTGCTGTGGTTTGATCACTGCTGTGTTTCGAACAGTGCTGCGGTTGGTGTACTACTCGACGGTTCCACCCCTGATTGTAGCACTGCTGGAGTTGAAGCACTGCTGTGGTTGAGAGTTTTTTGTGGTCAGAGCTTTACTGTGGTTAGAGCTCTCTTCTGTGGTTGGAGCACTGCTGTGTAACAATGCCTGGGGCACTGCTTTGGTTGGAGCACTGCTATGGTTTGAGCACTGCTGTTTTTGAGCACTACAGTGGTTGAAGTACTGCTCTGATGGTTGGAACACTGCTGTGGTTGGAGCACTGCTGTTGCTATAATTCTGTTGATATAATAATAATATGTTTTTTTCGTACGGCTGGTGCAGTGCTTAGGTTGGAGCATTGCTGTGGTAGAGCTTCTTTTTGGAGCTTATCTATCGTGGTTGCACCCTGTTTGAGGTCAAGAGCGAGGACGACAGGGTCCTTTACGCCCGGGCCCTGCCTTTCTTGAGGGTTCGGATTTCAGAAATCAAGAAAGGAAAGAAAGAAAAATAAGGGGAAAAAGCAAAACAATTTCCCTCCACCCCCCAATATTAATTGATCCCCTGGTTGCCCACCCACAAATAGCGCCAACAACCGCGTTGCGTTGCGTAAACACTATAATATAATTTCTCCGTATATAGCGAGGCCTTCCCCCCCCCCCAGACAATCTCCCTCCCGCGTGTACACAAATGTTAGAAAGTTAAAACAACGAAAATCAATATAATGGAGTGGATCCAGCCGTTTCCACGCGACATTGATGAGAAAATTGTTAACAACTTTTTCTCTCTGTGACAACCACACCTCTCCCCCCCTAACCCTCAGCCTCCGCGGCTGGTGTTTTTTCTATCGCCCCAAGACGTGATTTTAGATCTCGTCGTGTATATGAAGTGTGAAAAGATGGCGTTTCGAGAAAAAAAAAAATGTAGATCTTCCTGCAAGCTGTGACGCAATTTTTTTGGGGAGGTATCGCTTTTAAAAACTCTCGAACGTTTAAAAAAGTGTTTTTATATAAAAATAAGAATTCTCTGTGTTGCTTTTGATATGACGGAGCTGTGTGGGGGAGGAGGAGGCGGGTTCCAAAAAAATCATGGGCGGAATGCGCATGGGAAAAGTTTTCGTGGTTACGCATTAAAAGATGGGAGGGGGAGGAGAAGGATTTAAGGTAAATATTCGATAGAACCTATGAAGTACGTGCATGAAATTAAATCTAAAAAAAGTATTCATGAATAGAATCGATATAACGTATTAGTAATGGATATGTGTCTGAATGCATTTGCACTGGTCATTCACAACTTGTACAATCTTTTTATTTTTTTTCGTACGAAAGAATCAGAGATGAATTGAAAGAAAAGAGTATCAACTTTTGTGTAAGAACGCTTCAAAGTTGAAGGGACTTCAACGGTAGTACATGGACGAATGTTTATTTCCTCCGCCTCCTTCCACTCAGTTGGAATTTTATTCCAAACTCACTGCTTGCCCCATTTAAGACTGAAGTAACCTTATTCGGCCCTTTTCGAGTGAATCATTTGAAGAAAAAAAGAAAGAGGCTCAACACGTATAAGAAAAAAAAACAACATAACTAAGTATAAGAGTCCATTTATGGGCTCCTGACCGGGGTATAAGAGTTCCTCCCAGGGATAAAAACGCACTTTTTTTTGTATGTTTAACAGAGCGAAATGTATAAAACGCGCACAAATTGAATGCACGGTTCCTTGATGATTCAGGAAAGACCCACCGCTCTCCGTAATTACACATTACGCACGAACCATCAATGTGGGGGGTATCTAGCCTAGTTTGATCTCATTACCACAGGGTTCTTTCATTGTCATAAGTCATTAGAACGAAGATGGGAGTCTCAAGATTCACGCTCCCGTCGGTGTTGAGCGTTTTCCCAGTCTTATTACTCTCGTAAGAGATCCACCGCTGTGTGGGAAATAATAAGCTTTCCAGAAAGGCTTATTGCCGGGCTATAGGGAAGAATAAGGTGGGAAATTATTAAACTTGAGCATGAGAATCCCTTCCTTGTCCCTGTTTGAATTGCGTCTTATTTTTAACGTTGTATATAGCGGATTTATCTCGAGAAAACCCCGAGAAATTCGCACGTGCTCACGAAAAATTCGCTACTTAAGCCACCGGAGCATTACGTTCAAAGCCGCGCAAAGAAAAGAGAAGGATTTCCTCTCGGAGTAAAGCTCTCTCGGCTGGTGCTACGGTTTTACGACTCTTGAGAATTCATTAGTCAGCAATATATTTTTAGTCGTCGTGCCGTCAACCTGTTTCGGCTTCGGCGCCCCCCCCCCCTTCACCACTCCACACCAATCCCACGATGGCGAAAGTCATCGTGACGAACAAGGGTATTATGGTGTGTAAAAATTCGAGCATATACAAGAAATATTTTGAGAACGTGATAAGAGTACAAAAAAATGGACGGATGATAACGGTATCCTTCTTCAAAGGGTTCGTATACCGTGGGTGGGGGACGACAACTAATTACCATACGAAAGAATCCTTCAATTAACTCGCTTCTTGATAGTCATCGCTACTGTCACATAAAGTCTCACACATTAAGGTTTTTCCTTTTGTTGGTATTTAAGACGATAGACACGGCTTTTTGCGAGTTAATCTTGATCTAGCTGGTTTTTTTTTTTTTCTTTTTTTTTTCTTCTCAAACAAATACGTCTGGAAAATTAGAGAGTCCGTTAGAAGACGAGGGAGCCAACTTTTGTCGGGAGCTTCACCGCGCTCATTATTAAAATTTGATTTTCACGTCACACACTTTATGTCGTTCACAAAAGACGTTGTCTCGAAGCGTGTACGTGACGTACAAGAGAGAGAAAAATCAGCGAACAGATAAGGTGTGAAATATTGTGAACGAATGTGCATAGAACAAGGTATAGGTGGTGACGGGGGGGGGGTGACGGTGAGAGGAGGTGATTGTGTGTTGGTGAATGTCAATAAAGAAGAAGAAGAGGAAGAACGAAGTAAAAAAGAAAGAAAGAGGGAAGGCTCCTTTCTGCCTCGCACCACACATCTACCTATTACATTTGATTCCTCTTTCTTCAACTCTCTTGAAAAGTCCCTCACGAGAAGCACGAGTTTCTTTTGGCTTTGACCCTCGACTTCCCACGGGATGTCAGGGGGAACACTTGGCCGCGGCGTCGACTTTGGGGCTCGTTCGTCGAGACAGCGCGCGGATAAAAAAAAAAAAAAAGAGAGTAAAAATAAATAAATTGTTTCCGGTCACTCTCCGTGCGGACAAGTGATCTCGTTTTGCCCATTAATATATTGGAAATCCTTAAAAGACGATGCCACTAATGAGAACAAATATTTCTTCATTGCTCTGTAAAGGGGGGACGCTGGTTGAGAGGTCGTTATCACTCGGAATATCCCAAATAAATAAGCCCTGAGTCACCCAGCCACCTCGGCGGCTATTCAGTCACGCTGACTCAATGTCTTATACGCGCGTATAATTTATTGAAAAAAACGCCTATTTTTTCGGGTGTGTACGAGCAAGGAGCAACCTGTGTGAACCATCTTCCCTCACACGCATTCGGAAGAAAAGAAAAAACTTATAAACCCAATCTTTTGTTAACAAGTTCAAGTTCAACTGTCGTAACTGCTTTGAATATGTAATGAACCGCCTTTTTATGGCTTAAACGTCTGTCACTCCGCGACATTATGCGATTTTGATGGCTTTATTTAAGGTTTCCGGCATGCAAATTTTTAACTGAGATCATCGTCTTATTTTCGTTTTGGTATTATATTACACCCCACAAATTTTTCACTGAGCCTATAAATATACAAAGAATCGTCTTTGAAGCGAAAAATTATAATTACACGCGTGTCGGAGATTTAAACGCATGTTTGAATATAATTAAAGAGAAGTTTAAGGCGTGGATGATGACGAAACGGAATTAATATTATATAGGGACAAGCAAATCCAAAACCACACAAGTTGCAAAAATGGCTCACCTCCCAGTATATTGAGACTGATACCGTAACCCAAGGGTAACGTGGCCAAGCCAGGGCGCCTCGAGCCAGCGGCATGTGAGCATCCAAGGCGCACCTAAAATTTACAACCCCCCCCCCCACACACACACACACACTCACCCACCAACCACTCGTCATAGCCTAGCCTAAAGTGGCGTATTATTCTAGAACAGGGGGATCTCAACCTTTTGGATGCGGAGTGCACCGATTATTGGACCAAGTCGCGACCATTCCCCACAGGCAAATGCCCCGGAGTTGTATACTCATAGACGACCGCTTTAGCGTTTCTGGTAGGGAGGCCCAAAGATCCTGGAGAAATTGGGTGTTCAACGAGCAAAATTCTTCTTAAAAGACAAATATTCGTGAATCTAGCGTTTGAAAAAATCGAAATAACGAAATTTCTTAATTATCCAAACCCATGAATTTGGATTTTGAAAGAGCAACAATTATTCGAAAAAACCGAACCAGAGAAAGTGATTTTAGGAAGAGCCGAAGCAAATAATGACACTCGATAGGAATTTTCATGATCAATGTATTCATTTTTTATCGTCCGAAATGATGATTTGAGGTGAACTTTCGTCCATTTTTGAGGGTAATTGAGATAGAAATTAAAAGCGGTTTCCGTTTTCGTTTAAAATGTGTACATTGTGGTTTCTGGCGATGCTGAATTCAAAACTTCAGCGTTTCATTGTTGAAAAATTGTCAAAGGTAGCTTGGTCGTGGAAGGACGTATTTTAGTGTAATTTCCTCCATTAAATCAAAAACTTCGTCTCTGGTATTTTTATATTTGGATTTTTTTTTCGAGTTTCTCACTCCAATTTCCTCGAAAAAATACATTAAATTTGTCGGAAAACAAAATTTTGAAATTCCGACTTTTTTTGGCTTTGGGATTTTTTGGGGGGCCCCCCACAGGGCCTATTAGCATGTTCGGGAGGACGCACGTGTCTAATATAGTAGTAATAGTAGTAGTAGTAGCAATAGTAGTTTATTGATTAACAATGTACAATCACACCATAATAACAGTAATTGCCGAGACTACCGATCAGGCAATGGGCAAATTGCCCGTCTGCCGAGAAGGCTTCAGGCTTCGTAATTTTACGTTTCTGTCAGCTACGTACTACACTACCCAGACTGGGCGCTCACTGCCTAAGCCCAAGAGAGCGCGAAAAAATAAATAAATATATATCCAAATAAATAAATGAGAATAACTATATAAAATAACAGAACAACAGTAACTCAAATATGAAAATATATAAGCAACAAAACCAGGCAACACGTGCGGGCAAATAGATGCCCGCACGTGTCTAATATTTTTCGATGTAGTACACAAAAAAAAAAATCGGCGATCAAATCAGGATACTCCCTTGTTAGTGAAAATATACAAAATCCACGACAGTTGGCTGAATGGAAGAGCGAACCCCCCGCGGCAAAATTGCTGATTTAAAGGGGCCAAAATCACGACATTCGGTCTCCGAACGAGCCGAATTAATTTTTCGCAAGACCTCTCGACCTTCAAAGAGTCACGGTGATATAAAGCGTGAATCCCCGAAATTTGGGATTAATCGAGGCAAATTCGAGTTTGGTTTGGAAGTCCCGCAAAATTGGTGTTTGAAACAGTCCCTCGGAATTTTGTTTTTGAAAGACGAAAATTCTCTAAAATTTTGATTTGAGCTAGCTGAATCCACATAATTTGGGTTTGAAAGAGCAAAATTGGGGTTCAAAATAGGCTGAACTGCGATCATTAGTTTTTGAAAGGGCCAATAAATGCGCTCGCTCGATCAGGTTGACCAGATAGTGAGCCAAAATGTATGATTTTTCGGTCGACGGATGGCAATGTGTGTGTTTCAGTGAGAGAGGGGGGGATTAGTATAGGTGAAAACGCCCACCGTCCTCAGTCTTCTGATCATATCTAGCTCATTGTTGGGCTGTTTCCCACACGTTTCAGCTTGATGGGACGGCAAAAATCGTGGGTTTTCAGACCTAGCAGCTTGATTCTCAGGTTTCTGGGCAAAATTCTAGCTAAACGAGCGTTAACACGGTTCAATCTCATGGCTCAATTTCATTGATTCAATCAAATTGAAACGTGTAAACATATTTTCAATGATCTTGCTCCATCTTTCTATAATAAACGTCATTCAATGAAATGTCTTCCATCGCATTGGGCAATGAGGTTGAACCGTGTAAACGCGCCTTTAAACAAAATATAGCTTTGGACACCAACAAATTTGATGAAGGATCAAATTGGAAACACCGCTTCTCTTCCTTAACTGAATTTAGGAGGAGGGGAGGTGGTTAATTTTCTGGGGAATACACCTGAAAACTTTTAAACCCGCCTGTTTTTTTATTCTATGCAGCTCTCCCCCAACAGGCCAAGCCCGGAAAAGTGCATCAAAGGAGAATGCAAAAAACGTGATCTGTCTCTCTCGGTCATGCGAATTTCACCGGCTAAAACTCCCCCTTGCTACTCACTCCTCTTCAACAGTATAGACACTGTGTCGTCTTTCATTGATGGCGATGGGAGGGGGCTAAAAAAAAAAACACGTTTTTTTTTTTTGCGTTTGGGTTATGTCGTGTAAACAATGCAAATCGCTTGCCACGGTGTATAATCAATGATCGATGGTCACCAATAAGGAGGAGGTGTGTGGGTGGGTCGTGAAGTGATGAAGATTGTGAGTGGATGGGCGGGGGAAGGGGGGTCAGTGTTCAAAGACCTCCCATCCTTTTTCACGGAAAAAGGTTTTTCCGGCGACCCTGTCCCTCTTGCCACCCCTCTACCAAATCCTCTCTTCCTCCAACCGGCCGGCGGGGGGAACTCATCTTTTAAAAAAGTAAAGAGACATTGGTGAAAATACGGAATTCTCTCAGTTCCACTCCGAACTGTCCGAGAAAAAAAAAAAAAAAAAATCGTCAAGGTAAAGAAGGATGCGGTTGGTGGGAAGAGGAGGGGCAAAAACCATCTCGATTCACAAAGTATTTTTAGGGGTTAAAATCCTTGCAGCAGAGGGGTGTATACGGATAGTACGTGTTTAGTCGGAAATGTGCTGACTCAAAATGGTGATGGGGGGGATGGCTGTATAGGATAAAAGAGAATAGGATGAGAACTTAAAAGATGACCAAGATGGCATAGCTATGGTAGGGGTGGGGGGTTTTGTGAGGAATGTCCAACCTTTGGGTGTCCCTGTCACGTAACTACACCGGGGCTCTGGCTGTGGTCACAGATCGACGAAAAACTGCTGCATTCCTTTTTAAGGGAGGGGGGGGGGGGAAGAATCTCGCATTACAAACTCTTTCTACTCCCTTTTAAAACGTCTGGCCGATCATAGGAATAGTAGCAGGTACTCTCTATCGACTCACGGTCAATAAATTGTTAAACTCCTGCAAAATTAGGCAGTCCATTCCGCCCTTTTTTTCTCAATTCTCTCACTTCTAAAATAAAATTTTAAAAAATCGTGGAAAATGAGAGGATCCTCCCCTCCTCTCGCCCCTCAAATGCAAAAAAGAGAGGGAAATCATCGCGATGCATCAACGGAAAACATGACGTTCCCGCGGAACTTCACCCCTCCCCCTTACCCGCCCATCCCTTAGTTGCTCCTCGTCATTCCCACTATCCCACGAAACCACTCAACTTCTTCCTCCCACCGTTCACTCTTCTTCAATCTCTTTTTTCTTCGGCGGAAAGAGGGTTTCGTATCGGAAAAGAAGTGGATGAGCTTAGTAGTTTGGTGGACGTCGTCGTTTACGTCTCCACTCAAAAGAGTTTCTTCTTTCTTGTTAATTTTTTTTTTTTTACATATAGTTTGTCGTTTGCTTGAATAAGAGGCACTTTGGAGGTCCTTGGTGTGTCGGTAACCAGTGCATTGTTTGGATTTTTTTTTTTTTTTTTTCGCGTTTTTCGAAAGTCTCGCTCGGATTTTTAATAAAAATTGGAGGGACTACCCTTGGATCGTGGAAGAACGAAATTCCCTAAAAATTGGTGAGTGACCGTATTTTCAGAACTTTTCAGTCTTGTAAACCCAACAAATCAGATTTTGTTTTTTTATTTAAACGTCACCGAACATCGACATAATTACCCCCACCGGCAATAAATGTCGATTAAATCGGCTCGTAATAAAATCATAACGGAGCAGAAGTAAATTTTTTGCAAAAATCTATGTTAGTGAACAATTTTACTTTCTCATTCAGTAGTTTAAATGCGATCAAAGTGCCCGCATCTTGTACAATAAACGATGGCTACTGTACTGACAGTGCTAGAGCACTGCGCTTTCAAAGCATCCAATAAGTTGGAAAATTATAACTGCAATTCTTTCCGTACCGTGGGTGGGTGGGTGGTGTTGGGGCTTGTAAATGTGATGATGCGGGTAACGTCAATTATGATAAAATGTGACGTTAAATGAGTGTAAAAAATGAAAATGTTAGGGCGCTGGTGCTTCTAAAGTAAAGAGACTCGCATCGTAATTTAGACATGTTTTAAACAAAAGAAGGCAGAGGAAAAAATTGCACTCGAAAAGGAGGAAAAACTAGGAAATGGCTCTCGAACACTCTGGAGAGAAGAAAAAAAAATTATGAAAAGACCAGAAAGATAAAAAATAGTGGTCAGTGTCCTTACACCATATAGTAGTAGTAGACCGGTTCTGGTAACGAACTTACCGTTACCTTGATGAGACATCGCCCCCCACGGAACACCTTTAAAAAAAATGAGCCTTTAGTCCTTTGCGGTGAAACGCATAGTAAGATGTGCATTCGAAAATCCACCCCCCCCCCCAATGACAACCCTTCGCGTGTGTTTATTTGCGGGTGGGTGGGTATAATTTCATTGAGGGGCTACCGTGTTGCGTGTTGAGTCGAAAAAGGAAATATCAGCGAAATCTAATCCACCGCAATTATAGTAAAAGACTATCTAGGCGGTGAATCCGAACAAATCCCCCCCTCCAGCCATCACCGCTCCGCGCCTACCGCTTATTTATACTCTCGCCATTCGAGTCGGCAGCAAAACTTCCGTTAACTTTTACCAATAGAGTAAATGCCTCTCTTGGATGAAGGTTTATTGCGTTATTGTGTGCAAATTTTTTTTTTTCGCCAAAGCGAAAAACTTCCTATTCGAATTGACACCGCCTGCCGGTGATGCACGGGAGGGGGTGGGTTAGGGATTGGACGAACGGATCAAGCCCAGCCAACTGTGGCGTTCAATTAAACATTAAATCGCTATAATACAATGTGTCGAGGGGGATTTCTCACGGGAGAGAATAACAGTAAAAAAATAATTATTAAACTATTTACTTTCATCAAAAAAAAAATCCTGGGAAAAGAGAAGAATGTGGCACAAACCGTTGCTGAAAGGTTATGGTGTGACGCGGCGCGGAGGGGAGGGAAAAATTTCAATAAGATAATAATTTTGATACGGGCAATAAAGACCCAGGAAAAGCTTTGCAGTCTAAATGAAATGGACTTTTAAAAGAATCAGATAAGTCAACGACTCGTGACACCCCCACCCCCACGCTACCACTTTTTCAAAACACACCGGCATGTAAAGATTGCGATCAGCTTTTGAGTGACCCACAACTCGGTCGGACGCGTATGAATGGGGAAACTGTTTCCTCGAGCGTTAGGATTAATGGTTTTTTTTGAGGGGAGGGGGAGCGCTCCTTTATTTTTATTTATGAGACATTTAGTTCCACCTTGCAAGCTACAAGGGGGAAGTTGATCTTTAATGAGGAAGAATTAATGGAAATCAATCGCTCGTGAAGGTCAATCAATGATGCGAGACCGAGCTTCTCTAAAGCGAGAAAGAAAAGAAGAAAAAAAAGGTATTGACCCGAGTAAAAAGAAGGACCTCACCCCTGCAAAGACTTTCATTTTAAAAAAAGAAGTGAATTTTCAGCCTTGAAATAAAACGAGGGATCTCAGGGAGAAATGGCTAAAAAATGGTTACACGGGCGCTGATACTCAAAATGCACAATAGCGAGCACGTACCATGAAACATGAATATTCGAACTACCCTATCCAGAACTACTTTTATATATCGTTGGAGGAGAGAAATTGAGGAAGTTTGACGTGGCCCCCAAGGGAAGAAGAACATGATTGACAGTTCATTCCTCTCTCACGCCTGCCGGTAAAATGAAAATGACAACCCGCGGGTGACATTCCCCTTGAAACACGTACGCGGTGGCTATGGACGGTTGGGGGTCCATCAGTGAAAATATTTTTTAAAAGCGCGTAAAACTCTCGGATAGCGGATTCCGCCTCCTCCTCGTCTTCTACCAAAATATACGTTTAGCGTTTAAAAAAAGTGAAAAGAGTGAAGTTGCAAAAAAAAGACACCCCTCCCCCTCAATTATGTTTCATGAGTTTACAAAGTTAATTTTTTTTTAAACAAAAACCCATGGGAACAAGCCCCCAAGGCTCGGAGACGACTACAAAAACAACATACCGGGTGGCGGCCCAGGCCGCCGAGGCATATTTCACATGCAACACAGCCGACATGCTGTTTTGCTTTTATTGAAGTTTACGACTTCTCACAGAGCTCCCCCCCCCCCTACAGACACACACCAACTAGGCTGAAAAAGGCTCGTCCCTCACCCTCTGGAGAGTCCGTCATTTTCGGACAAAGGAATGACTATTTCTTTCCCTTGTTTTATTTTCGTGGCGTTGGTGAGTCATTCGAAGGCAAAAACTTCAACGTATATTACGACGTTAATTAACGTCACGCACACTGCGAATATTTCAGCACAATACGACCGTGATGCGCCCACTCTTTTCCTTAGGAAAGGAACCTAGGGGGGGGGGGGCTCCGGGTATCGTATAGCATACACGTATGGTAGTACTTGGAGGCTCCGATTCTGTAGCCACTACCAGAACAATTATCATAACGGGCCAGAAATCGAATAATTGGCTCTGTTATAAGCCTTTAGATTAGAAACTGACTAAACATCACACTGAAAAGGTTATTTTTGCAGCGAAAGTGGCCCTCAGACGCCCTGAGAACGTTTAAGAGTCGAGAAAATCGCGGCTGAAACAAACTGACCTGACGCCTTCTTAGGTGCGTCTTGACCGGAGAGCGGCTACACGCTATAGCAATTGACCATTATCGGACGGATCTCGCATAAACCTCGTCCTGTTCGAATCTCGGGGAACTTGACCCAAGTACGATTGAAGCGGATTTTCGAGTGGGTTCTCCTTGCGATCCCAGCGTTTCTGGCCGTTTTCAGGGGAATTTCCCGACGATTATTTTCAAAAATGGCTAGTCTTTTGACCCGAGACGGGCTGCATTTGTCAAATACGAATTTCCCTGCACTTCACTGTGGCCTCGCAATCGTCTGTTCCAGGGGCGCAGCCAGCCTGTGATCAAGGCGTGGGCAGCTAGGCACGGATCCAGGGTTGGAGGGAGGGGGGAGGGGGCGCACATCCTGAGAAAAAGCGCTCGTTCACGGATGAAATCCAGAAAAGGACCATTTTGCGGCTAACATAAGACTGAGTGCAAACACCCCTTCACGGCTAAAATTGAGGAATAGCGCTGATTGAACTTGGGAAATAGATCTCATTGTTCGCGGTTGAAATGAAGAAAACACACCAATTTGCGATTTCGCGATGCAAAGTCCGGACCGAAATGAAGAAAATGCGCTAATTCACGGTTTATAGAGCTCTCTGACAGTTCGTGGTTTCTCAAACCAACAACTCGGTATCATTGCGAAAAAGTGCTAATTGACAGTTTTTATAGTTTGCGGGTACAATTGAGAAAGAGCACGATTTAGCGCATAAATTTTTTAAAAAGTGCTTATTCACGCCGGCTAAAATCAAGGAAAATTGGCGTTTTAGTGAGCCAGAATCTCGACTATGGTTTATAACTGTGCAAAATCCACGCAATTGTAACTTTTTTGAAAGAGGAAACCCTCGCGAAGTATCAATATTTCAGAGAGCAAAATTCGACAAATTTGATTTATAGTGGGTCAAACCAGATAAAATCGGATTTCAGTGCGCAAAATCAGTGAACTCGGTCTCACAATCTCGCCCACTTCACAAAATGCTCGGAAGTTTAACATATGTTATCGACGTAAACTCTGTTATTTCGTATTTTTTGTGTTCAGTTTCTCCGTTTCTATGGCCTTACCCATCTGTTTGGAATTTAGCAAATAACAAATACAAGGTTTAACATTTTTCATGAATACCCCTATTATCAGTTTTTAAGCCATAATACTTGATAAATGTTATATTTTTTTTGAAAGCTCAGGAAACGAAGAAGTAGAAGAAGAAAAAAGCCAGAACCCTAAAAATATAACATTTATCAAAATGTTTTTGTTTTTTTGCGAGAAAAAAACTACGAATTTTTTCGTTTTTAGATAGCGAAATCCGAGTTTGAATTTTAAGTGAGTCGAACCTGCGTAAATGGGATTTTAGTGCGAAAAATCCGCAAAATCACTCTCCAAATTAAGCCGATCCTCGAAATTGGTGTGTCAGTAACGAACATTCGCGAACTTTTGATGAAACCGATACGTGAAAATGTGTTGGTTTTTTTTTTTTTTTTTTTTTTCATTGAGAGAAATCTGCAAAATTGGTTTTATGGAGCGAAATCCACGAAATTTGTGTTTCTATTAGCCAGATCTAGGGAAATGGTTTTGTTTGTAAGAAAAATCAGTAAAAGTGGTGTCTTAGTGGTGAAATCTGAGATGTTGGTGGCCTAGTGAGACAGAGCTGCAATAATGGTCTTGTAGTGTTTGAAATTTGGTTTTCACGACAGAAAAAAAAAAAAAAAATTTTCATGTTGTTGAGCAAGTCCTGCGAAAGTTTTGAAGAGTTGCAAATGTGTTAGTCCTGTTGGATTTTAATTTTTAGATGGAATTCGGGGGTGGGCAGCTGCCCCACGAAATCTGCGCTTTTGATTCAAGGGGAGGTCAGCTGCCCACCCCTGTACCCCTCTGGCTACGCCCAAGGGATGTTCTGAAGGGCGAATCCGAAAAATGTTCCAAAACTATAATGGCAACACGGAAATGCTCATTTTCAGCCACTTTTTGCGGCCGCTCACTGGCGCGGCGGCTCTGGATGGGGTCGATAAAATCGGACGAAATTCGGCCACTTTGAGGGGACCCCGACCTTGACTGACGCCCCTTTAGGTTCGTTTTGCCCTTGACCGATTGCTTTTGTTAATTGAGCACTGTCTTTTAGAGAACCATGAAGGCCTCTCGTCCGAATCGAACGTATGTAATCTTCCCCCCAACCCGCCCACCGCAAGAAGCCCGTGAATCCGATTTGTCAGTATGGAAATTCAACTCCGTAAAACAGGTTTTAAGGGGTGTATATGAAGCATACAAGTCCACTATTCAATGAAAACTCGTAACTAAGCCAACAAAATGATTTGATTTTAACCATAAACTGATGACTGATAACCAGAGACTGCTGTGAAACTCTTTATTTCGCCTGTAAAAACTTATAATTCGGTCACGAAAAGGTAAATTAAGCGACAAAATGTCTGCTTTTTATAATTGGACACTAAACATTCGACTGAGTGCTGATTTTCAGCTCACTAACATTGTCTACATGGCCACGAAACCCGAAATTTGGTTATTGAAATGCCTGAAATGAGTAATTTGGGCCAGGATTTAGTGCATCGTGTGATTTTGACAAGAAAATGACAAACACGTAAAATATGTCCATTTCCACCGAATAAAGTCAACCCCGCAACCATAAAAGGTCAAAAAGATGCAATTTTTGTCAGTTTCATCAATTAATTTAAGTACCAGAAAATTGGATATTTCGGCACCATTGGCGGGTCTAAAAAACATTTGCGGAAAAATTGATACAGAAACTAATTGTATCGCCACAAACTAAGTAATAACCTCCATGAAAACCGTGAAATTGTAATTTTGGGGGGTACTCCACACGTTAAAATGAGCCTCGGAATTACTTTTTTTTTGTCAATAACTTCTATTTATTTGAATTTGACTTCAATTGCGATTTTTGTTTTTTAAACAGGACATGCACCGGATATCAACGTCAAATTTAATTTCACGCCCACTACAACCGGCTTTGGCGGCCCTTCTATGCTGCTACCTCGCCTTTTTCCTGTCAACCGCGTCGGCTCAAGGTGATATCACTTCGGCGGGCGAAGTGCTCGCCGAATGTGATCCCGAACTACTCGGCTTTGAACTCGTCACCGGCTATGTGTTCACCGCCCCTGATGACCTCCTCGATTCGATACCAGGGACACTGATGCTCACCGACTGCCTGGAAGCTTGCCACGTCAACGCTTCATGTCACGCCGTCAATTATGAGACGGGGCTGTGCGTTCTTTTTGCGTCGAACGCCGATAACTATCCAGGTAAGAGGAAGGAGAACGGGAGAGAGTTTGAAACGTAATGATATAACTGTACAGTGAATCTTTCGCGCATTTTCATCGGATCTATCCCCTAAATCACGACTTTCAAGTAGCAGAGGAATTTTTTATTTAAAAAAAAGACGACAAATGTAATAAAATTTATGACTGGGGGTACACCCACGGTAGCTTGTCAACGAATCTTCTTCCAGGAAGAGGCTAGGTGACGCCCATGTCTCGATGAACGAGGGGGGGGGGACCTTTCGTAGCAACGAAAAGAAAAGAATTCCTCTGGAATGTCGTTTATAAGGGAGAGTGCCGCGGTACTTGGGCCTATTTAACCATCGCCCTTGAATCTAGCTAACCGTGCACCGGCGGCACACACCATAAAATAGAAACAAAAACTATATTTCGCTTATATAGTCCCAACTACCAAGACCAACCAGATTCCTCTGGAACGCGAGGGCGAGCCCGCACGGAATAATTGGGCCAAAACCCGACCGCAGTAGTATGGGTAATGAAAACAAACCCCCTCGGGTTACTATCTGCCAATAAATCGAACAGGAGGGTCATTCACTTAATTCCCGTTATATTGCCCAGAGTTGAGAAGAAAAAAACGCATTTTATACACCTACGGCCAAAGCCTCACAAACACAGACACAAAAACTAGGGTGTTTCACTGCCGCCTTTAGAAAAGAAGCCCTCCCAACAGAAGATGAAACGCCCAATTTACATATTATGAATCATCGTGCTCAGTTCGAAGTTAAGACGCCGTAAAAAAGAGAGAGAGAGAGAGAGAGAGAGAGAAAGAAAGAGTCTACGAGACTGGTAAAAGACGTCGATGGCCTTGACTGAGAAAAGAGCAACGCCTCATTTATATCAAGAAACTTTTTTTTTACGTCGAAAGGTGTGCTATATGGTTTCTTGCCGACCACGTACCGCACAGAGCAAACTGGCGGTTGTGAACGGCTGGTAATGATCATGGGAAAACTGTATTTTCAAGGAGCAAACCATGAAATTTTCTCCGGGCAGTAAAAAAAAAACACCTAACATCCTGATTACGCAGAAAAATGTTAATATGATTGAAACTGCACCCCCCCCCCCATTCAGACCTGATTTTCACATGTAGCGGTTTTACACAAAAGCCCAAAACCCAGGAGAATGCGCCGATATAAAAAAAAAGGAAGAGGGAAATATTTCATACTTGATGGACCATGAAAGAATGTTGTTGACACCCAATTTGTGTTTACCTTTAATTTCACCAACTTGTGGGCGTTGGGTCGTGAATGAAAGAACACTTTTTTCACAGATAATTCAAGGGCAAAGCTTTTAAAATTGGTTTTGCGACCCTTAAAGGACTTGACCCTCCCACTCTACGCGACTATCACACTCCTGCATCTTAGCAGCTTATAAAAAAACAAATGCACTCGTGATGCAGTCTCCGCGATATTTAATAAGACGCTTATTTATTGACCGATGCAAGACAAGAACTTTTACAGGAGGAGTAGCTAAAACCCGGGGGTGGAGCTATTCACTGTCACGCGAGCACTTTATATGACCCACGATTTTTCAATAGGTAAAAATGTGATAGGAGCGGGGGGGAATTACCGGGGGCGGCACAATGGTTTTCAATGTGATTAAAAAGTTCGATAAGCGTTAACAGATTTCAAAATAAATTTTGTCTAACGGCGACGCAAAAGGGGGACGCGGTCTCCTATAGCCAAGACAATGGTTTACGGGAAGGATCGTGTCTCCCCGCTGGAGTGCGATAATTTCGCGACCCAGAAGAATATTAAAGTTTGATAAGAAGGGTCTTTTCGTGATGAGAACTTATAATTTGGTGTCACGTTGAATTGAAAATTGAATCTCACGCGCATCTATTAAAAACAATTATGCCCCCCCCCCACTCTTATCTGTAAGAGCCTTTCGTTGCACAGCTTTTTAGCGGCTTGAATATCAACAGCCCACTTACACCGATGCGAGTAATATCCAACTTTTATTCTATTTATTTGTATGTTTTAAACATTTAAAGTCCATGTCCTCATTCCGAGATTTGTCTCTTTCGAACGTACTGAAGTAGGTTAATGCGATACGTTTTAAATAATCATAAATACGTCCAAAGTACACGGTCAGTGTTGTCCCAGAAAAAGTGGGAAAAAGAATTGTCTCCTCCCACCGTCACCGCAAAGCAAGTTTTGCGTCGGTTTTGTAAAGCATGTCCCTATTTTTTTAAGCCACACAGCCAGCCACAAAGCTGATTAACGTTTTTAACGGTTGTATAGCCTACATAAATGCGACCGAACGCTTGCCACGAGCTGGGTAGTTAGTTAAACACCCCCCCCCCCCCGCCTTGAACACAGTAGAGTTTGCTGTTGTTTTTTTTTAATCCGGAAAGACGCACGGTGACTGATAATGTAAACAGGCGAGTGACGGAAGGAAAAAAAAATATATTTATGGCCGAAGAGAATTAAAACTTATTTATACATTTAAGCTGCTCGTTTGTCGTTCCGAACTGCTCTAAGCTGCCCCCCCCCCCAAAAATTTGTTATAAAAAAAAAGGTGGCGTTAATCCCGCAAACGGCTCCCTGACTCGCCACTGCTCTAAACAACAACAAACGTTTACCTCTAGGTCTATAGGAGTCCTTCCAGTCTCTATGCTAGTCATTTTTCACCCCCTTTCACCATCTTCGTATGATTTTATTTATGAGCGGACGTATACGGGTGGAAAATGGTACCCACGGGAAATAATAAGATTGCACTGGAACAATCCCCGCCTACCCCCCTTCACAACAGAGTTCACACTAACCCATCCAGGAGATTGATATTCGATGGGATCAAAGTCTGCGCGGCTTGTTTAACAATTTCAGCACAAATATTCTCGCCCAAATTTACAGAATCACGGAAAAATAAATCAATTTTTTCACCAGTAACGATGAGTGAACTTCTGGTTTCGAGGCCAAATAGGTTTCTAAAAATCGGTAGACTATCAAATATTTCAGGAAAAAATCAAATTTTTTCTTGCTTATACGCGCGTATTTCGCGTTTTCGTTGGTTTCGACTGATTTTTTTTTTGTCGACACCAGTCGCGGTCCGGCTGCCGAAACCAGCCCCCTCAACGGGCCCAAATTGGGCGAAAAACTGTTTCGACTTTCGGATTCCCCGTGTCGAGGATACGCGGTTTCATCAATTTTTAAAATTTGGCGATCTTCGCGAAAGTCGCCCAGAGGTTAAAAAAAAAAGAAAAAAAAGAGCGCTTCGCGTCATTGACTCAGAATACAGTTTCACCGATGGTTATACCCATTTTTTGGCCTAAAACCCTCCAATTGTTAGGTTCAAATGACAGGATCAGGGGGGGGGGGTTCTACACACAGTAGGACACACACTGTTCTACGCCTGTTATTGCAAATTAATCGACTGAGCCTCAATTATTTGCCGTTTAAAAATCGATTATATGGTGATGGGAGAGGCTAAAGAACAATGTGAAATTCGCAGTATGTGAGTGGACGTATATTATATGGCCGAATATTATAGCCGGAAAGGGCTTAAAGCTAAAATGTTCAAGTTATGCGGTGCGACGTCCCCTCAGACCCCCCCCCCCAAACCGACACCACCATCATCGCTTTTCATAATTGCTTGTGAAATAAAAGACGGGGGTTTGACCGTTACGAATGTAACAGTCGTGGAATTTCCCTCATTATTTAATAAAAATCGCTCAGAATTTGAAAAAAAAAAAAAAAACTCGCAAATTCTTCATTTTTTCCCAGGAGGGCAAGAAATCTTTTTTCTTCTTCTTTCTTTTTACGTCATTGTTCTTGCCAGTGGTGCGTACGATAATAAAATTACTACTCTAGAAGATGTACAGTTAATGGAGTAGTGGATAAGACTTATTTCCCTCAATAGCTTCTTGCAGCGGGTTTGCGGTTGAAAATATTACCTTTTGTGTTTCATTATGGGCAAAAATTAAAACCGCACAGCACCAGAAGAGGTACAAAATCTGAGAAACAATCCGTTACTGGAAAGAATATTATTTGAGGGCAGAAGCTTCGTCAATTATCTTCTTGAAACGCGAAAATAATTCACCATCGCAACAATCAAGACATCTCCCCGGCTTCATTTCATGAATATTTAAAGCCCATACCCCCCTTCCTGTTCATTCTCACAAAATGAACGCGGGAATTCCGTTAGTGGGAACTTTTTTCGGAGCAAAGCCACTTCCTTTTCAAAGAATAAAAGGATTAACGAGATCCCCGCGAAGCGGAAATAACAAAACATCGAGCCTGAGATGTATTCTCTTTCTTGTCTGTTGATTAAAGCCCCCGGACTTTAAAAATTAGGAGGATATCCTGCAAAAGGGGTTGTTCGCCTTTATACGAAGTGTTGGAAAGATTGGGAAAAACATGGAAAATGGAAGAACAGGAGCAAAACAAATGGTAGAAAAGTGAAGAAAAAGACAAGTGTTTCTCTTCTCTCGTACCAACCAGGAAGAAAGATCGACTTTCATAAAAAGCGTGTGACTGGGAGGGGGGGTGAGAAGGAATGAACAAAAAAGTTGACGATAGCGGGCTTGACAGATAGGGGGCTTTTCAAATACGTTTCAACGATTGTCACACACATACTTCCTCCAAAAAAGATGCCATTGTCCTCATCTCAGGATGGGGATGGTTGTGTGTGTGTGGGGGGGGGGGGGTGAGTGGGTAATCCGTGCTGGACCTCGTTCCCGCTGTTTTCCCGTAGCCCCCCCCCCCTTTTACACTACACTCTTATTCGCTGGACACATCTCTCAAAACTTTCCACGAGTTCATTTCTCCGGACAATGAGAAGAGTTTTGATTGCACAGAATAGAATGATGGAGGAGGGTGGGAAACAATAATAATTAAAACGCTAACTGGGGGAAACGTGCGTCAATTTGTTCAAAGAAACCGTCAAAGAGTGGAGGTGAAGGGGAACAAATAAAAAATCACGTTGAGATTTCCGCTATTTGATTATACGGGACGGTCCATACACATAAAACACATCGAAGCGTCTTAACAGGAAAGGGGGGGGGGGTTACAAACAAGAAATAAAAAACCAGTTTCATTGGCACTACCCATTGCAGATTTAAAAATGAAACTCGGGCCGCCGCTCAGGAAGTCTCCCCCCTCCCCCGGCTCGGCTCTATTTCCACTACAGCACTTCTTCCTCACTATTAAGGAAACAGAGTCGGCCATTAGCATATTATTACGGAACTTTTGCACCCCGCGAACCTTTCCAACCGTGTAATTCTAAAGCTTAGGCTTAAAGAGAGGAAGAGTTCCTTCTTTCCCTCATTTTTTTTTTCTTTGAAAATTCTTTTTCCATTCAAAGCCCGCCGGTGAGGTGATGGGTAAACTATTGAGATTAATCGCGTAGAGCGAGATTTAAAAGGAGGAAACTATGGAATCACACACTTCAAGTAACTTTGAAACCGGTGGTTTGCGGGAGTAACACCTCGCCCCCCCCCCATTAAAAACGACTCCGTACGCTTTCACTAACAAGTTCTTTAGAACTATGGAAGCGGGGGATTTGACTGTCGCGTAAATCATACTCGGACGATTAAAAAAAAAAGCGGGAAGTTCGGTTAAAAATCCATTTGTTCAGATGAACAATTCCAAAAAATTAGCCCAGAAATATCATTCGCGGCCACACTACTGCGGAGAACTCTCTGGGCACTCTGTGAGATGGCCTGGGCTTAATGGCTGCAAAAATTAAAAGCGGTGGGCAAAGAGTCGAGATTCGAAGGACGAGTTGCCACGAAATAGCATGTTTCGAGGCTAAATATGCGTAAAACGCCAATTTCGGGCTAAATAGCCGCGAAACTGCGTGTTTGTGGGGGGGGGGGGGGTAAACAGCCACGAAATCACATCACTTTTTTAGAAGGGTATTTGGGGGGAGCGAATTTGTAAAGCAACAATTTTTCTTTTGAACGTTTTTTGAAGTCAATAAACAAATGCCAAATAGCCAATGAATGGCAACGTTGGAGCCGAGTCGCCACGAAATTACTACATTTGGAATTGTAAATCTGCAAAATTGAAAGTTTTGGTTCTGAATATCCACGAAATTGCAATTTTCTGATAAATTGCTAGCCGACCACGACAGCGCCCATAGCTTGACGAAAAGGGCCGTGTGATTGCAACATTTATGGCCCGTTCACAAGCTATTTGTTTACGTACTGTGGAGTCTATTCAACCAAACAAATTTATTCCCTCGAAAAATGAAGCATTTTTACAGCTCGCATAGACAACACACATAAGGCCCGTTCACAAGCTCTATGTTTGCGTTGTGTGGACTCTGTGCAACCAAACAAATTTATTCCCTCGAAAAATGAAGCATTTTGATAGGTTGCATAGACACCACACAAGAGCGAAATATTCTAGAGTTGGCAAGTTCGGTTAAGGTAACTATGCAACCGAGTGAGCCCATCCGGCAATTTGGGGTGGATAAAGTTGATATTTAGTGGGTAGGAGGGGTGCATGGAATTGGAAGTACTATGGAGTGTCCCACGAGGCTTTATTAAATTTATGATAATTTTATCTACCCCAATATGACCGTGAGCTCACTTGGTAGTATAGGTTCTCTATAGTTCGGTTCCTAATTTCATTATTTTATTTTCAGCTCTTTGTCTTATCACACCCTTCCCCCCCACCACAGCTTCTTTAAAAGCAGCCCGAACAAAACTGGTTTTTAAACTATACATGTAGTGGCGTAACGATCACTAACATTTACACGCAATAAGAACCCATATAGAGCCATCAGACGCCGCCGGATACAATCAATTAATGAAGTAGCTAGACTGGTTGGCTTTTGAACAAAACATCTATAAAAGTCCCTTTTAGACTCGTTTCTTCCTTAATTTTCCGCTAGTTTTCACTATCAAAGTCAAGTTTTACGTGAGGGGGACTCACTCATTCGAGGTTTGAGGGAGAGGGGGCTAACACAAAGTTGCCCTATTTATACAGCAACAATCAGGAGCCGAAGAGATAAATTGATTGAGGAAAAGGTGGCAAGAGATTACATGATTAATGATGTTTTTCAATCTGATCTAATATACCCGATCCTGGGGGCCTTGTTCTATAACTTTAACAACAGTATAGTTAACGATTAAATCATTTTTGATTAATTAATTAAACAAAATTGAATGAAAGGTGACAGTTAACATCGACAGCCCCCCTCTCCCCCCACTTGTTTCAAATCCTAGACCTGGGTAACTTAATAGCAGTAAAAGAAGTCCTCCAGACAGGAAGGAAAGACACACAGAAGGCAACGTGACCCTTGGGAAGGGGATGTATAGAGGGGGGGTTGCCACGAGTAATTGCTTTCGAAATCGTGACTTCGATTATTATTGGCGTAATCGATTGTTATTGGTTATTCTATCTAAATAATGATTGGGTTAATATGAAGCAAAACGCCGCCCTCCTTGGAAGTTTCCCAGGAGTCCCTCGCGTAATTTCCAGAGTCAAATACCACAACTTTCGTCCTGAATGAAATTTCGCCTGGTGGTGGACAGGACTGAAACAAAAGAGAGGAGGTGGAGAAGTCCCCCCCCACTCACATTGACCACACACACACAGGGAATTTACAGGCTGATGAGAATTGAGACGTTCTTATAATGATATGTAATATTTTAAACGCTCTTGCCTTGTTTCATAGCCATCACCGAGCACACAAAAAAGTGAGTTTTCTGAGCCCCAAAGTTACACGGCGACCTGTAAATTCATCGAAAAAACGTTCGATGAGTTTCCATGGGCACTCGTGAAACTCATCAATCACCCAGAAACTCGTCGAAAAAAAATATTCGCCAATTTACAGACAATGAACGTCGGCAACGTCGCAAGCCCACAAACAAGCTTGAATTTCAAATGGGAACCTTCGTGAAAGTCATCACCTCGAAACTCATCGAAAAATGTTTCGATGAGTTTAGAGTTTCCACAGTACCAATGAGCAATGCATCGCTTTAAAACTCGTCGAAAAGGTTTTCGATAACCTTCGGGACAGTTATCACCGCGAAACCCATGGGAAACGTTTTCGACGAGTTTCCTATAACAGCTTATTATTCTAAGCAACTTGTAGCTTGATGAGTGAAGTCTTCACTCATCGTCCTAAAAGTTGCGTAGAGTAATAAGTTGTTAGGAAACTCGTCGGAAAGATTTTCGGCGAGTTTTAAGGTGATCACTTTCCAATTGGTACTGTGGAAACTCATCGAAAAACTTTTCGACAAGTTTCAAGATGATGACCTTCCCGAAGGTTCCCTTGAAACTCATCGAAAATGTTTGATGTTTTCGATGTTTGTAGGCTTGCGACGCTGCCGATGTTCATTATCTGTGAAATGGTGAATATTTTTTCAATGAGTTTCTAGGTGATGACATGAGTTTCACGAGTACTCATGGAAACTGATCGAATTATTTTTTCGATGAGTTTAGACTGCTCTTAAATAGATCTGCTCGGAATATTTCAAACCATCTCTCTTTGGCATGGGGGGGAGGGGGAGTGTCATTTATGTGGGAAATGCGGAAAGTTTAAGGAAGACAGGAAAACACAAAACAGGAGAAATAAAAGTTTTCCGTGGAAGACTTTTTTTTTGTACATAGCGAGCAAATCCGTGCCCCCTGCGCTCGATTTTTGCCTTTTTCCGCAGAGTCATTCACTCCTAGAGGCTGAAGAAGAATGAAAAGAGAAGGAAAAAAATAACTCAAGCAAAAGGGCTTTTTAAAGTTTTCCTTATTTTCTTTAACAGCTGCAACCTTCGGGCACCGGCGGCGGCGGCGGAGCTCGAAGGCTCGCGAGCTATTAAAGGTGGTGATTTTGCATCTACGGGATGCGGAGGACGCCGGGAGGGGGGACGTAAAAAGTGAGCTAGAAATTACATTGTTTCGCAATAAAAGGAAAAAACGTATATTGCAGATAAATGTTCCCGTACCGAGTTCACGCACCTAGAACTTTGTGGGTAGTTCCCCCGCCTGAGACATCCGCTCGCAGGAAAGGGGTGACTGACCGAACTTGACAAGGCCAAAACCTGGGCAAAGCCTATAACAACGACCAAGTTAATTGCAACAAAAAAAAAACGACCCATTCGAAGACATTTTTTAACCACCTAAGTACCCCGCCACCCCTCTTCAATACGACCTTGACTCCAATGAAGTAAATCCTCCACGAAAGGGGAGAATCACGACTTTCCCACAAGCTGCAACCCCCCCCCCCTGTACACCGGTCTTTAAGCGTCACCAAACGAGCCAACCGCGCTAAACATGAAGAGGAGAGCGCTATTAACTTAATCTAATCTCTAATCGGCACTACTTTAAGATTCACACTTCTTAAAGGTCTTTATTCCGCCCCATTAAGCCTCCAATGATTTGGAATGATTTGAGGCGAAAAGGGTACTTGTACGGTGAGGGAATTGAAAAAAAAAACTTGAAATCGTGATCCTCTCCAGCAGCAACGCGAAATGAGGTGTTCGTGTTTCTTCTTTCAATTGCTTTGAATAATTCGTATGGGAATGTGCTAAACTCTAAAGGTACTAATTTTTATAGGAACGACCTGAAAGAGCGACAGAGTAATGTCACTTTCAAGTTTCCCTCAGGAAGAAATGATAGGGTGGGCGGGGGTATCGTATTCGATGAGGAGTGAGGGGGACACCAGCATGAAATAACCATCTCAAAGAATTTTTGATATCGAAGGGGTTCTTTTAGGAAGCGGGGCTTTGGCCCCTGGTAGAGAGGCGCGATGATGGGGCCTCTGTGCCGCTATTACCAATTTTCTACAGCTCTTTTGTGTACTTTTACCCAACCTGTTGAGGAATAGGAAAAGATGTCTTGACAGGAGCTATCTCCCCCCCCCCCACATCTCCACCTGTTTAAAAACTGCCGAACAGGCGGTAAATAAGAAACATTTCTTAAAATAAATACATATTTCGTGTCTCTATATCATTAAACGATGCAGCCAATTAACACCTTTTTTTTTGTATCCGCAGGAGCTCTAACGAAGTCGCAGTTTCCTGTGTTTACGATCTACGCTCAAAAAATTTGTCTGGGCATTAAACCCTGCGAAAAAGCCTGGTGCTTCGATCGCGTTCAAGGCTATCGACTGCAAAGCTTTTCGAGGAAGAAATTGTCAGCGTCGTCAAGACAGGAATGTCTTGAGATGTGCATGGGCGAGAGAGAGTTCACATGCAGGTGAGTCCGCAATTAAAATCGTTTGTATTTCCTTCTTCGTCTTTGTTGTTGTTGTAAATATTTATCTCTTTGTTCGATGGGCAAATGAGTCATTATAAATGATGACGGGTCACCCCTCGGCAAGGAAACAACTCAAAACTTGAGAAGGAATTCCTGTAAAACCTTCTTTTTCTTATCGGGTTCAAAGAACTTACAATTCCGCCCAAAATAATCAAACTTCGTCGGCTTAAAAATCATTACGTCGCGTCGGGCTAATTTATCATAATCCGTCCTCCAACGGAGAATTTTGCCCCACCCGTTCCCACTATATACGCCAGAGATTCGTGCTGGCACTAATGAATCCCCAGAGGCTGACTTCATAATTAGGTCTGAAAACAATCAAAATCGCTTTCAAAACTTGCTTAACGGATAATTTAAACCTCTGAAGGTGACGATCAGAATTTGACTTCTGGAATCGGCCCAAAAACTGGTGGTTGTCGAAAGTTCATAACTCTGGCTGCGAGATTGTCCAATTTCGGCTAGTAACGCAGAAAACTCAAACTTGAGACACCGGAAATCGCCAATTTGCCGCGAAATTTGAAATTAAGGCCAAAGAAAATCTGACTTTGCACACACTGCAAGACCCTGGGGGCAATGTAAGCCAAAAATTCTGGGTTTAATGGAAAGTTTGTCCGAAAAATTGATTACTGGGCAATATAACAGTCATTTTCGCATCGAAAAAAAAAATATTTAGTTTCTAAAAAACTGTTGTTGGATGTTCTGTTACTTATTAAGAAAAGAAACTGTAAGATTTAAACGCAGAACTTAATTGATCTAAGGGGTCTGAAACTGAGACCTTAAGCCACTGAAATGGCCAAACTTCGCTAGGAAATTTAAAATTTCGCCCTGCAACCCCATCAATCAACGATTTTTTTCCCCCTTGGTATCTTGTTTTGGGATCCAAAACCCCTGAAAGTTTGGGCCGACCATCCATCCCACGCGTCCACCAACGTCAGGAAGGCAGAGAGAGTCGCAACAATAGAAAATTGTGTTCAATCAAGCCCCAAAAATATGCTTCTTTGGCCACAATAACTTGACCCAGAAACCGCGATGTATCGTATAGGGCCAGGAAATGAATAGGCGGCCCTCTAACTGACAACATGCCCTGTAAACGCGATAATTTGTTGTACAAAAAAAAAACTAACGATTTAGGCCCGGAAAACGGTTTCCCAGTACAGAAATTAGCGCTTTCAGTACAGGCTGTCACATCTCAGTCCGGCGTTGAAAATCGATCAAACTTGACATCTCAAGTCAAAAAGCCAGAAGAGAAGCCCTAATAAGATTTCATCTACAGATCAGAAAATCCTGCTTTAAAACTGGCAATTAGATAGCCAAAAGCGCCTGAATCCATCGGCAATTATTTTGTTTATCCTCGCACGAAGGACGTTGGGTGGGCCGTGAAGGAAGCGTTACCTACACCTCGGCAGTTGACGACTCTTGAGAAGGGCCACATATCGCGGGTAAAAACGACTAGTCATCGCACTAAAATTAGTATATTACCATACTAGAGCGGAAAATTGCTCATTCCGAATCCGAACAATTACGAGCTTCGGAGTAACCTGTTTCTGTAACGTGACCGAAA
Organism: Corythucha ciliata; assembly: GCA_038030265.1. NCBI lineage: Eukaryota > Metazoa > Arthropoda > Insecta > Hemiptera > Tingidae > Corythucha > Corythucha ciliata. The sequence goes on from CM075939.1 coordinate 3,901,526, forward strand.
TTTGCCAGGAACTCCGGGAAATTAAGCCCCAGGAAGGGCCGAAATTGTAAACATTGGTACTAGTATCTGATTTTTCAGCGAGAAACAGCCCTATGATGCTCACTATTTGACCAATTTAACAGGAATTTCAGCCTTAGATGCACACCCAGAACCTATAAAGCGGCCTTGATCTGAACTTGACCCATCGGGGATTGACAAAATGCGTTTTAAAATTAATTGTCAGCGCAATAAACGATGAAGTGAAATCGTTTCCTAAAAAAAAGTAATAACAAGAAGATTCTCCAAGACCGAGAAACACATTTCTATAACTGAAAATGACCTCATAAAGGCCCCGGCCTTGTTTAGTCCCAACACAATCCGTGCTGTGAAAAATTCGTTGGCAGAAAACTTTTGTCTCCTTCTCGTTTTACCTTCCTCTTCCTCTCTTCTTCTTATTCTTAAAATGTTGACACATTATATGAAGAGCTTCAAAAAGAAAGGGGGAAGAAGAGATGGAGGAAAAGTAAAACGTAGAAAAAGGAAAACCTCACACTTTCTCATTTCCTGTCAACTGATTTTTATATGCCCTTCTTATCCCACTAGACAGAAACAAAAAAAAAATACGATTTTTAGGTAGATCCTTCCTGTTTTGACACAGTTCTCTTATGTGGTGGTGAAATGGGGGGGGGGGTGCAGAGGATAAGTCGATTGGAGGAAGAGACTCAATCGAACGGGGAGATTTTACACTTTGTTACACCTAAAAATTGACTGAACGACAGCCAAATCTTGACTTTATTGAATCGCTTTCTGAAAACGACAAAAGTACGGGAATACGGTTTATTTCTATTAAGAAGTATTGAAAGATGAGTGCGGGAGGGATAACGGCTGGATTGATTGAACAGTAGACACAATTTTCTCGGTATTTCCGGGACGATAGTCAATTTTGAGTCTTGCTTTTATAATTAGCAGGGCAGAAGAACGATAGTGCCTTGAAGATGTTTTCTTGTAGCTCTGCCCTCGCGATACCCAAAGATTACACTGATTTGAGCAATAAAGCCATCCTATATGGGAAAGGAACGCGGTGTACACGTATCGCATAAAGAGAAGGGCTGTAATCTTCCATAGTATCAGAAAACCTCGCCAATAAAAGTATCAATTTCTTTCTTCCCCCTTATTCCAGAACTGGAGAGTTTTGAAACGAAAGCAATGAATACTGAACAGAGACTCCGCCAACTAACCCACTCAACAACTTCCTTCACAAGAGGGATAAATGGGAACGAATACGTGATGACACGTCTATGAGCCTTAAAAGACAGTTAAGAAGGACATTCACTTATTTAGGCCGAGAGCCCACACGCAATCAAAAAGCTTTGGATCCACCCCCTTCCCAATCGCCAACACGGGAACCATACTCCCATTCAGGGAGCCTCCTGCCGAGAAGATTGATCCCACTTTTTCTCTCTTTCTCATGATACATTAAGGAAAGATCTCATGGGTAGGAAGAGAGTAAGAGGGGCAGGTTCAAGGGTGAGTGGGAAAAGGAAGGGAAAAGAAAAAGGAAGGCGCCCTAAAAAACGCGATTGGGAGACGAATCGTGCGGGGAAATTAACTTTTTTAACGAAACTTTCTTGCACTTGACATTCGCCCGCGGAGACTGGGAGACATTAACTTTTTTTTTTTTTGAACTCCCTAATTATTTAATTAGATAACCCCGAGGGTCTGGGTCACGAAGTCCTCAGAGGGGAAAGATGCTCTATCGAGGGCAAACTTATCACGACAAAACCTTGCGTGAACATCTTCATTCACGTATTTTCCACTATTTCCTCCCCCCCCCCCTTGCATTTTACTCCCTCGGTGGTGGAAACAGAAAAAAAACCCCTGAGGGCCCCCGCCGACTGATTAAAAAACCCCGTTAAAGCGCCCCGGTGAATCGAACTTTAAAAAATGAAAGAGAAAACGAGAAACGAGTGGGCGACTGTAACGGAAAATACTGGAAACGTGCTGTTTCTTGTTCTGTTCTCCCCCTCCCCTCCACCAATAATTGAAGCGATCCGAACTGTCGCCTCGGTTAAATATGCTATAGCTGCACTAGAAAATTTATATATTTTTTTCATTATTTTTGAGCCGACACACGCGCCGCGATTTATATTTCTAAATAGACGCCAAAGTAGGACTTTGAGGGCATGCAAGAAGTCGGCCCCAATCGATTCCTGGCAATTGATTTGCCACGTGCTCAAAGAAAGGGTTACCGGCAATTTCTAATCCCCCGCAGAAAAAAAATGGATAAGCGTGCAACGGAAAAATGTGTGATTCCCCCCCCCTCCACCACGGATGACACACGCTCGGAAAAGTGGTTGCATCCCACACATCCCCTCAATCTCCCTCGAGTGAAGATCGTTAAAAAGAGTGTTTTTATTTGCGTCCTTTTCAACACAAAAACACTCTCGCCCCTTCGCTGGCGAGCAGCAGCGGCGGCGTCGTTTGTTGATTGTTCGCATCACGCTGGATGACGGAGCTGTTCTACTTTTGTATTTTTTTTCTTTTTTAAGCCCACTCCCGAACGAGAGCTAAACTATTTTTGGTTCAAAGGAGAGACCTCGGGGATGAATGTTACATATAGGGCGGGGCGGGGACAGAAGGTGCTCTTTGTGCAATCATACACTAAAGCCGCAGCATCCCGCGGGCAATGTCAAGGTAAATCTGAATTTAAGAACTCGGGAATGGTTGCATCATTGAATTCTTTACGGTAATTATACCTCTCTCTGGAGGGAAAACTCACCAGCAAACGATTTTTTGAAAAGGATGCCGCCAAGAAGACAAACTTTTATGTTTATCCGAACCAATTTACAGACAAAAAAGTGTCGGTTAAAACAGAGATGAATACCCCCACCCAACCCACTCCTTAAATTTCTGTTCTAAAAAAAACCGTTTCAAAGCGTTTAAGCAACGGTTTCGGACATTTTTTTTAATTCTGCGGTTACGTATTTTATAACATTTCTAAGGATTACCACGATAAATTTCCCATAATTAAGGACTCTCATTGGGTGTAAAAAATTACACGCTTTGCATTCGAGTAGTTTTTTCTTCTTCTTCTTCGCAACGCATTGGAGTCGTCTAATAGCTCAAATTTTCGTAGACTAATAGCGAGGAATAATAAGGTTGAACGAACTTCCAAGGACGTTATTAAACGCCTTGACGCTTGTCTTAACAGCGCACTGGGGATCTCTGAATTCAAATTTCACACGTTGTTTGAGACTACGGGCAAGTCACCCTACAAATTCAGATTATTCAACAACAGTAAAAAAACTTGTAATTTTGGGCTCCCCAGGAAGCCCCGGCCCGGGACTAACGGACCCAGTGCCCCCCTTCCCCCAGTAATGCGCGTTTTTTCAATAACCAAATCTCACTATTTTGGCTATTTCCTGGACTTTCGCACTTACAAACCCTTTATTTTGCGGATGTTTGATTAGAATTTCAGGATTTTCGGTCGTTCAAAAACCAAATTTAGTAGGTATGGCTCTTTCGAGCCTTAATATAGCGGACTTTTTATCTTCTAAAAAGAACAAATTTTGCGGATTTGGCTACTTCAAGACCACGGGAATTTTTACAGTCAAAAACCCCGAGAATTTCTCCACACTACAAACAATTGTTACGCGTTTGGCACCGAGTTAGTTGTCTTTTAACGTAACAGCTTACTTGGGGAAAAAAAAAAAAAAAATCTTCAGAGCGTGAACTTAAACAAAGTAAACGCCACTTAGTTCCACTCTTTCTGTACGCATTTCCTATTCAGCCATTAGTATTCCTGCGTATTGTCCCGTCAAGGCACTCAGTCCGGAGAGTCCAGTTACTGTGATTCGACGGCAGTACTGGTGAGGGGGTGGGGGGAAGACGTGTGAAATATTATCGTTTACATTCTCTTAAAAATGTTGAACGTTGTAATCGTACCTACGTGAATTAGGTAGTTATAGATCGACAAGTTTCTTATGGACCGAAAGAAGTGGTAAATTCAGTTAACTTTCTATACACATGTTCCTAGAACCATCTGGAAATTTGGGCCCTCAGGGTCCATTAGAAACTTGTCGAGTTATAATTTGTGGTATAAAACAAAGCCTCCTCACCACCAATAAAACGGAGGGGGGGGGGGGAATTTAAAAACAAAAAAACCTTGGGGGCCTCGTGGTTTGAATGACCTGGCGTTGGAAGATAAGGTATTTTAACGGACCGTTCTGAAATTTATCTCTCGGAACTTTTTTTAGGGTGGGTGGGGAGGCATAAACCTACTTTGCGCCCGTGGAACTTAAACTTTTTTTTTTATCTTATTTTTTATCTCTGATATTGCGTAAAACTCTTTTATAAAGTGGTTGTTGGGGAAGGGACGTAGAGGTAAAAAGGTTGGTGCCCTATGAATGTGGTATGATGAGGACGACTCGCGTCGCGTACTTGTACCTCCTCCCCCCCCCCCCCGGACTACTCCTGTTCTTCACCAATTTCTTCAGGCCCCGCAGACTTTCCTGTAATGTGCATGACCCATTAAGGGCACGCGTGCTTCCCGAGCTTTTAAGTGAGTCTGCCTCGGAGCATCTTTTTACTCTCCTACCAAGTCATGTAACGGATGTTACTTTGCAGGTTGGAGAACAGTCGTCACGTATTAGACGTAAAAGGGATTAGAACAAGATGAGAATCTTTGTCTCGCAGGATGATCGAGGAGTGCCCACGGGGGTGGGGGGGAGGGGCAGGAGATGAGAAGTACATACTTTTTTTTTTCTTGGCAGTATTTTTGGGGAAGGAAAAAAGGAGTTATGAGCTAAGTCATTAAGGGTGCACATAGAGCGTGAGTGTACGTTCTGTTAGCTTCTCCACTCACTAGCCACGCGCTATACCGCTTAATTAATAAATGATTACGTGGAAACCAACTGGACTCTCCTGCTATTCTTTGGAATCAAGCGTTTTTACCGGAACAACCGCTCCTAACGGAAACGATGTGCCTTATTAAAAAAAGAGAGAAAAAAAAGAGTTGCCAATTATATCCTAAGCCGCTACAGGTCAAATGCCAAGACTGGAAACGCCGTAAAAATAAATAAATATAAAAAAGAAGTTCCATCAAGCCTACTTTGGTGACATGATCAATAACAAATTAATTCTTCTTAACCCCCCCCCCCTCATCACTTTCTCAGACTGTCCTCCAAGAATTCGCATCGAATCGATTAAAAAATCGTCCAGATGTACGTAGTTCTTTTAAAGAAAGATCAGAAATTGCGGATCGAAAAAAGAGTCAACTATCTTCAATCTCTCTCTTCCTGGGTCCCGTCGTCATAGTGTGTCATAGAACGATGGCCTTTGAGGGTACGTGATTCCCTCTTTGAGGCGAATGTGTGTGTGTGACGCTTTTTTTTTTATGCCTGTGTCAACCGGTTCTTTTTCATCGTCTTTCTCCACTGAAGGGACAAGAATTTTCGAGCATCTGGAAATACCATTTTTCATTTACCCGGGGCCAGGGGGTAAAAAAAAAAGGTTTATCTTGGAAACACGCCTTCAATACGATTGGTTTTTAACTTTGAAACGTGAGGCTCCGTTACTTTGTCGCTGTTGTTTACTTTTACGATATAAGTTCGTTAGCGTGGTGACAGTGTCAACAATGTTCTTTAAAAGAAAGCGACTCGGATCGTTTCTTTTTCTCTCCGCGTAAAGGTCGATCCAAAACCTTACGCTTGTTATGTAACTTAGGCTAGTTGTAAGTTCCAAACGAAAGGTGTTACTATCGAAAGACAGTAACGGATGATATGGTGAGGGGTGGGGAGGTAACTTGCTTGGAGGCCTTTTGTTTCTATTGCTGTGAGGTTCACGTTTCTTTCTTTTCTTCGCTTTTTTCTCTTTCTCTCTCAAATACGAAGCTCGCCAGAGAGATCTAGCACGTTTTTAAAGAATGGTTGTTAAAATAACAGTTTATAACTTCCAGGTCTGAAATTTCTTCCTGGTAAAGTGACTGACGTCATTAATTTTTGACGACTTTTGAGTCCCAAGTTGCTTGTTTTTTCAAGCCGTATCAGCCTCATAGTCTCTTATATTTCAATTCTCTGATTTATTCTTATTCTCCTATACGTTTACACGCAAAGAATCGCCTCATTCACGTTGCCGGGGTACACATTCTTATTCAAATCACTCGCGCCTCATTTAATGACAATTGAAGCAAGCCAACAGTAGTACATGACTGCCAAGTGATCGAATCTTTTCGATTCTTGTACGAAACAAGAAATGATCGACGTCGTTAAAATTCTTCGAAGAACTTTTATACGAATGAATCACTGAGTCAGGGGGGGGAGTGGGCAATGGGGCCGGGGTGCAAATTACCCCCGCCGTGTGAGAGAAGGAGTGTTATAGGGAAGCGAGAAGATTAAATGGGTGCACAAATCGCTACAATCATCAGTTAATTTTTTTCAACCCGATGAATCCCCCCCCCTGCCCCCTGAGTGTCTTTTCTAGGTTAATAGACGCGATTCCTAATTTAGACGCTGCGTATTATAAATGCGGGAGCCGTAACTGTTTTTTCATCAACACATGAAAGAGGTGCAACTGTTCGACGATTGGCCAACGTCCCCCCCCCCACCTCTCATTTCATGAAAAATATCCGGTTCTCCGGTATTTTGAAGTTCAACCCCAAAAATAGCTTCTCTTGAAGAAACTTGACGGACAAGAGTGTTTATAATTAGGAGTCATTGCCTCAGAAACCCGCTATTTCCGTGTATTAAATTACTTGTTTAATTCTTGTCCCCCTATACCACACTGTAACCTGTTTCATTTAAATTGAGACGATTACCGGACGCCTATTTTTCAATAGTTTGTCAGCTCTGGTTCAAAAAATACGAGATATACGGTAATAGGAGGTACAAAATAAACATTTTTCGAGAGCTGCAAATAAGGATTTTTGGGCAAGTGGATTCCCCTCACCACGTCGTTTTAAGCGCGGGAGGTTCTCGAGAAGCCAAAGATTTTCCGCCTGCTGGGTACTTCACAATGCGTGTGCAATGTGCATCTCTGGATCTCTTTATCCCCGATGAAGAGATTTCAGTCCAACTTTATTCAACTGACTGGAATTAACCGTTTCCCGTTCAGTTTTCCTCTCAAACTATCTTGAATGGTCGATGGTTTCAGGTTCAGACACGTCAGAGTGTGACATTTTGCTCTTTCAAACGTACCTACGTGTTGACCCTGCAGGCCGTAAAAGTCAACAAGCGACGACAAACCCCTTCCCTCTATTTGTTAGGAACGCTACTCTGACCTGCCCAAATTTGAGACGGACACAGTTTAGGAGTCCCTCAGACGATGCTCAATTTGACAAATGCAGTCGGTCCAGAATGCCAACCAAAAGGGCCATCAACGCCTTCTCAAACTGATCAAAAATGGTTCTTTTACGTTGTCCCGCGTCACCAAAGCGGCCAAGAGAGGTCGATACGATTTCCTCGATCGACGTTTTCATGGTCGTCAGTTTTAAAATCAACAGTTTTCAAGGCGACGGTCGGTTCCGGCCAGATCTACAGTTTTATGATCAACAATCGGCAAAGTCGAAATTTTTCATGGTCGGAAGCTCCGTAACCGACAGTTTCAAGATCAACACTTTCGAGACAGATTTTCTCGACTCCATAACGGCCTAGCGAGGCCGTCGCGTGTCGAGGCTCTTTCTTCTAAATAGTCCAAACTGTCGATTGCATGGCCACCGTCGGCGTTCTTGCACTAAGGTATCGAGCCCAACGTGCAAATGTAGAGCGTGAATTAGGACATTATTGGCCACGACTGAATTGCTACAGTAGGTAGTTCGTTCTGGTGCCTTTAAATATGGAAGATGAACCTCAATTTCATCAACTAAACAAAATATTACACGGTTTGTAGGAAGTGGCTCTCAAGAAAAACGGCGTCATTACGCTCTTCTTTTGTCCCACACGCTAGTTTCCTCCTCCTCCAAGTTGATTTTAACTACTCAACCGACCTCATCTCTGCATTTTTTTTTCACCCACTTCGGACTCAACAAAAAATGCCCCGGTTTGTAATGAGTGGTGGGTGACTTGGGGGTGCGGGGTATACAAATCACTAGGTTCCACCAGTTTAAGCATGCAATTTTCCTCTTTACTTTATGTTCACAGTTCGCTGAATGAGGTAACTTTTTAAAACACGGGAATAGCAGTGGAGGGGTTCGTGACGATGGTGTACAACGACGCTCTTCTTTTGTTATTAAAAAATACCTCGTTAGGAGTGGTGAGTGAGGGAGGGAGGGGGGAATTAAGACTGCCTGTTGAACACACAAAATAAAACGTCAAGTTTTTGAGAGTTGTCCGGTTGTTATATTATTCTTTGCGAGACGAATGAAGTCATTGTTCCGTAATTAACATAGAAAGGGATGGTTAGAACATGCGTATTTCGCGATTTCGTAGGGAACTTCGTGTTGGAAAAATCCTCAACATTCTTCTTTTTATTGTGTAAATGAGCCTATATACGCTCCGCTCCGAAATTTCAATTTAAAAAATACCTTTTGTAGTATAGACAATGAGGGGAATTCCTTTGGGGACAGAGCACAGCTTTGGTACGTGATACCCCCCTCTCTACCATCCGTTTTTTCGGGGGGGGGGGGCGGTGATACTGGGGTAGAGTAGAAGAGGAAGCTTGTAAAGAATTGCGTTTAGCCGACGTCGCCTCAACTAGCGGATTCTACTGTGTCCAATGTGGAGAACGTGATAGAGTCCTTGGACCCTCTCTCCTTCTATCACACCGCAAGAACTAAAGGGATGGACGGGGGGGGAGAGAGAGAGAGCGAAAGGGGAAAAACTAACCGGTACCGTTGCAACAAGTGTCAATTCTCAAGCGCTAAAGACAAGGGGCGGTGGGGGAGGAGATGAAAACCAAAAACTATAGCTTCAAACATAATACAAAAGGAAGTCGTCGAAAAATGGTAAATATGGGTCCAAGGGAGGGAGGGGCATCAGTGGGGAGGGAATCGTGAAAAATGACAGAAATGCAAGAAGGACTTGTCAAGGAAATCGAATTATTCGAGCGAGAAGGTGGGAGGGACGAGCACAGTTCGAAAAATAGTCGTGGATAATGGCGGATCAGTATCATCATCGTCATAAACTGTCAAACTGCGGCAGATTTCTACTCTATCGTAACATGAATCGTAACGACAAGATTAAGACTCCGCTCCGAATATTATTCTAGCGGAACAACAGAATAGTAAAAAAAAATATATAGAATCTGACAGCGTTTTTTGTTTAATCGAAAAAGCTATTAAATTTAAGACAACAATCAAACCATTTTGTTCTTTTTGTTACAGATCCGCGAACTTTAATAACGGTAGCGGCGAGTGCGACATGTCTGAAATGGACAGGCTAACAGTGGCCGGCTCAGGGGCTTTTGTTTCGGCCCAAGGCTACGACTACTTGGAGAATAATTGTGTTGAGGAGCCCGTAAAATTGTGCGAATTTAAAAAACTGGCCGGAAGGATTTTGAAAACGGTGGACTCTGTGTACCAGGAAATTGATTCTTTGGATGAGTGCAAGGAGCTCTGTTTAAATTCACCATTCCGGTAGGGTTTATCACCGTGATTTTAACCGCGAAAACTTTATTAAAAACATGGAAATTCGTGTAATTTACAGGTGCCATTCATACGACTATGGTGACACTGGTGAAAACGTCTGCCGACTAAGCCATCATTCAAGGGCTACGCTTGCCGACATTCAGGTATCGTAATAACCTGCGCTCGTTATTTTATCCGTGCCTTTAACCTTTAATTTGACCGGCAGGATCCATATTTGGATGTACCCGAAGCTTCAACCTATGAACTGTCCGCGTGCTACAACGTTTCTATCGACTGTCGTTCGGGTGACATGGTTGCCAAAATTAAAACTTCAAAATTATTCAACGGCAAAATCTACGCTAAGGGCAGTCCTAATTCGTGCGTTAAAGACGTCAAAGGAAGTTTGGAATTTGAGCTGCACATGGCCTACGATGATGTTGAGTGTAACGTGAAACACCAAGGACTCGGGCGGTATTTGAACGATGTCGTCATTCAGCATCACGATACGATCGTCACTTCGTCAGACTTGGGTCTAGCGGTTAAGTGTCAGTACGATCTAACGAATAAATCTGTTTCGAATGAAGTCGATTTGGGTGTTCACGGTGACGTGCGACCTGCGCTCACGGAAGAGGTTAGTACCCTTTTCAAAACGCACTCAACCGTTATTATAAATTGTTTGTTTTTCTCAGGTAATTGTGGACTCGCCCAACGTAGCAATGAAAATTACTGACAGGCGAGGCGAAGAAACACTGCCATCGGCTCAAGTGGGTGATCCGCTCGCTTTGAAATTCGAAATACTCGACAAGAATTCCCCGTACGAGATCTTCGTGAGGGAGCTAGTCGCTATGGACGGAGTCGACTCTTCGGAAATTACACTCATCGACTCAGACGGTTGCCCCACGGATCATTTCATCATGGGTCCACTGTACAAGTCGGCCGACTCGGGCAAAGTTCTCCTCTCGTATTTCGACGCCTTCAAATTCCCGTCCAGCGAAGTCGTTCAGTTCCGTGCTTTGGTTACACCGTGCATGCCGACGTGTGAGCCCGTTCAATGTGATCAAGAAGACCTATCGGGTGAGCTCCGCTCCGTCAGTTCATTCGGCAAACGAAGGCGACGACGAAACGTGTCTAATCAATCGTCGAGCGACCCACGCGAAGACCTTCTCCTTGTCCAGAGCATTCAAATAACCGACAAATTTGGTTTCAACAAACGAAACGGTATGTACCCATCTCCCCCTGTTATAATTTCCCCCGACTAAACGCCTAAAATTTTTACCAGGAACCCACTACAAAGAACCCTCAACAGTATTCATGGCCAGCTCTGAAGGCTCCTCAAATGGTTTCTGTCTCAACCTGGCCGGTCTCATCATCTCATCTGTCGTGTTTCTCGCCGTTCAAATGTCAATCATCGTCGCCTGGGTCTTTGTCTGGTCACGAAAGCGACAATCGAAAATGTACCAGGACTCAGCGTCAAGCATATCCGTGCCCGCTAGGACGGACTCACTATGTAAGTTATACGACACGGGATACGCTCGAAGGTTTTAGTGCCATTAAACTATTGACAATCGAATGACAAAACATTTTTTCAAAAAAAAAAAAAAAATACTTTTGGCCAGAACCAGAAACATTGAACTCACGTAGTTAAACAGCAAAAAAAAGCTCGTAGAATAATAATTTTAAAGTGTATACGTTTATTAATTTTTTGACGAAAAAACATCAAAAAACAATGTCGCTCGAGAGACACAAAATTCGAATGATCAGTTCGGCACAAAACTGGTACTTATAAGGCTGGGCAAGTGCTCTCTCAACTATAAAATACCTTTAGGAAAATAATAAGTGGCTCCAATTTAGAGGCTCTCGGTTGAGACAATCCCCCTTCCCACCCCCCACGACCCCTTAAATTGAAGATACTGGAACCAAAAAAAAAAAAATGGTACCTGATACTTCACTTTAAGGGGAATCCCCCCCCCCCAGGCCTCTTTCCCGGATGTCAATAATTTTGCCAAGACTTTTGAGTTAATTAACGTTCGGTTAAGACCCTATGAACTTTTTTTTTGTCTACTTTAGCTTTAATTTAATTTAATTTTAAGAGATGTTAACAACCCTCTTGAAGCAAGGATAACATGTGAACAAAAAAAGTGCGTCTGTGATGTTTTTTTTATGTCGAGAACAAACATTTTTTCGAATTTTTTTATTTCTTTTTTAATTTGCGGTTCATGTCTTGTCCTTGTTTCAGCCTTTTTTTTAAAAAAAACATCTAGTTCCAGAGCAAAGTCAAACTTTTATCTGGCCCTAGAAATTAATGAAAAGGAACCCTTTTTTGTTAATTATTTATGATAGTACTACTATTTATTTTAAGTTTTTAGGATGTCATTTTCTTTTTTTTCCATTTTTTTAAATTGAAAGTGAATTGTATAGCGAACAAAATAAAACAAAATAATTTATAATTTCGTGTTCTCCTCTGAATAGAATGAAATGACTTCAGTCTACCTCGTGCGAGCACTTTATGCAAAAGAAAACTTCGGTTCCAATGACTAGAAAGGTATGCAATAACCCTCAATGTGTTCAGGTCTTGAGAACCATTGCATAATTTTATTTTTCTTCCACACTAATACTTTACTCGTACATACGATTTCGTTTTCTTCGCGGGATTACCCCCCCCCCCCGGCCCAGTTCTCAAATTGCATTGAAAGCCTCCCCCCCCCCTAATGGCGGGAAGTCCCTTGAAGAAATGACCCTGAGCTTTAGTTCACTGCATCCCTTGTGCCGTGTGCCAATAGTTTAACCAGCAGGATGAGGGGGGAGGGGGATTAACAAGGGATTTCTCGCTGAACTTGTACGAAACCGACACTGGCAAAATGCAAAGAGGGTCTGTTATAGTCTATTATACTTACTCATCTCTATTACTTATTAATTTCTATTACTTATTCTAGGATTTTTAGGTTAAAATAAGAGTACCTACATTTTGGCCAGAATGCTGAATTTTTAGCCACCAAAAACGGGGGGAACGGGAACCGAGAAAATTCACCCGTGCTGACTTTTAGCTCCAAAACATAGCTATTCACCCCACCTCCACCCTTAGGAACGAACAATTCTCTCAGGAGCGGGGGGGGGGTTTCAGGGGCAACATCCACAGGATTAAAATCACCAATTTGGGCAGAGGCGTACTGAAAACGGGAAAGGAGGGGGGCGGTCCACTCAGGGGGAAAAAAGGGGGGTGCCAAAATTTGAATAAACCACGCAAGGATATTTATTTAATAATAATATATAACTTTATTGTGAGTCTAGATATAGCATACAACGCGTCAAAAACCAAACCAAAACATTTGGAAACGAACATTGCACCCAAGGTGCATTAAAACATTTAGATATCACCGGTTGATACCGGCCGGTTGATTAACGGGCCGACAAACGGCATCCGCTGATTTGGGGTTTCCCCATAGAATCGTGCCGTACGTTAGCAGCGAGAACACGTACTATGCAAAATAGGCCTCGCGGGCGACCTCCCTCGGCACCACTCTGACCAACCTCCTGAGTAAGAACAACCTTCTAGCAAGTCAACGTGATCCGACCAAGAGAGACGTTTGTCCAACATATATCCCAGGAACCGAACAGGATATGTGACGAGTTGGGAGTTGTGAGCCGTAGACAAATTCAGCTCGAGGTGCTGAGTCTTGTTCTTGTTTAGAAATAGGCCGTTCGCGGCACTCCTGAAGGAGGCATTCCCCCTACAACGCATCACTCGCGCCACTTCCCGGGCAGCGTCACGTCATCAGCATATATATATACGCCCACACCGTTCAATGCACTTGTGAGGAACGCAGGTAGATCGTTAATGTATATAATAAATAGCACTGGGCCCAGAGAAGATCCTTGAGGCACGCCATGAGCCACCACCCTGAGAGGTGAACATTCACTGCCAATCGCGACGCATTGGAGCCTACCGCTTAAAAAGGACTGCACGAGACTGCAGGCCCTCTCGGACCAATTGTATCGCCTGAGCTTTTCGATCAGCATGCGATGACAAACTGAGTTGAAGGCCCTGGACAAGTCGAACGTAGCCAGAGTAGAGCACTTGTATGATTCTAAGGCCCGATTTCACCAACTTCTTAAACCAAGATCACAACTAATCACGATTACAATGTAATCACTTATATCAGAATTCATGTGGGTCGCTATTGGCAACTAATCACGATCAACTTTCAACGAGATCAATTTTGTTGGTGAAAATGGGACTACGTCGCTCAAACATTCGCCTATCAGCTTCAACCCGGCTGAAGTGGTACTCTGGTTCTTCCTGAAGCCCATCTGACATTCGGAGAAGAGATTATTTCTCTCCATGAAGAACTCAATTTCACGGGCCAAAAACCCCTCGAGCACCTTCGCGAAGTAGGGCGCAATGGTTATCGGGCGATAGTTTCGGGGTTCAGAGGCGACTCCGTTTTTAAGGACAGGTACATCACCTTAGCAATTTTGAAAACAACGGGGAAAGTTCCCGAATTGATGCAGGAGTTGAAAATAAACGCACGAGGCTCACAGACATATGGTGCGGCCACTTTAATAACCACAGAATTCAGTCCGTACACGTCGCTCTCGAAAGAGTCGGGCAGAGAAGACAGGAAACTGTAGACATCCGACACACTTATTGTACTAAACTGGAATTTGAAACTGTCAGGAGCCCCTTCTGCAGGGAGGCAGCCACCAACAGGTGCAAACCTTATTTCTGCAGGACCGACCTCAAGTTGACTCTTCAGGTCATTGACAGATTCGATGAATAGTCATTTAGCGCCGTGGGCCTCAGTGTTTGAGGGATATGCTTAACAGGTTGCCGAGCGTTTCCATCATCCCTGATGACCCTCTTAACAGTTTTACCTCTATTTGAGAACTCCCGAATGATTTCACGGGCCAAAAACCCCTCGAGCACCTTCGCGAAGTAGGTAAGGGAGAACCTTAGCTTCGCTAATGGCAGCTCTAGAAGGTCTCTTAAGTTCATTATACTCTCGTCTGACCGAGAGATCTGAAGAACTGGTCGCCCTTTTATATATATTCAGGCACCTTTCTTTTAGTTTCCTCAACTTCAGTCGT